>BROG01000355.1:22500-733505 GCA_030159075.1 Atrina japonica
ATTAAGTTATACAGTGACCAGTCCCAGCGCATTGTCCTTTTTCTATAAGTCGGCTCAGTGCGTAATAATTAAGCTATATAGTAACCTACCTCAGGGTAATGTCCTTTTGTCTATACGTCGGTCTAGACCGTAATAATTGAGTTATAATGTGACCTTTCCCAGGGTGGTGTTCTCTTTTTATAACCTGACTCAGTACGTAATAATTGAGCTATAAAGTGACCTTTTTTTCTACCTCAGTTTTAGTCGACAGAAAAGGTCAAAATATGTGGCATTTCTGGTGACAACTACACATACATGAACAATTATTTGAAGAGATATTCAATAATAAGATCATTTCTGACAAGAGTTTGCTATTCTTTAATTATATATACGCATATCTTAATCTTAATTGTATTCTTTGCTGCCAATGATTTTTATTAAGGTCACATGTATAATTATGCAGAAAAAATAGCTTAACTTCTAAAACATAAAAAACAATATTACATTTTTAATATTATTAATTTAGCTATCGGTATCTGGGAGATTTCAAGTAATGAACTAAAACTGTAATTTACGTAAATATTTGATTCAAATAAATCTGTTATTATCTGACACAAATATTCTAATAGCATTCAATGTGTCTTTCTGAAATATCCGTTCTGTGTCTTCTAACTGTAAACTTTCAAATGGTGGATGGACCTCGGTTTGAAGCGACGCATGCGTAGACATGGTAGTAATGATATCGTCATACCGTAATATCGTAATATCGTCATTTCGTATCGTAATATCGTCATACCGTAATATCGTCATTTCGTATCGTAATATCGTCATTTTGTTTCGTAATATCGTCATTTTGCATCGTAATATTGTCACATCGTAATATCGTCATTTCGTATCGTAATATCGTCATACCGTAATATCGTCATTTCGTATCGTAATATCGTCATTTTGTTTCGTAGTACCGTCATTTGGTATCGTAATATCGCGTTGTATTAAACGAAGCGATATTACGATGTCCCGAATCAGCCACCATTTTTAAGAACCTTTTGGTCTTGTTTGTTTATTCAAGTTTAAGCTTACAATAGATCCTTTCACGATAACTGCCGTTCTACCAATCTCACTTGCGCACTTCACACTTCCGAGTGGTAACAAGAAGTTTCGACCCAACAAAATTCATACCGAATGAAATACAAATCGTACACAGGGCAATTAGTCTTTCATTGATTACATTTTGTTATGGGTATGGTATATTTTGAGCACGATACTTCTTGGTACCACTAAGAAGTGTTTGTGTGCAGGTGGGCTCAGTAGGAACACAGTTTTCGTGTAAGAGTCAAAACAATTTAAAAATAAAATTTCGTATGTCGTTCTTATTGGAGTTTCAATATCATTGTGCATCATCTCTCGCTGATGACACAAGTGACATGAGTAAATAAAGAGGCATGATGTATGCAAATTTTATTCCATCTCCGTTATATAAAATCATAATATGAAATATGACATGCGTATACCTTAATCATTATTTACATCTCACATATAAAACATGAAAGTCGGAGGAGAGCAATTATTTGAACCTAATAAACACTCTTTCTCGGTGGTCTTGCGCAATAAGTACCACATCCGGTGCTACAACATTTCTTATTGCCACTACAATCCATATCGCTTTTGCACTGATAAACGCATATACCGATTACGCCAGCATTACTTGGACAACTTCCAGGCTTTTCTGAAGAAAAAACAGATGGAGCTGGTGCCGGTTCTGGAAAGTGGGCGAATGGCCCAGGCCGAGAAATAGCTGGTGCAGTAAATGATAGCCCATACTTTGAAAAGGCTGGACCATATATTGGGATGCCTGGTCCTTGTTGTTGATAAATTACTTCAGATTTGGGAAAGCTTGGTCCAGACACGGCGCCGATATGTTGGAAATTTATTGCAGAACTTTGCGAATTGAAATCTGAAGCCTGTGATCCTAATTGTTGGAAATCCAATCCAAATTTTGGATAGAATGGAGCGGGGGCAGATGGAGACACAAACTGTTGCATGCCAAACCCAGAATTTGCAAACGCTGGGAAAGAGCTATGTTGATTTTCAAAACTATGTACCGGATAGAAATTGCCATGGCGAGGAAAAGCTGCCTTGTAATGAAACGGAGAGGGCATCTGTCTTTGACTGTGCCCAAACCGGAAACCCTGTCCTTGTGCACCAGCAAAACCCTTTCCTATGACAGTTTCGAATTCTTGTCCATTTTCACCTACAAATACGTTGCCTCCCGCAGAACCAGATGGTGCAACCGACCCAGACCGTACGAGACCACTCAGAAATCCAGATCCTCGAGCTGATGCAAATCCTTTGCCTGCTAGTCCCTGACTGCCCATCATAGCATTCACAGAACTTGACGTCCCAGAGGAACCACCTACTCCATGACCAATTATAAATTCTTGTTCTTGGGGAACTGCAAATGCCTTCCCAAAAGCAGCCATCATCTTTTGTCCCCCACCACCTCCAAAAGCACCTGATCCAGAGGATCCAGAAAATGAAGGGGCGGAAGCAAAGCCTGCTTGTCTACCCGCAGATTTTGATGGCATCGCATGTCCATGATGAAATTCATATTCAATCTGTTGTTGATTGCCTCCTGAGTTGTATTCCGCCGACCCGTGGTTCCATTCTTGATTGTCAGCTGAGGATAAAAGATAATATATAATACTACTACAGACACTCCATTTCTACCTATAAGCTTGCTAAAACTTGAAAAGGTTTTATGATATTTACAGAAATATTACCTCGAACTGTTGTCAGTTCGAAATTTACTTTAAGATTTTATGTAACTTTTATCCTCATATACAATACATTTTTTGTTTAAAAAAATTATTTTAATCAGTGTATGCTGCCTAAGAATTTACTTTTGTTTTAATGATATTGATCACTTTGTACTATAAAAGGCGTTTGTTGGGCATCAAGGGACATGGAAATTGGTTTGTTGTAGGCAAAAATACGTTATAATTTTCTTTTCAATTAAGAATATATAGAGGTGAAGTCAGGGAATATTGATTCGTTAAGTGCACAAATTCGTACAAACCGAGTTTGTTATATTCATGTTTTACTATATATATATATATATATATATATAAATATATATATATATATATATATATATATATATATACACGGACATATGAAAATCAAGAGGTGGTACCTGGTACATTGGACAGTAAGCATGCACTGTTGACCGATCAAAAACGCTGTGGGTCCACAGTTAAATCCAGAAACTCTCGTCATAATCGGTAAAGCCTATTGAATAGCTAATATCAATGGTACGATTCAGCGTATCACTATTTTCATTGACCGAAAATTTTGCAAAATGTTGGCATTAAACGGATCAGTAAGTAGTTTGCCTCTCGAAAATGTTTGCAAAAGCGATTATAGCTGAACAGGCAATGTATAGCTTGAAACGGCATCTTTTGCCATTGTTTCAGCTTTAACAAATGTGTGACAGAGGTTATCAGAAAATTTCACCCAGATGTCACTTTCATACAAAGATTGTATCAGATAAATACTTTTCATTCCCCCGGCCTGAAAGGTCCGCCGGGGGCATATAGGCCTAGTGTTTGGACCGTCGTCTGTCTGTCCGTAATTCCGTCCCGCTTACATATAAAGTGTAATACTTCAAGTTTGGATTGTGATACAGTAACCAAACTTGGACTGTAAGTTCATCTAAGGGTTGCTCACACTTCACTGACAGCACATGCCAATGAGGGTGGTGTGGGGTGGGTTAAAAAGGTAGGACATTGCAAAAATTAGTTGAGACCGGAGACATTTGTGTATAACAAACACATCTTTTGCAGATTAGTATTTTTTTTTCAGACCTAATAGACCCTTTCACTCACGATAACTGCGTTCCTTGTAATGTCACACTTCCGAGTGATCAAAACATTTCATACTCAAGGCAAATAGTAACTATTGAAAGACTAATTGTTCCCTGTGTACGATCTGAATTTCATTGGGTGTGATTTGTGTTGGGTATGTTATAACTCCCAAGTGTTAATTTTGCACGTGAGATTAGTAGGAATGAAATTATCGTGAAAGGGTCTATAAGCTGTTATTGCGGGTTTAATTTATGATAAATGTAACTAATTTAATTTTTTGGAATTATTTTATTGTATTACAATTGTTTAGAATTGATATTAAAATTTCCACAAAAACTCCGACGACGACAACTAATATGGCTTTCAGATGAAATATAGTTAGTGCGGTCACGAGCCCAGCTGATATTTAAGCTGAATTTGTTACAAAGTTTGCCAGTTTATTTGTGGAAGGTTGGTGGTTTCTTCCCGACTACCTTATGAACGGCTTCTCCCCATCACCACTAAACTCTGGTCGTCACCATATAACTGAGAAATGGCTGAATGTGGTGTAAAACGTCATTTAAAGAAGTAAACGACCAGTGCTCCGCTACAATTTGTTATGGTAATTTCCAAATAATACACAGTATTCTCGATACGTTGGCCATTTAGTTGTTTATATATTCATTCATATATATATATATATATATATATATATATATATTTATATATATATATATATATATATATATATATATATATATATATATATATATATATATATATAATTATCAATGTAATGAAGAAATAAAAACCTATAGCTTACCTAATGTGCAATCCCACAAACTAATAGCTGTAGCCAAGAGGATGAGTATGAGTGACATCGCGTGTTCTGAAAAAGTTACAAAATAATAAATCATTTCAACAAATATTGTGAGATATCAGGTAATTACGATTAGACTAAACTCAACAAGAGATGAGATATTCGTTGCTTTGTCTTTCAGTCTATCTATCTATCTACCTATCTATCTATCTATCTATCTATCTATCTATCTAATTATCTATCTATCTATCTATCCTAATTTAAAATCATATCAGTTATTAAATTAACTGTATGCGTTCAAGCATAAATAGGTTACTGAAATATCTAATGCCATGTGACTTATGTTTAATAAAAATAAGATTAAAATAAAGGAAGAAAGTGTGTTCGCCATGCATACTTATAAATAGACCATGTTACATACCAAAAGCGAAATTAAATAAATGACTACATAGACTACCTTTTATAAAATCTATACATTTACAGACGTAGTTTTAACAATATTCCAAGTCTATCAAAACATATTTTTAAAGAAATATAGTCCATAGCAAATGTTAAAATTTAAGGCATTTCGCCCACAGCTAATGATGTCTCCGTGTTTTTGTAAAATCGTTGCCAGATTTCAAACCACAACAATACAAACAAAATAATCACTAGTCTCTATTATAGAATAAATTACAGTTCACATATTAATATTTTTGTGAAACGATCCACTCACCTGTGGGTGCAGTTGATATCGGCCGTTGTGTGGCGTCTATGTCGTCATGTTTATTTATATATCAAATCTGTCGTGAGCGTACCTGTCATGCATGTCCATTTGCATTAAGTCTAACCGGATGATCTGTTTTTGCCGTCCATTGATCTTTGACATCCTTCTATGACATGTCCCTTTTATCTTTAGATATTAAGAACATTTATAAAGAGGTTCTTGAGAGGAAATTGCACGCAAATCATTTATGCATGTATATTTCTCAATGCACTTACAGTGCATTCATTCGGGATGGCGTCTATAGAGTTAGTACTAGATTGTATGTTGTCAATATTAGTTGTTCAGACGAAGTCAAGTTGTTAAAAACATTTGAACATTTACTCATTTTTGTGTATCAATCTAAGAAGTAAACAAGGTAAATTTTTATCATCAATTTCATCATATGTTTTAATCGTTCATAAGGATAGAAAAGGAAAGAAAAAAGGAGTGCTGACAATAGCTCGATGAAACGTTGTTAACTGGGTACACTAACATATCATGCAATAAACGATGAAAAATGATGTGATTATACTTTAAATAAGTAATAATGCTGTTTGAGAATATCAAAGCGTTCAGAACTCCAATTGATCTTAAATGATACTGGGCTTAGCAGGCCCATGCTAGTCGGGCACCCTACATAAATAACAGGAGTATAAAGATAACAATTCAATTCAATTAAACGTAAATTAAAAGTAAAATTATATTTACTCATAAATTATAAGTCTGTGTCTATATTTATGAAAAATAATTAAAATTCTCAGGAAAATTAATATATAAGAATATTCAAGCGTTTTGCATATGAACATATATCAACGCTTCATGAATTATTTTTATTTTGTCCTTGGTTTATGCCTCTCTGGCAATTTGTGTTTATTATTATGAAATATTGTTCAATGGATTTCAAATTTCTAAATAATTATTCGGGTTCAGATCTGGTCCCGCATTCACCAAATTTACTCATTATTATCAGTTTGACTATGTAGACGAGCTCCGTGTTGTTCCAGTTTTTACGGTCAACAGGGGATGCTTACTCCTCCATGGCACCTGTTCCCGCCTCTTGATTTCCAGAGGTCCGTGTTTGTCCATTTTTTTTTCCAGATTTGTCTATATATATCCTGGACACCCTGCAGATTTATACTTTGGTATCTAAGATTTATATATATATACAAACTTTCCAGCTGAAAATCAAATTCATCCTCATTAGATTAATACATCTAAAAATAATGAAACAAATGTTGAGCTTGAGTTTTCAGTTAATTTGGTAACTTCGCCGCCAAGACACCTAGGTTGGTGATGTAGTTTTACGAATGTACACGAATGGAATCTTACATAATTCTTATTTTATCTTGATTTTCATCAATTAACCCTAACAAAATACTATACTGAACTATACTTTATATAGTTTACTGTAGTTATCTTCAGTAACAATAATAAATCAAAGTTTTCAATATACTAACTAAATTTTATACAAAAGTAAATAAATAGAAAATTTAGGTTGTCACAATAATAGATAAGAGTTTTTACTCTGATAAATCAACGGCTTTCATATTGTAAATCAACAATAGTTAACAATAGTTAACAATAGTTTACTAAAGTATTTTTGTAGAAGAGAATGTCTTTCAAGACCATATAAGTTATGACAGGAAGGCGTGGAATTATAAAACCAATCAGATGTTAGGTAAACATGTATTGCTTCACGCTTGGTCGAATACCCGGATCTTAACCATGTTATAGTAAAATCCATATAACCTGGCGGGTGGGGGGGTCTCGTGAACCCTTCCTTGACCTGGACGAGTTTAGATTTTAGGTAATATATCCTAATTACACTGTTAAGAGTAGTCGTTCTTACTTGTCATTATACCCACGAGTATCCAATGCACAGTAAAACGCCTTTACCGTGAAGCCTGTCATAATAGGGAACTTTCGAGTTAGCCCGGATTACCGTTATAATCCTGCTTTTACTATTGCCAGTTGCGTGATTCTAGAAAAATGTCCCTCAGTTTTATTTTCGGTTTCAATAATATATATATAAGCCCCATAGCACAATTGGTAAAAGCGCCCTGCAAGTGTACGGGAGGTCCTGGGTTCGATTCCCGCACATTTTTCTCTGCCCGATACATTTAAGTTATTTGGCGTTCAACTAAATAACCCACTGTGGTATGTTTTAAGAGTCTCTTGGGTTTCTTTATACAAAATAAAATCAATGCGCTTAAAAAGTAAAAATATTTCCATTTACTTTACATGCGTTGCGAAGGTAAATATGAAAACCGGAAGAACATATGAGGAAGAAAATGGAGAACGCGCGAATAAATACAGGATCATAATGGTAATCCGGGCTAACTCGAAAGTTCCCTATTGAAAAGTGAGGAGAATCTATTGTATGAACATCCAAATGTTACTCTGCCCCGCCAAGTGAATCGGACAACACCTTGACTCGGAAATCAAAACCTGACCACGCAGCTATAATGAACATGGTGTCGACTCATTGGTTAGCATCCTAATACACCCCTAAAAAAGTAAACTGATATCATCAAATGTTCTAGACCAATCATTCATTAGATATTCATCTTAAGTGTGTGTGTGTAAAAGATCAAGCTTTGCTAATATTCTCTTTTTCGAACTTGAATATCGGGCCTTGGTGACGGAATGTTTGCTTCAGACATTCAAACCTCTAAGCTTGCCATCAAGGTTTGATCCGAAGCTAGCTATGTAAAATATTTGTAAGTTTTTATGCGGAAGACCGCAGGTTTGTTCCCATTTTTCTTTAAAATATCTATGTCACAATATCAGAACTGTTAAACATAGCGTGGAACCTCTTGAACATAAAACAAAAATGGGAAACACATTGCATGATCCTCTCAGAACTCGAAGTGAAGTTTCTTATTATTGCGATTGTTTTGAAAGCACTGTCGTACGGAAGATGATAAGTGCCAACGAAATGGATAAAACTGTCTGGTAATAACGATTTTTATCGTTATTACGAGATAACCTACTCGTATTAATCTCGTTATTACGATTTTTTTTTTAAAAATAACCAGCTTTCGTAGTATCTGGCACCGTAAGCATCTAAGCAAAATTCAATAGTATGATGGTTGTTAAAAAAATAATGTCACTTACATTGCTTTTTTTCTATACTCAAATGTTTGATCATTTTAACTTGCTCTGCCCTTTGAAATGCTCTCCATCTGCCTGAATACACCTTTTGAGCCGGTCAATCCACTTTTGGAAGCACAGTTTATACTCTTCAATAATGATACTATTCATCTTCTGATAAACAACAGCTACAAGGGCATTTCACAAATTGTATCTCTTTCCAGATCGATGACATTTGAGTTTAGGGAACAGAAAATAGTCACAGGGGACCAAATCTGGTAAATATGGTGGATGTAGGAGGACCGTAACCTTCACTGACTTCGGTCACAATGCGTGCTTTGTCAGCGGATGGATTATCACAACAAATGTCGGAGGTACCGGAGTCCCGTTTTCGGGCGGCGAATTTTGCATTTAATTAAGCTCTTTAATTTTTCAGAACAACGTTTTACAGAACTTTCCTGTGCCCGTTATGTCTTTTGGTACCGAAATTTGCATGACGAGACAGTTGTTATCGAAGAAAATTACATAAAATCTTTGTTCACAGTGTTTAATTCTTTGGCAATACTTTGGCATCTCGTAATTTTGGTGACCCAGATTTGGTTGGAACTATTTCGCTTTGGTTCAAAAGAGTAAACCCAAATTTTTATCACCAGTCATTAAATTCTTGAAAGCCTTTTATATATATAGCGTAAATTTTCAAAACATTTGTTTTGCATTTACAACACGGGCTTTCTTTTGTTTATCTGTTAACAAATGGGTATCCATTTTTCTAAGTTTCAGATACTTCAACAGAATTCCATGAATTCGTGTAACGATAAGTTTGTCAACCGGCTTAATTGCCTCACGGTGTATCGGGCATCGTTTTAAGATCATTGCAGATTTTTTTTCGCTTGCTTTAAGATGTAGTTGTTGCAGAACGACCTGGGTGAGCAGTATCTTTATATTGCTGTCGCCCAACACTAGATATAGCTACCAACTTGTAAAGAGACCCGTGAGACATTTGACCCTCGCTATAAATGTCGCATTCTTCACAATAAATATCTATAGGTGTTATGCCGAGCAGCGACTTATCTGTTATGTTGACCCAAATTCTAAGCACATTTTCTGGTTTTTTTTACCGTCATTTTGTGTATAGTATAGTGTATACGTAATATATTGATGTACACGTGCAAATGTCTGTATACTTGTGAGCGAGATTTTTACCTTCAGTGATCTATCTATCGAAATGAGGTGAGTTTGAGTTCACACTGCGCGAGAAAAATGCACAAATAACATTGTTATTGGAACACTCCTCGTAATTACAATATTTCACTGATTGTAATGTCGAGTTATCTGCACAGAAATCATTTCCATGTTTTTATTTATATTGGTTTTTATTAGACTACATATATGTATTGGATGTGCCCGTTCATCTATGTCACGTGATCAATTCCAAGTGTTTATGACCAATTTTTAATGTTTGTATATTTTTTGGAACTTCCTTTGGTATCTTTACTTTATCTGTACCTGGATCGGTATTTTGCCATTTGTTGTAGGGAACTGCTTAAACCGGATCCGTGTCTTAACCAATATCATCTTTTTGTCCTCTGGTATTATGTAAAACTCATTATATTGAACTAATTCATAAGTCATAAGGAGACTCCGTAGCCGTGTGTATAAAGCACTACGCTTTCAACTATAAAGTCTCTCACCTCTTATTAGCGCAGGTCTGATCTCACTAAGCTAAGCTGAGTTTGTGAGAAAATTTGTCAGTTTACTTGTAGACGACCGGTAGTCAATTCCCGGGTACACTGTAACCGCGTTTCTCCTCCATCACAAAAACCTGATCGCCGCCGTAGGACTGAAAAAAAATGTTTTGGTGTCTCCTAAAACTGTATTCAAACAAAACAAAAACACAGTCATTAATCACGAAGATATTCAATGTAAATAATGTCATTAGGCAACATGTGTCAGCAATTTGTATTTTATTTGAAATTTAACGATTTCATAAAAACGTGATAACCGGAAATATCCATTCGGTACACATAATGTGTTAAAACCATACAGAAGGATGGATCTACCAAAGCAAATTGACAAAATTTTTAATTTACAAACACGCCCAGTTTTATTCAAAGCATAGATAAAATGAAACGGGTAAGACTTATAGGTCTACCAAGATAATGTGGCACATGTTTACAGACACAACGAGCCTAAATTGAATCATAATAAGGGTGTCAAACTTCTTGTCGACACAAAATATTACAGCTTTACTAATGCATGGAATCTGTTCAAGGCAATACATTTAATTGTACAACTCTTTTTGGAAAATATACCGTATTGTTTTGGTTTATGACAGAACCCGGATGTGCCATTTTACCTTTGATAGACCTTGTTCATCACGGCATTGAATCAAAACGAGGCAAAATGTTTTCCCTGTACACCGTATCTTTTGGGAAATAGGTAGTGTTGTTTTCATTTCTGGCAGAACCCGTATGTGCACTTAATATTGCTACACATTTACTTTAGCAACCGTTATTAACGTATTATATCTTTATGGATGTTTTACATCCCTCCAGTATATTTCACTTAAATTGAGATTTCTGGAGCTATATATAAGTGCCACACATTTGTATTTGTACTATCATGGACTAACGCAAATGCAGTAATACTTTTCACAAGCCTGTTTACGTATTTAAAAATAAATTTTAATTTTTAATGAATAAATTTAAAATAATAAGCTAGGTTTATTTCTATAATTAAAATAATAATTAAGAATGCAATACAAATTACTAATTAATTTCCCTAATTCATAGCCCCATGTATTCTTTAATTACTAATTATAGGTATTAATTCATAATTTGTCATATTTACTGTTACAAAGGAAACACGGGATGGAAGACTAAACAAGACAAGTTAAAGGTATAATTTCTTACGGCAGTTTACAATTACACAAAGATTACTTTGGCTGTCTGTCCTGACATTTTCTACATGCAGGGAATCTTTAAATCTAACATGAAAGAGACAGATCATACACCGAGACAAGGAACTGTCGTATCTATAACATCTTCTCATTTATCATCCATCAAAGTGTTGTCCTATTGCTAAATTTAACCGTATTACTAACATCGTTAATGCAAAAAATACCAAAAAAACAAAAAGACAACAAACGTCAAAATGTTCAGTAAACGAAGAAATGCATCCGTTTTAAATATATTGCTTTTTGATAAAGTGTATGACTAAAGCAATTGTACGAAACATCGATTTATTTGAAAATGAACAATTTACAATCAAAAGTACCATTTTGCTGCAGAGAAAAGGAGTTAATTTCGCATTTACATAAAAATCAGTAAACACCCTGGATTTTGAGGGTATTGAGACAGTGTGTTCCGCAGCCGGTAAAACAACACTTTCGTCTTCCAGGGCAATCCATATCTGAATAACATCTTTCGTAGCACTGACCACGAATTAGCTTAACAGGACACTCCCCGGGTTTAATGCCATACAGAAATTCTTCAATGACTTCCGGAAACATCCACATTTGGTTCGGAACATGAGATCTGTTTTCGAACGCGTCTTCCTCGTCTGCTTCTGTGCATTTCATTTTCATTTTCAAGCCTTGGGCACAGCATTTCATATATTTTGGACATTCCATATCATTTCTACACTCGATGCCATTATTCCTGATGGCTAGTGGGAAAGGACACTTTCCAGGTTTGACATTCGAGTTCTTCCGCCTTAAGTTTCTTCCAACGCGAGCGGCTGCAAAGAAGGAAGCAGTATGTAAGTTCTAGTCATATACCTCGTCTTACCGATCGTGAGATCGCAAATAACAATTTATCATTTTTTTTCTAGATTGAATTTTTTTTTAAAATGTACTCTACTTTATCGAAATCATAATATTGTCAAACATATTCTAGAAGCAAAATAATGATTTAAAATTCTGTTTCCTTGGATATGAAGAAAATACAATACTACAAGTAGGTCTACATGTGATTACGATACAAGTAACCGTTTAGTGATCAATGTACTTTACATTCACGAGCATTTTAGGTCAATGCATACACCTGGTATTTTCATTTTTACACGTTCACAAACTCACATAACTTAAAAACACGCTAGAGTTTCTCTTGCATTTTGTGTGTGTGTGTGTGTGTGTCAAACTTTTGTCTTTCAATATATTACATAGAATACCACATTATTTAAAAGGGCATTAGCTGTGTTTTATTTCAATTTTCTTTTTTCCTTTTTGACTACTTAGATTGAAATACAATGACAAAAAATATATATACACAGGCATAAAACTGATTAAATTCCTATATATTTTGCGAAAATTGTATGCGATACCCAGGTTTGGCAGTTCTTCACTTGCAAATAGTTAACTCAACCTTACTATTTGTATATGAATACCACACTGGACCTTACCTTATTTTCACAAAATATATAGAGATTTAAGACTTTTTATGCCTGCGTATAGCTCTTATTTGTTATTGTACGTCAAGTACAAGTAGTTAGAATAGGAATAATCGAAATATTTGTTTTTGATAAACACAGCTAATGCCTCTTTAAGAAAGATTCTAACAGTACACAGTGATTTTACTCTTCTGTTGTTTAATGTAATAGTATTGATGGGTTTGGCAGAATACAGGTTTCGTACCTCCTTTGTTTTTAAACGTTATAACTCTATTTGAATTCGAGTTCAACTGAATAATGCGTTTTGACAAAACCGATCGTCTTGAGCATTTGTTTTGAACCCCCGTTTGAAAAACTATAAGTTTGGTCTTATACATATATTATGTACCTAATTTTCTGTGTATTGACCGCTGCACCGTATCGTCCGCATGGAGCTTAACTCCTTGTTCTAGAAAAAAGCATACTGGTGTCATATAGAAAACCTTCCACATAGAGAATTCTCCCCCTCTTTTAGAAAATGCTCCCCCGGAAAATTTCCTATATAGACAACTCAACACACCCCTTCACCTCTGATTATTTCAAAATACAATATACTATGGAAACATATGCTGAGTGTAAAACCCACATGTTTCCAGATTTGAATTTATCAGAGACGTTATCACGTACTTTGAGACAGCGTCATCAGATACCTTCTCACTTATTTAATTCTAACTTATAAGAGACGTTTTCACATATTTTGAGCGTAATAATATATGTAATATAAAATCTATTTAAAAACTAGACCCTCAAAATTATGTTGGTAAATCATTCTATATTTTTATTAGTTACATACGGAATAATTAACCAAAGTCAAATAAATATGCATTGTCAGTACTTCTGAGATTTTGACCTTTGCTTGGACTCGAAATAGTATATAAATTAGCCGATATATATTTGAATAATAGTTTTAGATTAAATCAGCAAAGGAAAATTCCGCTAATTAAAAGATTAACGATACAAACAGAAAATTTATCGCGGTTACTGAAAGAAACATTTAATTTTGATATCATCCACCACTGAGAATTGAGTGGGATGTTAAACAACAATAAACAAACAAACAAAATCACTGAGAATTGTGTGAATTGCAGTTTTTTTGTTGTTTTTTTTTTTTTTTTTTTTTGGGGGGGGGGGATTTTTTGCATTTCATTCATTGCATTTTGTGTGTGTATGTGTGTGTGTGTGTGTGTCAAACTTTTGTCTTTCAATATATTACATAGAATACCACATTATTTAAAAGGGCATTAGCTGTGTTTTATTTCAATTTTCTTTTTTCCTTTTTGACTACTTAGATTGAAATACAATGACAAAAAATAGATATACACAGGCATAAAACTGATTAAATTCCTATATATTTTGCGAAAATTGTATGAGAAACACAGGTTTGGCAGTTCTTCACTTGCAAATAGTTAACTCAACCTTACTATTTGTATATGAATACCACACTGGACCTTACCTTATTTTCACAAAATATATAGAGATTTAAGACTTTTTATGCCTGCATATAGCTCTTATTTGTTATTGTACGTCAAGTACAAGTAGTTAGAATAGGAATAATCGAAATATTTGTTTTTGATAAACACAGCTAATGCCTCTTTAAGAAAGATTCTAACAGTACACAGTGATTTTACTCTTCTGTTGTTTAATGTAATAGTATTGATGGGTTTGGCAGAATACAGGTTTCGTACCTCCTTTGTTTTTAAACGTTATAACTCTATTTGAATTCGAGTTCAACTGAATAATGCGTTTTGACAAAACCGATCGTCTTGAGCATTTGTTTTTAACCCCCGTTTGAAAAAACTATAAGTTTGGTCTTATACATATATTATGTACCTAATTTTCTGTGTATTGACCGCTGCACCGTATCGTCCGCATGGAGCTTAACTCCTTGTTCTAGAAAAAAGCATACTGGTGTCATATAGAAAACCTTCCACATAGAGAATTCTCCCCCCTCTTTTAGAAAATGCTCCCCCGGAAAATTTCCTATATAGACAACTCAACACACCCCTTCCCCTCTGATTATTTCAAAATACAATATACTATGGAAACATATGCTGAGTGTAAAACCCACATGTTTCCAGATTTGAATTTATCAGAGACGTTATCACGTACTTTGAGACAGCGTCATCAGATACCTTCTCACTTATTTTATTCTAACTTATAAGAGACGTTTTCACATATTTTGAGCGTAATAATATATGTAATATAAAATCTATTTAAAAACTAGACCCTCAAAATTATGTTGGTAAATCATTCTATATTTTTATTAGTTACATACGGAATAATTAACCAAAGTCAAATAAATATGCATTGTCAGTACTTCTGAGATTTTGACCTTTGCTTGGACTCGAAATAGTATATAAATTAGCCGATATATATTTGAATAATAGTTTTAGATTAAATCAGCAAAGGAAAATTCCGCTAATTAAAAGATTAACGATACAAACAGAAAATTTATCGCGGTTACTGAAAGAAACATTTAATTTTGATATCATCCACCACTGAGAATTGAGTGGGATGTTAAACAACAATAAACAAACAAACAAAATCACTGAGAATTGTGTGAATTGCAGTTTTTTGTTGTTTTTTTTTTTTTTTTTTTTTTTTTTTGGGGGGGGGGGGATTTTTGCATTTCATTCATTGCATTTTGTGTGTGTATGTGTGTGTGTGTGTCAAACTTTTGTCTTTCAATATATTACATAGAATACCACATTATTTAAAAGGGCATTAGCTGTGTTTTATTTCAATTTTCTTTTTTCCTTTTTGACTACTTAGATTGAAATACAATGACAAAAAATAGATATACACAGGCATAAAACTGATTAAATTCCTATATATTTTGCGAAAATTGTATGAGAAACACAGGTTTGGCAGTTCTTCACTTGCAAATAGTTAACTCAACCTACTATATTTGTATATGAATACCACACTGGACCTTACCTTATTTTCACAAAATATATAGAGATTTAAGACTTTTTATGCCTGCGTATAGCTCTTATTTGTTATTGTACGTCAAGTACAAGTAGTTAGAATAGGAATAATCGAAATATTTGTTTTTGATAAACACAGCTAATGCCTCTTTAAGAAAGATTCTAACAGTACATAGTGATTTTACTCTTCTGTTGTTTAATGTAATAGTATTGATGGGTTTGGCAGAATACAGGTTTCGTACCTCCTTTGTTTTTAAACGTTATAACTCTATTTGAATTCGAGTTCAACTGAATAATGCGTTTTGACAAAACCGATCGTCTTGAGCATTTGTTTTGAACCCCCGTTTGAAAAACTATAAGTTTGGTCTTATTCATATATTATGTACCTAAGTTCCTGCGTATTGACCGCTGCACAGTATAGCCCGCATGGAGCTTAACTCCTTGTTCTAGAAAAAAGCATACTGGTGTCAAATAGAAAACCTTCCGCATAGAGAATTCTCCCCCTCTTTTAGAAAATGCTCCCCCGGAAATTTTCCTAAATAGAAGAATCAACACACCCTTTCACCTCTGATTATTTCAAAATACAATATACTATGGAAACATATGCTAAGTGTAAAACCCACATGTTTCCAGATTTGAATGTATTAGAGATGATCTCACCTACTTTCAGACAGCTTCATCAGATACCTTCTCACTTATTTTATTCTAACTTATAAGAGACGTTTTCACATATTTTGAGCGTAATAATATATGTAATATAAAATCTATTTAAAAACTAGACCCTTAAAATTATGTTGGTAAATCATTCTATATTTTTATTAGTTACATACTGAGCAAATAAATCAAAGTCAAATAAATATGCATTGTCGGTACTTCTGAGATTTTGACCTTTGCTTGGACTCGAAATAGTCTATAAATTATCTGATATATATTTGAATAATAGTTTTAGATTAAATTAGCTAAGGAAAATTCCGCTAATTAAAAGATTAACGATACAAAAAGAAAATTTATCGCGGTTACTGAAAGAAACATTTAATTTTGATATCATCCACCACTGAGAATTGAGTGGGACGTTAAACAACAATAAACAAACAAACAAAATCACTGATAATTGTGTGAATTTCAGTTTGTTTTTTTTGTTTTTTTTTTGTTTTTTTTTTGTTTTTTTTTTTGTTTTTTTTGGTCGAACTTATAACGGACAGGTGAAAAAGTTTCTATGCAGAGAAGGCCGAATGAATTCTATATAGAAAACTTATCCCCAATGGGGAAGCTTTTCTATATAAAAAAATTTCCAGGGAAAAATGTCTTTGGGGAAAGGTTTCCTATATGACACCTGATAGCCCACATCGATAGATTGCCCGTAATACTCTTTCACATCGACTTAGAGGACACCGAGTTCGATTGGTGGTAGGATAAACATTCATGTGTGTATGTTTTATAGTTAAAATGGCACTTAAAGAATGATCATGAATTAAATATTACCTTGTCAAACGTTGTTTTTAGTACTTAATTTAAAACAATTGAAAAAAGATCCAGATAGCCCAATTGTGTGCGTGCGTGCGTTTGTGTGTGGGGGGGAGGGAATATTATAATTACATAAAACATGATTTTTTTAAATCTACCTGATATTATGCAGAGAAGTCCAAACACCAACACAATTTGTGAAACCTTCGGCAACATTTTAAACCTTCAAAAGAAAAGAAATACAGCAATAATCTTAATCTCGTTCCCAATCGCTATATTCCACTTAGTGATATGTTACCTGCGGTACCTGTTCAACGGTATATATTCAAATTGTCTCTTCCGATTGTGTCGAAGTTAAATTCTCGCTTTTCGATATGATCATGGACTCATGGTGTATGTGACCGGTCGATAAGAAATGCTTGCTCCTCCATGGCACCTGATCCCACTTATGTACAGTGGAACCTCGCTATTAAGACCACATAACTGACTGAATTAAAATGGTATCATTAGTGAGGTGGACTCTTAAGAGTGCTGTTGTTCTGTGCTTATCAAATATTTGTCAAGACTGAAAAATTATTGTCTTAAATGCGAGGTGGTCTTAGGGAGGTTCCACTGTATTTTCAAGAGGTTCGTGTTTGTCCAATGTTCACCAGATTAGTATACTCTCTGTTAGACTATCTAACGGCTAAACTTTGGTAAAAAATATGAAGCATTAAATCACATTGTTATCGGTTTTTTTTTTTTCAATATAGAAAACAAAAAAGATGTTATGAATATTTGAAACCAATTCTTTTTACAAATAAACAATAAAAATCGAAATTCTTGATATTTAATTTGATTCTGATAGTTAAGTATTCTATACTGACTGTCATCTTGGATTTTGATAATTTCATTTAAGTCTGATCGCAGGATTGTTCATTTCTCCAATGTTGACTACCGCTTGTTTGTCCATTTTATTTTGAATTCCTATGTGTTTATATACATTTTATCTTTTGTTATAATGTGGATTATCATTATTCTATTTAAAATTAAAATATTTGTAAATTAAACACAATAAAGTTTGTGATTTGATTTTGAATTTCAAAATACTGTTTAACGCCACAATCAACATTTTCTTTTCAGTTATGTGGTGGCGGCTAGTTTTTACTGGTGGAAGAGAAGCCCCGGATACCCGTGAAGAGACCACCGGCTTTCAGATAGTTAACTGGCAAATTTTCTTTTAAAAATCAGTTTAGGTTTCAGCTGGGCTCGAACCAGTCCAGAAGTGATAGACTTCATTGTTTAAAGCGCGATGCTCTAACCACTTGGCCACGGAGACCCCCATAATAAAGTTGAACTTACGTTCTGTGTAACTGTTCTGGCGAAATGGAGTTTCGAATTTGTGCTGTACTTATAATGAAATGAAATCGAGACCTTTCGTAGTCAAGGGCTTGAACTCTCACCTGTACTCGGTGGAACTTCGACCACCATTTGAACCTCATCTGATTTCATGAGTTTGCCAATTTAATTGTGAAATGCCGATGTTTTCCACCTGTCACCATTAAAAACTGGCCGACATTATAAACGTATCAAACAAGTTTTAAATCCGAAAAAAATCTATTCTTGATTACAGATGCATTGTAACAACGTAAAGTTATAGCATTCTTGCCTTCCATTAGTGGAAAAGAAAACTCTAAAAAAGTGAAAACATTCTTACGCAAGACGGAGTGTAGACGGAGTGCAATAACTCCATAGATAATGGTGTAGTTTAGTTAAACCATTAGCCAAAACTACGGTTATATAAATTCGTTTTCTGTCACAATGTACACAGAAAAATCGACTTTTAGCAAAAAACATTAGAATGTTTTCTGGCAAAGTAAGTGACCTTACTACTCTTACTGTTAATCTGTATCCGTGGCATGAATAAAGACACAACCACTTGGTCATATTTATAAATATAAATTATAATTTAGAATTCTTTAATTCTCTAGACTGACGCAATCATAGGGCATTACAAAAATTACGGACAAAATTTGAATGTCAGGATATGAAATATGGATCTTCGAAGTCATCTTACCGTAATCAATGCTTTTATATTCTTCTGCCACCAATTCCTGAGTATATTTCTTCTGATACAAACTGATATTTTTATACAAAGACTGAATCAATGATGCAAATTAATATGAGGCCTGTATTACTCACTGATGTAGTCAGACAATTATCAATCTTGATCTTGGCACATCAGAGCCTGTGTATAAAGGAGAGGAGTAACTAGTCGTATTATTCATCACCTTTGTCATTGAAATGGACAATTGACCTTGAGATTGATTATATCGATATATTTGAATAAATTGAATCGAGAATTAAGAAACCTTAACTGCAGATTTTGTTGTTTTGTTTTTTGCAATACCTTACAGTATACAGTATATAAAAGTAACAAAATTTGTTCCCATTTTCAAACAAAATGTTGATCGTCATTGGTTTTATTTTTTCAAAATTATAAATAAATATAATTGATATTATTATTATTATTATTTTTTTTTTAGATTATTTTTCTATTATTATTAGTTATTATTATTATTATTATTATTATTATTGCTTTTGTTCTTGTCATCATCATCAGAAGGAAGCAAATTAGGAGAAAAGAGGAACCAATGGTAAAAGGGGAGGGAGAGAAAGAGAAAGGGCAATATCATAACAAATGAGCGGGGTCCCTTCTTCTTCTTGTTTTTGTTATCATTAGAGAAAACGGGAAAAAACAACAATATCATCATCAAAATCATCAATCATCATCATTATTATTATTTATGTATTTATTTGTTTTGTTTGGAAGAAAAAAAGACGTCACTAGCAAAAAAGACCACAGCGAATGTATAGCAACACGAGGCAGACGACGAGGGGACCAAGGAGGAACAAAAGAAAGAAAGGAAAAAAGGCTGAGAGGGGGGGTGGTGCCATAAGGAGAACGAACAAAGGGTATTAGAAGGAGAAGGAGGAGCAAGAGGGGAGGTGGGTACAAACAAGGAGGGGAGGGGGTTAACTAGGAGGGTAATAAACAGGAAGAAGAGACATGCATAATAATTCTACTTCAAGCAATAAAAATAAATCCATTCGTGTCCGTCATTTGAATTACAGCCGGAGTGTCGGTGCAAAGTAAGAAACTAGGGGCAGACGGATGGAGACAAGGTAAGCAGGGGAAACGGGGAATGAGGAGACCCGGTACAGGGATGAGGGAGAGATATAGATAGAGGACAAAAAAAGAAGAAGACGAAAAGGCAAAAGGAGAGGTAGAGAACGAGCAAAAGGGGGGGGGGGGGGAGGGGCGGGGCGGGGGGTGGGGGGGGGAACACACACGGAACAGACTTACTAAAAAAACGTCGAAGAAAAGAGAAAGAAGACACGGGAAAAAGAGGTAGTAGGAGGTTGTAATTAGAGAAAGGTGTTTGATTCCCACACAGGTTGAGGATAGGGGAATAAAGGTAAGGAAGGGAGTCGCCATTTATGCGCTGCGAATAACCAAGAGAACCAACGAAAGTTGGCGTAAAATTCAAGGAAAAAAGGAGAAAACGAGGAAGGCGGAGGGAAAAAAAAAAGGGGCATCATAAAAAGGGGGGATCAAAAAGGGGGATATGGGTAATAGAAAGACGACAGGGGAATGTTATCGCAAGAAACAAAGCAGAAAAGAAGAGGTAGCCAAATAAGGGAAAGTTAGGGTAGCAAAAGAAGAAAGTAAAATGAAGGAACAACAGGAATACAAATAAGATACGATAGGGGACGGGTAAAAGAGGGAGAAACAGCTATTTAAAAGTAAAATGAAATGATTAACAAGAGCGGGAAAGCCAAGCGAAAGAAGTCAGAAGAGGAAGCACACAGAAAAGGAGGGAGGAAATGGAGCCAAACGATAAAGGTTTGAACACAAGGGGGCGCTACTAAGTCAGACAATTATCAATCTTGATCTTGGCACATCAGAGCCTGTGTATAAAGGAGAGGAGTAACTAGTCGTATTATTCATCACCTTTGTCATTGAAATGGACAATTGACCTTGAGATTGATTATATCGATATATTTGATAAATTGAATCAACCTTAACTGCAGATTTTGTTGTTTTGTTTTTGCAATACCTTACAGTATACAGTATATAAAGTAACAAAATTTGTTCCCATTTTCAAACAAAATGTTGATCGTCATTGGTTTTATTTTTCAAAATTATAATAAATATAATTGTTATTATTATTATTATTTTTTTTTTAGATTATTTTTATTATTATTATTATTATTATTATTATTATTATTATTATTGCTTTTGTTCTTGTCATCATCATCATCATCCTTCTTCTTCTTGTTTTTGTTATCATTATCATCATCAAAATCATCATCATCATCATCATTATTATTATTTATGTATTTATTTGTTTGTTTGTCACGTTGCATAATAATTCTACTTCAAGCAATAAAATAAATCCATTCGTGTCCGTCATTTGAATTACAGTTTGATTCCCACACAAATTTATGCGTTCTAAACTCGTGAGATATATTTTAATTTTTTTCAAAAAGTGCAGAATGAGAAATCAAATGTTTTTTAAATAAAGTATCTATTTTTATACTTGAATGACAGAAAAATGCAGAATGAGAAATAAAATGTTTTTTAAATAAAATATCTATTTTTAAACTTGATTAATAGAAAAGTGCAGAATGAGAAATCAATTGTCTTTTAAATCCGATATCTATTTTAAAACTAGATGGACAGAAACGTGATGGGTAATAAATAAAATGTGGAATAATAAATGAATAGTTTTTTAATAAAATGTTTATTTAATGCTTCATTGACAAACAAATGAACAATGATAAATTCAACGTCTTTTGAATAAAATATCTTTTTATACTTTATTGACAGAAAATGCAGAATGAGAAATTAAATGTCTGTTAAATCAAATATCTATTTTGGTACTTGATGGACAGTAAAATGCAGAATGAGAACTTAAATGTCTTTTAAATAAAATATCTATTTTTATACTTGATTGACAGAAACGTGAAGAGTGAGAAATAAAATGTCTTTTAATTCAAATGTATACTTGATGGAAAAAAATTGCAGAATGAGAAATTAAATGTTTTTTAAATAAAATATCTATTTTATACTTGATTGACAGAAAAGTACAGAATGACAAATCAATTGTCTTTTAAATAAAGTATCTATTTTTACTTGAAGGACAGAGGAGGGCACATTGAGACATCAATTGTCTTTTAAATCAAATATCTATTTTCATATTTCATTCACAGAAAAGTGCAGAATGAGAAAACAATTGTCTTTTAAATAAAATATCTATTTTTATACTTGATTGACAGAAAAGTGCAGAATGAGAAATCAATTGTCTTTTAAATAAAATATCTATTTTTATACTTGATTGACAAAATTCAGGTACAAACTAACAACATAAATCACGGGTTGATCTTAATCTCCTCACTAATAATTCATAAAAATCAGTTTCTGCTACTTTAATAACTTTGAGAAATTACAATGTGTATAAACAGAGACTTGAGGAAATTCCATGTATACCAGGCAGAAATACAGATATATTAAGGCAAATACAAAGTGACCATACCCCGGCTGGGGTTCGAACTCTCGACCTTCGACACCAACCGGCCTGGATCTAAAGTTCGACGCCTTAAACGATTCTGTCACCTGATCATTCACAAAAATGAAAATGTGTTTTAAGATTCCGGACATTAGAACTCGTTATGATAATGAGATAAAGGTAAAAGGTATGATCCCACTACGACAATGAATATGTACTAGGTACCTTGGACCATAAATAATTCTGTCTATGTAAATAAATCATATATCAAGCATAAATACAGAAATAACATGTCACCTACAAATTCACCATGGCCGGATGGTATTCTAACTCTCGACCTACGAGTTGCCGGACTAAGCATATTATCCACTATAGGGAGGTGTCCGCTGAATGAAGGATGACTATTGACTGCTAAAACATTCATACGTATAATCACAGAACGAGTGAATGCATGCTTTTAAAGGGATATTAGCTGTGTTTACAAATAAAAAAGATTTTGTTTTCAAGTTTTACTACTTGTATTTGATGTACAATAACAAATAAGAGTCATACACAGGCACAAAAAATCCCATACTCCTATATATTTTGTGAAAATAAGGTCAGGTCCAGGATGGTATTCATATACCAATAGTAAGATTGAGTTAATCGAT
The DNA here is from genome assembly GCA_030159075.1 of Atrina japonica. NCBI lineage: Eukaryota > Metazoa > Mollusca > Bivalvia > Pterioida > Pinnidae > Atrina > Atrina japonica. The sequence continues at coordinate 46,001 of BROG01000355.1, forward strand.
TGTTCAGTCAAACTTGTGACTGGGTTTCTTAAGCAATTTTCACAAAAAACGCCCATAAATATTCATTTTTGTTTTCCTTTTTACTTAAATCTAAGTAGTAAAAAAGGGGGAAATGAAAAAAAAACAGCTAATGCCCATTTAAACTATCCAACGTCACTAGATTTCTGTAAAACAATAAAGTGCAATAACCGTGATTCTTGACGTTGTCAAACACTGCATGTACATTTCACCTAACAATCAATTACGAACTCCAGTGTGTCTCGGTGCAATGAACTGCTTTATACATTTACATGTTAGCTAATGACTCACTTGTCCATGTTACTTTCCCAGCATACCTTGATGATGACTTAAACAATCAATTACACTGATGGAGAACATTCATTACAATTTCAATACTTAACAGTCACAGGAGAAAGACAAAAACATTGAAAACTTCAGATAAAGTACATGTCGACGACATTGTCACATCATAGACGTTGGTATTTAATTAAATTACATCGTTAAATTTTGGAAAATGGTTTAATCATTTATTATTTATTTCTAGAAAATAGACTACAAAATGTATGATGAACTCATACACCTTTGTGTATTTATTGCGAACAAACATAAGCAGTGGAAAGTATTAGTGTTTCTTCATAATTAACAAAAACAAAAATTTAGCAAACTTTTAAATTTAAATCTCAAATAAAAGCAACTACACGAATAACAATAATAGAAAGTGCGTATTCAAATCTTGAATCTTTATATATATATAATGATGCTCACAACGTAAACTTCAGAAAATTTAATATATTCATACTATGCACTATGTCTCAATAACTGTGGTTAAGTGCATCAACAAACAGTTTTGTTAACGAAGATATAAAGATGTCATTTCTTGACAAGATTTACTGATCTATGAATGTCATTAACACTGAATGAATCATTACCTTTCGCAGTACAAAGAAAATGTTAAAATCTGGTTAATTAACAAAACGTGACAATCCGGGGAAATTGTTGATTAGTATGTCGTTAATTAAAAATACCTGTAAAAATCATAATAAAACAGAAAAAGATAGATAGATAGATAGATAGATAGATAGATAGAGAGATAGATAGATAGATAGACAGATAGATAGATATATTTCGTTATTAGAGTAAAGAAAGGCAAACAACTACTATAACTAACGAACAAAATAATGTTTTAATTTAAACTTACTATGTATAAAGTGTCATTTATTATCAAAGCGTATTTTAATTGAAAATAAAATGTTTAATGCTACATGTAAAATAAATGTGTACAGTTTCCTTTAAAATTGCAATTAACAAATACAGTCTAAACTGCCTCATTGTTTTGACTTATGCGGCCTGTATGAAACCCTCCTAAAGCATTTACCTATATAAATGTCCTGATGTAAGCGACTTTTCTGATGCGAATAATGATCATTATTTCTACTCCCAAATATTTTGACATGACTTTATTTTTTATATGGACACTAGCAAGCATATCGTGTTCCCACTTTTTTATTTACTGGGGGTTTTAATAAAAAAAAGAATTCGCACTTTTTGGTAACAGCCTCTAGTTGATCAAAAGGTCGAAACATGATAAACACGAGTTCTCGCCCTCGGCAAGATCAATTGCGTATGGACAACAAAATGGTGACAGTGAAGAGGGAAATACTAACACTAGAATAAAACATTACTATACACACTCATAGAAAATACAACTGCAAATCAATTAAGATAAAGTGTCCGTTATGCAAATAAAATAGATAAAATGTAATACAAAGATTTAAAATATTTTTCTTTGCAATTGAATGAACATATCTGATAATCGGAAAAGGGGAAACTGGATGAAGAGGCCACCTGTCATAAATGACTTTTTTGCATCTTTTCATGATCGATAACTTAAAACAGGTTAGACTGCCTTCTACTGTAATATCATTACGTGCTAGAAATGGAACATATGACAGGGAATAAACGCAGTCAGCCAGGTTATTTCCTAAACTTTCCTTTTCTCTATGATAGGTCACATTGCTGCGCAATTTATCCACATCTTAATTTAACATTCCAAGTGGTATACAAACGCTTTAATCTGTGTATGAATTTTTCAGTTATATACTGTGGCGTCCAGTTTTTAATGGTGGAGGAGAGAACCCGATTACAATTTAACCGGGAAGAGGCAACCGGCCTTCCGGAAGTAAACTGGCAAATTTTCTCACAAAAATCAGCTCTAGGTTCCAGCGAGACTCGAACCTTAGCTGACATGATGTGAGAGTCTTCATGATTTAAAGTGCGATGCTCTAACCAGTCGGTCACGGAGACCCTTTCTTTAGTCTGAGGCTTTCCAGCACAAGGATGTCCAAGTGTTCCGGATTAGATGTTATAGCAATAGACGATTTTTCACAATCTTGATCGTGTTAAAAATATCAATCTATAACGAGGCTGAGGGTATATTGAGTATTTCAGGTCGGGGTTTACATATTTGGTAAACAATAAGCAATTCACTCGTCGAATTATGGGCTATGACGTGCACGGAATTTTAATATTTGGGGTTGATTAAAACTCTCAATGATATTTGGGGTTGATGGAATGACTAAAACTCTCAATAAACTACATGTATATAACTTCTTTTAATTTCCCGATGGAACACTAAAAGTCAATCGTGCGGACGCGCGAGATCCCATATCCCCAACTCTTAAAATATGAAAAATAACAATACAAGATAGAAGCGGAGTCAATTAGATGTGGGTCCTAAAGAATTCAAAAGATTTGTTGGAACATTTAAAGTCTCCAAATTTCAAACATATGACAAGCATCAAGTCTTTTGATTTTTCGACCCTTTACACAGCAATTCCTCATCAAAAACTCAAAACCAGTTTAACATCTATTATACAAAACTCCTTTGTGTACAAAAATGGAAATAGCAGATATAAATATTTAGTGTTAGGTCATGAGGAACCTTATTTTGTGAAGGAACACTCTGGTTCCAATAACAAGTACACCGAAGACGATATCATCAGTATGCTGGGGTTTCTGGTAGACAAAGATTTCCAACAAATTGCAATCCAATTGGTTCCAACTGTGCACCTCTCTTGGCTGACATCTTTTTGTATTCATATGAAGCAGAATTTATAGTCTCTGCTCTCCAAAGAAAACAAACAGTTAGCATCTCGGTTCAATTTTACTTACATGTATATCGACGACGTCCTGTCCATAACAATTCAGAATTTCATATTTACCTAATTACCTAGTTTAATTCCTGTCGATTGGAAAGGACGGTCAAATTCACTCCTCCATTTATGACAAACGCGGCGATTTCAATTTCCACATCAAGAACTTCCCATTTCTAAGTAGTAATATCCCATCATCTCCATACGCATGGCGTTTTCATTTCAAACGTATACGTTATGCTAGGGCATGCTCTTCTTATGAATGTTTTAGAAAGGTTTCCATGGAACATTTGCGACGGGTGTGGCATGCCAGGAGAGGACGCTGACTCCTTCCGGACACCTGGTCCTATCCCGTTTGGGATTCGCAATTGTTCTTCATGTTGAGACCATTTGTCTAATTCGTCGTGTTCTAATGGACCTGACTTTCGATTATTAATTTGTACTTCTTCATTTTTACTTTCAAAGACCATACAGTAGGCTAGCCTAATGGTAAATTATGTTTTATTCTAGATTGGTTTAAATTCGTACAAATACTTTAGTATATAAAAAATCTCAGATACCAAAGTATAAATCAATAGAATGTCCAGGACATAGATACAAATCCGGTAAAAATGGACAAGCACGAACCTCTGGAAATCAAGAGGTGGGATCAGGTGCCATGGAGGAGTAAGCATCCCCTGTCGACCACAGTCAAGTCCAATGAAATACGTGAGGAGTGTATCCTCGTCACAATTGGTACAGACGTCTCAACAACCGCCAACGAAAAGGCAACTCAACATTTCACTTAGTGAAACAGAGTAATCGCAAACAAGACTATTATACCGACCGTAAAATTTGCGGAACGTTGACATTAAACGTGGTTTTCGGTATCTTGTCTATCCGACTGAGATATGGTGACGTCTCAACTGAGCTGATTCAGTGTCGTCTCTGCATTGAGTTAGTCAAGTAGGACCATCTCGATATCAATTGTGACACGCAAATTGTTATATCAAGGTATTTTAGGGATGTTTACTTTTGCAAGCCGATTTTGAAGAAAATACAGCCGAGGATGTCTCAGCGTCATTCACGCTTGAGGAAATCATACCAGATATAATATTATAAGGCCCAATTTTGACCTAAAATACGGACCCAAATTTTAAAAAATCATACCATAGCTATGTTTCTACATTGAAATTATTCATGCTTTTGAGACTGGGCCAAAATGGCCCTTTTTTGCCGTCCTTATTTCGAATGTTTAATAGCAGGCCAACAATGCAAGCGAGGCCATGACCCGTAGTCACAAATTTACTCAATACTCAAGCTTAATTTTTCTTTTACTATTTTGACTTTATAGTCGTTTGTGAACAAAATCTGGATTTAAGTGAATAGGAAACATATTATTGTATTTCATTCTTCACATTTATATTTTTGCGCCATACGTGTGACTTTCAAATAAAAACGAATAATTTTATAGGTTGAGACGATACTAAAAGTTGAGCAGCAGGCCACGTAGTCAAGCAATTTTTTAATATTTCTGAAGATACCTTCAAATAACCAATAACTTTCATCTCTTTACAATTGTATGCCATCAATATACAAACATGATCAGTTACAGAATACATTTCAGTGTGTTTTGCCTTAAAATAATGAAATATCAGTTGAGCTTGAGTAGCCTAACTGAGTAAATTTGGTAACTTTGAGGCCAGAACTCGGAAACATGTATGGCAGCTAGATGTAATTAAAATGACCGAGAAAATGAAGGCATACCAATCTTCAAGAGGGACACATAAAAAGTTATAGAACTGTGTGTGGTTTGCGAAATTTTGGGGGTCAAATAAATAATTATTGCATTTTTTTTTCATCAAACTTCGGTGCTTGGATTTTTTTTTCAAACGGATTAATTAAACTTTTCATTTTATGAAAAGTCATATTCGTGTTTGTATCCGATTAGATTAATAGACCGGTTTGATTTTAATAAACATAACTAATCTAAATTTCATTTAATTATCTTCAAATTTACTCTTTATCAGAAAATTATAATAATATGATAATAATAAGATAATTTTTATTTCAGGTAAATTTGAGATTTTTATGCGGCATTTTCGATAAGGTGAAAGATATCATAAATATGTTTTATCTACATCAATGTATTACTAATTAAAATAACGAGTGATTAAATTGACTGTTAATAATCAACAGTTAATTGTCTATAATATTTATATCTGTCGATGTCACCCTTTTTAAAATACAGCTTTATATCCATTTCTTTTTCAAGCTCATCGGGTAAATTTTGTTTATAGCATTTTTCGTTCTCTTTGAAGACCGTGGCTTGGATGAAATTGTTAGGGGTGAGGATGTTTCAAATACATTTACTACTTTCTGAATGGATGAAACAAAATAATCAAGTATCAGTGGTGTCGTTTTGAATCATTTTCACGGCAGATTTTGCAGAAATAAGACGTAAATTTGAATTTACTTTTGTTTTGTTTCAACCATCATGTAAGGAATTTTCGGTTATTTTTGGCCATAAGACTTTTGTTTTAAATATTCTGCTACTTTAAATAAATTTTCTTAAGATAATGATATTGGATTATAATAATTATCATCATAAATCTATTTCTGTTAAAGTGAATTATTCATTTCAAGGTAGTTGATTTTATATTTGTGTAATATAAATATTGTGAAACACGATTTCCTCTGATACTTTATCTTCCATTTCTTGCTTTCCAATCCATAATGATTACAGGTAATTAAAAAGGCATTAGCTGTGTTTTTTCAAAAGTCTGTTCTCCTTTTTACTTCTTAGAATGATATACAATTGCAAAAAAACGATTTTGTCGCCACCTATAGGGGAGGTAAATCACATTGGACATTTATTCATCAACAGTAAAAGACAAACTAAAATCTGCCTCCGACTCGGGAAATACGGGAACTTCGGATGAGATTTGAAACCGAATCACCTGTATGATAATGTAGATATTAGTATCCCTAAAATTATTATGTTCAGAATATTTAGTTTCAATTCAGATTTAAAAATTAGCATTTATATCTAAAATCTTTTACTCACTCAATACAATCCAAGTAGTATCTATTTCCTCTTCACACTAGTAGCCTATCTAGCGTACCAGAGACCTCTTTATTCAGTCTTCAAAACAATTACAAACTGTTATAATCCAATGATACAGTATCAGATTTATAGTCCTATTCCAATATCAAAACAAGCCTATTGACAATTTACGATTTGTCAATACATATACTTTGCCAAGTTGTTTTAATATTGTTATTATTTCTCAAGCAAGTTTTAATTTTCATTTCATTTATCCATCTTTACGTGATCACAAAACTATTTGCCACAGAATGTTTTTTTTTTTTTCTTAATTTCCTAGATTGCCTTATCTTCTTATTTTCAAACAGAAAGGACAGCTTGTCGTGGTCTAGTGGTAGAGCGTTCGACACACAATCGGAATGTCCCGGGTTCTATTCCCGGACCGAGTCATACCAAATACTTTTAAAATGGTAGTGACTGTTCCTTCGCCAAGAGCTCGGCATACGAAGTAAAAGTCAAAATCAGGAGTTTTTCAGATGAGAATGAAAACCGATGTACTGTGGCAGGCGTGGAATGTACAAAAAACCCTCACTGCATTGGCGTCAGTCCATAGCACAGGTCAAAATCTGTGGCATATCACCTATAGATGGTAACATCAATATAAGTGAAATATTCTTGACGAGGTGTAAAACAACAAACAAACAAACAAATCAAACAGAAAGTAAATCTAATTAATTTACATTTTATCAAATTAAAGTTTCTTTGAATCCTAAGTCGGTTAAAGAACTAAATACACCTACACATAAAATATTATGGTTATCTTAAAGAAGATCAAAAGCATGCCTATTTGCACAATAACATCAGAGTATCTTTTAAATATAACTATTGAATAACATAAGTTGCAATAATCCAAGTCACATAAGTTGGCGGGGCGGAGTAATCTTTTGATTATTATACGGATCGGTTATGTCAATCTTCACGGATAAAACGTATACTCCACACAGGATACTCGTTTGTGAAATGACAAGTAAGAACGACTTTTATTGTCTATGTAACGTTGAGGTTGTTATATTTTATTACTTAAAATTTAAACTCGTCCAGGTCAAGAAAGGGTTCACGAGACTCAGCGTCACAAGGTTATATGGATTTTACTATATCAGTCTACCGGGTACGTTAATTCTTCCATGACACCTGATTCCACTTCTATTGTTTAAGAAGTCCGTGTGTGTCCAATAGTCACCGTATTTGTATATTGTCATCTTGACGCCCCGAGCGTGACATTTTGGACCTTGTAATAAAATATATCTCTTTCATAAAATGTGTTAATAAAAGTGGCATTAGCTGTGTTTACCAAAACAAATATTTCGATCTTTTTACTTTTATTACTTGTATTTTATGTACAATAACAAATAAGAACTATACACAGACATAAAAAATCTTATATTCTTATATATTTTGTGAACATAAGGTAAGGTCCAGTGTGGCATACATATACAAATAGTAATATTAAGTTAATCAATTGCAATTGAAAAAATGACAAACCTGCTTTCTCAACTAATTTTCACTAAATATATAGAACTTTAAGTATTTTTATGACTGTGCATATCTCTTTTTTTCTTATTGTATATCAATCTAAATAGTAGAAAATGACAAACATATTTTTGGAGAAAAAAAAACACAGCTAATGCCACTTTAAGTACAAACGTTGATATAGGCATGAACAAATTTATTAAAGAACATTTTTTGTATAAATACTATTACCCTAAATACTATTACTATTATACTATATTATTGATATTTTTTTTCAAGACATGCAAAGTTATTTTCAAGAATCTTCAAACTGTCGTCTATACAGATACTTACCTGATACAACCATGTCACAATATTACTTGAGGAAGTCATTACTCGACTCTCATATTTATATTTTAGCAAAATTTAGAATGTCCGCACATAATCTTTTGAATGAAGAGGGCCGGTATACAGTAGATTTACCCCGTGAACACAGTTTACGCCGTTTTTTGCACTCTTAACGATATTGAAGACGAGTTTCATTTTATTTTAGTGTGTCCTCTATATCGTAATTTATGTATTATGTATATAAAAAGGTATAATTATATAAATCCGTCAATGTTTAAATTAGTTCAAATACTATCAGCTAAGAAATAAAAGATGTTAATCAATTTAGCTAAGTACCTCATTAATGCAATGAAGATTAGATCTGCACAATGAAAAGTTTGTATTTTCTCTTATATCTGTCTTTTCTCCAATGCTTACCTCAAAATACTTTCACTCACTTGATCATTATATTCATTATGTATGTATTGTATTTTTTGTATTGATTTATGTATATATATATATTTGTATACTAGGGCATGTATATTGTATGCTGATTGACCAGACGGTCAAAGGCTAAATAAACTATATAAACTATATAAACCAGTCAGTCTTGAATTTTCCATGTTTAAATGTACTGAATACCTTTATATCTGAGTGAGATTACGTAATTAATCAAGTGTAATTATTAATTGTCAATTTCACATAAATATCGTTCTGTACATCTAAATATGAAAGATTTTATTTCCTCTTCGAATTAACTTTTCAAAATGCTGTTGCAGTCATTTGATGCCGTATTAGTGTTCAATCTTCCCGAATTTATTAGATAAAACATTTACACAATCGATTTCCCATTGTGTATCGATAATAATATTTCAGATATGAACATGAACAAAAACTTGGCAGGATATACACCCCTTTTTATATCATTTCTCCGCTCTGCATGCTTAGAAAAAACGAAAAAAAATATGTTTCACTATATTCAAGTATCCTATAATTAAGTTTGAATAAGTGTACATAACGTTTTTGTTTTTATCAATAAAATCCTAATTTTGTCGGATTACCTGTATGATAAGTCAAGGCTACCTGAAACTGTAACTGTTCACACCTGAACTTCTATTCTGAATGGTCTCCTGTCACGAACAATTATTCAGACGACCTATTTGTAAAATGGTTAACAAGTACATATGCATGAATAAATGTAGGACTTAGTGTTTTATGATTTTGTTCAAATTATCTCTTTGACCTTTCCTCACAATGGCGACACATGCTTCGACAATAGTATTTTTATCGGGTCCAATCTTCATACCTTAAGTATTATTTTAATGGTCAGCTAACATCAATTGGCAGCTTTTTCACACAATGTCCCTTGCTTGTTTATTGTTGTTTAACGTCCCACTCAAGAACAATTCACTCATATGGAGACGTCACCAAATGCCGGCAAAGGGCTTAAAATTTAGGCCTATGCTCGGCACTTACGGCCATTGAGCAGTGAGGGTTCTTTAACGTGCCCACACGTACTGTGACACGGGACCTCGAGTTTTACTGTCTCATCCGAAGGACAGGAAACCAACCTGCCGCCGGCGGGACTCGAACTCACGACCTCACGATCCAGAGTCGAGCGCGCTACCGACAGAGCCAGGCCGGCTCTAATGTCCCTTGCAAGTCAACACTCACCTGAAAAATTAGTCGTTGATTCATCACTCTTTAACCCGTAAGAGTTAAAAAAAAACATATTTTACCTCCTGTTTAAATAACATTATCACCTTGTACTTTTTTAATTCTTACAATTATCAGTTTTATTGTTTTATATTTTTCGAATAAGAAATGTTTCTACTTCTAAATCCGTTAGAATATTACAAATGACGTAATAATAACAACGATAGACGACTTTGACTTCTGAACTGTCCATCAATTATATGCTAATTGAGTAAATGTGCTCTTATTGAATATGTTTATTATATATATGTATTACCTCTATAACGGATTCCTAATATATATCATTATATGTACTAGCTGATGCACTAGTCAAATTGCAAGACTTAGAGTTTGGTAGTAGTAGTAGTAGAAGTAGTAGTAGTAGTAGTAGAAGTAGTAGTAGTAGTAGTAGTAGTAGTAGTAGTAGTAGTAGTGGTGGTGGTGGTGGTGGTGGTAGTAGTAGTAGTAGTAGTAGTAGTAGTAGTAGTAGTAGTAGTAGTTGTGTTGGTGGTGGTGGTGGTGGTGGTAGTAGTAGTAGTAGTATTAGTAGTAGTACTAGTAGAAGTAGTAGTAGTAGTAGTAGTAGTGGTGGTGGTGGTGGTGGTAGTATTAGTAGTAGTAGTAGACAAGTAGTAGAAGTAGTAGTAGTAGTAGTAGAAGTAGTAGTAGCAGTAGTGGTGGTGGTGGTGGTAGTAGTAGTTGTAGAAGTAGTAGTAGTAGTAGTGCTGGTGGTGGTGGTAGAAGTAGTAGTAGTAGTAGTAGTAGTAGTAGTAGTAGTGCTGGTGGTGGTAGTAGTAGTAGTAGTAGTGGTAGTAGTCGTAGTAGTAGTAGTAGTAAGTAGTAGTAGTAGTAGTAGTAGTGGTGGTGGTGGAGGTGGCGGTAGTAGTAGTAGTAGTAGTAGTAGTAGTAGTAGTAGTAGTAGTAGTAGTAGTAGAAGTAATAGTAGTAGAAGTAGTAGTAGTAGTAGTTGTGTTGGTGGTGGTGGTGGTGGTAGTAGTAGTAGTAGTAGTAGTAGTAGTGGTGGTGGTGGTGGTGGTGGTGGTGGTAGTAGTAGTAGTAGTAGTAGTAGTAGTAATAGTAGTAGAAGTAGTAGTAGTAGTGGTGGTGGTGGTGGTAGTAGTAGTAGTAGTGGTGGTGGTGGTAGTAGAAGTAGTAGTAGTGGTGGTGGTGGTGGTGGTGGTAGTAGTAGTAGTAGTAGTAGTAGTAGTAGTAGTAGCACTAAAAGCAGCAGTAGTAGTAGTAGTAGTCGTAGTAGTAGTAGTAGTAGTAGTAGTAGTGGTAGTAGTAGTAGTGGTAGTAGTAGTAGTGTTAGTAGTAGTAGTAGTGGTAGTAGTAGTAGTGTTAGTAGTAGTAGTAGTGGTAGTAGTAGTAGTAGTGGTAGTAGTAGTAGTAGTGGTAGTAGTAGTAGTGGTAGTAGTAGTGGTAGTAGTGGTAGTAGTAGTAGTAGTGGTAGTTACAGTACTGGTAGAATGGGTAGGGGATGAGAACAAGTAGTAATTATTATTATCAGAAGGATGATGACGATGATTTTGAGACAGAGGAACTAGTTGTAATTGTAGTAGAAATTATAATAACAATAAATTCATATTAGTAATATTTATTTCTAAAAGTATGATGAATTTTATTATTATTATTATTATTATTATTATTTTATTCACTTTTAAAATCTTGTTTTTGTTCATAAACTAAAATGTCCTCTCTATTTTTTATATTTTTCTTTTTGTGTTTCAAATAAGTTTCCAAACTCTCCTTTAGAAATAAATGATGCCGATTCTCTCTCTCTCTCTCTCTCTCTCTCTCTCTCTCTCTCTCTCTCTCTCTCTCTCTCTCTCTCTCTCTCTCTCTCTCTCTCCTTATCTCGACACCTGTTCCTTCACTACTCTCATTGTTATCCCTACCAATTCCACTCCTGTATTTTCCCCCTTTTACTCTCTCTATAAAATATCATTTCAAAACTAATATATATATATATATATATATATATATATATATATATATATATATATATATATATATATATATATATATATATATATATATATATATATAATGTTTTAGTTACACTTCTGTGAATGTGAAATTATTATCATTATTTTTTTTGGGGGGGATGTTTTTTTTCATGTTAAATATTTACGTATTCAGTACAAACAAACGAAAATTAACTATCTAAATGCATACATGTAATTCAGTTAGCTGGATTTAAAACTATTTTTTGTAAATACACCTATCATGATTCAATTATATACACTTATAATACCATTACATAAACACACCATCCAACTTGTCACATATTTGATTTCATAACATTATTGTTTTCACTTGTAAAAGTTCATCTCCAACATATAACGGCCATAGCATTTACAGGCCTCTGTAGAAAATATTGCGCGTCGAGATATACAAATAAACAAAAGGATATAATATGGCATTGATAAAAAAACAAATTTGCTGTAAAGACAGTTCGTCTTGCTTCTAAATCAGATTTCAAATATATAAGCTTAACAGTTAAGCATAGTTTCCTTCTATATTTGTAACACTCCCACACAGGATACGTAGGTCAAATTGGATTCTCAAGCAGTCATAATTTATCAAATGATATGTTACATTTTTACCTGTGTTCAATTTTCGGTCAACCAACGCAATCTTAAGAAGTGCTATATATGTATGAGTGCGTATGCAAACATTGCTGTCCAATCGTCACTTTCTGTAAGGGAACTGATTAATTTAAATCCGCATTCATGCATGGACAATCATCTAATCAGTACTTACTTACTTTGATTACACTTTGATACCGACGGCCTGCAAGATTTCATACGTAATTGCTGAAATTATATCATATATCATATTTCTTGTATGAGGTACAGAAAGGGGATGTACATTGAATGATAAAATAATATACAAATAATGTATACTGAAAATATGAAATAAGAGTAAAAATCAAATTAATATTAATTATAAAGATGACAAAAATTTCATTGATTTTGCTGAAATGATAAAATAAACATTTCAAGTATAAAACAAATTCATTGCCCTGTGTATAACTGCAAAAGATTTTTAACCCCGAACATGACACCCCACAGATTAATTAAAAACACAAGGGATATTAATATATTGGTTTGACGCAACAGTTTACCACAACATACTAATTGTTTGCAATTAAACATTTCCTTAATGATTTTAGTATAAAATACATGTTTCTTTCAATCAAAATCACAAACTCGAACATCTTTGAAGAGCTGTCACAAGATTAAGGTAAAATGCATTTCAGATTGGCATATTTTTGTTTCATCTTAAAATTGTAAAATTTTTAAAAAAATCTAGAACATTTTAAGAATATTTTTTAAAAATTATGTTAAACATGTATTATTACCTTTTCAACGAATACACATCATATTTCATTCCTACCATTTTAAAGACAAACAAAACAAATTTGTCGTATTTTTGAAACTAAATGTTAAAGTATTTTGTTTCTTGTCACTTTGTCACTTGTCACCGATGTCACTTTCAAAACGATATCTTCCTTTATAGTTCAGTTCACGTAATTTGGCGAAGCGGGGTATCCTTCTGATTATCATACGGGTGAATCTACTCACTTATCCGTTATAATAAGCTTCGCAGGAAAAATGTTTCTTTCTCACTGGAAACTCGTGATTATTGTGACCACTAGGAATGATTACTCTTGTTAGTGTAATTTTAATGCCGTTAGTCCTTATTACCTAAAATTTAAACTCGTCCAAGTAAAGAAAGTGTTTCTGTGACTCCGCCCAGACCGCAGGTTTTATGGATTTTACTTTTTTCGGCCGGGGGTGGGTGTTTTTTTTACAGATAAAGAACGCTTATCTAGTCTGTGTAAAAGGCACATGGCATCGCGGACCGTGAAAGGCTTATGTGTCTATGAACATCTCTATACTGTGGTATTATAAAAACAATCTAAAGGCAAGTCTTTAGCACCATTTTAATACAAATTAATGAAATAATCACGACCAAACGTCACAAACCGGCTATGGTTGTAGGGACATGCAGGAGAGGTTGTAGAAGGGGCAAATTTGGCAGAGTAGTCAAAATCTGGGAATGGCAGGGTGACCTACTAAAACCCTGTAGCTGGAACACTACCTAGAAATAATTGAAAACTATCTTAAAGGGCAGTCATTTTTTGGGATTATGCATATACTTAATATTTTCAACATCAGTAGAACAAATACTCTACAACACCATAATGATGATGCTGAAACTATTTTGAAATATAGAAATCTAATTAAAAAAAAATTAATTATATCTATCTATCTATCTGCGTTTCTATTATTTTTTTCCGCGTTATGCCCACAGTTTTATGTGTTATGCTTCTAAGACAAGGCCTTAATCATCAAGAAGCAGGATTTCAGAAATAACATTTAATATATAGATTGTAACTGAAAATTCTCAGTAGTTCTTTACTTAAGTTGTTTGTAAATATTATGTAGTGACGTGGTGTATCAGTTTCAGTATACGTTTTTTTTCTATCTTTCAGTAAAAGATCAAGATGGTTTCCAGGATCATTTTGTTAGCTGTGTGTATGGGAGTGCTCGGTATGGTTTCAGGTATGTTATTGTATCTTATATAAACATTTGAAAGTAAAACTGACCAACGGCATTATCCCTCTGTTGATGTAATTAGAACGTGTATTTGATGTGCATTTGTATATTTCACAATTCTAGGGTTGCGGAAAAGGCCCAAATAAATTTTCAAGACAATTAATTCTGTTAATAAGACTCCCTCATCTGACATTGAAATTAAAACAAAATGAATAGTGTTATAGGAAAATGGTGTAAAACAAGACAGAATACTAGACCTAAATGTATTTCCTACACAGTCATCAAACATTGGCTGTCTTAGATTTTAAGAATTTACTTCATATAGTTTAAGCGACCAATGAGTGACCCCAGTAAAAGCACAATATACTACTAAAATATTGAATTTTCATTTTTGTTTTTTATCAATAGGAAGAGCATATTACGGCAAGAAATACACCAAGAGAACAAGACCAGGTGTATGTCCAGGAAACTTTGGTAATAACAACGGCCAAACTTGTACAGACGACTTCGATTGTCCCAAATTTATGAAATGCTGTCATTTGGGATTTGCTGGTACTCCAACTTGCACATATGTTACCGGAGGGTCAAGACCTTTTCCAAGGCCTCAACCACAACCCTTTCCTGTCGATCCATTACCAGGTCCAAGACCTTTTCCAAGACCTCAGCCACAGCCCCTCCCTGTCGATCCATTTCCAGTTCCACGGCCGTTTCCAGGATTAGAAAAACCAGGAATGTGTCAAAGAAACACAGGTGTCGGGCCATGCATTCATTCATGCAGCAATGATTACGAATGTAAAGGTGACTTAAAGTGTTGTGCTATTGGATGTGGCACCCAATGTCGTCCTCCAATTTTCAACAAAAAATATTAAGTGTCATTTTGTTGTTTCTTCCAGTGCAATACCTTATGATCTCAATTGGAAAATCCAGTAATAAAATTGTTACAAAATACATGCATATCTTTTTTCATTGATAAAGTATTAGAGCAATATACTTTTGCTGAACGGGTAAACGTTATTCAGAATAACACGACATATGGTTTGAAAGCTAGATCAATTGTCTACTTCAACATGCTTTCTTCTGTTATATTGATATACACCGATATCATCGTATGTATTGGGTTTAAGAGGCAATAGATAAAATTGTTCAATAATACATTCAAACTTGTCTATGAATGCCACTCATAGAGACAAAGCGAAAGTAGCTGTTAAAGACACATAGTCTTTATAAAGGTTTATTCGTGTAAAATACAAAAGTTATGTTCAAATGACCTTTATACGCAGGTGTCATTTTATACAGAGGTGACCTTTAATGCAAGTTTGACTGTAGTTGTTGAATCACCTACACCGACAATGACGAAGATTTATTTCATTTGAATTTGACTGTGGACCTGTGGCAGGTGTGATATGTTGACAGAGGATTCTTATTCCTCCATGGCACCTGATCCAAACTCCGCAAGTGTGTGTCTGTCCAGTGTTCACCAGATTTGGTTAAGTGTTTCTTGGACCACCTGATAGTTAATACTTTGGTATATATGATTTTTATATTTTTCCACCGAGTATATATCTCTACTGGTGGTAGACATTTTTCCCTGAGGATACTTGTTAGTCGCTACATACATGTACTATTATTATATATGGATGATCAGATACTACACAAAGCACTAGTGGACAAGGCACCCAGTATTAAAAGGCGTCATTACGTTGACTCCGCTAGGAGGACAGATTGTCAGTCAGCGATTGCCGGTACCTCTCTGGTTGACCTTCTAAGAAACATAATCATTAGTACAAGGGACAACCAATTCAGGTTCAAGGCATAATCATGCTTAAATATGCATAAAACAATTTACTTCTACTAAATGTGACTCATTTTTAAATAATGTACAATTTCAATATGTCCTTCAAAGACTGTAATCCAATAATATGCTTGTAACTAATCAATCACCCTCTAGTAATTAACTAATAAGCATTACAATGTCAGAAGTTGAGATTCACTAGACTGCAAATATTCTAACGTTGTTAACGAGTGCATCTTGCAATGGTTGCTTTATATTGGTGAGTCTAACGGACAATTGAACAAATAAAATGTGTTTTTTTTATTCGAAATTAATAATAAAGCAATCAACTTCTCTATCGGTACTTCAACCTGCTTGACTTTTCAATTTGTCCATGGGGGTTTGTTAAATGGTCAAAATGTCACCAGACCAATAATACCACCATGAATATCCTCTTTAATATACACTTTGTAGAAAACTGGATCAGACGGTTTTGCGCTGCATACCCATAAGAATGTAATATTCAGAAGTAGGATATCTGTCAAGTCCACTGTGTAGCAATGTCAATACGATTCGACTTTCTAATGCAAAAGGAGGACGTAAGCGACCCAATATACATTATATCACTTTTTCTTCACGTTTTCCTTACATTAGCCAAAATATGGGTCTACATCATATTCGCAACAGTCTTTAATTTATTCTTTTGGAACTCAACTACTTAATAATATTTACCATGTAGCAATAATAAGTCCCTACATATGATTTTTCAACTCAGCTCCAGAATACACGTTGAACTCTGTTATAATGAACATTGCCCATCACAGACTGTCTATACCTGCAAGTATTATCGGACAGAAGCGTTTTAGATTTTATAAAAATTTAAATTTGCAAATAAAGTTATAGGCACTTTAATATTTTACAATGTTCTTAATCACAAAACTGTTTCAGCCCAATATTTTGCCAGTTTTGAAATGAAGACCGAGCCTTGTGTTTTATAAAACTATACAACAAGTACATGTACTTCATACAGACTATTTAATTACAAGTAAGGTTTGCAGTGTCTATATATCTTCAACAAAACACTACCACGTCTCCATGCTCTTCGCCTCCTCAAATACGATCCTATCAGGCATGTCTTCATCGGTAACGTTTCTATAGTAGAAAATGAAAACTTCAAAACCCTTATTTTAAGGGATCCGAATACTATATGCCTTTGACTTTTTCGCTCCTGTTTAATCTTCGCCATTTTCGCCCTTAGATGAAAGGGCGAATTTCAAAAGCGACATTACCAAGGTTAATCATTCAAGCGCGTAAATACATGTCATCCATGATAGTATGATGATTGATGGCGAAATTAAAACTGGTGAATATGTTTTCTGTTGTAAAAGGGCGAAAATACGCAGGGACGAAAATTTTCAGGTATGCCGTACCAAATAGGACTTTCCTTTAATTGTCGACAGAATTCCAGTTTAGTTTTGAATTGTGGTGAGTTTTATGCGAGACGATGGACCGAACATGAAGACGAGAAACCAGAGACTTTGTCTTAAAGGTTAAAAACTGCCCGGTGGTTGATACAATCTCGGACTGGATTGGAAATTTGAAGGCAAACAATAAAAACGCGCTATACGTCTGTGGTCAATGACCCCAACATGATTCCCGTATTTGAAAGTTTACATGACCATTATGTGTGGGTCCCCGCAGACAAAGCACATTAATATACCGTAATTGTTAATTACAATAATTAGTCTTAAATGTTAATTTTGTTAATGCTACATACACACGCTGCTTACTTTCAAATATTATCAACAATACCAAAGTTTTACAAAAGAGGCCAAACAAATGCTCAAGATGATCATATCTGTTAATAAGACTTCATCAGTTGAGCTGGAAATTGATGTAAATGGATATTTCCGAAAGCAAAATTGGTATGTTAAAATACCAAATAATGAATCTAAATGTATTGCCAAATACGTCTAAGAATACCCATATTTCAGTATAAAATAACGGCAATTGGGTGGTACCGAAACATTCAAGGTCATGTATCAGTATAACGTTTCTTTGATGTACCTACAACAGATACCGATTTTGAGCTACCTTATTTATATTGGATACCAAAACTGCATAAAACCCCCAACAAAGAAAGTTAAATTGCAGGGTCCAGCAAACTGTTCCACAAAAAAACTTTCTCTTTTCCCCTTGCCAGAATACCAGCAGTCGATAAGGAGAAATTTCAGTAAAACTGTGCTGTTGCTTATTACAGAATATATAAGGTATTAATTAGATGTGGATGCTAAAATAAAAAATTCCAACATATTTCAGGCAATTCAAAGGTACGCCCCTTTTTCTCAGAGTCAAACAAGACTTTTCTACTCTTTACACAAAAATTCCTTTTCTACTCTTTACACAACAATTCCACATGGATAATTGAAAAAGGGCGTCATTGAAAACTTTAATTTAAACTGGTAGTTGCAAATTTAAATACCTAGTTATTGATTGTCATTAGACTTACTACTCTGTTTCTGCACATGAAATTGCTCGTGTGAATAAAATATGTTTTCCAGTAGACAAAATATATGTAGTGTTCGGAGACTACGTATTTCAGCTTGTCGGTATACCTATGGGAACTTATTGTGTACTTTTATTAGCCAACATATTCTTTTTTGACGCCTTTGAATAAAAAAAAAGCAAACAGCTGCTTGCGACAAGGATTTATCCCCCTCATATTCCATTTGAATTTGACTGGATTTGTAGCGGGTGTGACTGGTAGATAGAACATGCTTACTCCTCCCTGATACCTGATCCCATCTCTTGATTTCCCGGATGGTGGTGTGTATATACTGTTCACCGAATGTGTATGCTGCCTATTTGACATTCAGGCGGTTTATGCTTTGGTATCAATACTCTATATATTTACATACATATGCCAAATTCTAATTATAAATCGACATTTCTCCACAACCGTTAAAAACTGACTGCCACCATATAACTAAATATTGCATTAAACACCTATAACTCTAACAAAGTAGCTATGAATAGGATTGAACAAGAATCAGCCAGAGATGAAATAGAAAATAAAACAAGACTAAATTATCACTACCTATTATTATAGGTATAAATATTTTCATGGCGAACAATAAAGAGAAGCCGATTTAGGTTAGTTTAGTGAAAAAGTTATAACATAAAAATCATAGTTGCCAAAGTATTAATTTTCAGGATGTTTCAGAGAAAAAACTTTGCATCTGATTGGTTGAATCCCAGTGTCTAATTTTTGTTCATTGATTATTCGTTTATCTTAATTGTTAGTATCATGAAAAATACTAGCATCAATATTTCTCATGTCGTTGCAAAATTTAAGAATTGACCAATTACCCCTAATAACTGTGCATTCTTATTTAAAGTGTATATTAGTATCACCATTCTTCCATTAATCATATAGGAATGGCTTGTTCCATCTTCTTAACAATACCAAATGGCTATAATCCCATCGTAAAGTTTCCACTTTTAAATAGTAGTGTCCCGCATTTACCTGATGTTTATATCTCACTAATGACCCGATATACCGTAAAACTATCGCGATTTTCGATAAGCCTGTGTCAATAAATAGACGGCAGGTAGTTTACCTCTGTACATTTCATATACAGAGGTAAACTACCTGCCGTCAAGTTATTGACACAGGGTTATCGAAAATCGCGATAGTTTTACGGTCGGTAAAATAGTCGTTATTGTCATTGTTCTGTTTCACTAAATGAAATGCTGAGTTACCTGTTACCCATAGCGGTTGTTTTGACTGTGAACACAAGGCAGGTGTGACCGATCAACAGAGGGTGTTTACTCCTCCATGGTACCTGATCCCACCTCTGGATTTCCAGAGGTCCGTATTCGTCCAATATTCACAAGATCTGTATATGTGTCCTGGACATCCTGAAGATTTATACTTTGGTATCTGAGATTTTGATATCATAACGAGAAACAATTTAAAATTACATCACACCAAAACATCATTATATACATAACTATTATATTTATAATAAGTTTATAAATAGAGTGGAACCTCGCTCAATATTAAGATCATGGATATTTGGTCCATTGTAAATTTCTCCATGAATATGAAATGCATCCAGACCCTCACTTAGATACCATCTCTCCGATCAGAACATTGAGGGGCTCTACGATAGTTTAATATTGAGGTTTCATTGTATTTTGAGACTTGCTTTATTTGCAACCTTCAAGCAAGTTTTTGATTTTGTTTCATTACTTGTTCTCACAGAAGATGTCGGTTCTATCATCTTGTTTTAGAAGAATTCATCACATTTGTATAATTTGAATAATAACAGCACAATAATAATAATAATAATAATAATAATAATAATCTATTGTTGTTGTTGTTGTTGTTGTTGTTGTTGTTGTTCATTTGTCATTTCATCATAATAATATTATAATACATCAGAAGAACCTTTACATACGCTTTTTCACCTTAAACATTGTCTTGTTATCATTTGCCAGATTAAAAGAATGAAAGCAGTGATATTCTTCCCGTTATACAATGGCCGTAGGTCTTTACCGTAGAGCGTCGTAATATATAAATAAAATCATCTAAACTGACATTAATAAACACGTACTTTATATTTAGTTAGTTATAAATAAGATTTCAAATGTTTGCAGAAATTATTAACTCCTTACTTGATACGAAAAATTTAAAATATACATGTATCTATATTTTTTCAAGTGTACAATGGTCATTTGTGAAACTGAATATTTATAATTACTCAGCGTTGTATAATCGGTCAGCCACCAAAAAGTCTTAAAGTGCAACATAAGTTTGCGTATGTAAATATTGCTGTCCAATCGTCACTGTAGCGCAGGGAAATAATTGAAAAAAAAAATCCGCATTCATGCATTCAATCACCTAATTAGTACTGTCTTACTGTGGTTAAACTTTTATACTGACGACACGGCAGATTTAATACGTAATAGCCGAAATTATATATTTATATATAAATATATATGTACTGCATGAGGTACAGGCAAGGGATATAGTTTGAACAATTATATATAATATATATATATATATATATATATATATATATATATATATATATATATATATATATATATATATATATATGATGTCTATCGTTAATCTAAAATAAAAAAATCAATGTAAGAAAAAAGGTAATAACAAATTTAGTTATTTTATTCAAATGATGAAAAACATGTTGAGTATATAATGAAGTATTACCCTCGTTATAATTGCAAAACGTTTTAACCAAACATGACACCCCGCCAATTAATCAAAGCAGAAAATATATGTATGTATTGGTTTGACGCAATGTTTTACCACAACATGCTTATTGTTTAGAAAGTAATATTTCCTTGATAATCTTAGTATAAATACATGTCTATTCAAGTAAAAATCACAACCTCTAACATCTTTGGAGAGCTGTTACAAGATCAAGGTAAAATGCATTTCAAATTGGCAAGCCTTTTAATAAATTTAAAGGGGCATTGACTGTGCTTACCAAAAATAATTATTTAGTATTTTCTATTTTTACTAATTGCGCTTGATGTACAACAGCAAATAAGAGCTATACAAAGGCATAAAAATTGTGAATTCTTATACATTTTGTAAAAACAAAGTCAGGTCTAGTCTTGAATCTATATACGAATAGTAAGGTTGAGTTAATTAATTGCAAGTGAAAAAGTCTGGGTTTCTCAAGCAATTTTCACAAAATATACAGGAATTTAAGAATTGCTTTGCCTGTGTATGTCTCTTTTCTTTTTTCTTTTTTTTTCTGTATATCAATCTAAGTAGTAAACAAGGGGAACAAAACTTTGGAAAACACAAAGTTAATGCCCCTTAAATAAAACTCGCTAAAGAATTATAACCAGTTATACATAATGTATTATTTCTTTTTAGACAAATATACGACAAAGTTCAATCCTACAATTTCTGAAGTAATAACATATCGTGCATGCTTTTTTTTCAATTCAATGTTACAGTATCTAGTGAATATTGTCACTATATGAGTTACATATACTCCTGGTGCCGCTGTCAAAACACTAATGCTTCTGTATCGGTGTTTCAGATAGGTATTTGAAGGGACGGGAGTTCACAGAAACAGCACACGTATTTGTTTTGTCAGAAAAGAGCATTTTATGCGCTGTTGCAAGGGGACTACACTCATAAAACCTCTTTCTACTTTACTAAAATATCATAGTTCTACAGTCAAATCTTTAACATTACTATTATCCAAAATTCAACTGATGAAATGGGCATGGCGATGTGAAAAGTCACAAAGCCTTTGGTGTAGTAATAAGGGACATGGCAGGTAGATAAACTTGTATAACGGGCAAATTTGGCAGGGCAGTCAAACTTACTTTATGTTATTTAGTTTTAAAAAGTATTAGCCATCTTCAATTATAATTTAAATGAATTTGTCTTAAACCGAATTTGTTCTCTTTCAGTAAAGGGTCAAGATGGTTTCCAAGGTCATTTTGGTAGCTTTGTGTTTTGGAGTACTCGGTTTGGTTTCAGGTATGTTATTTGATTTACACAAACATTAAAAACAGAATTGCCAAACGTCATTAATTCCCGTTTTTTACAAAGACAATACCAAAATTATAAGGGTTTTGAAAATGGTCAATATGTATGCTTAAGACAATTATTCATGTCAATAAGACCCATCCTGTTTGAGACAAGGTCAATGACTAAACATAAGTGTATCACATTCACAATCTAGCATTAATTACGGTAAAGTTAGTTGCCTGTGTTTTTTTTAGTTCAGAAAAATATAAATATTTATCTTTGTAAACCATGCATAGCTTTAGAAAGAATTCAGAGATGCTACTTATGAACTGAAATTTCATTTTTTGTTCTTTATTATTAGGCAGATCATATTACGGCAAGAAATACGTCAAGAGAACAAGACCAGGTGTATGTCCACGAAACTTGGATGATAGCTACGGACAAACTTGTAGAGACGACTTTGATTGTCCAGAATTTATGAAATGCTGTTCTGGATACATTGGTACAACTTGCACATATGTTACCGGAGGTCCAAGACCTTTACCAAGGCCCCAACCACAGCCCTTCCCTGTTGATCCATTACCAGGTCCAGGACCCATTCCAGGATTAGAAAAACCAGGAATGTGTCCAGCAAGCAGACGTATGGGGCCATGCGTTTATCAGTGCAGTTCTGATTATCAATGTCCAGGCGATCTAAAATGTTGTTCTATTGGATGCGGCACCCAATGTCGCCGTCCATCATTAGTCAAAAAATATTAAATTATCTGTTTTATCAAGTTCCAAAGTGCAATATTATTTGATCTCAATTGAAAAATCCAGAAATAAAAGAATTTCAAAAGAAATTGATACCTTGTTAATCACGTCCATGTTTTGTACATGTATTTATTGTATTGACACTAGTATTCACTTCAGCACTCTGAACAATGAAGCAGATGCATCCGCCATTTCAAAAGAACATTTATGAATTAAACCTAGTCTTTCTCATTTAAACCTAGTTTTCTCCATAACCCATATTAACTGGAGAAAAACTAGATTCAACTGCGCCAAAATTACAAAGATTACTTAAATGTAGTTTTTTCGAGAAAAACCAAGTTTAACTGAGAAAAAACTAGATTTATTATCTGCGCCACAATCACATTAATGAGTATCAATGTGATTTTTGGAGCAGTTAATCACATTTCTTTCTCAGTTAAACCTAGATGTTCTCCAGTTAAATAAGGTTAAGAGAAAACTCAGGTTTACTGGGGGGGGGGAGTTCAACTCGTTATCCACAATAACGTGAGAGAAACTATATTTAACTGATAAAAACTAGGTTCACCTAGGTTGATGCCATTTTGGCGTGCTTTACCAGTTAAACCTAGTTTTTTTCAGTCAAATTTAGTTTTTCTGCAGGTAAACCTAGTTTTTCAAAGCAGCCATTATTAACTGGCATAAAACTTGATATTACTGAGAAAAACTAAGTTTAACTGTGCCAAAATCACTCGAGAAAAAACATTGTTTAATTGAGTTGTGTTTGCCAAAAATTTATTTCGATCTTTTTTCCAGTGTGATATTCATATAAAAATAGTAGGGTTGAGTTCATCAATTGTAATTAAAAAGTGTCAAACCTGGGTTTCTCAAGTACCTTTCACAACATATAAACGAATCTAAAAAAAATTTACAATAGAAAAAAATATATATTCAGCAGTAACAATGACTATGTCGTACAAGTTACACATGTTTTAGTAGATTGAAATTATAGCTATATACATGGACACCGTGTGGTGTTTGAAAGCAGTGCAATTTTGTTTTAAAATTTATGATGTTTTAGATAGCATAACAAGATGTTTCTGTCAGTTTTCGTTATACGAAATGTATGCGATCATGTCAAGATAGACAGATTTTTACGTCATAGGCATATGGCATAGCAGTGTAATGATTTAAGTAATTATCATTCAAAGGCTACTTCCAATATCCCTGTAAGACGTTTTACCACGCGCAATGGCGATCTTACTAATAGTATGTTCCTTAAAGTTCCTCTAAAACAACTACATTTGCACACGACAATTTTCTCTCCTATCATATAAACAACTGAGAAATCCGACATAGTGATTCCTAAATTTCCCATGAACTGTAAACAAACAGTATAGGGAACCCCATCGTCGTAAAACCACGGTCCGGAATCGCCAGTAAGTAACTATAATTCAAAGGCTACTTCCAATATCCCTGTAAGACGGTTTACCATGCGCAATGGCCATCTTACTATTAGTATGTTCCTTAAAGGTTCCTCTAAAACAACTACATCCGTACGACGACTACACGTGCTTGCATTCGTCAACTAATCAGATCGACGCTTTTAAGTTATTCTAGAATTGTATAAGATCAACGGACTACGCGATAACTTCCGTTTCCGATCACAACTACTGTGATTGGATAAATTGAACACTTTCTCCTTTATAAATATTTATTAGCTACGAATGATTTCGGGTACATGGAACCACAGAGAGGCAAAAGCAAAGCGATTCCGGACGGTGGTTTTACGACGATGAGGGTACCCATCTACATAAACATCTATGCATATTCGGGGGGTTTCTAATTTTCTTTCTTTTCGAAACCAAATTTAAATCGCCAAAAGCTCGTAAATTGTCACGCCTCCTTTGACTTATATTCATATAACCTGACAGATTGGAGTCTCGTGAACCCTCTCTTGACCTGAACACATTCCAATTTTAGGTAATAAAGAATAACGACATTATTTTTACACTGACAAGAGTGGTGGTTCTTACTTGTTATCCAACCTACGAGTATCTAGTGGGGAACACAAAGTTAACAGTATTCGGTGTCCAAGATCATAAGCATTTTTCAAAGCATATTATCATTTAAAACAAAATTTCCATCTCAAAAGTTACAAACCTTAAAGGCCCACGACCGGCGGTTTACGCTCAGCTAGGTTCTTAATTTTGTTTTAAATGATAAGGTGCTTTGCAAATTGCTTATATAAAGTTATTATCTTCCCAATTATTACGCTTATTACGCTTCTAGGTGATTCTCTGTTTTCTACTTATTTGCGTTTGAAGATCAAAAATGATTTTTACTCGTAACGACAATAAATACAACGGAGTTGCGTGATATTCAAGGTAATGTCAGATGAATAAGTTCAACGTGTGATCTTGGACACCGAAGTCTGTTATGCACAATTATCAATTCTTACATTTTCTTCGACATTGCACTTTGTACAGTCTAAATATTTTATCAAAATTTTACTGTTTGCTTTAACCCTTTCATCCCTACAGACCATATCAGAATGATCTTAAACAATAAAAAAGAGCATACCGGATATCCAGGGGTGAAAGGGTTAAGAGAATTGTTAATTGAATCTTAATAGGGAAAGCCAAGATCGCATTAATGAGTTAATTTTTTTCATTTAAACCTAGTTTTTCTCCAGTTAACCCAAGTTTTTTAATCGACTAGCATTTAACAGAGAACACCACGATTTAACTGAGACAAACTAGGTTTAAATACGCCAAATCACAAAAATGAGTCAAACCTTGTTTCTCTCAAGAAAAACTAGCTACATTTAAAGTGTCAAAATAACATAGATGAGTATTAATATTATTGGGATCCAGGTAAACCTAGTTTTTTTTTCAGCTTAACCAGATATTTATCTTGTTAATTCAAATTGCAACACCAAAATCACATACATTATTAAAACCTCGTTTTTTTCGGGAACTCGCATTAACTGAGAAAAATTAGGTTAAATTGGAGAAAAAACAGGTATAACAGAATTAACTAATTAAAGTGATTATGGCGTATTATACACACATCATATATGAAGAAGTGTACAAGGTAATGCAAAGCATGGCATTTTTACATGTACCAAACAAACCTCACAGAAACCTAAGTATTAACCGTCAGGGTATTCAGGTGCTAGGGAGAAGTAAGGATCCCATGTCGATCGATCACATACTCCGTGAGTCCACATTTAGTTGGTTGTATTGCTGTTTAACGTCCCACTCAAGAATCTTTCACTCATATGGAGACGTAACCAATGCCGGTGGGGGGCTTCAAAGTTTGACCTATGCTTGGAACTTACCGCCATTGAGCAGTGAGGGTTCTGTAACGTGCTGACACCTACTGTGACACGGGGCCTCGGTTTTTATTGTCTTATCCGAAGGACAGGAATTCGACCTTCCGCCGGCTGCACTCGAACTCACGGCCTCACGATCAAGAGTTGAACTCACTACCGACTGAACCAGGCCGACTCGTGAGTCCACATACAGGTATATTTATAGAAACAATTGAGGAATAAATCCCACTCACATTCGATATAGACTATTCAACAACTAGAAACATATAGGTATCTCAGCATTTCAGTTTGTATTTCATTTTGATTTGACTTTGGACTCACAGCGGGTGTGACCGATCGACAGGTGATGCTTACTCCTCCATGGCACCTGATCCCACCATTTGATTTCCAGAGGTCCGTGTTTGTCCTTTTTTACCAGATTTGTACCTATAACCTGGTCATCCTATAGATTTATATTTTGGTATCTGAGATTGTTTATATCCTTGTGATAACAACTTATGATAAAGTAATTCGGTACGTGACATTAGTCACAGAGTACGTGACAATAGTCACACGGTACGTGACAATAGTTTAAAGTCTCAACCGACAGACCGAGCGTTTGAGGAATAGTCACGATCTGTGTTTACGAATTTGGCAAAACACCCATACCCCCACTTGCATCACACATGTTCTGCCATATGGGCACCAAAGACGATGAACTGTTACCTTAAGTATGATATTGTAGGATTTCAAATGTATTCGGTGACGTTCAAATTCCAAACAATAGAAAATCTGAAGGCACACAACTTTTCTCAAATTCGCAGTATCAAAACATATGACTTCTATACTCCTTACACAACAATTCCACGTGAAAAATAAAAGAGAGGCTTTTTAGCACCATAGACAACTGGTTTTTTTTACAAAACGTGGTACCCGAAAATTTAAATTTCTAGTCATTGGTTACCATGATACTTATTTTTCTCCAACACTACTTTGATTCTACACATAAATACACTGAAGTTGATATATAAAAAGATGCTGGAATTTCTAATAGACAATGTATCTGTAATGTTCAGAGACGTGGTCTTTCAACAAACTGTCGGCATTCGTATGGGAACCAATTGTGCCCCTTTATTGGCTGACCTTTTCTTTTATTCATACGAAGCAGACTTCATTCAGAAATTGTTGAATCAAAAGAAGAAAATCTAGTGGTGTCCTTTGATTTGACATTAAGATATATCGACGACGTTTAGTCAGTTAATGATGACAATTTCCATACACATGTCAATGTGATATATCCCAGTGAACTAGAAATTAAAGATACAACAAAAATCAAGCACACACGCTTCATACTTATTATAGACACAGACGGGAAATTAACAGCTAAGCTATACGACAAACGCGATGTACATTTTCCACATTTAAGTAGTAATATCCCACAATCACCTGCATATGGAGTTATATTTCACAAATAATCCGATGTGCCAGTGTATTGTTCAACATATGAACATTTCATATACAGAGGTAAACTTCTCACAAATTATTAACAGGGATATCGAAAACTGTGTTTGATGTCAACGGTCCCCAAATGTTACGGTCGGTATAGAAGACTTTGTCCTAAGTTACCAGATTCGTATCTATATCCTGGACATCATAGAGATTTATACTTTGGTATGTGAGATTCTTGAATTAATATTATAATATATCAATTTAGTTGTAAATTGGACAAATAAACATCAAGCAACATACTTATGAGTAAACTAACCGTACATGGCAATTTTTATTGAAATGTAAACTGGCATATGTATTAACTATTGTAAAGTAATGGTCAAGCAGCCCAGAAAGTAAGACATTTACATCCACCAACAAAGAAATATTTCGTCAATTGAATATTTCACGATTGTAAAACTTTGTCGCAACTCAGAACCAAATTATGAGGTTCACAGATGGGGAATTGCATTTAGATGATAAAGTCTTAATATATTAATCAGTTTTCCATTTCAATTGGCATGCTATAGATGAATACAAAACTAAGGATAATCCTCATGAAAAAAAAACAATTTACAGTATCAAATGATGAGATCCTTGGTATTAGTATTTCAGTAGCATGTGGACATTTCGGTTATTATGGTCTCATGAAAGGATTATTTTTATTACAGTATAAACATACTAACAAAATTATAGTTTTGGAATAAAAGCCAAAATAAGATTACATCAGTTGAGTTCGAATTTATTATAAGTTTACAATTCCGAAAAAGCGAAAGGTAGCACACAAGGTCAAACGTTAAACCATAATAAAGGGTCAAATATGTCTAAAGGCCGTGTCTCACATACAAGACGTCTGTGCAAGACACAGTCAAGACATAAGCTATTCTTAGAATCGGGGTGATTCGTATCGCTGTCCCCTATGTCCTAGCGTTATCTTAGTGGTGATCTGTCATATCTTGGCACCGTCCTGGGTGGTGTTTTGTCTTGGCTAGGTTTTTGAACATGTTCAAAAATTTTGTCAAGAGCACGCCGACGATCAAGACTTATTTTAAGTCGTAGAATTGTCGCACCTTTATCTTAGCGCTGTCCCAACACTATCATAAATGTCATGTCGTGGTATATCGCAACTGTCGGGAGAGACCTAGGACACTGATGACAGCATGATATTTACGATACTGTTGGGACAGCGCTAAGTTCTCATGAGATCTTGAGACTCAGTGATTGTGATGCCAGACTAATGAACAAATAATTTACACACATATCCAAATACTGTAGAAAAAATCCTGTTCCGGACTACCATCGCTTTAGCGAACATTGAATTCAGAAAAACAGAGTACCGAACATTCAATTTAGATTTTTAAAAAATAGACAAAAGACAATGCAGGTACGAGTTTAAAAAAAAATACGCTAAGTAATGCAAATACGTGTTATCTTTTAGTATTTAAAAATATATCGTGTACATGAGAAACAGGGGAATTTATTCATCACTTATCTTATTTGAAATTGACTTGCAGTGGGTGTGTCCGATCAACAGACTCATGAGAACTTAGCGCTGTCCCAACGGAGAGCATTTTTATAAAACGCAGCTAATGACCCTTTAAATATCACACTTACTTTTTGTTACCTGTTTGCAATGTTAAGAGAGAAAGAAATCAGTGTTATCGTTCCAAATATAGAACGGTCAAAATCTTCATATTTTTACCGCAGTACGTAAGAATACGTAGAAAAAATAAACATTCATAATTGACATTAACAACGCAAATGAGCTGCATATAGAGTTCATCATTCTTTCTAACCGGATAATCAAATATAAGTTGAAATGATTAATTCCTCACGTAAATTGGCACACTCCTACAACAAGACATATATTTTTTTTCAAACTGGTCATTTGTTAAATTGAAAATTTGACATTTCCCCGAGTTCAATTATAGGTCAACCTAATGTAAAGTATAAAAAAGTTATAAAATACTATACTAGTGTGCGTATGTGAGCATTGCTGTCTAATAGACATGTACCTCAAGGAAATTATTGACCAACATCCGTATTCATGTAAACAATCACCTAATTAATACTGACTATTGGTGGTTAAATTTTAACTCTGAAGACACGCCAGATCGAATAGGTAATTACTGAAATTATAGAATATATTAATTACATGAGGTACATTGAGGGGGCATATATATATATATATATATATATATATATATATATATATATATATATATATATATATATATAATGCACATTGAAATTTGAGAATTCGAGAAATATTAATATAATTTATGATGATGAAACTTCAAACTCATTATTTCCAATGACTAAGTAATCTTTTCATGTATGAAATAAATTATTGTTCTAGGTATTAAACCAAAAGATTGGTAACCCCAGGCTTGACATCCCGCAAATTAATTAAAAACACAAGGTATACGTATATACTGGTGTGACGCAATGTTTGACCACAACATGCTCATTGTTGAAAATCAAATATTTCCTTAAAGATAATACTATAAATACACGTCCTTTCAGTAAAAATTCACAAAATCTAACATCGTAGAAGACCTGTTACAAGATCAAGGTAAAATGCATTTCAAACTGGCAAACAGTTTTTTTTTTAAAACGTTAAATCAGAGACAAGCCCCTATAGACTATGATAGTATTTCATAAAGTATATGTTCGTCATGCATACTTACTATTTCGGAAAATATGCGAATATTTTATAATTGAAACAAATCGTGCCTGTTTTTGAAACTCTATGTAAAAGTAACTAGTGACTATTGCTACCGAATGTGTTATATACACTCTTTATCCGTCTTTCATCTTGAAATTTTTGCGGGGCCGGTTTTCACGAAGAGTACAGTTTTCATGTCTGACGAAAAAGGCAATGCCATTGTGACTGTAAAAGAATTTTCATCAATAATAACCTACTCCTTCCGTACTATTGGCATATCATAGATATATTTTACAGTCCAGTCTTTAACAACAACATGATATAAATTAAATTGAAAAAATTGTCATAACAATTGGAAAATGCCAAAAAGGACTGCTGTGTACTAAAGGAGAGGGTATGTAAAGGAACCTTTAAAACAGGCAAAACTGGTCACGATTATTCAGCAGTAACTGTAGTTTATCTCGGACGGCGACATGTTATTTCTTACTTGCTAGGACCGAATGGACAAAAACATACTTACAGTAATAACATTAAATTTGCAGTTTTTAAATGAAAAGTCTCAACATTTTGTTTTTGTTATATACTCAAATATTACATCGCCATACAGTCTTAGTTTAAGCTTAAATAAATGAGTGTTCAATTTTTTTGTTATCTTTCAGTAAAGGATCAAGATGGTTTCCAAGGTCATTTTGGTAGCCGTATGTTTGGGAGTGCTCGGTATGGTTTCAGGTATGTTATTTTATCTTATATAAACATTTGAAAACAAATAAAATCAACATCAATAATTTTTCTTTGATGTTCGTATGTGTGTTTATTTACAGGGTTTTAGAAGGATTGAAAAACTGTGTGAAAAAGCTCAAGACAATTGTTTCTGTCTTAAGAATCCACCATTGTGAGACAAGGTCAAATATTAAGTCTAAATGTACTGCGTGCACAATCTACGTGTAAATAGTCAGAAGATGATTATCTTTGTTTCTAATAGTGGTTCCAGCCTTCCGACATTTCTTGAAAACTAGCTGGAACCTGAAATAGTAATGATTAGTACGTTTATATTCAAATTCATATCGATTATCAGAAGCTCAGGGTTCCTATGCTGGTAACAATTTTATCAGCTTTTCCCGCCACCAATAAAACTGGGAAATTGTTTAGTGTGGTGCAAACAGCAATATTATAGCAAAACTTGAAATTTTATGTAACATGTGAGAAATATGAGATACAATAAAGGACATTAGCTATGTTTACCAAAAACAATTATTTCGACTTTTACTACTTTTACTTGATGAACAATAACAAATAAAAACCATTCAGGCATAAAACTCTTATATTCCTATATATTTTGTGAAAATAAGTTCAGATCTAAAGTGGTATGCATATACAAATAGTAAAGTTGAGTTATTCATATGCAATTGAAAAAGTGCCAAACCTGGGTTTCTCAAGCACTTTGCACAAATACATTGGAATTTAATAATTTTTATGTCTGTGTATATCTCTTTTTGTTATTTTATATCAATCTAAGTGATTTTTTTTAAAAACCAAAAAATACAGCTAATGCCCCTTTAAACAATAGGATTTTAATTTATCAAATTGTACAGGAGTAGATAATCTGATTTGCACAGTTTATTTGTATAATGCTAAGAATTCCAAGTACTCTGTGTATATATTACGGTATAATTCTATACATTTTCTATCATTAACATATTTGCTATTGATAGCTTTATTTCAAAGGCACATTTTCAAAGAATGCTTGGCATAAAGAATAAATACATTTTCGTATTCCCGTAGACTTATGTTTTTGATTATTTGAACAAGTACAAAGACTATGAATTGTACATTTTCCAATTATTCAAAAACATTCCATTTGATGCAGAAGATTTCTTTCATCCGTATGTATTGATAAGAGAGTACAGCAGAACCAGTCTTGTAAGCACAACTGTTGAAGTGTTATTGACAGGAACGATCGTCTTCAGTATCTGCATTCGACCTTTCTCCAAAACTATAACTTTGGTATTATTTGGTACTAGTATCTCCAAAGGTGATGGAACATAACTCTACGTAATACTGTACGTGTACTTATTTTAGCGGTATTCTAATATTAGTGCCTTTCGCGCTCAAGTCACTGCGCGAATTCAAAGGCAGTGCTAAATTTTCTCCATCCTG
This sequence comes from Atrina japonica, assembly GCA_030159075.1. Classification (NCBI taxonomy): domain Eukaryota; kingdom Metazoa; phylum Mollusca; class Bivalvia; order Pterioida; family Pinnidae; genus Atrina; species Atrina japonica. The sequence continues at coordinate 78,932 of BROG01000355.1, forward strand.
TCATTTTGTATACACGATGAAGCTAATGAAATTGCATGTGCGAATCTAAGATTGCGCTAATAAGTCTATACCCCCATAGACCGCTAAAATCTGAGTGCGCTTATTTAAATACACATACAGTGTCCCCGCTGATATGACGTTACCGCGGGATATCGTATGCTCATCACTAATAGAAACAATATTCCCATACAAACGTCATCGGGTATCACGTGGTACATGAATTAGTCCCATTAGTGTACTTAGTAACCAATGGGTGACTCCATAAGACATAAAATATGCTACTGAAAAATTAAATTCTACTGATTGTTGTTTTATTCATAGGTAGATCATATTACGGCAGGAAATACGTCAAGAGAACAAGACCAGGTGTTTGTCCACGAATCATGGGTGATATCTACGGACAGACTTGTACAGACGACTTCGATTGTCCAGAATTTATGAAATGCTGTTCCTTCGGATTTGCTGGTACAACTTGCACATATGTTACCGGAGGTCCAAGACCTTTTCCAAGGCCCCAACCACAGCCCCTCCCTGTTGATCCATTGCCAGGTCCAGGACCTTTGCCAGGATTAGAAAAACCAGGAATGTGTCCAGCAAGCAGACGAATTGGACCATGCGTTCACCAATGCAGCTCCGACTACCAATGTCCAGGCGATCTAAAATGTTGTTCTATTGGATGCGGCACCCAATGTCGCCGTCCATCATTAGTCAAAAAATATTAAATTATCTTTTTCATCAAGTTCCAAAGTGCAATATTATGTGATCTCAATTGAAAAATCCAGAAATAAAAGAATTTCAAAACAAATTGATACCTTGTTAATCACGTCCATGTTTTGTACATGTACTTTTTTTATTGACACTAGTATTCACTTCAGCACTCTGAACAATGGACCAGATGCATCCGGCAAAAGAACATTAATGAATTAAACCTAGTCTTGCTCATTTAAACCTCTCCATAACCCATATTAACCGGAGAAAAACTAGATCCAATTGCGCCAAAATCACAAAGATTACTTAAATGTAGTTTTCTCGAGAAAAACCAAGTTTATCTGCGCCTCAATTACATTAATTACTATCAATATGATTTTTGGAGTAGTTAATCATATTTCTTTCTCAGTTAAACCTAAATGTTCTCCAGTTAAATAAGGTTAAGAGAAAACTAAGGTTTACTCGGGGGGAAGTTGAACTCGTTATCCACAATAACATGAGAGAAAATATATTTAACTGCTAAAAACTATGTTCACCTCATTGATGCCATTTTGGTGTGCTTTGCCAGTTAAACCTATTTTTTCAGTCAACTATTTCTGCAGGTAAGCCTAGTTTTCAAAGCAGCCATTATTAACTGGCATAAAACATGATACAACTGAGAAAAATTAAGTTTAAATGTGCCAAAATCACTCGAGAAAAAACATAGTTTAATTGAGTTGTGTTTAGCAAAAATTTATTTTGATCTTTTTTCCAGTGTGATATTCATAGAAAAATAGTGAGGTTGAGTTCATCAATATTGCAATTAATAAGTGTCAAATCTGGGTTTCTCAAGTACTTTTCACAAAATATAAACGAATCTAAATATTTTTTACAATAGAATAAAAATATATTCAGCAGTTAACAATGACTATGTCGTACAATGTACACATGTTTTTTGTAGATTGAAATTATAGCTATATACATGGACACCGTGTAGTGTTTGAAAGCAGTGCAAATTTTGTTTTAGAATTATGACGTTTTAGATAGCATAACAAGATGTTTCTGTCAGTTTTCGTTATACGAAATGTTAACGATCATGTCAAGGTAGACAGATTTTTAGATCATAGGCATATGGCATAGCAGTGTAATGATTTAAGTAATTATAATTCAATGGCTACTTCCAATATCCCTGTAAGACGTTTTACCACGCCCAATGGCGATCTTACTAATAGTATGTTCCTTAAAGGTTCCTTTAAAACAATTACTAATTGACACGACAATTTTCTGTCCTGTCATATAAACAACTAAAATATCCGACATAGTAATTCCTAAATTTGCCATGAACTGTAAACAAACAGTATAGGGAACCCCGTCGTCGTAAAACCACAACCAATATCCCTGTAAGACGATTTACCATGCGCAATGGCCATCTTACTAATAGTATGTTCCTTAAAATTTTCTGTCCTGTCATATGAACAACTGGAAAATCCGACAAAGCGATTTCTAAATTTGCCATAAACTGCACACAAACAGTATAAGGAGCCTCATCGTCGTAAAACTACGGTCCGGAATCGCTCTTCTCTTTCCTACCCATGGTTTTATTTGCCCGAAATCACTCGTGCATAAGCCTCAACCAATGCGAGTAAACGGTACTTGCACTCGTCAACTAATCAGATCGACGTTTTTAAGTTATTCTAGAATTGTATAAGATCAACGGACCATGTGATAACTTCCGTTTCCGATCACAACTACTGTGATTGGATAAATTGAACACTTTCTCCTTTATAAATATTTATTAGCTACGAATGATTTCGGGTACATGGAACCACAGAGAGGCAAAAGCAAAGCGATTCCGGCCCGTGGATATACGACGATGATTGTAACCATCTACATAAACATCTATGCATATTCGGGGGGGGGGGGGGGGGTTCTAATTTCCTTTATTTTCGAAACCAAATTTAAATCGCCAAAAGCTCGTAAATTGTCACGGCTACTTTGACTTATATTCATATAACCTGACGGATTGGAGTCTCGTGAACCCTCTCTTGACCTGGACACATTCCAATTTTAGATAATAAAGCATAACGACATTATTTTTACACTGACAAGAGTAGTCGTTCTTACTTGTTATCCAACCTACGAGTATCTAGTGGGGGACACAAAGTTAACAGTATTCGGGGTCCAAGATCATAAGCATTTTTCAAAGCAAATTATCATTTAAAACAAAATTTCCATCTCAAAAGTTACAAACCTTAAAGGCCCACGACCGGCGGTTTACGCTCAGCTAGGTTCTTAATTTTGTTTTAAATGATAAGGTGCTTTGCAAATTGCTTATATAAAGTTATTATCTTCCCAATTATTACGCTTCTAGGTGATTCTCTGTTTTCTACTAATTTGCGTTTGAAGACCAAAAATGATTTTTACTCGTAACGACAATAAATACAACGGAGTTGCGTGATATTCAAGGTGAATAAGTTCAACGTGTGATCTTGGACACCGAAGTCTGTTTTGCACAATTTTCAATTCTTACATTTTCTTCGGCATTGCACTTTGTACAGTCTAAATATTTTATCAAAATTTTAATGTTTTCTTCAACCCTTTCAACCCTACAGACCATATCAGAACTGTCTTAAACAATAGAAAAGAGCATACCACTCGAATATCCAGGGTTGAAAGGGTTAAGAGAATTGTTAATTGAATCTTAAAAGAGAAAGCCAAGATCGCATTAATGAGTTAATTTTTTTCATTTAAACCTAGTTTTCCTCCAGTTTATCCTAGTTTTTTAATCGACTAGCATTTAACAGAGAACACCACGATTTAACTCAGATAAACTAGGTTTAAATACGCCAAATCACAAAAATGAGTCAAACCTTGTTTTTCTCAAGAAAAACACTAGATAAGCTGAGAGAAACTAGCTACATTTAAAGTGTCAAAATAACATAGATGAGTATTAATATTATTGGGATCCAGGTAAACCTAGTTTTTTTTTCAGCTAAACCAGATATTTATCTTGTTAATTCAAATTGCAACACCAAAATCACATACATGATTAAAACCTTTTTTTTCGGGAATTCGCATTAACTGAGAAAAATTAGGTTTAATTGGAGAAAAAAAAACAGGTATAACAGAATTAACTCATTAATGTGATTCTGGCGTATTATACACACATCATATATGAAGAAGTGTACAAGGTAATGCAAAGTATGGCATTTTTACATTTACCAAACAAACCTCACAGAAACCTAAGTATTAACCGTCAGGGTGTTCAGTGTTCAGGTGCTAGGAAGGTGTAAGGATCCCGTGTCGGTCGATCACATACTCCGTGAGTCCACATTTAGTTGGTTGTCTTGCTGTTTAAAGTCCCACTCAAGAATCTTTCACTCATATGGAGACGTCACCAATGCCGGTGGGGGGCTTCAAAGTTTGACCTATGCTTGGAACTTACCGCCATTGAGCAGTGAGGGTTCTTTAACGTGCCGACACCTACTGTGACATGGGGCCTCGGTTTTTATTGTCTATACTCCGATATTATTTGGACAGGAACCACTCTTTAGACACATACTTCCGCTCTACTGGCTGCACTCGTCTTGAGCATTATAACTCACGGTCTCATCGAAGGACAAGATTAAACCTGGAACTTCACGGCTCACGATCAAGAGTTGAACTCACTCCATTTACAGGTATGTGAGTCCACATACAGGTATATAGAAACAATTGAGGAATAAATCCCACTCACATTCGATATAGACTATTCAACAACTAGAAAAATATAGGTATCTCAGCATTTCAGTTTCTATTTCATTTTGATTTGACTTTGGACTCACAGCGGGTGTGACCGATCGACAGGTGATGCTTACTCCTCCATGGCACCTGATCCCACCATTTGATTTCCAGAGGTCCGTGTTTGTCCTTTTTTTACCAGATTTGTACCTATATCTGGTCATGCTATAGATTTATATTTTGGTATCTGAGATTGTTTATATCCTTGTGATAACAACTTATGATAAAGTAATTCGGTGCGTGACATTAGTCACAGAGTAAGTGACAATAGTCATACGGTACGTGACAATAGTTTAAAGTCTCAACCGACAGACAGAGCGTTTGGTGGAGGAATAGTCACGATCTGTGTTTATGTATTTGGCAAAACACACATACGCCCCACTTGCATCACACATGTTCTTCCACATGGGCACCAAAGACGATGAACTGTTACCTTAAGTATGATATTGTAGGATTTCAAATGCATTTGGTGACGTTCAAATTCCAAACAATAGAAAATCTGAAGGCACACAACTTTTCTCAAATTCACAGTATCAAAACATATGACTTCTCTACTCCCTACACAACAATTCCACGTGAAAAATTAAAAGAGAGGCTTTTTAGCATCATAGACAACTGGTTTTTTTACTAAACGTGGTACCCGAAAATTTAAGTATCTAGTCATTGGTTATCATGATACTTATTTTTCTCCAACACTACTTTGATTTTACACATAAGTACACTGAAGTTGATATAAAAAAGATGCTGGACTTTCAAATAGACAATGTATTTGTAATGTTCGGAGACGTGGTCTTTCAACAAACAATCGGCATTCGTATGGGAACCAATTGTGCCCCTTTATTGGCTGACCTGTTCTTTTATTCATACGAAGCAGACTTCATTCAGAAACTGTTGGATCAAAAGAAGAAAATCTAGTGGTGTCCTTTGATTTGACATTAAGATATATCGACGACGTTTAGTCAGTTAATGATGACAATATCCATACACATGTCAATGTGATATATCCCAGTAGACTAGAAATGAAAGATACAACAGAATCAAGCACACACGCTTCATACTTATTATAGACACAGAATGTTACTGTTGGTATAGTAGACTTTGTCCTATTTTACCAGATTCGTATCTATATCCTGGACATCATAGAGATTTATACTTTGATATGTGAGATTCTTAAATTAATATGATAATATATCAATTTAGTTGTAAATTGGACAAATACACATCAAGTAACATACTTATAAGTAAACTAACCGTACATGGCAATTTTTATTGAAATATAAAGTGGCATATGTATTAACTATTGTAAAGTAATGGTCAAGCAGCCCAGAAAGTAAGACATTTACATCTGCCAACAAAGAAATATTTCGTCAATTGAATATTTCACGATTGTAAAACTTTGTCGCACTTCAGAACCAAATTATAAGGTTCACAGATAGCGAATTGCATTTAGATGATTAAGTCTTAATATATTAATCAGTTTTCCATTTCAATTGGCATGCTATAGATTAATACAAAACTAAGGCTAATCCTCATGAAAAAAAAACAATTTACATCATCAAATGCTGACATCCTTGGTATTAGTATTTCAGCAGCATGTGGACTTTTCGGTTATTATGGTCTCATGAAAGGGCCATTTTTATTACAGTATAAACATACTAACAAAATTATAGTTTTGGAATAAAAGCCAAAATAAGATTACATCAGTTGAGTTCGAATTTATTATAAGTTTACAATTCCGAAAAAGAGAAAGGTAGCAGACAAGGTCAAACGTTAAACCATAATAAAGGGTCAAATATGTCTAAAGGCCGTGTCTCACATACAAGACGTCTGTGCAAGACACAGTCAAGACATAAGCTTTTCTTAGAATCGGGGTGATTCGTATCGCTGTCCCTATGTCCTAGCGTTATCTTAGTGGTGATCTGTCATATCTTGGCACCGTCCTGGGTGGTGTTTTGTCTTGGCTAGGTTTTTGAACATGTTCAAAAATTTTGTCAAGAGCACGCAGACGATCAAGACTTATTTTAAGTCGTAGAATTGTCGAACCTTTATCTTAGCGCTGTCCCAACACTATCGTAAATGTCATGTCGTGGTATATCGCAACTGTCGGGAGAGACCTAGGACACTGAGGACAGCATGATATTTACGATACTGATGGGACAGCGCTAGGTTCTCATGATATCTTGAGACTCAGTGATTGTGATGCGAGACTAATAAACAAATAATTTACACACATATCCAAATACTGTAGAAAAAATCCAGTTCCGGACTACCATCGCTTTAGCGAACATTGAATTCAGAAAAACAGAGTACCGAACATTCAAGTTAGATTTTAAAAAAAATAGACAAAAGACAATGAAGGTACGAGTTTAAAAAAAACCAATGCGCTAAGTAATGCAAATACGTGTTATCTTTTAGTATTTGAAAATATATTGTGTACAAAAGAAACGGGGGAATTTAATCCTCCTTTATCTTATTTGAAATTGACTTGCAGTGGGTGTGTCCGATCAACAGACTCATGAGAACTTAGCGCTGTCCCAACGGAGAACATTTTTATAAAACGCAGCTAATGACCCTTTAAATATCACACTTACTTTTTGTTATCATTTGCAAGGTTAAGAGAGAAAAAAATCAGTGTTATCGTTCCAATTATAGAACGGTCACAATCTTCATATTTTTACCGCAGTGCGTAAGAATACGTAGAAAAATAAACATTCATAATTGACATTAACAACGCAAACGAGCTGCATAGAGTTCATCATTCTTTCTAACCGGATAATCAAATATAAGTTGAAATGATTAATTCCTCACGTAAATTGGCACACTCCTACAACAAGACATATATTTTTTTCAAACTGGTCATTTGTTAAATTGAAAATTTGACATTTCCCCGAGTTCAATTATAGGTCAACCTAATGTAAAGTATAAAAAAAGTTATAAAATACTATACTAGTGTGCGTATGTGAGCATTGCTGTCTAATAGACATGTTCCTCAAGGAAATTATTGACCAACATCCGCATTCATGTAAACAATCACCTAATTAGTACTGTCTATTGGTGGTTAAATTTTAACTCTGAAGACACGAAAGATTGCATACGTAATTACTGAAATTATAGAATATATTAAATACATGAGGTACATAGAGGGGGCATATATATATATATATATATATATATATATATATATATATATATATATATATATATATATATATATATATATATATATATATATAATACACATTGAAATTTGAGAATTCGAGATATATTAATATAATTTATGATGATGAAACTTCAAACTTATTTTTTCCATTGATTAAGTAATCTTTTCATGTATGAAATAAATTGTTGCTCTAGGTATTAAACCAAAAGATTGGTAACCCCAGGCTTGACATCCCGCAAATTAATTAAAAACACAAGGTATACGTATATACTGGTGTGACGCAATGATTAACCACAACATGCTTATTGTTGAAAATCAAATATTTCCTTAAAGATATTACTATAAATACACGTCCTTTCAGTAAAAATTCACAAAATCTAACATCGTAGAAGACCTGTTAGAAGATCAAGGTAAAATGCATTTGAAACTGGCAAACAGATGTTTTTTTAATCGTTAAATCAGAGACACCCCCTACAGACTATGATAGTATTTCATAAAGTATATGTTCGTCATGCATACTTACTATTTCGGAAAATATGCGAATATTTTATAATTGAAACAAGTCGTGCCTGTTTTTGAAACTCTATGTAAAAGTAACTAGTGACTATTGCTACCGAATGTGTTACATACACTCTTTATCCGTCTTTCATCTTGAAATTTTTGCGGGGCCGGTTTTCACGAAGAGTACAGTTTTCATGTCTGACGAAAAAGGCAATGCCGTTGTGACTGTAAAAGAATTTTCATCAATAATAACCTACTCCTTCCGTACTATTGGCATATCATAGATATATTTTACAGTCCAGTCTTTAACAACAACATGATATAAATTAAATTGAAAAAATTGTCATAACAATTGGGAAAATGCCAAAAAGGACTGCTGTGTACTAAAGAAGAGGGTATGTAAAAGGAACCTTTAAAACAGGCAAAACTGGTCACGATTACTCAGCAGTAACTGTAGTTTATCTCGGACGGCGACATGTTATTTCTTACTTGCTAGGACCGAATGGACAAAAACATACTTACAGTAATAACATTAAATTTGCAGTTTTTAAATAAAAAGTCTCAACATTTTGTTTTTGTTATATACTCAAATATTACATCGCCATACAGTCTTAGTTTAAGCTTAAATAAATGAGTGTTCAATTTTTTTGTTATCTTTCAGTAAAGGATCAAGATGGTTTCCAAGGTCATTTTGGTAGCCGTATGTTTGGGAGTGCTCGGTATGGTTTCAGGTATGTTATTTTATCTTATATAAACATTTGAAAACAAATAAAATCAACATCAATAATTTTTCTCTTTGATGTTCGTATGTGTGTTTATTTACAGGGTTTTGAGAAGGATTGAAAAATTGTGTGAAAAAGCTCAAGACAATTGTTAAGTGTAAATGTTAAGAATCCACAATTGTGAGACAAGGTCAAATTATTAAGTGGTAAGCCTTGACGTGCACAATCTACGTGTAAATAGTCAGAAGATGATTATCTTTGTTATCTTAATAGTGGTTCCAGCCTTCCTGACATTTCAGCTTTTCCGAAAACTAATTGTTTAGTGTGGTGCAACCTGAAAATAGTAATTGATTAGTACGTGTTATATTACAATAAAGGATATCGCTATGTTTCAGAAGCTCAGGGTTCCTACTGACTTGATGAACAATTTTATCAAAACCATTCCCGCCACCAATAATAAATATTTATTGTGAAATTGTTTTGAGTGTGGTATGCAATACAAATAGTAAAGTTGATTATTATAGCAAAAAAAGTGAAACCTGGGTTTATGTAACAAATGTGGAGAAATTTTTAGATATCATTTTATAAAGGACATTTTTTAAAAACTACAGCTGCCCCTTTAAACAATAGGAAATTTATCAATTATTTAGATAATCTGATTTACAGTTGATGAACATGCTAACAAAGTATAAAAACGGTATATTCAGGCATTTTCTTATCATTAACATATTCCTATATATTTTGTGAAAATAAGTTTCAGAATCTATAAAGTGGTAGACTTATGTTTTTGATTATACAAGTAGTAAAGTTGAGTTGTACATATGCCAATTATTCAAAAACATTGCCAAATGCTGGGATTTCTTTCAAGCATGTTTGCACAGAATACAGTCTTGTAAGCACAAGTGTTGTTTATTGACAGGAACAATCGTTTCAGTATCTGCATTCGACCTTTCTCCAAAACTATAACTTTGATATTATTTGGTACTAGTATCTCCAAAGGTGATGGAACATAACTCTACGTAATACTGTACGTGTACTTATTTTAGCGGTATTCTAATATTAGTGCCTTTCGCGCTCAAGTCACTGCGCGAATTCAAAGGCAGTGCTAAATTTTCTCCATCCTGTCATTTTGTATACACGATGAGGCTAATGAAATTGCATGTGCGAATCTAAGATTGCGCTAATAATCTATACCCACATAGAGCGCTAAAATCTGAGTGCGCTAATTTAAATACACATACAGTGTCCCCGCTGATATGACGTTACCGCGGGATATCGTCTGCTTGCATCATTCCATCACTAATAGAAACAATATTCCCTTACAAACGTCATCGGGTATCACGTGGTACATGAATTAGTCCCATTAATGTACTTAGTAACCACTGGGTGACTCCATAAGACATCAAATATGCTACTGATAAATTAAATTCTACTGATTGTTGTTTTATTCATAGGTAGATCATATTACGGCAAGAAATACGTCAAGAGAACAAGACCAGGTGTTTGTCCACGAATCATGGGTGATGTCTACGGACAGACTTGTACAGACGACTTCGATTGTCCAGAATTTATGAAATGCTGTTCCTTCGGATTTGCTAGTACAACTTGCACATATGTTACCGGAGGTCCAAGACTTTTTCCAAGGCCCAAACCACAGCCCTTCCCTGTTGATCCATTGCCAGGTCCAGGACCTTTGCCAGGATTAGAAAAACCAGGAATGTGTCCAGCAAGCAGACGAATTGGTCCATGCGTTCACCAATGCGGCTCCGACTACCAATGTCCAGGCGATCTAAAATGTTGTTCTATTGGATGCGGCACCCAATGTCGCCGTCCATCATTAGTCAAAAAATATTGAAGTATTTGTTTTCTTAAATCCAAAAGTGCAATTTTATGTGATCTCAATTGAAAAATCCAGAAATAAAAGAATTTAAAAAGAAATCAGATATTTTGTTTTATGTTAATCACGTCCATGTTATGTATTTATTTTCAATACAAGTTTGCACGTCACCAATGTATATAATGGAAATATAATAAATATATATGTTACAGTACTTATTATTATAGTCGACGTTTTACTTGAACATTATCTGTTATTTACAAAATGTGAGTTTTATGAAAATGGTAATAACTATTTTGATAACTAAAAGATAAAGATTTTTTACTGTAGTATAAAAGAGCATTACGTAATCCTGGGCAAAGAAGTCTTTCCTTATCTTAAAGTTGGCATTATACAAAAGTTACATTTTCACCAGATTCTGATGTATTCCTCAAGAGTATTGACGCCATAAATTTATCACGGATAAAGTAAGCGTCAAGGTCATTCATTAGTATAGGTCATTAGTTGTCATGTTTTTACTTTATACATAAAATCACTGATACCAATGTATCAATCTTCGGGCGGTTAAGAAAACAATATACTAACCTGGTAAACACTAAACAAACAGGGACTTCTGAGCATCGGTAGGTAAGATCAGATGTCATGGAGGAGTGAGCATTCCCTGTCGACCAGACACACCCGTCAAACATTTCACCTGATTTGTATTTTGCCTCAAGAACAGTGTTCTTATTACTTCTGTATCTGTTATAATTCATGATTATTTCAGTGTCTTTATATATTATAGTCCATTGTTGACAAAAATTGAACAAACAAATTTCAACAAATTGGATGTCTTACGGGCCACATATGTTGAGATGTCACCAGCTGTAGGTGAGATGCACAAAATTTGACCTGTGCTTTAAACTAAGGTGGTGGATTCGCTAATATGCTACACCAGCTGTGGAGCATTACATCAGATTTAATTCTCAACCAATATAAAAAATTTCAGATACCAAAGTATAAATCAATAGAATATCCAGGACATAGATACAAATCCGGTAAAATGGACAAACACGGACTTCTGGAAACCAAGAGGTGGGATCAGGTGCCATAGAGGAGTAAGCATCCCCTGTCGACCGGTCACACCCGCCGTGAGTCCACAGTCAAGTCAAATGAAACACGTGAGGAGTGTATCCTCGTCACAATTGGTATAGACGTCCAACGAAAAGGCAACTCAACAGACTAGTGAATTTTACTTCTTAAACCGACCTCTAAGCGTTGAAACAGATATGATTTTTTAAAGACACAGGTGCTGCATCGTAATGTCCCACTTGCAGGACATACGCTCGAAACCAAAACAACCACATGTTGTTTATCCATACCGTAATTATAATTTGTAGGATTTCAACCGTAATTGGTGATGCTCCATTATACTGGAAAACGTGACATATGGAATACCAAATGACCACAAAATAAGTCAATAAAGATACACCACAAATCAGGTTTAGTAATGTTATAATGTATGATGTTTTATACAGAATGTCCAGTATGATGCAAGCAGTAGGCTACAGAAGGCAGAAATCTATATCCGCCAACAAAATATGTCGCGAAATTAATATTTTACGATCGAACCGCTTGTAAATAAGGACCAATTGATGAGAACCACAGATGGGGATACGCATTAAGATACTAAAGTTATGTAATATTAATCCATTTTCTCGTTGTTTTAATCGATATACGTCGGACAAATCCATTATTTAAGGAAAATCTTCATAAAACAATTAGTTTACATTTATCAAAATGTTGAGATCTCTATAGGACGCTAGTATTAAGACCTACTCAATATGCATGCATACAATTCACGTGTTGCGTTTATGAACTTTTTACAACAATGGTTGTTTGATGATTGTAAATTCCTCTGATTTCATGTCTGTGTGTCCGTCGCAATTTCAAAGTTTTGAAAACTTATAGTCCTGTTGCAGATTCCACTTAATCAAGGTGAGCTGGTCTAGCTCAGTCGGTAGCGCGCTCGACTCTTGGTCGTGAGGTCGTGAGTTCGAGTCCAGCCGGCGACAGGTTGGTTTCCTGTCCTGCGGATGAGACAGTCAAAACCGAGGTCCCGTGTCACAGTAGGTGTCGGCACGTTAAAGAACCCTCACTGCCCAACGGCCGTAAGTTCCAAGCATAGGTCAAACTTTGAAGCCCTCCACCGGCATTGGTGACGTCTCCATATGAGTAAAATATTCTTGAGTAGGACGTTAAACAACAACAAACAAACAAACAAACATCAAAACTTAATCAAGGTACATTCTGTGGCATAAACAAGAATTAGTTATATTTATCCTTTTCAGTGATACTTTGAATAACAAAATAAGCTAACATTTAGGTAGTAATCACATTTTCATTCTTAGCCTATTTAACTTATTTAAATACGTATTAGATAAATCACAAAATGGTGTTGAATAGTAGAAATAACATATACCCACTCGAGGGCCGAAGGCCCGAGATGGGTATTGTTCTCTGAACTATTCAACACCATTTCCTGATTTATCAAACTTGAAAGTTTTTAACCCTTTACTGTGCCCCACTGCATTATTAGGACTTTTATCTAAACAATGTTGAATACTGGAATAGAATCTAAATTACTTAGCATGAAGGTAGCTCATGCAATGCTCACTGAGTTGTGACAATACAAACATAACGAAGTCACATCAATTATAACAATATGGACAGTGACAATAGTTTATTTATTACTCAGAATAAGCTTAAAGATGTCTCATCAGGGCACAGCAATCATAAAACTTGAGAATTACTGAAGTCTTAAAAATTTACTCAACTTTGGCTAATCTTGAAATCTATTTGGTTGATCAGGCCAAGTTGAGAATATTCTAAGACTTGAGCTAATTCTTAAGTATTATGGTGCTGGGCCCTAGACCATATACATATACTGTGATAAATAATGTGCTGGATATGGAGGAGACTGACATAGAAAATGCATAGTTTTATCTTGAAAAATCCATAATTTGGTGATATATCTGTTGATGAAATATTATCAACAAAAGAAAGAATTGATTGTTAAATAACAAATAAAACTTTCTTGGAGCCAACTCCAGATAAAAGAAAAAGATACCATTACGAAATCCAGATTTGCTCAAAAAACAATCAATGTACAAGTGGTTTGTAATTTTTTGAAGGATAACTAATTAAACAATAGAAATATTCTATATGTTATTGATTTTTTGTTACATTGAGAATGGTGGTAAAATAAAAGTCCCCATGTTCTGTACGATTGGATAGATATGTAATAACGGTATACATTTCCCGTTAAGATCAAGTAATTTGTAGAAGTGTGATGTGTAATAACGGTATACATTTCCCGTTAAGATCACGTAATTTGTAAAGGTGTGACAATCACACATTCTTCTAGGACAGTGGCCACAATATAATATTTATATTGATTTACTTTGATATTTAAAGATAATATCTTCAATTTATAAAAGTTAAGTTATTAACTTGTAATTTAAAGTGAGTTTCTTGAATTTTAGAAATATCATCTGGAAATTACGACAGTCTCATGAGTTTTTTAGTTATCATCTTTACATTTTAAGATGTTAACTTATACTTTTAAGTTATTATCTTAAACATTCTAGATCCGAAGTATATAATCCCGAAGTTTCAGTAACTCGAAAATTCATTCATGATAATTTGAAAATTCGAGATATTTTTTGAAATTTCATCAAAATATATCAAGCGTTAGTCTACATCGGGAATGTACAGAGTCCTATAAAGAAAATACCTCTCTTTCACACACGTTGTCTGAAGATATATTATCGACAGACATAAATAATTGAAATTATAAGTATAGTAAATCCAATTTAACCTAGCGGGCGGAGTCTTGTGACGCCCTTCTTGACCTGGACGAGTTTAAATCTTGGGTAATAAATTATGCCATTAAAATTACACTGACTAGAGTAATCGTTCCGATGGTCTCTTCCCGGGTAAATTGTAACCGGGTTCTCTCCTCCATTAAAAACTGTCCGCCACCATATAACTGAAAAATTGTTGAGTGTGGTGTTAAACAAAACTCAAAATCAAATAAAATCGTACCTACTTGTCACCATACACAAGAGAATACCCAGTAAAGAATAACGTTTTTCCCGTGCAGTAAAACCGAAAAGTGAATATAATCATCCGTGTCCCCGGTATGGTAATCAAAAGGTTACTCCAATCTGCTAAGTAAATGGAACAAAAATTTAATTTTAGCTTCCTAACGAACACAAAATCAATATCTTGCTGAGGTTTTAATTCCAGATATTGGTTGATATACCGTGTGCCTGACGGTTGAGCTTTTGCTCAAACAGCCATAGACCATTTATAAAAACAAACAAATGGTTATTACGTATCAAGCGCTCTGTATAGGTGCATTTTACATATTAAAAGATCAAGAAAGCTTCCAGAATGATACTATTAAACTTTTTATTTACATTATTTCGTCACCCGACATTTTCTCTAATATTTCAATACGCGTAGACATTAATATCGCACGTGTTTTAAACACTATCACATACGTCTGATGCTGCGACCGAAGAAAGGTCATTCGAACTATTAATTTACATCTTTGGTAGCGAGAAATTTTAAAGGCATTTTAGAATCATATTTCTAACGTCAGTATTGGACATATATTTATTTTCTTTCTAAACTTTGTAAGATATCTATTATTACAGGGAGTCAGAGATCTAAACAAAAATCTTTGTGACCTTACATTACAATATGATATAAAACAACGTACCAAAAGTCCATTAATGCCATTTCCCATAGCGTATATATTGATTTTTTTTTAGTATAAAATATCATGAATTAATGCTTTCATCAATTCTTGCAAAACTTCATCTTTAGAGGAAAGGCTATTTATTATTATCATCTGATTTTTGTTTAATATTCTCTAAAGTTTTTTTTCTGAGATGCAACATTTTGTTCTTTAGAACAATTATTTTGTTGACACCACTTTCTCTGAACAAAGAAGAAAATGATACTGCAACTTTCGCTTGTCATATATAAATACTTGCAGTTAGCATCAAAAGAAATAAACATATTTTCATACAAACGATTAAAAAGATAGTATATAGAATTCCACAGATGTGCAAAAGTTATTAAAATCTCATTGAATATATGAATTAGGCCAGTTCAATTAAGATAGAAGACTATGGAAAATAACATTAATTGACATGCCTTCGGCAGGTATGTGTACTTTTCCGGAATATATAACGGGGCAGCACATGGAATGCACAAGCAAGGTATAAACTGTGTTCCTCTAGACACATCGACCGGGCGACCCACATGGGTCACTACAATTTCATAACGTATGTACCAAACACTGGCTATGTGTACAACATGGGACACCGATCTGCGGAGAGGGAAAATGAGCTCGCTGTCTGATTGAAAAAATATTTTTGTCATTAATAAGTGAAATTAAGATAATAAAAAAAGATACATAAATATTGGTAGTATTTTGCAAATTATAGATTTGACGGTTGAAAATTTAAAGGGAAGAATCAGGGGCCCGTTTTACGAAACGTCATAAGTCCCAACTTTTAGTCCTAACTACCACGGCAACGCATCGCTGATTAGTCAGTCCCATGACAATTGGGAGTTTGACTTAGGAATTAGGACTTAGGGCCTTTCGTAAAACGGGCCCCAATGGAGCATGAGAATTTTCTTTTGGTGCGAAATATTACAAAATGTAAACAAGTAAAAATTCGAAGTAAAAGTGCATGGCAACGTATACTATTGATTGTTTATTTTCTTATCTTAAATATTGATATTTCTGCACGGGGTACCGATTTGACCAAGATTTGATATACATGGGAGTGACATTGACCTGATGGGGGAAATATTTGGTTGTGTATGTCCAACAGATAGTATGTTGGATCTGGATTCAACCAAACAATGACAGGCTAGACACCTCTTGATTCTCAATCTTTTACTTTTGCTGTTGGGATGTATAATCAGGAAAATAAAAGATTCCAAGCACTTTTTTGAAAATTTAAAGACACCCTCCCGCCAATTCATAGTGTCAAAATAAACGACCTTTTATATCTTTATACAACAATTCTACATGACACAATTAAAAGAAAGACATCATCCACTGTTTTTCACTAAAAGTGGTACCTATTAATTTAAATACGTAGCCATTGGTTGTCCTGGTGCTTATTTTCTGTAACACCACTCTGATAAAACACTCTGAAAATCTTTCAACAAATCGTCGGAATTCCGATGGGAACCAATAGTGTCCTTTTATTGGCCGACCAGTTCTTTATTCTTATGAAGCAGACACCATACGGAAGCTTCTGAATCAAAACAGGAAAGAGCTAGCAATGTGATTAAATTCAGACGACGTTTTTTCAACATTTCAGTGCATATGTGAATGGGATATATCACAATGAACAAGAAATTAAAAACACCACAGAATCAAACACATTTGGTTTAAAATAGATTAAGGGTGGGGAATTAACGCCCAAGATATCGGCTTACCTTTTGTCAGCTACCAACATTAAAAGTAGCAATGTCCCACTATCATCTGCATATGAGGTTTTTATTCCATAAATGATCCAATATGAATGAGTTATTCAACATAAGATCATTTCACGTACAGATACAAGCTATTTACAGAGAAGTTTTTTGCTACATTGGTATCAGAAATCGCGTTTCATTTCAACATTGCCTGTTTTCTCAATTCGATGTCCGTAGCATAGGATTTCATATTCAATCTGTGACGTATCATTAAAGTCAAACTACGGTTACATAAAACAACAAATAAATATACAGTAAATATTTTTAAGACAGCAGACAAACCATTGCTTATGCGTTTATAAAAGTACAATATTTAAACACTTGTGAGATATTGTTCAATAAATTGTGCAATGAAAAGCATGCAACCCGGAAGTAAGAAATCTACATCTTCCGATAGAGCTTCATTCGTCAATGCCATATTTTACAGTCGCATCACTTTGGAGTTACGTCGAATCAATTCATGAGATTCCCAGCTGGTGATACTAAAATAAATAATAAAATTATCTGATATTTATAAAGTTCCTTCAGATGTATAAGTTGATTGGGGAAATTTCCATTAAAACAATTATTTATGTTTATCTACAGCTAACAGCCGATATGACATATCTTTCGAACGACTTTATACACGAGCATAAAATACAAATGCTTTATTAATGCAATATTTACTATAGCAATTTAATGGATTTAATATATTTATTTTCTTTGAAATCATATATAATCTTCAGTTTCAAGTAAAGTTAAACACTTGCAACTTGCTGACGATTTAACTCGATCTAAGTAAGATTTTAACAATTAGTTTATTATTTGGCCTTGTCTGATACCACTTTCTCTTTAGAAAATCTATTTAAAATTGTAGCTCAACTGATGAAATCTAACTGACAGAAACAATTGTCTTGAGCATTGTAACTTTGGTACTATGTTTATAATATTTATAACCACTAGGTCGTTGCCACTGCTGGTGGACCGTTTGAGTCCCCGAGGTATACATAAACCTAGTACCTGGTATTTCGGTACCATCTGATAATCTTATACTAAAGTAATGTTTCGGACTAATAGTACCATTTGAAATACTAAATTCTTCTAAACCTAAGATAGCCATCTTTTTGCAGTGGTTACTCTTAGGCGGATTTTAGTTATACGTTTAGATTTATTATTTGGCCTTGTATAATACCGCTTTATCTTTAGGAAATCTTTTTAAAATTGGAGTTCCAATAATGAAGTCTAATTGACAGAAACGATAGTCTTGAGCATTATAACTTTGGTATTATGTTTATAATATTTTAAACTTATCCATGACACTCTCCTAATATATCTGTTTAACGATTAAATAGATTTATGACATGGACTACCAAAAAAATATGTAATTTGGCATTTAGAATTATTAAATAAAGTATTTCAAACAAATGTCTGAAATGACTTTTTCCTGATTTAGTTAAAACGTAGTAGGTTTTCCGATTTTTGGGGGGACTGGGTCCAAAATTTAGGAGGTAGGAAAATCCATGACTGATGTTGGATTTGTTTCGTCAACTTTCGACATGGTAGTATTATCCTTTTATCATTTGCATATGGTGGACGATTGATAAGACCATCACATTTTGAACCAAGAAATCTCTCACTTCTGGTCAGTGCAGGTTCCAACCCCGATAAATAACTGATAAATTGTTGCGTGAGGCGTAAAACAATAATTAATAAATTAAAAGTCTCCTAAAGGATCGGAACCGTCACCGTACAGTCGTTTCATAAAGGGAGGTATACTACTTAGCAATATATTTCGGTCATAAAATTAAAGGAAATCAACAGTTCGCAAATTTTACGGTCGCTATAATTAGCTTGTTTTAAAAATAATCATGGTTCTCTACCTGAAACGTTACTTGTGTGAGAGAAGTTGTTGAACAGGATTTGTTCCTGATTAGATCCCGGGTACATTGTAACCGGGTTCTCTCCTCCGCCATTAAAAACTGACTGTCAGAATATAACTTAAAAATTGTTGAGTTTTACGTAAAACACCATTCAAGCAAACAAAATTCCTTATTTGATTTCGAATTGACCACGGACTCAGATGTTTTCTAAAAGGTCCGCGTTTATTCACAATCCACCATATTTTGCATGGTCTTTTCGAGACCTACTAACGTTTAATGTTTTAGTATCTTTACTTTCCATTCTTTACATAACGTATTTATTTAGAGAAGTTCTGTAAAAGAAATGATTAATATGTCATCTTGGATACGGTTTTCATAATCTTTTATTGCGTTTCCCGCATACCTTTTTATGTATTTATCTTATTTTCACTGTTATTGCTTTCATTGATATATTATTACCATTATTTTTTTATTTTAACGGTGTATGTTCATTTATGTGATTGTGGGGCAGTTAAATTTAAACTAGGTTTTCTCGAGAAAACTCACGTTTAACTAATTTTTGTGATTTTGGTCCATTACTCTAAGTTTTTCTCAGTTAAATCTAGTTTTTCTCCAGTTAATGTGTTACTAAATAACTACGTTTAACTGGAGTAAAACTAGGTTTAACTAATAATAATAGGTTTAACTCATTAATATGATTTTGGAGCGCCATAGATAAAGTCTAATTGAATTTTTCAATGAATATATACATTTTACAGAAAAATTTGCATTCTATAAAATTCTGTCAGAGAGGACTACAAACGATGTTTTTCATTGTTTCTGTTTATTAATAGGTGTAACAAGTCTAGAAACCACTTTGTGGAGGGAATCATGACGTTTGTAAAACTAGTTTTCTTTATCGTGCTCCTGGGCGACATCAACTTGGTTTCAGGTAAGACAAAATAAGATGAATTGAAGTATTATCATTCTTTTTCATCTGTTATTAAAATCCCATTACCTAACTTATGAGTATTGTTCGGGAAAGTATTTAAAAGTCGGGAAATTATTGTATAGTTTACCGAGAATAAGATTCACCGTATAAAATAGAGTACATATACCAATTATCAAAGGTATTTTGGTCCTAACATGAAAACCGAAACAAAAATGGCGTCAATTACTTTCAGATTATTTTCTGATTTTTACGAGATGTACCAAAAGAGTAATTGGTGTCAGTCGTATATTAACATGAATGATATTTGCCTGTCCAAGCATTTTATTTGATGTTGTTTTTAATAAATATGTAAAGTTCTTAATAGATTCCATTTACTTGAAATACATTTCTCTTCTGATGAAAACAAACGACTGTGCATGTATATGTGTCTTTGAACTTTCTTATCTGAGTTAGCCATCAATGCTACACAACGCCCTCTTAAAGCCGTTTATGAATTTCACACTCGTACTATTTGTTAAAAAAGCAACATTTGGAACTCTAACCAATGGGAAAGTAAGCATGAGATAAAGCTCTTTATTAATTAAAACAAAATTGACACCCTAACCGAGGCGTTCACGGGGCTTTAAAGGCTAGTTATCGCTAGTGTATCAAAATTTTGTTTTGATTTTCAATGCGATAATATCTATGAGAATATTTAAAGTAATTTTATATAAATATCAACATTTCTCTGTATTTCGATGTCTAAACATGGGAAATTAGATTTCGTTGAATTCTTGTGCAGGATGACAAAATTCTATTTGAACCCACCTTATATTTAATTATATGGTCTCCAGTTTGACCTCAATCTGAAAGTTTTCCGCGCATACACATCCCGGTAAACAAAATAAAACAAAGATGTCAGAAAGTAACAAATCAAATTGTGCGAGAAAGCGAGTAGAAAGGAATAGATCCATCTAATTAAACCCAAAGCAGCATACATATAGGTGATCAGTTTGAATGGTATTTTCATCGATGATCGTATACCGTATAAGTAGAAATGTTAGCAAGGATTCAATTTTAGCATTATTAGCGAGGATGTTGAGATCGCTAAAATTGAATATTCCAAACAATTCATTCCCAATCGTAAATAAGAGTCATCATTTTTTAATTATAAAATCGCTAAAATTACTCTTTGCTAAAATTATATACCACACTTTTAGGACAAAACGCAAAACATGCATCCCACTAAAATTTTCACTTTACGGTAGTACCTACATACTCGTTAACACCCATAAAAAGAATCTGGCCCGATGTCAAGAATTACTTCCGGTCGTTAGCCTCGGCATCGGAATCTGGGTCAATGCATAATTGATGTAATTCCACTGGCAGAATAACCTCATGATTCTTCACAAAAACGCCAGAAACACGTGACGTACATAATTGTTTAGACTCAGAAACATTATTTCACTACTTTTCACGTCCAATATCCATCAGATTTCAATGACTTTAACCCTTACAACCCTACAGATCATAATGGACTGGACTCAAACAATAGAAAAGAGCATACCATTCAGGTATTCAGGGTGAAAGAGTTAAGATACACTATGCTTTTTATGCAGGAATACCCTTTTCATATAGTAAAAAAATCTATTTCAGAATACAGAATAATATTTGTGTATGTATGTGTCTATGATATGCATATTTTAAAGATTTAGTGTTGAGATTTGAAATACAGTATTACTTGTCTATTCCGAATCGCAGTGGTACCAATTAAGATATTCGGAATAGAGTTCGGATTGTAGAAGATTTCTAGTTGAACAGAATAAACATAGATATATGCTGTGTTCCAATAATATGTGTATTGTCTAAGAACATATATTTCACCAAAGACTACCATTATTGAAACCACGAAGTGAAACTGAGACACAATAAGAATTTTTTTCATGGAAAAAACAGTTATATATATTATAAACATACTACCAAAGTTATAATGCTCAAGACGATATCGTTTCTGTCAATTAGACTTCATCAGTTGAGCTCCAATTTAAAAGTTATTTTCTAAAGAGAAAGTGGTATTATCTAATGATGTATTTATATTACAAGCATATTTTGTCATTTCTCCCCTTAAATGACCATAGTCTTGGGTTGGGTTTCGACAAGTATCGTTAGAAATACATGGTGCCAAATTAAGTAAGTATGTCATAATGGGACATATTTTATGTTGCGAATTCGGAGTGGGCAAGACTCGGAAAACAAGATATAAATATGTAGGCTTATACAAGTAATACTTAAATAGGTAGGGACAGTTTTTACAATGGTTACTCTTAGACGGATTTCGGCTATACTTTCAGATATATTATTTGGCCTTGTATGATACCACTTTATCTTTAGAAAATACACATACTTTTCAAATCAAATTGGAGCTCAACTAATGAAGTCTAATTGACAGAAACGATATCGTCTTGAGCATTATAACTTTGGTATTATGTTTATAATATTTATAACCACTAGGTCGTTGCCACTGCTGGTGGACCGTTTGAGTCCCCGAGGGTATACATAAACCTAGTACCTGGTATTTCGATACCAGCTGTTCATCTTATACTAAAGTAATATTTGGCACTGTTATCACTATTTAAATTCGAAAGTTGTCTAAAGCTAAGATAGTCATTTTTACAATGGTTACTCTTAGACGGATTTCAGCTATACTTTCAGATATATTATTTGGCCTTGTATGATACCACTTTATCTTTAGAAAATACACATACTTTTCAAATCAAATTGGACGCTCAACTAATGAAGTCTAATTGACAGAAATGATATCGTCTTGAGCATTATAACTTTGGTATTATGTTTATAATATTTATAACCACTAGGTCGTTGCCACTGCTGGTGGACCGTTTGAGTCCCCGAGGGTATACATAAACCTAGTACCTGGTATTTCGATACCAGCTGTTCATCTTATACTAAAGTAATATTTGGCACTGTTATCACTATTTAAATTCGAAAGTTGTCTAAAGCTAAGATAGTCATTTTTACAATGGTTACTCTTAGACGGATTTCGGCTATACTTTCAGATATATTATTTGGCCTTGTATGATACCACTTTATCTTTAGAAAATACACATACTTTTCAAATCAAATTGGAGCTCAACTAATGAAGTCTAATTGACAGAAACGATATCGTCTTGAGCATTATAACTTTGGTATTATGTTTATAATATTTATAACCACTAGGTCGTTGCCACTGCTGGTGGACCGTTTGAGTCCCCGAGGGTATACATAAACCTAGTACCTGGTATTTCGATACCAGCTGTTCATCTTATACTAAAGTAATATTTGGCACTGTTATCACTATTTAAATTCGAAAGTTGTCTAAAGCTAAGATAGTCATTTTTACAATGGTTACTCTTAGACGGATTTCGGCTATACTTTCAGATATATTATTTGGCCTTGTATGATACCACTTTATCTTTAGAAAATACACATACTTTTCAAATCAAATTGGAGCTCAACTAATGAAGTCTAATTGACAGAAACGATATCGTCTTGAGCATTATAACTTTGGTATTATGTTTATAATATTTCATTGTATATAATGTAAAACTTCGTTTTCTTCAACAGGCGGGGAAAATTCTGGCAGGAAGTCTGGTGTCTGCCCAGTAAAAATGCTTTCTACTATTGCAAATTATGGACAACGTTGTGAGGACGATTTCGACTGTCCAAATATCATGAAATGTTGTAAATTGGGTATTGGTCAACCAAAAACATGCAAGTTTCCGCTTCCTATCAGTCCAAAGCCAAAATCTTGGATGTGTCCATTCCTCACAGCATATGGAATATGTATCGTTGAATGCTCTTCTGATGTCGACTGCAGTGGAAATCATAAATGTTGCTTTAATGGATGTGGTTATCAGTGTAAATTGCCAGTTTTTTACAATATTTGATATCCACAAACTCTTAATAAGCAGTTGCATTTGATGTAAAGTACAAATCCTTAAAATAAAACAATTATGTAATTCATTTTTAATCGAACATGTCAGTTTTGAATACTTTCGAAAATGAATGGCGTTAAAACAACTCTGTCCAATAACCAGGAAATATGGCTTTTTTAATAAAAACTGTAAACTTCAAAATCTTTAACACTCTATATATAATATTCACATAATACCAAAGTAATAGTTTGGGGGAAGAGGTCAAATCAAATGATCAAGTCGATCGTTTTTGTCAATAAAACGTCATCAGTTTAGCTCGAATGTGGCATCGTACAATGTAAAAAATAACCAAAATGTATTTCCAAATCCGTCAGAGTAACCGCTGTGAAAAGTTGAATTTTAAAGGAGTTGAGAATTTAAACCGTGTTATCCATACATCTATGTATACCCTCGGGGACTCAAACGGTCTACCAGCAATGGCAAAGACCCAGTGGATGTAAATATTATAAATATATGGCCAACTGTAAGTCATTAAAAAAAACGTTGACAATGATGATGTATTATATATGCTTTATGTTTTACATTGTTTCTTTGGTTGTTAATGAACTCTAACAAATGTAATTTTGTGACGTCATGATATCGATTGTCATTGACTATGTTGTAATAATTTTATCGTCTGCTAGTAAAAAACATTGGAAACTTAAATGAATGTCTACACCCAAAGACTCAGCGGGTAATCTCGTTTTTATAAAGAGGGATGAAATCAACGCCGATTTGCTGAAGGATAAATTGGGTAAATGAGTCGGATGGTAACTTTTGAGCAATTTAATCTGCAAGGAACGTGTAAAATTAAACCTAGAATTGGACATCCTAGATGATCTCATACAAAACAGTTATCGTCCTCAGCATTATATTCAAAGTTAAGGCGCTTATCTTTCACAGCTGATTGACCAAAAGTTGAACAAAAACGTTGCAAAATATTTTCATCACAAATAGAAGATTCGTTTTTTATTCTGAAAATTCATTATTTTTTGTTTTTCATCAGTTTTGAGCCATCATTTGGAAACACTGTTTCTCGAGAAAATCGATGTCTTATATTCATTTTGTTTTGGCAGTGGCTTTAACTATAATATTGTTGAATCATGAGAAGGAACCCATCTCAAAGCAGGTGTCAATATGTCCGCGGTCGGACACATTGCCAATCATAGAACTCACTGGTCCACATCAGTCTGTACAAGTTAATGATAAGCACCCGTTTCATATTACCTGGAGGTGCAGAGTAACCTTTTGATATATTACCATACAGATAATTCTACTAGCTTTTCTGTTATTCCTTACTGAATATTCGTAGATCTCATGACAAATAGGAACGATTACTCTAGCCTGTGCATTCTAAATGTCGTTATGCTTTACCTAAACTTTAAACTCGTCCAGGTCAAGATAGGGTTCACCAGACTCCACCCCGCCAGGTTATATGGATTTTACTATGTTCCAAAATATTCCAACTTTACTTTAAAGGCTACCTACCCAACGGGTTCAAATTAGTTTCTTCATTGAGTTTCGGGGGGGGGGGGGGGGGGGGGGGGGGGGGGGGGGGGGGGGGGGGGGGGGGGGGGGGGGGGGGGGGGGGGGGGGGGGGGGTGGGGGGGGGGGGGGGGGGGGGGGGGTTGACTTATTTAATACCTGTATTTATTTGGCACTGTTAACACCATTTAAATTCGAAAATTTTCGAAAGCTAAGATAGTCATTTTTTACATTGGTTACTCTTAGACGGATTTCGGCTATACTTTTAGTGATATTATTTGGCCTTGTAGGATACCACTTTATCTTTAGAAAATACACATACCTGTCAAATTGGAGCTCAACTGATGAAATATAATTGACAGAAACGATATCGTCTTGAGCATTATAACTTTGGTATTATGTTTATAATATTTCCAGAGGTCCGTGTTTGTCCAGTAAGCATCCCCTGTCCACCGGTCACGCCCGCCGTGAGTCCACAGTCAAATCATAATTAGAAATTAGAAACAGAGTAATCGCAAACAAGACTATTATACCGACCGTAAAATTTGCGGAACGTTGACATAAAACGCGGTTTTCGATATCATATGATCTGTGTTTTATGCAGCTTCATAACAGATTATTGATTGAACTACTTTTCTTCACTACGTACGCAGACGTCATTCATTTGAAGGTTGGCGATTACGTCTCTTGGTGTCTGTAACGTTATCTGAACTTGAATGAAGGTAATGGAATAAAACGTGAAGATAATTTTAAAATTGTTTTCTATTCAAATTGGCAAATTTGCAAAATTCAATATCTGATAAAGTATGCTTAGATGTTATTAATAATTTAAAATGAAGGCTAAATGTATGTATTAAAACATAAGAAATATTTACAATTTATTTTATGCACTTATTTCTGCACAAGTATTTGACCTAGTTGGAACAATTTGGTCAACTTGACAGAAAGGAGAATATAGATTTGCATCCCCCAATCATCAAAATATGCCGTTTACATTGTATATGTTAGATCATATGATCAAAAGAAAATGTCACGAGTTTCCATTCAAATCACATTTATAATATTTACTCGATGAATTATCCAATTTTGCTCACCAGAGGTTCGCAAGATGGAAAATTCAAAACTCGTTTCATTATTATAAGAATGGAAACTTGTGACAGACATATACTATATATATATATATATATATATATATATATATATATATATATATATATATATATATATATATATATATATATATATATATATATATATTGTGGGAGTTATGCCCTTTGAAAATGGAAATATTTCGGAAATTTCTTTTGTTAGCGCTTACACGCTTACGGTTCTCATTGAAACTGATTCTAGTTGTGTGTAAGTATTTATTGTTGAGTTTCAGAGCAATACCATCATTTTTGTTATTGTTAGTAATTGTCCTTTTAATCTTCGATCATTCATTTTCTTGTAAGCGCTATTACTGTAGGAAGTCTAAATGTAAACGGTAGTGTTTCATTTCGAGTGCAATTCCATTTTCAAACGCTTTCAAACGTTTTCAAACGCTTTCAACATGAGGCTGGGACATTGGAATCATGTTCTTTTATCTTTGATATTACTATGATCAAATATACAAATTTTAGAATCGGTTTATTTACAGATTCACATCACATTTACAAATATATGGCAATATTCAACGCAATTGATGATACACTTAGTTGAAAACTGGTATGGTGCACTGATATCCACATCCATTGCTACAGCATTTCAAATATCCACCGCAATTGTCGTCAGAAAAGCATTCTTCAAAGCACATTCCGACCAATATATATATATATCGCAAACATTCATTGCATATAAAGACATAATTTTACAACTTATCAACAAGCACAGATACTGGAATTCATAAGAATGGTGAAAAACTAGTATTTCGGGGAAAATCTCTGGGTGCTATAAAACATTCCAGTCTAGGGATAACCTAGACAGTTCATGGTGAACCCTGTATATAATTGTGTCCTTGAGAAAAAAGTTCGGACGTCGATAAAAGAAGAGAAGCGGAAAATTTAGCATCTTTTGTAAGTTGTAATATTATATGCTACAATTATATGAACAGTAAAAAGAAATAAAAGTTACAGCTGCCAACAGTGGATATGATGTTGAATGGCGATAAAAAAAATTTCAGTCGATATATATATATATATATATATATATATATATATATATATATATATATATATATATATATATATATATATATATATATATATATTTATAGTGCAACCTCCAAGTGATTCACAGTGGTCTGATTAGCAAGGTGGTCTCTAAACTAGGGCTCTGGGCTAATTAAATATTTAGTCAGAAATTTGCGAGACAATATTTGTGGTTTTCAATGCGAAGTGGTCACCAATTCGAGGTGGTCCTCAGGTGAGGTTCCATATACATAGACTGTATACAAGGAAATTTTTGCCCCGTTTAATATTCGACATTTTTGCTCTGAGATGAGATAGTGAATTTAAAATGAAAGCGAAATTGTCAATGTAAATAATTGAAGCCGAACATACATGATATCATGAGAATTTAGGACGAATTTAAGACGGGTGAATGTTTTCTGTCGTAAAAGGGCGAAAATAATCAGGGGTGAAAATCCCAGGTTAACAGTATCTAACAAAATTAGAAACAATGATGAAAAGTTACGTAAAGCAAAATATTTTATTGAATCTGTATATAATATGTGTGTGTTTGTGTGTGTGTGTGTGTGTGTGTGTGTGTGTGTGTGTGTGTGTGTGTGTGTGTGCAGTAAAAATAAAATGGAAACAACATACCTGAAACAATGCCGAAATTGACAAAATACATGACAATCAAAACCAGTTTAAAAATCATCTTGATTCCTGTAACAAAATAAAACTTTTATAACTATTCACCTAATTAACGAAATAACCAAATAACAATGCATGTATCATGAATATACCCAACCAGTAAATCTCGAGGTCCCGTGTCGCAGCAGGTGTTGCACGTTAAAGAACCCTCACTGCTCAATGGCCGTAAGTGCTGACCATAGGCCAAAGTTTGAAGCCCTTCACCAGCATTTGGTGACGTCTCCATATGAGTGAAAGATTCTTGAGTGGGACGTTAAACAACAATAAAGAAACAAACAAACAAACATGTACACGTATTGACCTAGAGATTTAAGGCTACTGATAGGAAGTATAGCGTAATGGTATAATACTGCCCTGTCGCATAGAGAAACGATGTTTATAAGCACAAGATTTTATAATCATATCGCTGATCTATGTAGTTTGTTGCATAATAAATAAGCCATCAGTACTCACGTTAGGCCAAATGTCTGACCCGATTTTAGGTACTTATAGTAAAACCTAATTTTACCGAATTAAAAAGTATTCAGTATACAGAGTGTATTATACCTCATTAAAAGTTATGATTGCCATCAACTTCTATCAGTACTTTCGGAACTTTGATTTATCAAATGGTCAAATCATCTGTGAACATGTACTTTAAAGGAACATTAGCTGTGGGTTTTTTTTAAAATAGAAAATCATTGCCTTCTTTTCCTACTTAGATTGGTATACAATAACAAGTTGAGATCGTTTTCAAAATTAAGTGAATTTTTAAGTTCGATCGTAAAATATATCGTAAGTTTTCAGTGTTAACAATTAACAAATTAAATCAGATAATTATCAAATATCTTACCTTTGTGTCCGTAAATGCCGCATGTACCTGTAATTCTGCTTAATCGTATGCAGGTTATACGTGTACAGTTTTTGTCCAGGAAATTAATTGAATCTAATTATACAAATAATAACAATAACTTTGGTAATTTCATGTACACTTTCGACAATAATTATTCAATTTTTACTTATGGATGATGACTTCCAAGCAACTCTCATCACCCTAATATTTTCATTTACACAATACATTATTGTTTTAATATGTAAATAATACATGTATTGTTGAAATATTTTAAATCATGCTTCATTCAGTTGACTCTTTAATCAAATTTAAATTAGATCGTTATGTTATACTTTTTTGTGTTTGAGTTAAATATTACATAATATATAATGATTGATAAATTTATTATCATTTACATCAGCACAAGAGGAAATAATTGAGAATCGGAACTTTCTACGCAATCAAACAACTACATATATCGAAAAAAGGGCCTATGGTTAGAATATTTAAAAATTATCATGATGTAAATTTTGAATTTACTGGTTGGGTATAAATGTTTAAGTTGTAAATATAACTTAATAAATCATAACAACTTTGTCATAATTGCAAATATCACATTTAAGAAGTTAGTTTCACTTTTCAATGCACATATTCTGGTTTTTAATCAACCGAAGCATATATGTACATATATATATATATATATATATATATATATATATATATATATATATATATATATATATATATATATATATATATATATATATATATATATATATACTAGTATTTTATAATAACATAAAGACAACACAAACCAATTCTCACTCACAGAGTCATGCGTTATCCAACATTTGACATATCTTTTAAATTCTATTCTAATTAAATGTCAATTATATATATATGTATATTTTAGAAATGCATACACTATTTATTTCAATTTCAGCATAATGATAATATTAATATATAAAGTGATGATGATGATGATAATGATGATGATGATGATGATGACCATTATTATTAACTCCTATTACAAATATAGTGTAATTCACCAGGTAAGAAAATATAAGCACGGATTCACAAGAGTAATTTTGTTGACAATGCAGTCAACTAATTCAATTTCTATAACACGAGATCGTGTGATCGATTTTGAATTTGTGTCCGACCGGTTAAATTAGACATCTTATATGGAATATAATTTATGGTCTGTTAAATATCACTAACAAAGATTGACACTAATTGCTGATGTGTCAATATCATTTTGTCAAGTGAAAACCACGACAACCAAAAGTTGACGGGCGATTTATTAGCTGAATTTAAAAGCATAATTATCATAATTAAATGTCCTTGAAATTTCCTAGAATTCTAATTGAAATTCAGAATCTGACCTCTCATACAACACAGATATGTATAAGACAATCTCACGTTGATGGGATAAACCTGTAGTTATTTTTCTCACTTATACTTATCTTTTCTCCAGTTAAATCGAGTATTTCTCATTAGCTCGCAAACACTAGAAAACAACTAAATTTAACTGAGAAAAATAGGTTTATTTATCCAATCATAACTTAAAATAGTGAATTTGAATTGCTAGGTTTACATCAGTAATTTGACGTATCATATGAGTCAAACCTACTTTTTCTTAATTAAACCTAGTTTTCTCTCGTTAAACCTTGCTTTTTTATTAACTCGCTTTAGCTGAAGAAAAACTAGGTTTCATGGCGCCAAAATCACATTAGTTAGCATTAATGTTATTTAACCTAGATGATTCTCCAGTTAACATTGCGACGCGAAATTACATTAATGAGTTGATCCTAGTTTTTGTCCCAGTTTTTCTCGAAATTTGCGTAAACTGGAGCAAAACTAAGATATCCTGAGAAAAAAAAGTTTTAGTGGTGAAAAACTAGATTTAACTAAAAATAAAACTCAGAACATTTTTTAGGTAGTAGGTTTAACTCATAAACTTGATTTTGACATTTTTCCAGACAACTCTTTCAAATTTCCCTTGTCGTTATATGAACATATAGACGATCGATATATCAATAAATCAAATAATAATAATAATAATAATAATAATAATAATAATAATAATAATGATAATAATAATAATTATAATAATAATAAAGTAATAATAATAATAATAATAATAATAATGATGATGATGATGATGATGATGATGATGATAATAATAATAATAATAATAATAATAATAATAATAATAATAATAATAATAATAATAATAATAATAATAATAATAATAATAATAATAATAATGACAAATGTACTGATAATTTTTATTAATCATGTTCATATGGAGTGAAGTTGTCAATGTGAAGAATTAAAATAAAATTAGATGAAGTTTCAACACAAAAAGTAACGTGACGTTTTATTTTCTAAGAAACTGACAACATAATGTGTCATTTTCACAAAGTATTGACGATGTATTGTGTCATTCTCGAAATCATTTGATGGTGTGGCGTGACGTTTTATTTTTGGAGAGAATTAGTGGTGTGTACACTTCCAGTGTGTAATTTGGCAACAGATTTGCAAATTTTGCAAACAAATGGCTTTAATACGGTTTACAAAAACAAAAAGAATATTGGAAGATCACACTCCTATGGGAAATGGGATAGGTGGAATCAGGTGCCATGGAAAGGTATTTAAAAAGACACTTTTTCATTTAGTTAATCATACATACTGATAATTGTTTTTTTTTGCATTTAGTTTTTGCATATTTAGTGCAAATTGAAATACAACTGCTATTACATTTTTGAAAGCCTCTATTTACTCTGAGCACTGTAATGTATGTACGTTATCAGGTTGTATTTATTTATTGATGTGTATTTATCTTTGACGTTTCATAAATACAAGCTCATTTCTTAATACTTGCATCAATCCTCGTGACGTAAGCGGTCCCGGTCAAAGTTCAATCGGTGACTAATGTGTAATAACAACCAAGCGTGTTACTGATGTCTCAGTAAAAATTGTATTATACAGCAATGTCCCTTATTCTAACGTACCGGTACATTGCATTAGTCCCTGCCATGTACTTTTGACATTTATAAAATGAGGTTCTTTTCGATCCAGTTGCCTTTCGAATTAAATTTTTCATTCTTTTTTCGAATGTAGGGCCTATGTAGGCCTGTATATACAATGTATTCCATATTTGGGTGTATTGGGTGTAATAAGCAGATGTGTTGCTCTCTGTCGTCTCATCGATCTCTAGCTCAACAGGATACATCTGGTCGAGGTAATTCTGAAAGTCTGAATTATTTATGGACAGAACATCGTCGATATACCTGTAAATAAAATTGAACCGAGACAATTACTGTTTGTTTCCTTTGGTGAGCAGAAACTCTTCACATGAATACAAAAAGATGTCAGCAAAGAGAGGTGCACAACTGGTACCCATTGGAATGCCGACAATCTGCTGGAAAACTTTTCCCGCAAAAACCACGAAGATGTTGTCTACTAGAAACCACAACTTCTTGATAATATCGTCTTCAGTGTACTTGTTATTGGAATCAGAGTGTTCCTTAACAGAATAAGGTTCTTCGTGAACTAACACTAAATATTTATATCTGCAATTTCTATTTATATATACAACAAAGTTTTGTATAATAGATGTTAATCTGTTTTTGAGTTTTTGAATTGTTGTGTAAAGGGTCGAAAAATCAAAAGACTTGATGCTTGTAATATGGTATTGCAAACGAAGTGAGAACGGATTTATGGTTATCTAATATTTCAGAGGTAGAGAAA
Source organism: Atrina japonica (assembly GCA_030159075.1). Taxonomy (NCBI): domain Eukaryota; kingdom Metazoa; phylum Mollusca; class Bivalvia; order Pterioida; family Pinnidae; genus Atrina; species Atrina japonica. The sequence goes on from BROG01000355.1 coordinate 111,812, forward strand.
TCGGTTTGTGAGTATGGAGGGTTTCCAGGAAGTGTGATGAGTCCAAGTTTCTCTTGTAGGATGCTGAAGTAGTATCGCCTGCAGACAAATGTGAAGTTGTTAGATGTTTTTTCAGCAGGAACGATGATATAATTGTCATGGAGACGGAAAAGTTCTATGCCAAATAGATCCAAATTGACTCGAACCTTGCCTGGTAATGTCTTTATTTTTTCATTTGAAATACGATTACTAATTATGACTTATGGGTGCAACAAATACCTTGTACGGATGCCAAAATTAATTGCAAGCAAGAGCCGAAATTACCCGAGACGCCTGTTCCCCATTTATAATTCAAGTCATTGGGCCCTACACACAGTACTGCAAATCACAGAAAGGTTGCAAACACATTTTAAATCTTTTCAAGTTTTTCATATCGCCGCTGTAAAATCTTTAGATAGCTTTCAACGGGGTTTTACCGAATGCTCTTTAACCCCAGTGGGTCGCTTATATCAATCCAATATGGCGGCAATGTAGTAGGTCTATGGTTAAGAAGAAAACGTCGCTATTTTGAAAAAAAATAATCTTTTTTATTTCGTTACGAACCCTGGAAATGTTAACATTTTTGAAATCCTCGACCCTGTAAATGGCAACGTCGATGCAACAGAATTTGAAAATTAACCCGTAATTTTACCTTTTGAAGGAGTTATGCATAGTTGCTTGATAGCAGCTGGAAAGCGACATATTTAAGTCAAATGGTAAACTAACCAAATATTACGCAACGCCTAGTCTTTAAAACTTTTGAATCACATGATAATATACATTGTAGCACTAATGTAATTCAATAATCAAGCTTTGATAGACAAACCAAAATGTAATTCATCCTAGAGATACAAGTAGAGATGATTCACAGATTCGGTAAGTGACGTCACACCATACGTGTACAAGGAAAAGTTGGCCAGCGGTTTGTTGTGAAGGTCGGTTAACTTTCGATCACCGTCTGAATGACGCGTGGTATCATTGGATTTGGGCATTGTTTGTGATGTTGATGTTATTTGTACAATTCCCTGTTTTCGATTTTTATGCACTGGAATTAAGATATTCCATGCAACTCTTTCGAAGGATGGTGATTAACCTATTATTGTCCGATTCACATACAATTGCGGGGCGGAGTAACCTTTTGATTATCATTGTACTGACTTTTCGGTTATGACAAGCTGCATGGGGAAAACGTTTTATTCCTCACTGGATATTCTCTTATGTATAGTGACAAGTAGGAACGATTACTCTAGTCAGTGTATTTTAATGTTCTGCTTTATCACCTAAACTTTTAAACTCACTGCCACTGCACATATTGTCGCCCAAATGGCTGATGGGTACTCTCGGCACATATTGTCGCCCAAATGGCTGATGGGTACTCTCGGCACATATTGTCGCCCAAATGGCTGATGGGTACTCTCGGCACATATTGTCGCCACAAAGTCTTATCACCAGTCACTAAATTGTTGAAGCCCTTTTTATATTTCGGGTACATTTTCAGAGGTTTTTTTTTGTATTTACAACTCGAGCTTTCTTCTGTTCTTCTGTTAACAAATGGGGTATCCATCTTGCATTTATTTTTCTAATTTTCGATGCTTTGACATAATATGATAAAAATGAAATAAGTTTGTCAACCGGGCTAATTGCCTCACGGTGTATTGGGCATCTTTTTAAGGATATTCCGGATTTTTTTCGATGTTGCTTTTAGATGTAGTTGTTGCAGGACGAACTGGGCGGGCAGCGTGTTTAAGGTACAAATTGATGTACACCGTACAAATGCCATTGTACTTATGAGCATGATTTTTACCTGTGTTATACTTCAGTTATCTATCTTTCGAAACGAGATTAGTTTTGGTTCACACTACACGATTTCCATGGGAAAATGCACATGACATTATTTTTGGAACATCCCTCGTATTTCAGCATAATTATAGCTTACTAGCAAATCCTTCAAATCCATTGAAATAAGACAAATGCAAATTTATGTAGTGAAATAACAAACTTTTATTGGCGAGTTTAAAAGCTAATTATCGACACCTTCATTATGGAAAACCCGTGTAGGCCTTTAATAGACTGATCCATATATTATGTAGGTCAATTCTGTATTTATCAGCTGATAATATATTATGTTATGTTATAACATTGACACGATAATTATATAGAGTATCCCATCTGAGAAACCATGTAGCACTCCTTATGCTCGGCATTGATATTGCCAGTTGTGAGAAAACAGAAATAGCAAGGGTTGGAGATGAAATGTGTGATGGAGCTGATTTCACTTGATCTGAGTGACGAACTGCTTCTGACAGGAATATCCGGCGAAGGCAAGGCGACCCGATTATATGAGATGCATGACAAAGTTTCACTAGGCCTAACTCTTTTTTTTTCCCCGTTCAACAGAGAAGTAACGATTGTAATTACCAAGCGAACTGTCATTTCTGTGACCTGTGGTTCTGTCATGACCTAGATCTATAATATGGGCCTGTACGTACTACGTATGTAATATACAGTGGTCTCGTGTTTCTGATTTCTTTGTGCGATTCTTGTTTGTTTTTGTGGTCATGTATGATTTTTAAGAATAAATAAATGTTTATTCATATGTTGAATTTTCAGAGAAAACTTGTCCGACAGACAGGCCTAGATAGAAAGTGTTTCCTAAATAGTCATATATTCCTCCGCCAAAAAGTAAAGCGGTTAACACTCGACTGTGACGACCTACTATTGTTATAAAAATTGCAAGCAATCTCGCTGTATACTTTCAATGAAGCAAATTAGTCTTTATATAAATATTCGTAATTAGATATCGAAAGTAAATTTGCGATTGCAAGATTCGAACTAACATTCACAGTGGGTTATGATTGGCAAGTTTATCTTAACAATAAACATCTGAGCACGTCTTTGTTCACTGAAGTACTGCCGGGCATTTAGTTCGATGTTTCCGGAACGTTTACCCGACTTGTCATGCAAAAGGACGCCATTCGTGTACTCCACATTAAATTCAGAAAACAAATTGAGAACAGAACAGTCAGAAAAGGAAATGAAATGAATACATGGACATAAAATAAATACCTCGGAAAGTTCAATACTTCTACTACACTATGTTTACAGGACAAGACAAATACAAGTGATTTGATACAGCTGACAAAATAATTTTGCCTATAGTATGTTGAACAAAAAAGACATCTGAGAATTTCTTCATGGAGATCCTCATTAGGATGTTCATCAGGTGCTTATTTATTTTATGGTTTATAAACAATGAGGCTCCAAAAGGGTGACAAATATTAGATATATATCTAGCCTTCAAGAAAATAATTGTAGGTTTTTATGTTTTTTCATTTATTTTAGCCTTATCCCGTTTGGGATTTGCAATTGTTTTTCGTGTTTAGACAATTGATATATCTGATTTGTCCTATTCTAATGGACTTGGAGTTTTGAATATTCTATTGTAGTTCCTCATTAAACCTTAGTAAAACCTAAAACGAACAAAATCCTTTTATCACTGGCATATTATGATTACATCTCGGAAATGATCCGATATGACAGAGTATGTTAAGCATATGAACATTTCATACACAGAAGCAAACTACTGTCCGATTAACATAAGATGGCGGGGCGGGGTAACTTTTTGATTATTATACAGATGATTCTACTCACTTTTCGGTTGTGACAAGCTGCACGGTAAAACGTTTTATTCCTCATTTGAAGTTATCTTATATATGGTGACTCTAATCAGTATAATTTTAAAGTTATGCTTTATTACCTAAAATTTAAACTCATCCATGTCAAGAAAGGGTTCAGAAGACCCAGCCAGGTTAATGCATTTTACTATAGAAAAATCTGCTTATTTTCCTCGGTCTCTCTTTGACCAAACTTTCAATTATTCATCTTTTTAACGATCTGGCTCAAACACCAGATGGGAAAAGAATGTGAGAATTAGGTCTGATAGAGTTACCTCTCTTTTTCGTCATTAAATTAAGAAACTAATTGTTGATGTTAGAATTGACCTTTTTATTGGTGCTTTATGCCAAACTCAACAATTTTTCAGTTATATGGTGACGGACATTTTAATGGCCGAGGAGATAATCCGGTTACAATAAACCCGGTAATAGACAGCTGGCTTTTAGCAAGTAATTTGACGTTAGATTTGACACGAATATACTCATCAATTAATTCAAACTTATCAATTCTGACTTAATGGTAGTTTTATCCGGTTTAACCTAGTTTTTTTCAACATGTTGATTTTATCTTTTAATAAACCTCTCGAACATTTGTTATTAAAGAGGGATATTTTCATATCATTAAATTAGATCAAATTTCTAGGGGAAATCATAGTTTGATCGGGACAAATTCATGTGAAAACGATGCACATTATTCAAGAACTTTTCATAACTATTTCTTTTTTACTTATAGACTATATCGTCTGAATATTAAAGAATTTTTAATAATCTTAACAAGAATAATTGGTGCGGCAAATGTACTGCTAATTGGATTGTGTATATTCAATTTTTCATCAGAAAATTGATGCGAAAAGTTTTATTTTTCACTAATGATTTTTTTTCCAAATTCTCATTCACTGGGGAAAAATCTAGGTTAAACTGCAAAACTGTTTCACTGAGGTAAATTTGTACATTATTTTAGCGTGTCGTATTCTTTTTGAAATATGTACAAACATATTTACTCAGTAATAGTAACTACCAGATGTATTATTTCAATTGGCATAGGACATCACTTTGCTGTGTCAGAAGGCAAAAAACATCTTTGATAGGGCAGCCAAATAATTATTTGTAACTCTAATGTAGTGGTATTTGTAATAAATTACCGGAAATTAGGTCATTAAGGTCAAATTTCGAAGTACATCTGTCAAACATGGGTACAAGTGCACAGTACGACCCAACGTGCCTGGAACTAGAATGAACAAGATATGATGTGTCAATACATCTGCCGTTTCAAACCGCACGTGCAGTTTGTATTCAAAGGTCTGTTAGTCGCCGCTAAGTACAAAGATCGTGCTCGGAAGCTGGGAACAGGGAAAGCATTTTAAACTGTTTGAGTTGGTTAAGAACAAGCAAAATAACCCTGAATCTATTCTAAAAACAAAATTAAACGTAATTCCAACGTCGACTCCGAAAGAACAAAATAGCTGCTAGGTTTAATGTAAAATAGTAACACAAGGTGAGACAGAATCCTTTGATAATTCTGTGGATATGATACTTATCTTAAAGCAATATGACGTAGATGGTATTTTGATGGTATTCATAGCAGGGGTAAATCATGTCAAAATGCAGAAACATATGTGATTTTGGATTGCTTGATCAATTATACCTAGTTTTTCTCAGTTAAACCTATTTTTCGCAGCAGCCCACATTAACTGGAGACAAACTGAAAAAAAAACAATTTAACTGCGCCAAAGTAGCAAAGATGACTTGACCCTAGCTTATCTCGAAAAAACTAGCTTAACTGAGAAAATCTAGGTTTAACTGATCAAGCAATCCAAAATCACATATGTTCCTACATTTTGACATGATTTACCCCAAATTACACATTAATGAGTATCTCCCACTTAATCCTGGCTGATCTCCTAACAATATGGGTTACGTGAAAAGCTAGGAATAACTGTAGAAAATCTAGGTTTAACTCGTAATCCACATCAACTGAATAAAAAATAGGTCTAACTATAAAACAAGTTTTTTAACTCATTAATGTGATTTTGGCGCGCCAGACTTAATCTCTGTAATACCGGTACTAACTCCAGATGGAAAAGGTTGTAGTGAGTTTAAGGTCTGATAGAGTTACCTTTCTTCCGTCATTAATGTAAGAAACTAATTTAGCAGGGGTAAATTATGCCCATATGCAGGAACATCTTTCAAACCATGTCAAGGATCTAACGCTAGTCGAATCATTACATAATTAATGAATTGACCTGGACGAGTATAAAATATAGGTAATGCAGCATATATCGTTCCTACTCGTCATCATAGCTCCGTGTACCTAGTGCAGAATAAAACACAATTCCTGTGAAGATTGTCTTAGCCGAAAGGTGATAGACAGTGAAAAGATTACTCCCCCCAAGTTATGTGAATCGGGCAATATGAAAACTCACAAAAGCTACAATTTTCATTCTAATCAGGGTCCAAAGATGAGCAACATATTCATGTTTCACGTGTTTCGTTTAAATCACATCCGCACTTATCACAATGCTTGTTTAAAGGTCACAAGCGTACACATAACTAAACACAGAGAGAAAACCTGTGAAGTTCAGTGTAACAGATGTGGCATGGACCAAAATGTAAGTCATACTTCAGAGCATTGCCCAGCTATAGGAAATCAATTCAAGTATTGTCACATGCAAGACACCCTTATATCGGTACGCCGAAAAAGAAAACAAAAGTCAGGAGAGCAAATACCAAACAAGAAACAGAGAGTGACACTGATAACATTGAGACAGAATATGAAGATGAAAACACACATCTACATATTGTATACCTGAAAATTGTTGTTCCCGTTTAATTTCCGCCATTTAATTCCTAAAATCACAGAGTGAATTTCAAATGAAAGCAATTTTTGCAAACTAAGTAATTGAAGCACGGACAGTCATGCTATCAATGAGACTATGGTGATTTAGGGCGAATATGTTCTCTGTCGTAGAAGGGCGAAAATCACCAGGGACACAAATTGTGGAATTGTGAAAATGTCCGTAAATTACAAGCCAGTCAGATTCTAAATTGACACTGGTGCAAAGTGTGCCAATTCTTATCAATGTTTGATACCTTAGGATTTAGTGGACATCCAACAAAGTACTGAGAGATTACTCCAACCATAAGATCCGCCCATTGTCTAACATCACACACCCGGTAAAGAGTAAAAATACAGCATATCACAGTATAATAGATATAGCTGTAGTGAAACTCAGAGACTTTCCAGAACTATCTAGAACTTAGAGAACACTTCTAGGTGAACACAACATAGAACCTAACGCAGAGGGAGGGTTATACTTGCATCTCGAGATGACCTCCAATGCGATTTTAGAACATCGCGCTTACACCATAAATTCTTTCTCTTTTCTAGAGTTGTCGGTCCTTGTCTCTCTCTCTCTCTCTCTCATCAACTTTAATGTACAACTAGGAACTTTAGATGGCTTCGCATACCTTTTTGCAATAAAGTCCACTCCAAAAATATTTTATAGGATCATGGACAATAGGCTAGAATGTATTGAGGGCGCTTCAGTAGTCATGGGTTACATACTGTTAAGTGCTAGTGATGTGAAACACCATGACCAGATACCGAAAAAGTCACTGAGAGAGCTATACAGTTTACCCTTAAGCTGAGCTTTGATCAATGTGAAATCAGACAACCACAAGTTACATATGTAGTCACTTGAGAATGGAAGCTAGATATAGACCCGATCCATACAAAGCAAGTATTCTCACGGAAATGCCTTAAAAGATCAAGAAAGCATATGAGGTTTCCTTGTTTTATTGTAATACTTAGCAACGTTAATACAAAACCTCAGTAACAGGTCGTATGTAGAACAGGAACACGCATGTAGTTTCACAAAATTGAAACGCCCTTGGCTCAAGGCAACCAGTTAAAGCATTGTATGATGTTAATAAACCAGTTTAATCGCAAATCGATGCTTCCATAGATGGATTATGACAGTTCTCGTCCAGGAGGGGCGACCAGTAATATATTCTTTTCGATCACTCACCGAAACGAATGCGCACTCAGAGAAGCGAATACGCACAGATATAGAGGGAAATATTCTCAACTTTTCACGGTGCAACACAATATCATCGCTATATTTGGGTAAAGAAACCCTAGTGTAAAAAGGTCGTACATTATTCGAAATGATTTTTTAAAAACCAGTTTCGAATTTCATTGGCATTGATGATAGTACAGAAAGTGTTGTCGAAACTACAATTGTACATCAAAAAAGTCAAAAACAAAAAAAGAAAAGAATTGACTGTAGCAGATGCTTTTTTAAAAGAGTACTTACTGTAGGTTTCAACCAGAACCATAAACTCTTAAAAGATATGTTTGATTTTTTTTTTTTTTTTTTTTTTTATTATTATTATTATTGTTTAACGTCCCACTCAAGAATATTTCACTCATATGGAGACGTCACCAAATGCCGGTGACGGGCTTCAAATTTTGGCCTATGCTCGGCACTTACGGCCATTGAGCAGTGAGGGTTCTTTAACGTGCCAACACCTACTGTGACACGGGACCACGGTTTTTACTGCTCATCCGACAGACAAGAAACCAACCTGCCGCCGGCTGGACTCGAACTCACGACATCACGACGAGCGCGCTACCGACTGAGCCAGGCCGGCTCAGATCTGTTTGATGATACTCTGGTATAAAAATTTAGTTTTCAGATCTATCCAATGTGATAGCGAAATAGATGGCCCGACACGAAACCAGGAACCCAATACACTATGAAAAAATACTAGGAGGACTCTAAAGATACTCTATCCATAGCGGATGGTATCTTCAAAAGAGTAGAGATAGTAATACCACAAATCTCCAGAACCATATGTTGGAACTTGTACATAAGTCGCATCTCGAAACTGTTAAATGTAAGCAACGAGGAAGTGAAGTACTAGCCGTCTACACATTGGAATCCGCCTTCAGCAGCCAGAGTCTTGCTGTCAGACCGCAATTTATGCCAACAGAATTTTATTCATATATTGAAAGGTAAGGTATACAACATGTGACTTTGAGCTTTGAACTTTGAGTTTTCAAAACTCTAATGGACAGGCCGATAGGGTTATAAATACAGTTCAAAAATTATGGAAGAAATCTGATGACAAATTTCTCAGATTGCTCGAACAATTCCACTGGAAACCGTTAACCTCTCCCCAGCATAGTTACCAATGGGTCGTACAATTAACACGGATCTTCCAAAGCAAAAGAATCTACATCCAGATCGCAAAGCAGAAGCATATATTTATTACGGCAAAAGAATTTTGAAAGTGTTGTCACGCCTGAAAAGTGTAAAAATTGTAACTCTAAAGAATGGAAGCCAGGCAGACCAACATTGTACATTTAAATGGTAAAGAAGACCGGTAATATCGTAGACATCTACGGTACTAGTTCAGCACTATTGGCGCAACATAAAACCACAACATTGTGGCATTATCGTTTTTCGTATAATGGTTCTATCATGGCGCCATCTTGTGGCGCTATTATGGCACCACTTGTAATTTTCTTTTCACTTAATCCAAACAGATTACAGTTATATGTAACCTTCTCGTGTAGCAAATATCACTTTGTTGATTCACATTTTAAAAAATTACACATGTATATGTCTTATATTAATGTAACACCATGCATACTTGCATAACACTAAAATGTGGACAATGAAAAAATTATCACTACAAACTTGAAATACCCTTAGATTTCCGTCTTAAGTGTATGAAGCAAAATGAAAAAGTACCAATAGATAATCGAAACGCCAACTCCATTAGAATACAACAAATCAGATATATAAATAGTTTCAACAGGAAGAACGATTGCGAATCCCAAACAGGGTGGGATCAGATATCCGGAAGGATTCAGCGTCTCATGTAAGTATGCAATACCCCTCGCAAATGTTACAAGGAAAACTCAAGAGTTGACAATGTCATCAGTTAGTCCAAGATCTGGCTGGCGAAAGGAAGTCATTCTATATGAGCGTGCTCTAGAATGCTATTTAACATTCCTGAGAGGAGAACGTCATATTGTTGAATAAGATCCCCGTATCGGCCATGGCGCTTATTTAGTGACGATTTCAAGCGGTCAACAACGAAGAACTGTTAAAAGCTCGTCCAAGCATTTCATCTTTGCTGCATATCTTATCTGATACACCCGAGCTAGTTGGAATGTCAATAGCACCATAGACTCATTGACCCCTAAAACCTCATTCAACCATTTTAAAGAATAGTAAACTCCGCTGTCATAATTCAGGGTGTGTATGATTTGAAATCAAAATTTTGCAAGAGTTTTATGTGCAATTTGAACTAGGTCTCTCCCGACCTGAACACGACAGTAGACCATTCTATCTATTGACTGGGTGAGTCTAAATGTGGCAACAGGGGTGATGAGTTAAAACGATTATTAAGACTAAATCTAATCTCAGGAAACCAGAAACGACTAACAATATCGATGATCATTGCAAATTACCTATCAACTATTCATTGTGAGCGCGACAAATGTTCAGATATATTCATATAAAGTAATTCTACTCACAGCAACAATAAGAAATAGTTTGTGTCAAATGTACACATCACGTTCATTAACCACATCATGACACATGAAAGAACAACAACTGATGATTAAGTGACAAGTTATGTTAACGTAGAAAATATTCCTTCGGGTCGAATAAACATAAAACCTTATACAGACAGCTTAGATCACTATATATATATATATATATATATATATATATATATATATATATATATATATATATATATATATATATATATATATATATATATATATATATATATATCCCATTCTCCCTATGATGTGCAATAACGACAAGGAAATATACACAGACCTAAAAATTCTTAAATTCCGATATATTTTGTGAAAATTGCTTGAGAAACTCAGGTTTGGCACTTTTTCAATTGCAAGGATTAATAATCAACCTTACTATTTGTATACGAAAACCACACTAGACCTGCTCTTATTTTCACAAAATATGTAGAAATATAAGATTTTTATGTGTGCGTGTAGCATTTATTTGTTATTGTACACCAAGTACAAGAAGCAAATGTTAAAAACTAAAATTAAATAATATTTCACAGCTAATGCCCCGTTAAGATTTCACTCATCCTATTGCCAAACTCCTTTATAATGCCAAATTTGGGCTGAAAAAGTGGTGGCAGTATAATAAGCTTTTTTCTTCATATACATGTATATGTAATTTGTCTAGAGTTAAACACAACGCCGAGTATAGTTACTGCAAATAACGATACAATGGAAAGACACAATCTAAGAAATATTTCTTGTCCAGGCAGAATTTTCTTAAATTTGAATCATTAAAGTAGTACTGCATGAATTAATCATCGTACGAAAAATCGGAAACCAAAGTACTACGTCACTAACAATTAATAAATTGTAAAATGTCATGATTTAAAAAAAACATAACTAAAACAGTCCTTCAGCTGTAAAACAAACCCCTGTAAGACCCAGGCAATGATATCCATTCAACAAAAATGTATTGAATATATATCATGAATATCATAGTGGTTAAATAAAAATTTGGTAACTAGTTTTGTTTACTCTTTGCATTAAGCTTCATACATTAGTGTTATCTTATCTATTTCATCAACTGATTATACATGTATTTACTTTTATGATATATATTCAATACATTTTTGTTGGTGATTAATGCCTGAGGAGCGTTTGTAACGCGAAATACGTGTTGCAATGTAAGTAAATAAAAACTAAAAATTGTTATGTATGGTGGCTGATTTCTGCCATTTCGCACTTTGAAACGCGAAAAAGCGAAAACGAAAAAGCGTCTTAAAATTTTGCTTTTTCGTCTTTTCGCGTTTCAAAGTGCGAAGACGCGAAATGGCAGCAATCAGCCACCATAGTTATGTGATGTGGCTTTATATATATATATATATATATATATATATATATATATATATATATATATATATATATATATATATATATATATATATATATGAACATGAAGTGAAAAGGGAAAAGTACCAATGCATAATCGAAACTCAGAGTCCATTAGAATACGCCAAATAAATACAACATGATCACGTTAATGAATTCATTTTGCACAAAATAAATTCATGCGAAAACTAAATGCAAACTTATCATCAATATGTATGATTTAAGAAAGGAGAATTAATTATTTAATGAAAAAGTGTCTGATTGTGAATTTAAATAGTTTGTTATAAGGTCAATAAATTAATCATAAAACTAACTTTATTGTAAATAATTTCAATATCTAATTCATAATTTTCGCAAGTTAACAATGCCATTTATATTATTATCATTAATACTTGTTTTACTTGGGATGGTGCCAAGACATGAAATTTAAGTGAGGTAATTTGGGTTGCTCAGATATCCTCACTGTGCCTTATATACATCAGCACAGATGATTTAAGAAAATATGGAATACTGATATTGAAAATGATCAATTAATCCTTATCTTTATTATAGAACTTTAGAAGCGAGAGAGGGGAGCATTTATATTATTCTTTCAAACCAACGAAGCGGATATAGTAGTTCAGTTGGTAGAGTGCATGAGAATGTAGAGAAAAAGGTTAAATTGTCCAATAACTTAAATGGGTGAATTTGAATTGCTAGGTTTACATCTGTAATGTGATTTTGGTCTGTCATATGAGTCAAACCTAGTCTTTCTCGATTATACATAATTTTTCTCCAGTTAAAACTTGTTTTTTCAATAAATCGCATTAGCTGAAGAAAAAATAGGTTTCATGGAGCTAAAATCACATTGATAAGCTTTAATGTGATTACACCTAGTTTCTCGTCAATTAATAGAAATTGCAACACAAAATTACATTATTGAGTTAATCCTAGTTTTTTCATTTAAACCCAGTTTTTTCTTCTTCTTCTTCCAGTTGGGCACTCGCCAGAAAATAATTAACTTAATAAAGCTAATACGTTCAACTCATTACGGTGAGTTTGATGTGTTATACATATCTATGTTGTATGACATTTCAGATTCTGAATTTCAATTAGTATTCTCGGAAATTTCAAGGACATTTAATTATGATAATTATGCTTTTAAATTCAGCTAATAAATATCCCGTCAACTTGTGTTTGTGCTGGAGATTTTCACCTGACAAAGTTATATTGACATATCAACAATTACTGTCAATCTTTGTGCAGTGGTATTTAAAACATCATAAATTGTGTTCCATACAAAATTTCTACTTTAACAGGTCAAAAGTTCAAAATCAATCACATGGTCTCGTGTTTTAGAAATGAAACTGAATTAGTTGACTGCATTGTCCTCAAAATTACTTATAAATCATAATAATATAATTACATTGTCTTACCTGGTGAATAACACAATAATTTAATCGAGTAAGAGAATGTGGAATGCGACTGCAAAATGGTCTAAAAAGTAAATTATATATATAGTAGATTTGTGGAATGTGATTGCATTATGGTAAAAAAAGTTAACGGTTTGTTTATTTTCGAACATTTTTGTCCTTAAATGAGGGAGATAATTTAAAATGGAAGCAAATATCTCTCTCTCTCTCTCTCTCTCTCTCTCTCTCTCTCTCTCTCTCTCTCTCTCTCTCTCTCATATTGGCATAAGACCAATTTAAGAATATTTTAAGAATCAAGAATTTTCTTCATTCACATTGCTTTGGGCCCGATCAAACACACTGCCCGGGAAAATGTTTATCGACCAAAAATCTTTACCGATAACTTGAATTTGGATCGAAATGGGTTCTAGTAAACTTATAAACATGTTTTAATTATACGTCTATGCATGTCCATATTAACTTTTACGGGGCAATGTGTATGACCCGCAAGCGTAATATGGTCATGTAATATTTGAAGTCAACAATGACGAAACGCTACATTGAAATGATTCAATTATTTATGTACTGTTGTCTTTATAAAGATAAATACAGAGAGAGAGAGAGAGAGAGAGAGAGAGAGAGAGAGAGAGAGAGAGATTTTGCTTCCATTCTAAATTCTCTCTCTCTTCTAAACACGAAAATGTCATATACATGTATATTTCTTTATATATATTTCTATATATACATATATTGGAAAATATACATGTATTTGTATATCATTAGAAAAGAATTTGGAAAATATATCAAAACGTTGGACTAGCATGAGACTGTAAGTGAGAATTGGTTTTGTGTTATTCAAAAATATATTCTTGGGTTTAAAAATCAGAATTTTTAATATCGTACACTGAAAAGTGTAAAATTCTAAATTTGTAATTATGACAAATTAACAAGATAATTTTTAAAAATTCGAACCAAAGGCCTTTTTTCTAATGACTAATTATATAATATGTGGATGTTTGATTGCGTAGAAAGTTCCGATTCTCATTATTTTCCGTTTATGCTGATGTAATTGGTAATAAATTTTAGCTTTGACTATCTATGTATTATGTAACATTAAACTAAACACAAAAATTTACAACATAACGATCTCATTTACATTTAATTAAATAGTCGTCCGAACGAAGCATGATTTTAAATATTTCAACATGTCAAATGTAATTGAATAGGGTGATGAAATTTGCCCGGAATTCGTCATCTACAAGTAAAAAAGCGAACAATTATTGTCCAATGTTTACATGAAATTACCAAAGTTATTGTAATTAATTGTATAATTAGATTCAATTAATTTCCTGGACAAAAGCTATATATACGTATAACCTGAATACGACCAAGCAGTAACAGGTACATGCGGCATTTATAGACACAAAGGTAAGATATTTATTATTATTTCATTTAATTTTCGAATTCAAATTTCGAGACCGTATAGTACATTTGTCGATGGGACGTAACAATTCACTTACTTCTGAGAATATTCTTTTTGGTCTTTTTAAGTCAATCAGCGTTCAATATTAACTAAATTTGAGTTTTTAGAGATTTTTTGAGATTTTAGACTTAAGTAGCTCTTAGGCTTTATAGTGTCAGGCCCGAGACGCAAGAATTAAGTGCTTTATAAGCGTTTTTTTTTTTCAATCTTTTAATTTCAAATTTTAATTAAAAGTATAGTTACAGGTATGCTTGTTTTATTTTTGTTTTATTCTCTTATACGGAGACTTCATCAGCTTTAAGTGAATTGCCATAGATGTTGTTTGAACTGTTCCATGGTCTGATGACAGTGAACAGAATGGTCTATGACCTGTCATGTCTGCAATGGCACGGGACTCATGATTTTAAGCCTTCCATAAAGAAACATAACTTTTACATCATTTGACGAACACGTTTCAAAGAAAAAGTCACTATTTATATTAAGTTTTAGGTATGATCGGTACCAAGAATCGAACTTGGACCTTCCGTTTGTGAATCTGACGCTCTACCATTAAACCACCACGAGTTTCTCATCATTATATATCAAAGTACTTTGAAGCTAGAAATGGAATGAGTGTGACTTTATAATAGTGAGAAATTATTTTATCTAAAATGTTCCTTCTGGACCCAGTTGTTCATCTACTGGTTAGATTTAACCCTCGGTTAAATATCATAACCAAGGGTTAAAATTTAACCTTTGGTTAAATTCTGTTGCTTAATAATTGGTAAAATTTAACTTTGGTTAAACTATCGGTTAAATACAGAAAGTATAGCAAAACTTTAAGGCTCTGTTACTTATTTTAACCAATTCGGGGTTTTTATTTCAAAATAGCTGAAAGATTAGCACTGTTTTCAAAATTACTCATAGGTTTTATAACCCTCGGTTACCGTATTTAACCAAGGGTTATATTTAGTTAAATTTAACCAAATGATTAACAACTAGGTCCTTGAGAATAAATATGGTACTACGTTTCATGGTCGTTATTTTCAAAATTGTCGAAAGTGTTAGAGAGTGTAAAAATGAACTAAGAACCATACAAGATACTATCAAACACTTTAATTTTTATCAGATGAAAAAATATTCGTCGAAAACGCCATTACTGACTCCACTGGTTGCCGCCATGTTTTTTCCGTGATGGTAATTGCCAATGCTGTATCTTGAACCCGATCATAAAGCTCATCAATTTTGCTGCTTCATGACTTATCTGCCTACCGTTATGAGCATTTTATCTAACGATCCATAACTTAACCATGAAACATTTTTATTTTGAACGTCGCTTTCTCATAAGCAATGCCTACATAATATTAAAGAGCACATCTCGAACGGGCCGAATGCATGTTCGTCAAGTGAACTTACTGGTAAAGAGTGTACGAATGAACCAAAACATACAAGAAACTTAAAAACAATTCAATGTGTATCACACGAATAATAATGTAAAGTCAGACTCTTTGTCAGAAACGTCATTACTGACGCCAGTGGTCGTCGCCATATTTCTTCATGGTGTATTTAATGGCCAGTGTTGTGTCTTAGACCTGATTATGATGATATATATGTATAAACTTGTACTCTTACAGGCAACTCTCAAGGCATATCAAATAGATTTTATTTAGTCATCATATCATTCGTTCACTTTTAAAATGTATGTAAATGGCCTACAAGTGTTATACTATTAAATTATCATGGGTCCAGCACGATAAAACATAAGAATTTACTTACGTCTTGAAATTATTCTCAACTTGGCAGATTTTAATCCAATTTGATCCAATCAGATTTTAAGAATAGCAAAAATTTAGAAAATTGAGTAAAAATTTAAGCTCAAGTAATTCCTAAGATTTATAGTATCAGATCTTGAATTCCTTTATTTATTTATCTTTCTTTTTCTATTTCAGGTGCACTATGCAGTCCATTCTCTTTGCAGTGTTTCTGTGTTTTGGAGTACTTGGTACATGTTTATGTCGCATACCAGGTAAATATGCCATCAGTATATTCGGATGAAAATGGAATTAAATAATCGATGTGCCATGTTTAAACTATTAATAAAGGAAAACCTTATAAGTATGAGATGTTATGACCTTTCATATTTCTGAACCGTTTGGCAGTTTTATAAAATGAAACGTTCTGGAAGCACTTAAAGTATAGTTTTCTCATTGGATATGAAAACAATTGTTTATTTGATTTATCATCAATTAATAACTCTTAATATATATATATATATATATATATATATATATATATATATATATATATATATATATATATATATATATATATATATATATATATATATTAAAAATATATATGAAGTGATGAAATTCTTAATTTCTGAAATTTCTAATTTTTGCCCCCCGAAATCAGGTTAACCCATCTCCTATTAGAGAAGACGTTATTTATAGTGTTCTTGAAATGTTGTAGCGCCATTTCGCCAAATACTTTTACTTAATATGACGTGCCTGGTAATAGCTGAAATATATATAGTATTTATGCTACCCTTTGAAGCGAAATTATAAGAAAAAAATGTGTGTGTGTGTGTGTGTGTGTGTGTGTGTGTGTGTGTGTGTGTGTGTGTGTGTGTGTGTGTGTGTGTTCTTACTCTTGTTGTGTCCAGAAAATTATATTTTTATTTTCTATTTCATTGTTTAGCACCAAAACCGGGTAAATGTCCTAAGTTTGGCGGCATAAATAATGGACAATCATGCAATATTGATCAGGATTGCCCTGGATTTCTTAAGTGTTGTTGTCCTGCTGGAAGCACCAGAAATGTATGCACCTTTCCTATTTTCTTTCCGATACCCGTTCCGAACCCAGTTCCTGTAAATCCTGTAGGCCCAGCCATACCAGGTAAACATGCTTTTTAATAACATCTAAATATTTCAGCTTTTAAGAGATCTTTATCTATTTTGTTCTACTAAAATATACATGTACTTGCTTTAAAAACTAACTAAATTTTTTATCCTGAAACATTAAAATACAAATTTCTTCTTCTAAAAACACAAACATATCCAACTTTCTTTTGTTGTTCGAAACACACGCAAATATAGCTTAAGTTCGTTCTAGAACACTTACATATCCGATTGACTTTTGTTCCAAATCAGCAGAATACCCATTTATTTTTGTATAAGAAGAACATTAGACTATAACAAACAATCATAAATTGTAAACATAATACCAAAGTTATAAATAAATGCTCAAGACGTTTCCAGTTTTATGTTAAGAGTTTGCGGACGCATTGGTTTAGAGATCATATTAAGACAGAAAAAACGCCAACATCTGAGAGATATGGAACCTTAATTGAAGTTAAACGTTCCATAGATTATTTATCAGCTTGTGCCAAAGAAGTTAATTTTATTTTTCTTTTGTTAACATAATAGGGAAATACTTACTAAATGCAAAAAATTGAATTTGTTCTCATAAACATATCTTGTGTGATTTTCTGTCGTTTTGTGGGTTTTTTCCTCAATGAAAAATAGTTTTTTTACTGTGGACGCTAAACATGAAAACATAAAGTTATGAAACAGTATAGTTATAAAAAAGACTGAGGTCGTTTACTGCGATACAGTTAGCATTCTGAAAGAAATTGACTGAAAAGAAATATTGATGCAACCCTGTGAAGTGAATTGTAATACAAAGTTGTTAAAAGTATCTATAAACAATTGAAAAACTTTAATACCTGAGAGAGAGAGAGAGAGACGTATATTTGATACGTGTGTTCTTACCCTTGTTGCTCCTGGGAAATGATATTTTCTATTTCATTTTTTGTAGCACCAAAACCGGGTAGATGTCCAAAGATTGGCGGTATATCTAATGGACAATCATGCACTATTGATCAAGATTGCCCTGCATTTTTGAAATGCTGTACTCCTGACGGAACCATTACACCTGCATGCTACGTTCCGATTTTTTTCCCGTTTCCGTTTCCCGTTCCCGTTCCGAACCCAGGTCCTATAGACCCAGACTTTAGTCCATTTCCATCGATTCCATCCCCGGTAAAACCAGGTCGATGCCCAGCGCCCAGTAATGGACCGTGTGTTATAGAGTGCTACCTTGATTCGCATTGTCGAGGACGGAAGAAGTGTTGTTTCAACGGTTGTGGATTACAGTGCAAATTACCCGTAAAAATTTACTAGGCATCGGTGAAGTTGATTGTTACGTGACACATTACAAATGTACTTGTTCTGATACAGAATCTTCAAATAAAAGATGAAAATCATTAAATCGTCTTAACCTTTATATAGCATGTGATTTGTGTTACACATTTTGTGGTATAACGCCATTTCTAGTCAAGCAGAGGTATCAAAATATTATCAATTACGGAGTTTGTGAGAGAAATATTTACAATTACAACAGATTTTTGAACAGACAGCTACCTCTGAAAAATCCGTAGGTGGGACCACCAATGCGTGTTATGGAGAAGTGAGCGCCTCTTATTGATTGGTGAACCCATCCGATGTCGAAGGCGAATATGTAAAAACAGGCTTATAGAGGAAAAAGGCCTATCGGGAGTCAGTATAATTAACAACCGATCTCTCACCGCTCCCGTATGTCGCGTAGGGAATTTAACCTAATACCGCTAAGGGATCACATGTGAATGACCTCTCGTTGGTGTGTCATGTTCGACCAGTGAAAATGCAATTTTACGCAGTATTGAAAGTTTATCAAGTGGCAAGAAGATGTAACTCACTTTATAACTAAGAAATCGTCACTTCGCAGAAATATGTATTCGGAGTACACATGTATTATGTGATTCGACTCTATCCAGGTTTATGAACAGAATTCTTTATTTCCGAATTTTGTGTATTCGGTGTAGCTTATGATATATTGAAATATACAGAAGACGGTAGCAGTGAGAGATCAGTTTTAATTAGATTGGTAGAAGATCTAAAGAAAACCGTTTCGGGGTCTCATGTGAGTTGTAATGAGAGATGTAAACATTATAAACAACACAAACACACAAAATCTGGAGAGAGTACCTTTAATAACCTTGGATAGGATCTATTTTCATTGGTCGAACATGACTTACCTCCGAGAGGTCACTCACATGTGACCCCCCCCCCCCATTGGGTTTTACTAGATTCTGTACGCGACATATCAGAAAACGATAGCAATGAGAGATCGGTTTTAATTAGATTGTCGGGAGATGGAGTCGGGTTTCTCGGTGGTGTAAGAATATCATGCCGATCGATTCCATCCGTCTATAAAAGACTTTAACCATTTGCCACATTCTTTATAAACGGTAACAACTATCATCAAATACATATTTCAACATTCCAAATAAATATTTCAACATTCCAAATAGTTACACAATATAAAATCGATATTAAAACTTACAAAAATGTTCACTTCCCCATATTTTATGAAGACAACTTTTCACAGAGTAAAATGTCTGAAATGACACTACGTTGAACAGTCATAAAAATAAAGATCATTCATAATACCTCTTATAAAAATGATAAAGCGGTATTGCTACTAACATTAGGAAAGATGACGACGAAAATCATCTATATTATTTGTAGTTCACATTAGTTGTTTTAAATACTGATTGCACGTGACTCTGACACCATGTGCACTATATGCTGTCAACTGATTGCGACGTCATAATCACATAACTGTTTGATGGCTCATTTAATAGTGACATCATAATGAAACTGTCTGATAAGAGTCTGTGTGCATTATTTGACGTCAATCGACTGTGACGTCATAATCATGCAACTGTTTGAAGACCGGTTTTAAATATCTTTTGTCAGATTCCGGGCTTTTATATTGATCTTTACTGTACATAACATCAATATTTTGGTGTCCAAAATTGGGGCCTACGTCCCTGTTGAATCCGCCAATGTGAATGCAACTTCTAGATGATTTTTAATATTGGATTCCCCTCCATTTATACTATCACTTACTCTGCGTCTCATATTTGATTATCACATTCCGTAACAAAAACATGCCAAACATCCTACTACCCCTCAAAACGAGGTCCGAGGGTATACTAGAATCAGCCTGTCCATTTTCCATCCATCTGTCTGTCTATCTATCTGTCCATTTTCTGATCTATCTATCTATTTTGGGGGTGATAGTGTTATGGAAATTTTTTTTTTTTTTTTTATTCGGATATGAATGGAGCAGGAATGGGTTAATATTGATCATAATTAAATTATTCAAGTATGATTTTCACTTATATAGGTATGGTTATATCATAATTTCACTTCATACTTCCAGTATTTTATATTCCATTGTTTCTTACTATATAACACCTGCTCCCGGCTATGCTATATATGCTAAGTGTTGTTTACATTAATGGGCTATAGTGTTGTTGAAATTGAAAAAATGCAGTTAAACTTTTGTAAAAGAATTTTATGCGTGATAAAATCTGCTTGTAATTCTATGATATATGCGGAACTAGGTCGCTTACCTTTAAAATCTCAATTTGTGTACCGAGTTATAAAATATTGGTTTAAATTATTACAAAATGATAACTGCATATTAGCAACATCGTATAATATATTATTCAAAGATGCCGAGGTAAGTAAAAAAATAAATGGGAACTGGGCGGGTTTTGTGATAGACAAACTTTTTGCTTTAGGTTTCGGAGAAGCGTGGCTAAGGCAAACACCAAATGACAATTTACTTTTACCTGCAAATAGACAGGGGTTGGAAGATCAAGAGACTCAAACAATTTTAGAATCACTTGACAATTATAATAAATGTTATTTATATAAATATGTTGTTAGCGGGGTTCATCTGCAATACTTCTTAACAAAATATCTACCTAAACAATATCGAATTCTTATCAAAATATACAAAGAAATAACAGATTATGTGAAAATTGTAATCTTTCCCTAACTGAAGATGAATACCACTTTGTTTTGATTGCCAAAAATATGCAAATTTAAGAATAAAGTACATAAAAAATACTACAGAATAAGACCTACTTTCAAATTTGTGCAATTACTAAGTGTACAAAACTTTAGTGAATTACTTTTATTGGGGAGATATATAAAGGAAGCGAACAAAACAAAATTGTAAAAAAAATCAAGGTAAAAAATGTTAATTCATGCTTTTGCAGTGGTTTCATATAACCATTTATATCATAGAACAAGCAATTTTTGTTATTATTTCTTATAATTTGATATGAATTATCATCAACCTATGTTTTTGTGAAAATGTGTAAGCCTCACTGTTGCATTTTTATTATTGTTTTCTATATCTACATAACATGTTCCAATAGACCTATGGTCTAAGGATTGAAATAAAGTAAATAAATATAGTTCATTGCATACCTATTTTGGGATGATACTAAAATCAGTGCAAGTCCATGACCCCTGTGTGTATTCATCAAATTCGAAGGTAGAATTTCTATTGTTCCAAAATTGTATTTTCTGGTATAAACGGGGACGTGGAAAAGCATTGAGTTGCTGTACGTTTCTCCTTTTTGGTGACATGGTATTTTTAGATATTTGGCAGGTTGCACCACGTGTCATGTAGACTATTGTGATAAGTGAAGTCTGATCAAATTTGTCGTTGTCGTCGTCGTTGTCGTCGTCGTCGTATTCTCCTGTTAAATAATTTAGGCTGTTTAAACTAAAAGTTAGGCACAGTACTTAGTAAATACTTGTATCTAAAACGGGTGTTAAATTTTAACTTTGACCGTTTCCCGCGGCTAGGGTGTACTATAACGTTTGTGTACGTTGGGTTAGGGATTTGACTTAGAATTATTTTACGGGCTTGTTTATTTTAACTTCAGGAATATGTATGTTGTTGTATGCTATTTTTCTGATAAGTGTTAAAATATACGCAAGTTAATAAAATGTATTAACTATATATAATTGTGGTCTTCAGTACAGCTGGTTTTTCAGATCGTAATTGTGACATTATGACACACAATTCATGGCAATGTTGACCTGAAACTAAAACCATAAGAGAACTCAAATCCTGAAAAGAACCAAGGTATTTATATATGTGAAATCACGCGAAAATCTATTACAACTGAGCCGGCCTGGCTCAGTCGGTAGCGCGCTCGACTCTGGATCGTGAGTTCGAGTCCAGCCGGCGGCAGGTTGGTTCCCTGTCTTTCAGATGAGACAGTAAAAACTGGAGATCCCGTGTCACAGTAGGTGTCGGCACGTTAAAGAACCCTCACTGCTCAATGGCCGTAAGTGCCGAGCATATGCAAAATTTTGAAGCCTTTCACCGGCATTTGGTGATGTCTCCATATGAGTGAAATATTCTTGAGTGGGACTTTAAACAACAAACTCCTATTACAATTAACATTGCATGTGAATTGCATTTCCATAATGAATATGAAAATAAAAATGAAAAACGCTCTGTAATTTCCGTTAATCACATGATGTTTTGTAGACTATACAATTTTGCCGTAAAATTTGAGTTGAGGCACCAAGGTAGAAATGTGTCAACATAAATAAATGGAAATATGTTAACATAACAACTCTCTCTCTCTCTCTCTCTCTCTCTCTCTCTCTCTCTCTCTCTCTCTCTCTCTCTCTCTCTCTCTCCATTTTTTGCAAAACATGATGTGCCAATACAGTTGTTCGTTAAAAGAACTGTACAACACGTACACAATTCTGTAAATTATTACAATATTCAAATTATATATTGATTCAACGACCATGTTGGCATACATGTTAAACGTAGAGATAATTATAAATAGAATATACATATATATATACATAAATATAATATGGTAGTTAAATCAAAGCATTGCACCAGGTAATATTGCGTGATTATAGAGATATTATTATATAAACTGGTTACATATACAGAAATGAGTAAGTTACATTTCATAAATACACAGTGTTGTAAGATTTTATTATGATATTGATATCAAATAAGAACATTGTTATAATAAAATAAATCCTTTTTACCGAACTCGACAGGTTTCCACGTCACATTTGCGACAGGTGTGGCATGCTAATAGGGGACACCCATTGTGTTTAATATCATAATCATATAACAATATCTTTATATATTTCAGCGCCTTAAAGTAATGAGGGAATAATATAATTTTGAAAGAGTTTTTAACACAGATAAATTACCACTGAAAAGTATGTTGTTTTCTAGAGTAGAAAGCCTTCCTTGCCCGGTCAGCCAGTTGCTCACCTGAAAATCTACTTTTGCTATTATATGTGAAAGTAATACCCAGACATTTATATTCATATGTATGAGTGAGTATAGAGCGATTATAATAGAAATATAAAAGTCTCAGATACCAAAATATAAATCTTCAGGCTGTCAAGGATAAATATACTAAACTGATGAACATAGGACAATCACGGAGCCCCGGAAATCCAGAGGTGGGATCAGGTGACATGGAGGAGTAAGCATCCCTCTGTACAATTTTATGATGTATCACTTTTGTTATTAAACGATATCACCATATAAGTCTTGATCAGGTTCACACTTAAATTCCACCTTGTGCAATATCCAGTATGATATTATTAGGTACAGTTATTAAACACACGTACATTTATATTGGTGATCTAAGTCAAACTTTCTACATATTAGTAAGTGGCTAAAACATCTTGTATATCTTTTAGGCTAAACAATATTTATGGACTGTTTAAATCCCATGTATGTTTCCTGGTCACTTACATGACACTGTACGTCATACTAAAGGAGCAGACATGTTAACCTGTCTTCCGTGTTTGGTTTCTAGTATAAATATACATAGAAAGTGACCATTTATAGTGACACGCCTGAGAGAGAGAGAGAGAGAGAGAGAGAGAGAGAGAGAGAGAGAGAGAGAGAGAGAGAGAGAGAGAGAGAGAGAGAGAGAGAGAGACGCGCGGGTGGTGTGATCCCGGAGCGACATGGAACGAATCTACTTTTGTAAATATGAAACTTTGTTGTGTACATATAGTATTATTGTATATACTTGTAACATTTAAATCATCTATGGAAAGAGTTTGAACTTTGATCATCACTTTGAAGACACTAAACAGCGACGAACAACTTTCACGGTGTCGGATGACGAACATGTAGATAAAGGATACAAAGACATTCTCAATGACGGAACGAGTAACGCCACACGAGAACGACAGCCTAAGGACATAATTCTGAAGACCATCTTCTATGGTGGATAAAAATGTCAAATTATCAAAAAATAGGTGACTAACTGCAAAACATCATTAAACATGAACTTGTTACACTTAATCCTCAATAGAAAGCCTGTTCGAATGTATGTATGTATATATATTTAAATTCATTACGTATAAGATTTGTTCCAGCAAGATTTACCACAATTTTATTCAGCTATGATTAAATCATAGGTCTCAAGTTCGCAAGAGTTATCTTTCTTTGTGCCTAAAAAATTTTAAAGCGTTTTTCCATTGCAGAGGTACGTCAACTTTAGATTAGTTTACTTTCTATAAGAACTTTCCGGAAATCTCTGGAATTTTTGTTATTTAACTTATCAATCCCATTTACCATTTTCCCATAATATTCATTATTAATAATATATTTAATTTTTCCTCATTCTTTAGTACGGGAAAAGGTATATACCAAGTCCAGTTTTAGGGGTTGCTCTGGATTAATCTTTCCAGTTTACGAACCTTTTTTTTCAAAAGATTGGGGTCATTTGAAATCCACATTTTCCAGATTTAACTTGAAAATGTTTGATTGTTCTGATGAGAGCGACCTTTTTCAGGCTGAAGTGAACGTTATCACTGACGAAAAGACTTATTTTGCCACTGTGGATGTATTTGTTTCGATGACAGACACATTTTCAAACTTTTCATCGGGACTGATTTAACTAGCTTCGCTGTTAAAATGGTGAACCTTCATGTTAAACTCTAACTCCAATTCTCTCACATACTGGTAATCCGTGCACTCGTGTATCTGCGTGCGGAACGGTTTGAAGCATGTTTTTCATTTCTTCTTTCACTAGCTTGTTTGTTTTTGTTTAACGTCCAACTCAAGAATATTTCGCTGGCTTTAAATTTTGGCGTATGCTCGGCACTTACGGCCATTGAGCAGTGAGGGTTCTTTAACGTGACGACACCTACTGTGACACGGGACCTCCGGTTTTTACACTTTCACCCGAAAGACAGGAAACCAACCTACCGCCGACGGACTCGAACTCACGACCTCACGATCCATAGTCGAGCGCGCTACCGACTGAGCCAGGCCGGCACTCTATCAGCTACAGGCTTGAATGATGGATAATGGATCCAATCTTTTACACAGAGTTGTCGGTCCTTGAAATCTCGATCACTGTGTGTCAATGTCCAGAAAGAAGTTCCAAAACACGTGGTTATGTTACCCACAGAATGAATACAAAAACCAAATTACTCAGATTAAATATATAGTCCTATATTTATATATTTTCGCCTCAAATAGTATTTCAATCTAATCTGCACTTAAAAAATTATGTAAGAAATCAAATAGCTTAAAGAGCAAAATCTAGTGTATGTTTATATTTGGCCAAAATCTGGGAAAAAAAAAATCAAGATTGTTCGGGAGTGCAAGGATTGAACACTATGTAAGAGATTGTGAAAGACCGTTACTTCCCATTCCAACAATGACCTGTTTTGACCGACTGTGGGGACCCTTTTATGTTCTTTTGAACCTCCAACAGTCCTTTGCCTTTATAGTGATGTACTAATTTTGATGCTTAAACATTTTCTTTGCGAGAAGTCCATTTTCATGCGAGTTAAATGTTATTTCAATGCTATCCGTATTCCGGATTGATTGGTGGTGTTCGGTTATGTACTATTCGGAGGGGTCTATTCAGTTGACAGGTCAACAGGGGATGCTTACTCCCCCATGGCACCTGATTCCTCCTCAGGATTTCAGAGGTCCGTGTTTGTCCAATATTCACCAGATTTGTATATTGTATACTGAACATCCCGAAGATTTGAGTTGGTATCTGAGATGTTATATTGATAAAAAGATGGGAACGATTCTGTGTACTTACTACTGCCACAAAGTTATATATATCTTCTGTGTCTGGAGATGTCGCAGCCCGTTCTTCATTTTTGCATTTTCCGAATTTCATCTCGAAAATAAGTTTTTATTGCAAAGGATACGATGTTCATACCCGAGTTTCTCTATCTCGTCATTCATTTTGCTCGCTTCATTCTTTCGGAAACTTTTTCTTTCCATCTGAGGACATTATATGTTTGATTTTGATTTTTTTTTCAGTGTGACATTTTCACATCTTAATTTATGTATTTCATTTTAGTTCCCATGTTATGTTGTATTAAAGTTTTACAATTAAGCGAATTGAAAATTATCAGTAGATAGTTTTAAATTCGCTGAATTTTAAAACTTTAATATAACAATTGTCTCTGGACAGAGCAGCTTAGTTGGTAGACTAAGAGCGCCTGGGTTCGTGACAGATTTTTAGAGGTTAGATTTCATCTCCTGTCCGCACAGCTATATGACTAGATAGAGGACAAATGGTATAGGGTGTGACGATAGATTACCTTCGTCAGATTGTACAAGTGTAGTGGCACTTAAAAAGCCTTTGGTGATACGAACCAGTCGACCAAGGACATAAACGCACACACTAAACCACCACCCACCCCAATCTCTCTCTCTCTCTCTCTCTCTCTCTCTCTCTCTCTCTCTCTCTCTCTCTCTCTCTCTCTCTCTCTCTCTCTCTCTCTCTCTCTCAGGGAAGAGAGGCAAGGGTTGTAAGTAGTCATGTCGGTCGTGTAATCGAGCTAAGGCTAGCAAGCATGTAATCTCATGAAATATTTGTTTTCGACTTAAATTTCCTTGGCGGTTTGAGTGTATTGTACTTGGCATAATGTAGACTTGGTTCTGTGAAAAGGTAATGGTATTCGATAATGTATCAACGTTTTGATTTAATATTATTACCATGTGCTTAGGTATTAGGTTGTTTGTTTGTTTGTTTGTTTGTTTTTCTTTAACGCCACTTTCAACGATATTTCAGTTATATCGTGGCCTTAGGTATTAGGAAATTCCCTGGTAAATCAAAAAGTGGAAACATAATTATTGATGATATCAACAAACACTGGGGACGTTTCAAAACCATCATTCATTCTTTTCAAAAGCAAAAATGTCTATCCCCCCCCCCCCAAACTAATTTCCTTCGACACTGTGTAAAGGTAAATATTAGTAAGGTTAACTGTACCGGTATTCTTAAGCATAGACCTAATGCTCATTTGTAACGAATCATTAAACTGTTTGAATCATTGTGTCATTCGCTAACTTTTAAATTTGCTCATTTTATTTTTTTTTAATTTAATATATATAAACCAAGATAAATCATTTGCACTAGTGTTTTTAATACAGCTGGAGATCTAGTAAAAGCGCTGGAGCATAACATTTTTCTTGGCTGTTTTTTTTTTTCTATAATGTGATATCAATCTACGCAAATACGTAATGGTAAATATGATACTATCATGTACAAGATTAAATATAGCCATACTGTTTACAGGTCCCCATGGATATCTACACAACAGGATAACACACTTACGTAGATCTAAAGTCGAGTTACCTGTATATACTCCAGTATGTTTTATCTATTAACGTAAATCAAATTGATTATGATACATGTTATCTAGTACATGTACACGTTTTCAGAGGAAGTTAAATAACCTATTCATTCTCATCTAGGAGTGAAAACATTTATGTTTCGAAATATCTGTGTATCATTTTTATCAATATTTTTCCAAGGAGTCAGCTGTAGTCCGACGATATACCGGCATGAAGATCCGATAGTCCGGATTCTCCTATCAGAAAGACCTAGTAATTAGGTCAAAGGTTCAGTAGCCCAAAGTTTTATCGATAAGATGACTCGGTAGTCCGAAATTTTCGCAGAATTAAAACCCGGTAGTCCAAAGTTTAACCAGAATGGTTACCCGGTAGACCGCAATTACGCCAAGGTTAAGGAAAACTGATAACCCATTATTTTATCATTAGAAAACCCCGGTAGCTCGAAGTTTCATTGGCGCGAAGACCCGGTAATTCAAAATATTCACAAAATCCAAACCCGGTAGTTTAACCAGCATGGTGACCCGGTAGCCCGTAATTACAACAGCAAGATTAAGAAAAGACAATTTGTTGTTAAATCATGGTGAAAAAAAAGTCCAAAAAAGTTTCGGGAGCTTGATGAATAAGTAGGTCAACATTTCATCGGGTATGAAAAATGGAAACAAACATAGGGGACGTTTCAAAGTGAATTATTTTATCATTCGAAAAACCCAGTAGCTCGACATTTCATTGGCACGATGACCCGGTAATTCAAAATTTCCTCAGAATCCAAACCCAGTAATCCGAAGTTTAACCCTTTCAACCCTACAGACCAAAATGGACCAGTCTAAAAACAATTGCTCAATAACTAAAGTAAAATAAAAACAGAGATCGTATAAATACACACGAATAATACTTTTATTAATTGTTGGTTCTGACAACTAGGATCAGGTTAACAAACTTCAGTTCTTAAAAAATAATAATTAATTAAATGACTTAAGCTTACATCAAATTCAATTAACTTTCAATTATTTCTTATATAAGTTCAATTACGTCAATATAATACTTCAATTAAATTACTTCGCATTGTGTTTTAACTAAAAATCAAGTAACATATTTCTTTGGAATAAATTACTCTTCATGGAATAAACTTAGTTTATAAATACAAATCACTAAAATACAGCCAGGGTCACACACCAGCTTCAAGATAGTAAATGTTTTTGGCAGTCAGGAGATGCAGATTGTATTTGCTAACTCCAGTTGGTTTGATAGTTTGATAGTTTATTAAGCTTTAAGCCATTTGGCTTATCAGCATAAATACATATACAATATCATGTAAACACAAATATAATAAATCTTATTTACAATCATATTTAAATACTGTAAGTGGAGTGTAAGTAAGTAAGTTGGAGGCTGAACACTAATTTTGCCTCGACCTTTCCCCAAAGCTTTTTTCAAAAAGATTGCTAAATTACAGAGTTTCTTCTTATTGTGAACAGATAACAGCTGTATTAATTTGAACATCGAAGGTTTATGCCAATAGTACTTCTTAATGTATTCTCTTCTGAGTTGGTACGGGTCTGCCTTCGTGATGATCTTCTTTTTCGTGATCCCCCCTCTGATCTCTTATAGAACTTCTCTCTAGTGCAACAGTTGTTATCCAGGCGAGTTACTTTAATCATTGTTATTAAGACCGTTAATAAAATTTGCTTTGGCCAGAAATACACAAAATTTATCCTCGGGTAATGTTTTGTTTACAATTCTTGTATTTTGAATAATGATCAAAATGACATCTCATTTGTTCTTGATCAATAATACAGAGTTTTAATGATTCGTCAAGGTTCATGATACTAATTGTGTTACAGTTATCAGGAAGAAAATCAATTGAATCAAATGTACATTAGAAGCCCGATTCCAATGAAAAGATATGAACGAATTAATTATTTAGAACACTGTCGTAAGAAGACTAAGATATTGTAAAGGCTTGTGAAAGTTGCACAGAAACTATGGCAAACATGAAAATAGTCAGTGATACATGATCCGAGAGCTTCTTTCTAATCTCTTTCGGGTGGAAGGTTACAAACATTTCTAGATTTTTGGGACATTCAAATTCAGGTCCCGTCAACTAATAGTAATACATATGTCCTTTACTAATTTTTCATTTTTAATTTATTACAAATTAAAATTTAGTAAAGGACAAATATTTACAAAGTTAACTTTGTAGATAATGAAGTCCACACAGTTATTGTACAATTGTTCCAAGTAACGTAGAAAAATTCAGTTTATCTGTCTGTCTGTCTGTCTGTCTTCGAGTTGTTTCCATCTATCTCATTGTCTGTCTATCTGTCGCAGTAATGTCTGTGCGTCTACTATTGGCTGTCTGTTTGACTGTCCACACATTTATCTCATTTAAATGTCTGACATGTCCGTTTATCTATTTCTGCCTATCTATCTATCTCTATCTATCTATCTGTCTCTATCTATCTATCTATCTATCAAACAAATTATATATACATGTATAGATATGTGGCCATCTTTAAGTAATTTCCGTTTGCATATCTATCTTTCTACCTGTCTGTCTGTCGGTCTGTCTGTCTGTCTGTCTGTCTATCTATCTGTCTGTCTGTCTGTGCATCTTTATTTATATTTCTGTTTGTCCTTCCATATGTCTATCTGCCAATTTTCTGTCTATTTGTTTGTCTCTGTTGATAATTTTCTCACTTTTTAATTTACCAAGGGTTTTACAAAAGAGTTGGTAAATCTACTATGAACCCCACCCCCAGTAAATCAAAACGTCTGAGAACTTGATAATTACTTATCCCCGACATTTCAACATCATGAAAAGTAATGTTGTAAAATATATGTATTCTTGTCGGGCGGCGTAAGCAGACATCGAGTATTTATAACCTGTTTTGATCTTAAAAGGGTTACTTCAACAATCCGGTTATTGTTGTTTACAGTTAGCCTACCGAGGCATGTACAAACTGGCTAGGATGGAACAAATCTCATAAATAGATCCCTTTTAATCGACGTTATAAAAATGTTCAGTCTGATACAGCTGCGTGTAAGAACATGTCCACGACGTTTTCTTTTTACAGGGTGAATTAATTCAATGTTTACATACGGCTTATGACAATCGATTTCATTAAAAATCGTATAAAACAGTGTCAGTATATAGCCAGTCCTCGATTGATATCATTACTCCACATTACAACTGAGTGCGTACACGTCCATGTGATTGGAAAAATGTTTTCGTCTAGGTCTCTCATTTAATTTAAAGTGTTTGATTTTACTGTGGTTCAATAAAAGGCTATCTTGGTTATGAGAAGAAAATTTTAAATAGTGTTGACTGTTTGGACCTTACCTAAGTAAAGGCAGCGCGAGTAAGTGCAACGAAAGAATGTGATAGCCCGAATTGAGCAAAGGGTAATTACAAAGATGGCGGAGTTACCCGATATTCTGTCGATTATATCCTTTATTTTATCTTTTACAGGTGAGAATTTTATGTAATTAAAATTCATATGAAATGTATTTGTAAATATTAGATGTATAAAATTTCACTTTGAAATGGTATTCTAAAGAATTAATTTCTAATGAATAAAAAGAAAGAAACGATACACTTTCAAATGCCATAATTCATTTATCTCTTGATTTTATTTTAGTTATTTCTACTTGGCTTTTTTTTATCTATTTACATATGTATTTTGTATTTCTTTATTCATCTATCCATTTGATTATAAAATGACAGTAAAAACTGATGGGAGAAATGTAACATCTGCTATACCCCAACAGAACGGTAGACTACTTTCATATTTGGAAGGAACCTTTTGTATTTATACCCATCCAGTAAATTCAAAATTTACATGACACATCTTACCCCAATATTTCTGGATAATGATATATTTTATTTTAAAAAAACAGATCCCAATTTTGTTGATAGATTAGTTTAACATATATTTATTTCATAAGATAGAAACAGTTTACATAATTATCATATACAAAATTAGGGATTGGAAATAAAGTTTTAAGCTTATTATAATTACTCTCCCTGAACAAAAACATTAATTGGTCAAAAAATGAGTTGGAGAACATTCTGGAACATTTTAAATACATGTTCAATGGAATATAATAAACATCTTAAAATTGTATAAATTATCGGAGGAAGCGAACACACGTCTGACAGTTTGTTTTGTGGGAAATGTTTTAATTCGCTAATTAAAATTAATATGAAAAATGATTTATTATTTGGAATCTACCACTTGCAAATTAAATCGCTTTCCATTTTAGAAGAACCTTCCTGTGTTTATTATGTATGCTTGAACATTTAGAAAAATGGTTTTGTTGTATAGATAATCTTTGGATTCGTCGCCATATAGTAGAATTTCTAGGTTTGGGATATGACCTATGTTTTGAAACATGATAATTTGTTCGCATGTATTTTTAGGGCATTGAAGAATTTAGTGTTCGATAGTTTCAACTTGGCCACACGAGCAGAGGGGATCGGTCTCTAGATTTTTTTAAAAAAAGATAATAAAGATGATATTTAATAGCCGAACAGTTCATTGGAAGCCTGGAATGGTAAACCTGTCCTTTACGACATCCTATATTGAAATTGACGTGAATACTATTGGGAATAGCATCGATAGATCGAATATCACCTACATAATGTAGTCGGTAGCATCAGTTTGACAAGACTTTTGCGTTAGAATTTTACAAAACGTTTAAGGTATATCAAGTGGTGAAACTACACTTTTGAATTTATTTTGGGACAGGTTGTGTGCGTAAACGCACAAAGTGTAAACGAGATCAATTTAAATCATATATATTCCAACGGTAAATAAAATTCTATAGGAAATGTTGTACACCATTTATCTTCACAACTGATATACTTCTAATGTGTGACTATACTTTAAGTTTTCTTCAGATGTGTCATAACGGTGCGGGTGTGGGGGCGTAAAAAGTAAAACGTATATATATATGTATATATAGCGTTGACCATTTAATACTGATCCAGAGAAAAAAAAGGTGACATTTGGGTCAACCAAGCGTCATTTATTGATTCATTAAAACAATATCTACATATAAATCAATGGAGAGTGTAGATGAAACAAAGGTCAAGGGCATTGTTATATGTAGCTATTGATTTCTGATATAAAACAGGCAATATCTCTGCGGCGGATCAGTAGGGGCGCGCTAAGATGATGCGATTTTCCCTGAAATAGATAAATGGACAGATCGACTAACACATACAGAGAGAGAGAGAGAGAGAGAGAGAGAGAGAGACTATTGGTAACCGTTTTGCTGTGGATATTCGATCTATTGGTTATTTCTAAACAATATTGGTTTTAAGGCCAGTGTACAAGAGAAGTGTCATATCGCAGCGGTCATTGCTCTTTTCACCCTCCAAGTAGCCCGTGTTATCGCATGTTCTTTTTATTGTATTAGATTCGCTCATTTCCTATGTGTTTCAGTTATTTTTGGATTTTAAACGGTTATTGTAAGCTTCAAAAGAAGTTGAACGATTTAATTTCAATTTGAGTCGAGATGAAAGGTATATGATTATAATTCATTTATGCGAAGAACAATTGTTCTGGAAGGCATCCAACTTAACACTTGGATTATAAAAAAATGTCAAATTAATTTAAAATTCGACAATAAAATGTCCAAGGAATCGGCCTCTCCTTTTGGGATAATATCCGTGAAAAACTTACCGATAAAGCTCTTCTGGCGGTCGTATTTTCCAGTGATTACATCATAAATTAGCATGATAGATCCGCACCGGTAATTGTTGACTTTTGAGCTCTCTAACATTCAAGTCTGTATTAAACGCAATGGCCCTTTCGTTGTTGTTTTTTTTCATATCTCGTGAAGAACTTTTCAGAAATATCACAAATGTTGACTTGTGCTATGGACTGACGCCAAAGCAGTAAGGGAGTGAAATATTCTTGAGTGGGACGTTAAACAACAATAAACAAACAAACAGACACGCCTGCTGTGACGCGGGACCACTGTTTTAAGTCTTATCCGAAACACCAACGACACTTTATTCGTCATATAAAAGTGACATACTTCTGTACCCATCTACCCTCACTTACAGTTCTGTTTCTCTTTTCCCATACTGTTTTCTTTTCTACACTTTTCCTTTCTTATTTTCAGCGGTATATAAATGAAATTTTATGGGTTTTTTTTTAGGGGGGGCTGTACTGTAAATAACAACATTGTTATCGGAAGAAGGCATTTCTAAGTTGCAAGAACTTGTGCCTAATCCTTTTCCAATAAAATATGTTCAATTCATATTTCAGTAGGCCTACATTTTACTTAGATTTCACTCAATGAAATGTTGAGTTACCTGTTTCGGGCAATAGTTGGTTGTTAAATCGCCTTCACCGACTTTGACGAGGATTTATTCTCATTTGGATTTGACTGTGGATTCTCGGCAGGTGTGACCGGTCAACAGGGGAAGCTTACACCTCCCCCCATGACACCTGATCACACCTCTGGATTTCCAGAGTTCCATGTTTGTCCAATGCTCATCAGATTAGTATTTTGTTTCCTGAAGCTCCTTCGATTACATGGTTTTTCATATCAGACATTTCTTTCAGATAAGTAGCCCATAACGAAATGTCAAAACTCACAAGTGCTCGCAGAATGGATTATCGTACTTTGATACCACACCCTTTCGGGAATGATTATAAAAATGAAATATAAAAATGTTCGAAAGGAAACATACCAAAACCGTTCTATCCATTCCCGAGAGCACCTATGTCAAAAACCTGCACAGTGGGATGGACTTTGATTTTGTGGGTTCTATTGTTTTAATCTGAAACGTCACATTTATTTTGTTTGAGATGTTCCCCAATCTAATCCGGTCTTAAGTCACGTTTTTACTGTATTTCACTGTGCGTACAGTAGAATCACGTTTTAACATTTACGTATATTTCAGGTTGTTGGAGCTGGGAATTTTGCCGAAGTGGCAGTTACTACACCTATACTTATTATATCTACTGTGAATATGGATGCTGTGGATCTTATAAAAACCAATACTGCTGCGAAAACAAGTAAGTTTTATTGTATGTAAATTATTACTGCGAAAACAAGAAATTTCAATTAGCTATGCAAATTATCTTCTGTCCCGTTGACAGTAATTAAGCGCTGTGTTAATATTTGTTTAATGGATAGCACAAGAAAACATTACTATCAAAACATTGAGTTTGGCTCTTAAAATCGAGAATTCAGTGATTTATTTACTTACATATCAACTTTCGTTCCTGTGATGAAGTGAGGAAATGTAGCCTACGCGATTTTTGTTTTTCATTTCTGAATGGACGAGCATACTACATGTAGACGGTTTACAGTCAACTCGTACCCAAAAAGTCAAGTCGTACCCAAATCGAAAAAGTCAACTGGTACCCAACATCGGTCAACTCGTACCTAAGAAAAAAAATTGAGAAAACCAAGTTGTACTCACATCGGAGAAGTCAAATCGTACCCAAAACCGGCCAACTCATACTCAAGAAAATTCGTGAAATAAATTGAAAGTGCATTATAAAATAAATTAATAATTAATGAAATTATCTCGTAATCGGAGAAGTCAACTCATACCCAAGAACTTTTATGAATTTATACTAAGTTTTTACCGTAATCGGAGAAGTCAACTCGTACCCAAGAAATTGTATGACTGTATACTAACTTTTTACCCTAAATGGAGAAGTTAGCTCGTAACCAAGAAATTTATTAATTTATACTAAATTCTGCCGTAACCAAAAAGTCAATTCGTACCCTAGACATTTTATGAATTTATACTAGTAAATTCTGCCGTAACTGGAGAGTCAACTCGTACCCAAGAAATTTTATGAATTTATACAAAGTATTTACCGTAACTGGAGAAGTCAACTCGTACCCAAAGAAAAAAGAAATTGTCAAGATATCTAACTGTAGAGAAATGTGTAGAGGATACGGTTGTATGGGTTAAGTTAAAAGATATGTTTAAATCAGATGTTTTTGTATGTTTCACATATATTCCACATGAAAACAATGTGTTTTACAGGAATTATGATGCTGATGTTTTTGAGTGTATAATTAATGATATGACTACATTTTCTAATCATGGTACTGTTGTTATAGCAGGTGATCTTAATAGCAGAATCGGGGAAAAGTGCGATTTTATTGAATCGGATAGTGTGGCTAAGCCACTGTTGGATAGATTGTCTAATGTATTTAACTATGATTGTGATGCAAACGTAACACAAAGGGTTTCCGAAGACAAGCTTGTTAATACATTCGGAAGAAAGTTACTGGATTAATGTAAATCTACGGGTATGCGGGTGTGCAACGGGAGAGTTATAGGTGATGAAAAGGGAAAATTCACTTTTTTCAATCATTTAGGGGCAAGTGTGATTGATTATGTACTTGTTGATAAGGAATAATATCGATTTGATAACAAGTTTACATGTATGTGATTTCAACGTTTTGGTCGGATCACGCCCCAGTAGAATTTTGTATGAATACTGTAAAAAGTGTTGATATGTTTGTTAGTGATGTTCACAATTTTGTTAAAAATAGCAATGTTGCCAGAGGTTCTGTATATAAATGGCAAGATGTGAATGTTGATCGGGTTAAGCATGAACTGAATATGAGGGAGGGGGACCTAAACAGTATCATAGATAACATTGTTAATAATGAGAGCTCTATAGATGATAGTGTAAAGCATATTGCTTCTATTATAGATGAGATTTTTAGTCCTTATTGTAAGAAAACTTTCAGTATTTCAAGTAAATCTGTTCGTGACAAAAAAGTCAGTGAAGACAAGCCATGGTTTGATAACCAATGTAAAACGTTGTATAATATATACTTAAGCTCCCTTAAATCTTTTAACAAAGAACGTAATAGTCAAAATAGACTTGAACTGGTTAACAACAAACGTAAGTACAAAAGATGAAGTCAGAGTGAGAAGGAAATATATTAGAATGGAAGGCAATAGGTTAAATTTCTTGAGAAAAAGTAATCCTAGGCATTTTTTTCGCCTCTTTAGACGGAAGTCGAAAAATAATATGTGTACGAAATTAACAGTCTCCGATTTTCGTGACCATTTTAAGGATGTTTTTGGTGTTGATGAAAATTTTGAAACTAATGATAGTAATGTTTGATGAATGTATTTTTGATGAACTGGATCAAGTTATTAGTCAAGACGAGGTATTGAGTGTATTGAAAAAAGCCAAGTCAAATAAAACACCAGGGATAGACAATTTATTGAATGAATACTTTGTAAATTTTAAGGACATATTTGTTCCCTTTTTGACAAGATTGTTTAATGTTATTTTTGATGGTGGAATTTTTCCATCTTGTTGGTCACAAGGTATTGTTATACCTATTTTCAAAAAAGGTGATGTAAATGACACAAATAATTATAGGGGGATAACACTAGTCAGTTGTTTGTCAAAGTTATTTACTTCTGTTTTAAATGAAAGATTGTTGAAATAGTGTAATATCTGATGCACAGTTTGGATTTAGACCTGGTTTTGGCACAACAGATGCAATATTTGCATTGAATGGTATTATTAATAAAATGTTGGTCAATAAAAAGAAATTATACTGTTGCTTTGTTGACTATCGCAAAGCTTTTGACAGTGTTAACAGACACAAACTATTTTTTAAGTTAGCACGAAGTGGTATCTGTGGGAAAATGAATAGTATTATTAAGTCAATGTATAGTATTATACAAACCTGTGTTAAATATAAGTTCGAGTTATCAGACTTCTTCAGTACTGAAAATGGATTGATGCAGGGAGAGGGATTATCTCCCTTTCTCTTCTCCCTCTACATCAATGATTTTGAAAATGAATTAATTGACAAGTCCTGTCAATCATATCTCTCTGTTTTTGTTGATGTATGCAGATGATACTGTACTTTTTTCCGAGTCTGCAGAAGGTTTGCAAAAGATGCTTGATACTTTATATGTTTATAGTAACAAGTGGAATATAAGTGTAAATACTGATAAAACAAAAATTGTAGTTTTTTCGAAAAGGATTTAAGGTATGTAAAAATTTAGTATGGTATTACAATGGAGAAACAATACAGGTAGTTGACAGCTTTAATTATTTAGGTTTTACTCTTTTTTGTAATGGTAATTTTAGAAGAAGTCAAACTATAATTGCTGAGCAGGGTAAAAAATGTATGTATAATATATTGAAAACTTGTAACACACAGTCTCTTAATGTAGAAACAAAACTTTATGTTTTTGATACCTATGTGTCAAGTATATTAAAATTATGGGAGTGAAATATGGGGTTTCTACCCAGCAAATGAGGTGGAAAGGGTTCATTTATATTTTTGTAAACATATTTTAGGAGTTAAAAAGAGTACTCCGAATTTTATGATATATGCTGAGCTTGGGAGGGTACCTTTACAAATTCGGAGGGAATATGCTATCGTAAAATATTGGTTAAAAATCATTTATAGTAACAATTGTATTTTAAAAGCATTGTATGAAAGCATGTTTGATGCGGGTGAATATAACTCCAAATTGGGCAAGTCAAGTAAGGGATTTATTGTTCTCCATGGGATTTGGCTATGTATGGCTCAATCAGTATGTAGAGAAACAAAAAACTGTTTCTAGAAAATGTTAAAGTTCGTTTGAACGATATGTTCATACAAGAAATGAATACTTATTTTGAAAATTCAACTAAATGTCAGTTGTACAGGTATTTACAAGATACCTTCTACCTACAATTTTACTTACGTAAATCATTACCTAGTCTATATACTTATTTGCTAGCTAAATTTAGAATTCTGCACATGATTTATTAATTGAAAAAGGAAGATACAATAACACACCAAGGTCAGAAAGAATTTGTCATAATTGTAATTGTAACCAGGTAGAAGATGAGTATCATTTCATTTTAGTTTGTCCTTTTTATAAACAATTCAGAAGAGAATACATTAAGAAGTATTATTGGCATAAACCTTCGATGTTCAAATTAATACAGCTGTTATCTGTTCACAATAAGAAGAAACTCTGTAATTTAGCAATCTTTTTGAAAAAAGCTTTGGGGGAAAGGTCGAGGCAAAATTAGTGTTCAGCCTCCAACTTACTTACTTACACTCCACTTACAGTATTTAAATATGATTGTAAATAAGATTTATTATATTTGTGTTTACATGATATTGTATATGTATTTATGCTGATAAGCCAAATGGCTTAAAGCTTAATAAACTATCAAACTATCAAAACCCAAGAGTTTAGTTTTATTTCAGAAATCTTCTTGGGTACGAGTTGACTTCCGATATCGGTAAAAATTTATGTTTTATTTCACGAATTATCTTGGGTACGAGTTGACTCCTCCGATAACGAGGCTATTGCGATACCGTGATGCCCTTTGGTTCTCCGTTTGATGGAAGAGTGACGAATGTTGTGTTGTTAGATTGATCCTTAAACAACCCCCTCGCCACCCAAAAATGAGACCAAAACATTGGGATGCTTACCTTTTTCAAATTTTAAATATGTATGAGTAAAATAAATATTCTAAAGTCATACAAACTGTCGAAATAGATTATTTTTGTTTGTATCATAAGTTTCAAATTTTCGATGTTTTAATGTAAACAAGATTAAAATCCTGGGTTTAAAAATATTATATCGTCGTAATTTCTGAAAAGAAATCGAATGTGAATAATGGACGAGTTCATTAATCATGAAATTATTTCATGGATGGAAGGAGTATCAATCGTCGGCGTATTCCATTAATTCTATGGGCAATTATTTATATATTAAAATATC
Organism: Atrina japonica; assembly: GCA_030159075.1. Classification (NCBI taxonomy): domain Eukaryota; kingdom Metazoa; phylum Mollusca; class Bivalvia; order Pterioida; family Pinnidae; genus Atrina; species Atrina japonica. The sequence goes on from BROG01000355.1 coordinate 151,584, forward strand.
TACGGCAATTTATCTTTTTAGTTTTAGTAATGACAGTCTGTATGCCTTTAAAGACTTCGGCACAGATTTATTCTATGTGATGTTGGCCTACATTCAGTTCGACAGTTCAGGTTGATTAAGACAACTTCCGATCGATTTTAAGGGAGTAAACGAAAACTGCTTTTATGCATTTTGAAGACTGTGTCGATACGTCTTCTTTAAACAAAATGTGTAGGCCTATATCCAGCCAGTGCATCATTTATCAATATTCCCTGCGCACACTAAATAAATACAGAAACTGTACACGACTATTAAACAAATTCAATCCAAAATCACCATAAGGTATATTTCTAAAGAAGTAATCGATAAATGTGTGTGTTATGTAAATGTGTATTTTATGTCATATAAAAAATAATTTAATACGTGCAGAAACGTCACTTACTTTAATGTTATATGTCTACCAAGGTAAATTGGCACGTGTTTACAGACATAATGGGGGCCACCGTGGTCGAGTGGTTAGAACCATGCGCTTTATTTAACCCATGAAGTTTTTCACTTCTAGGCAACACAGATTCCAGCTCTGCTTGAACCTTAGCTGATATGCCAGTTTACTTGCGAAAGGCCGGTGGTCTCTTATCGTACATTGTAACCGTGTTCTCTCCTCCACCATTAAAAACTGGCCACCACCATATAACTGAAAAAATGTTGAGTGTGACGTAATTAAACACCCAAATCAAAATTCATATTATATATAAACGCAATGCTCTAACCACTAGGCCACACAGGATCCTGTTTTTTTAATGGTGGAACAGAGAGGCTAGTTACAATGTACCCGAGAGAGATCAGGACGGCCTTCCAAAAGTAAACTGACAAACTGTCTCACAAAAATCAGCTCTAAGACTAGTAGGTTCCAGCGTGGCTCGAACCTAGTACGCTGATCAGAAGTGAGAGACTTTGTGGTTCAAAGTGCGATGCTCAAACCACGTGCACTGGGCCAAGTGAGTTAACAATTATTCCCTCTATATATTTCAAATAAAATAACATTTTTTTATATAAACATCGATTACAAAGTCAATTCTTAATTGGTTTCAATACAATTTTCTCTATTAAACGTTGAAGTTCTAAAGTTGATATTTTTTTCAGATGTAAATTTTCATGTTTTGTTTCAGTATATTGACGAGTTTTGTATATGTTAAAAGACAATTGTACCACAGTGAATCAGTTAATTTTCTGAATCTTGAAAACAAAAAATTTGAATATTATGAGCGAATGTTTAATGCACAGTGAAAGTTTTTAGAATTTTTTAGTTTTATCGGTGTCAGTGGCATGCATAACTTTCACCAGCGAACCTACATCGCTGGTTTTACAAAAGTTGATTTTGAAATGACTTTTAATAAATGTTTTCTTCTTCAATGTTGATTTATATAAAATACATAGTGAAGACTAAAACGTATACTCACTTTTGTCCCCATACTGGATATAAAATATCATAAATAATTGACTCCAAGCATTACGTAACTATTCTAACGTTAATACATCGACTTTTATTTTTCATGTCCCATTTTTCATCCACTTTAAATTCGACCGCTTTAAATCTGTCTACGTGGTACTTCCGAACCCGGATATATACGAACGATCATAATAGGTCTGGATGCAATTAATGCATTGAGAGCCGGGTCGAATTACAGAATACGTCAATAAAATTATAACAAAACCTGGATATTACCGCGTCTGAGTGTAAAGATAACATTTGTTATCACGTATTCACGGTAGAACACCTATGTAACCGTGATTACGGTAAACATAAATAACAAAAAGGTATTACATTTCCCCGAATGAACAAGCGCTCGATATAAATTTTATAAACATAATACCAATATAATAATGTTCAAGAGATCGTTTCTGTCAATTAGACTTCATCAGCTAAGCTCAAATTTAAAGTGTATGTGTATTTTCAAAAGAGAAAGTGGTATCATACAAGGCCAAATAATAAATCTAAAAGTATAGCCGAATCCCGTCTAAGAGTAACCAGTGTAAAAGGATGACTATCTTTAGCTTTATAAAAATTTGGAATTGGGTAATCGTCTATAACTAGCAAGTTGTATTTGGTTAAAACTTGGTCGAATTACAGAAGGCAACAATACAATTAAAATAAAACCTGGATATAATCGGCGCGTTTGAGTGTTGCTTTCTGTACTTAATTTCGTAAATAAATTGGTTGTTTTCTAAACACGAAATGAGTGATGAAAAAAAAAATTTCTAAGCATTGATTTGATTTTTTTTCAAACGAAAATACATATCCATGCTAACTGACGGCATTTGCTACATTTCACATTTGCAAATGTAAAACTACATTTTATTTACCTTTCTTATGTCAGTATTGTTTTATTTATTTAATAAATTGTTTGTTTGTTTGTCTGTTTATTTGCTACCTAACTAAACGAGGATCTTCTCAGTTTTAATGTCGGGTCATATTATCAAGGCATTCACCTGGAATTGGAGTTTGAATTTTAGTTTTACGCCACATTCAACAATTTTTTTAGTTATATGGTGGCAGCCATTTTTTATTGGTGAAGGAGAGAACCCGGTTACAATGTAACTGGGAAGAGACCACCAGCCTTCCACGAGTAAACAAGCAAACTTTCTCATAAAAATCGGCTTAGGTTCCAGTGGGGCTCGAACCTGTGCTGACTTGAAGTAAGGGACTTCATGGTTCAAAGGGCGATGCTCTGAACATCCCCAATTCACCTGGACACCATGCCTGGTTTATAATGAAATATATTCCTGGCGGCCTTTATATAATTACATAAATATTACACACTCACAGATATAACCAATACGCCGAAACCTGTATCAGATTCCAAGTTTTTAATTAACCAAGGATTTTACCCAAAAGTGGGAATATGATACCTGTGTGGAATATATATGATTGAAGTAAGTAGATATTCTAGTTCTTCTCTACAAAGTTGATGAGGACTTAGGCCTACCCCGATTGGTCATGTTGAGCTCTGGGCCTGATGTCACCAAATTAATTCATTACTGGGGAATTTAAAGATAAAAACACATAATTTATAGTGCAAACAGGACATTGTGTATATTTATGGCTCAAAACTGTAAATAATAATGCCGAAAAGTATCCCTTTTTTGTCTGTCGTCGTCCGTCATTAACATTTACACATTTTCGACTTGTTCTCGAGAACCAGCGGGCCAATTTTAACCAAATTTGGCATATAGCATCCCACGTGATCCCGCATTAGGTTTTCAAATGAAAAGGGGTTAGAACCCATAGGGGCCCCAAAAAGATCCAAACTTGGTACATTTTTAAAAAATCTTCTTCTCGTGAATCAATTACCAGATCAAATTTTGTATGCATGATTGTAAAATCAATATCTACGAAGTTTGCGAACGAAAATGAAAACAATTCCATAAACGTTCCACTAGGGGCGCTTCAGTAACACGGGATACAATTAAAACTGATCGACTTTTTGTATACAAAGAAATATGAGAAAGTTGTTAGGAACTATCTAAGGATCATTTTGACAAAACTTCAAGGTCATGGGTTCAAAGCTAATGGTCACAGACACCTAAGTAAATATAAGTTTTTTGTCCAATTTTAGACATTTTCCACTTCTTCTCAAGAACCATTGGACTAATTTTAACCAAACTTGACAGGATTTTTTTCTCAGGTGACGGTTAAGACCCAATGGGCCACTTGTTTTATTTACCGGGGGTTTTAATCATTCAGTGTTTTCAATTTTAGGTAAAAACCCTGGTAAATAAAAGGGGACAATTAATATGTGAAGATTATTGTTCAATTCAAGGAAACTTCAGAATAAAAAAGTCATGTTAATCTGAGTACATACTCAAAATTTTTAGTACATACCTCTTAACCCACTCACCCCTAAAGACAAATTTGGACTGGCCGAAATCATTGATTACAGAAGAGTTCAATCTTTCTCGGGGATTGAAGAGTTAACCATTTTCACTAAAATGTGATGTAACAGTCAAAGACCCTTTTTATTATTTTTTTTATTATTCTCAGGAATGGCCTTGATCGAGATTTGAAATGGATTTGTCTTTAAATCAAGGACTTAGACCAGGCCAAATGTGTTTATGGGGTCAATGAGTTAATCTAACAGCTAAGCCGGTCTTCCAGTCGTGAGTTTGGAATGTCCAAATGATGTTAAATATGACGGGAAACGGGCCCATCACACTGAACTCCAGGGAGCGGGGTAAATTAAGTTTGGAAGTTTATAAGAGGGAATTCGTTATAAACAGTAACTTGTGGGGACGCATATCCAAACTCCTCTCCACGAATTCATTCCCGAATTTTCAACATTTCTTTTTATTTTCAGAGTTGGTTTGATAGTGGGTGCAGTATTTGGTGCTTTAGTTTTACTGGCTTTTCTCATTGGTGCCGTTATATGCTGTTTACAACAAAAGGGCAAAAAAGGAACAGTTGTCCGACCACTAGGATCAACGGGCCATACCACTAATATGTCAACAGTTGCCTATAGTAAGTTTTCTTTATACTTTGTTGGAATTGTGTCAGTTTATGCCACAGTCAACAATTTTTCAGTTGCATCTATATGGATGAGGAGAGAACCCGGTTACAATGTAGCCAGGAAGAAACCACCGACCCCCAGCAAGTAAACTGGCAAACTTTCTCACAAAAATCAGCTGAGGTTCAAACGGACTTCGAACTTACGCTGACTCTGAGGAGAGAGACGTTGTAGCTTAAAGTGCGGTACTTTATCCACTCCGGCGGTCACGGTTCTCGTCAGGTACAAAATGTATTTCATTATTGTATTCGTATTTCCATTGTGAAACCAAAACCTTATTGTTATATATCATTTTAAAAAGTTTATACTACGAATTTGTACAAGTTTTTTTTCTTCTAAATTTATAAATATCATGCTGAAAGTAGTAGGAAGAAACGGAATCGGGATAGAATCCGTACTACATCCATTTTTTTTTATTGTAGACATAACCGCTACTGGTTCACTATAAATAAACTACATTAAACTCAAAATATCTGATTTTAAATCACATGTTAAAGGGAACAATGTAAAATAATGATTGATATGTAAAAAAAAAAGATCATTGATTCCTGCATCTTGAAGTACTTGACACAAAACCGGCCTTTTGATTGTCCAGTTACCGCCTCAGAGAGTGAATAAGGAGTCATTAGCTGTTGTTGTTGTTGTTGTTATTGTTGTTGTTTTCAAAAAAGCTTTTTTTACTACTTAGATTGATATACAACAACAAAAAAAGAGATATACACAGATATAAACATTCTTAAATTTCAATATATTTTGTGAAAAGTGCTTTAGAAACCCAGTTTGGCAATTTTTAAATTGCAATTGTTTAACTTGATCTTAGTATTTGTATAAGACCACACTTAAGACCACACTTCAATATATAGGAATATAAGATTTGTATGCCATTATATAGCTCTTACCCAGTTTGTTGTACATCAAATACAAGTGTAAAAAAAGAAAAAATCGATTTTAATGTTTACACATTTAAAGGGGCTATTATTACTATAGGTTTACCCAGGTAAGTGGCACATCCTTGTTCAGTCAGAAATAAAAAAAACTTAGTCTACCTTCCAAAAATAGGTTATACAGGTTAAACATATTGCCTTGCACGGACTCAGTGCATCACCAAATCTCTAATACTTTTGTGACGACAAGTAGTTTGTCACCCCTGTTATGCTTTGATTTAGACTCGTTGTGTTTGTAAACATGTGCCAATTTACCTTGGTAGACCTATAGCTTGTCACCCCTGTAAGATTTAATTTAGACTCGTTGTGTTTGTAAACATGTGCCGATTTACAGGTCTACCAAGGAGTCTAAATCAAATCATAACAGGGGAGACAAGCTCCTTGTCATCATAAAAGTATTAGAGATTCAGTAATGGGTGAAGTCCGTGCAGGGTAATATGTATTACCTGTACAACCTATTTTTTGGAAAGTAGACCGTATTGTTTTGGTTTTAGACTGAACCCGGATGTGCCACTTTACCTTGGTAGTCCTATACCTTGGTAGACCTATAATGGTGTAGGATGGGGGACATTATCACGAAAGTTATGACAATGCTTTTCTTACAACTGCATATTTTTAAGTTATAAAATTTTGGTATTGCCTGTACAGCTGACCTAAAGCTGTAGTGCATCAATTTTGTGGTTTGTTTTAAAACTGAAATCTGGACTCAGTACTTCATAACTCAAGCTCAACTAACTAAAGTATTTTAACCCTTTAAACCCTACAGGTCATAATAGACTTGTCTAAACAATAGAAAAGAGCATACCATTTAGATACTTACGGTTGGAAAAGTTAAGATAATATTGGCAACTGTACATCTTTGGAAAGTTGGGGCAAACACTGAATTGTAAAACAAATCTCAAACTTATCAGCGTTCACTTGAAGAAAACTTCAGAAAATAAAAAAGTAGTTTGAGTACATACTCAAATTTTGAGTACCATACTCCAGATATATTGATTTTTTTAAAGAAAATCATCAATTTGACCTAATTTTTTAGGAAAACAAGATAATAAATGCCAAATAATGAAATGTAAAACAGAATAATGTATAGTTGTTCAATTTCACGGAGAAAAAACTTTGCATTATTCTGAAAGGAACTTAATCACTGGCATTAAATTTCGTTAAAGATTAGTTGCAAAATGTCTTCCTGATACTTCATAGTGTAAGGTATTATATTCACGAGTATGTAATTTCGCGGAGATTTTTTTTACCGTGAATTAAATCCCCTTCGAATAAAAGCAACTATACAATAATTGTCAGTCAGACCCAAAACTTGTACAAATAACTGTAAAGTCAAAACTATGGTATAGTGGTAGAGCGTCCGACTTACAAGCGGACGGTTCAGGGTTCGATTCCCGGACTGTGTCATACCAAAAGCGCTCGGCATACGAAGTGAAAGTCATGGGGCTTTTGGATGACACTGAAAACCGAGGTCACGTGTCGCGGAACGACGTGGTACGTAAAGGAACCCTTACTGCATTGGCATCAGTCCAAAGCACAGACCAAAATTTATAGCACTTCACCTAAAGCTTGGGATATTTCAATAAAATTAAAATTAATAAATTTCCGACGATTTCATTGGTTAACAATCCAGAAAACATTCGAGCCATACATCAATGACGTGAACGGTAATTGAGCCACGCCCCCGGACGCACTATTTTTTTGTTTACATGTCGGCCATTTGCAACACACAAATGTGTTTTAGGTCTCTTAAGATAAAAACGGGTCATTGTAGTGAAAGTGGTCATAAGTTACAGTCGCGAATACACCACACAACAGAAAAATATATTAGTAACACCCTGTCTTCCATTTCAACTGGTAATTTTGAATCAGCCCCAAGTTCAAGTGCATTAGCATCGGTTTTAAATTCAAGTACAGTCAGGCGATTTCAAAGTTACACTACAAAGAAATATTCATGTGTAAACAATGATGTTAAACTGATCTATCTGAGGTATACACAGTGCTTGAATGAGTGTTAGTTTATTGTTTATTGTTTATTTAGCCTTTGACCGTCTGGTCAATCAGCATACAATATACATGTCCCAGTATACAAATAATATATACATAAATCAATACAAATAAATACAATATATACATAAAGAATGTAGTGATCAAGTGAGTGAAGACAGATATAAACAAACTTTTCATTGTACAGATCTAATCTTCATTGCATTAATGAGGTACTTAGCCAAATTGCTTAACATCTTTTTGTTCTTAGCTGATAGTAATTGAACTAATTTAAACATTGATGGATTTACATAATAATACCTTTTTATATACATAATACGTAAATTACGATATAGAGGACACACTAAAATAAAGTGAAACTCGTCTTCAATATCGCTAAGAGTACAAAAACGGCATAACCTGTGTTCAAGGGGTAAATTTACTCTGTATCGACCCTCTTCAATCAGAAGATTATGTGCGGACATTCTAAATTTTGCTAAAATATAAATATGAGAGTCGAGTAATGACTTCCTCAAGTAATATTGTAACATGGTTATATCAGGTAAGTATTGGTATAGACGACATTTTGAGGATTCTTGAAAATAACTTTGCATCTCTTGAATAAAAATATCGTTTAATCTATTTTTACAAATATGTATAAAAGCTTTACGATTTGGAACAAATTGTTGTAACCATACATAACCCAAACCTATACTAAACAACAAATTTTTTACATGACTCAACCAATTAACATCAGTATTTAATTGGTTATACATATAATCATAAATAGCTCTAAGAATACAATTTTCGGTATCTAAAAGTTTTGTCCAGTATTTCAGAATAGAAATTTTTTGAGATATACACAATGGATATCTACCTAATTCTGAATATAACATATAATTTGGTACATTTCTTTTTACCTTTAGAATACGTTTACAAAAATCTGTATGCACACGTTCTATGTCTTTACCACTGACAAAACCCCATACTTCACTTCCATAATTAAGAACACTTTTAACATACGTGTCTACATTGAGATAGTTAGAATTACAAATATTCAAAATTTTAAACATACATTTGCGACCCTGTAGGGCTAAGACACTCTGTGTTCTTGTAAATTTACCATTATATAACAAAGTTAAACCGAGATATGAAAAACTGTTTACAACCTCAATAGCTTCATTATTGTAGTACCAAAAACAATTTTGGTTCAATCTAGTAACAACCTATAGCCGACCGGTATGAATGTAAGTCAAGTAAATTGTTCATCTTTTGGCAGATATTTCAGGTATAAAGTGAAATAGTACAAAAAACGACCCCGTGAAAAGTGGAATTCATAGGATGCGATCAAATATATGCGATGTATACGAGATAAAATAAATAACATAAAATCCGTTGAAGTAAAATTTCCGCCGACAACATTTTATTTGGCTTTAAGGAAATATTCTTTTATATTTCTGATGGCAGTATGTGCATAGTACTATAGATATGGTGATATGGAATTTTCTTTATGTGACAATGTTTATGGTATATTAATTGTCAAATCTTTATATATTAAATGAATCTTATTTTTCTTCTAATTTCAGTAAACACAGGTGATCCACGAACTTTTATGCAGCCACCGCCTTACACGGCGGCACCACCGCCAGAGTATTCACAGTTCTCTGTATATTCACCGCAGGATAATCATCCACCACCGCAGGGGTTTCCTCAGACGTCCACGCCTGCACCACCTTACTCAGTGTTGCCACCAAATACTTCTACATTGCCTTATGCACCTGTTTCTTCCGCTTCTAATAATCCACCTGCGGCTTCCGCTCCATACCCACCCACTACACAATCACAGAATAACTCTGTGGGTTCATAGTTCAAGGTCAACAGATGATGTCTACACAATGCCTCACTGTTATTTTTGTTTATTCTCATTATTAATGGACTTTTAAAACAATATGCAATATGATTATGCAAGATTATATTAATTTTATTAATTAACCCTAAGTTGCTCTCTCTCTCTCTCTCTCTCTCTCTCTCTCTCTCTCTCTCTCTCTCTCTCAATGATTTATATGATTTTGGGAGAAGAATTTGACAATAGCAATGCAATGAAATCTGATATATGATAATTGCAATTATTTTGTATTTTTATATTCCACTAATAGATATGTATAAATAATGATATTGATAAGAGACTTTATTACTGTCAATCACATATATTTCGACATAATTTTTGTGTAATTATATTTTCAGGCATATTCGCGAACTTATGAATTCAAAATTGTAAAATACTTCAATTTGGCGAGTTGCGTTGGTAAAATTGACCATGTAGTTCTGTAAATCCGGAAATTTTCGCCGGATTTAATTTTGCAATACACCAGTTCAGAATTTATTTGCCAGATTATATTTTCATGATTTCGAATGCCAATTTCATCAAACCTATTATTATACTTCATTACCGATAATTTTATTTTCGCGAGCAAAGCTCTCGCGAAATTGCGCATAAATAAAATTATCGCCAATAAAACCGTACAGTATATAAACAGAGGTAAACATAGGTTGATTTTCATATTTACTGTATGTATATGTATGTTTTGATATTTTAAGAAGTTAAAACTTCTCTTGATATAGAATTCTACTTGCAATGCTGTGCACACTAAACGTTTTGTAGAAACATTTACAATGCAACACACTCTGAGAGCTAACTGATGACAGATGCTTTAAAATATGTCGAGGTTTTCACCTATTCAAATATTTAAGTTATGCACAAGTATATAATGTTTCAAAAAGTGATTTAGGTAGAAATGTTATTACATGAGAAGGTGAATGATATTTATGGAGGTGATAAATTTGCAGATAAAATGTTGGTATGTTACCTAAGTTGGTTACATTTCTGAGAGTGTACATAATTCGCATATACATAGTATTTTTTTTTATATTTGTTAAAATGTCAGTCTTACAAGACGAAAGACACCGTCCATATAGTAAGTATGTACATAATTAATTATGTGATTAAATCTGTTGACTTGTTTATGTTTATGATTAATTTATTAAAATAAATTATTTTTTACTTTGTTTTGTCTTTCGAATATTTTATCATTAGGATTTATAGCAATAGTTTGTGTGGTTCTGGCTAACTTATGTGTTAGTAATTACGTGGAGAGAGAGAGAGAGAGAGATGCTTGATTTGGTTCGATTGATTAGAGAGTTAATCACGCAAGTGCTAGTTCATTGGTTCCATTACCGGTACGGAATCTTATATTGCAGCTCTTTTGGAAGGAGTTCTGTTTTTTATGTTGTTTTACGTCCCACCTAATCCGAATAATCCAGTCGTTATATTTCGCACACTTCGATCACTACATTAACTGGTGGGAATTTGACCGGAAGAGGGCGCTGTAATCATTCAAGTTACGTCCCACCATGAAACGATACCAGATTTAGGATAAGGTCACAAAATTTTAACTGCGCTAAGGACTAACACCAACGCAACGGCGATTCTCTTACGATTAACGCCTGCTCTGACACGAGACCTCGATTTAAAAGTTTCATCAGGTAGATCCATAATTTTCACTTCAGCTTATGCCGAGTACTTTCAATACAGGAGAGCCGATCTGGCTCAGTCGATAACGCGCTCGACTCTCGATCGTGAGGTCGAGTCCAGCCGGTGGCAGGTTGGTTTCCTGTCCTTCGGATGAGACAGTAAAAATCGAGGTCCCGTGTCACAGTAGGTGTCGGCACGTTAAAGAACCCTCACTGTTCGGTGGTCGTAAGTTCCAAGCATAGGCCAAAATTTGAAGCCATTCACCGGTATTTGGTGACGTCTCCATATCAGTGAAAGATTCTTGAGTGGGACGTTAAACAACAATATAACAGACAAACAATTCAATACAGGAACAATCACAACCTTTTATAAGGTAGGCCTACTGTATACCCGCAAAGATCCGCCCTTTGGCGACAGAAAAAATATTAATCCCATTTTTAACTCATCACTCCCTAAAAAAATGGACTCTTCTGTAAACCAATGACTTTAGATCAGTCCAAATGTGTCTCTAGAGGGTCGAGGTGTTCAATTCTCCCTAAATTACCATATTTTCGTGGATGGCATGCATGTCCGTGCTTCAGTTACTTGCATGAAATTTTCGCATTGATTTTAATTTCGCCTACTCGAGTATTGGCGAAACTGAATCGGCGCGAAAATATCCGGTTATACAGTATTCTTTAGTTATGACCCCGTGCCACACTGCAATCGAACACAGATCCTCTCGTGTGGGAATCAAACGATGAAAGGATGTAGACTTTTCCTTTATCAACTGTTCGGCATCGGAAGTAAATTGATGGGTCTTTCAGCAGAGAGTTGAAACTTCAGGGCTCCCGTGTCACTAAAGGCGTGGTGTACCGCAAAGTTCACGAGCCATCACTGCATTGGCATCAGAGTAGTCCACAGCAAAGATAACTATAATTTCTGAAAGTTCCCAAAAATAAGACAAACAAAATAAAATTAAAGCACCGAAAGTACTGATACGAGTTGATGGTAATGAGGTATAGTACACTCAATATACTGAAAAAGTATACATTTTGTACACATGTTTGAAATATATTGCAGGTTAATTTCAATAAAGGGTACCACTGTCATGTTGTAAATTTTGAATTAACTATCACAATATGACATCGGCATTTTTAATGAGAAAATGCATGTTATTTCCAGAGTTCCTAAATTAGCAAAAAAAAAATATATGCGTGAATCACCTAATTTTATTACAAATAAGAACAATAATGAAAATGAAAACTATATCACACGTGAGTATACCGGGTAGGCCGAATTTCTACAACAATTTTAAGTAACTGTTTATTTCGGTAAAATTGGGTTTTACTAAAAAGTAACTAAAATCGATTCAAACATTCGTGGGTACTGATGGTGCATTTCATTTATTCTTACCAATATATGCATGATATGTTGTGTTTTTTCTACTGCAATACATCTTATAGCCGTTTTAATATACGTTATAGTCTAATTGCAGGATATTTTTTATCAAAAATTCTAAAAGAAAGACAACTCCTATATGTAGCTACACTGAAGATTTACTTCCCCCTGATCTTCCGGGAGCGGCTATTGTTTAAAATACCAAATTCAATCCGAATTTTTTGAGTGAGAACTTACAGGCTGCTTGTCAGTGTCTGTATTGCGGTTGAAGCAATTATTCCGTATGTCCTTCTACAGTGACGTACCAAAAGTGAGTTACCAAGGCCACCTAACATTTTCACGACATTTTCTTAGGCAGTTCAAATTGATATTTTGAATTCTTATTTGTTTATTGTTGTTTAACGTCCCTCTCAAAGAACTATCACTCATATGGAGACGTCACAAAATGCCGGTGAAGGGCTTTAAATTTTTGGCCTATGCTCGGTACATACGGCCATTGAACAGTAAGGGTTCTTTAACGTGCCAACACCTACTTTGACACAGTACCTCGGTTTTTACTGTCTCATCCGAAAACAGGAAACCAACCTGCCGATGGCTGACTCGAACTCACGACCTCACGGTCAAGAGTCGAGCGTGCTGCCGACTGAGTCAGGCCGGCTGTATTTCATTAGGTTATCATTTTTATAGAACAAATTCTGGTTATTACCAAGTATAAATAATTGCAACATTTATGCGTGTTTTTCCTCCCATGAATTTTAAAGTGTGGTTGACACAAAGATGTCGTTTCCCCTTGTTAATATGTTTGTTAATTGACGTCATCAGAATTTATGCAGGTAAACTAATGAACGCTGATTTTGAATAGAATTTGAATTTTAAATAGTGTTTTACGCCACACTCAACAATTGTCCTGTAATATAGTGGTGGCCAGTTTTTAATGGTGGACGAGAGAACCCGGTTACAGTGTAGCCGGTAAGAAACCACCAACCATCCCCAAGCAAACTGGCAAACTTTCTCACAAAAATCTACTTTAGTTCCAGCGGGGCTCGAACCTGTGAAACCAGATGTGAGAAACTGCATGGTTCTAAGCGCAATGTTCTAACCATTCTGCCATAGACGACCCTTTTAAACAGATATTCAAGGGACAGAAATTATAGGATCTCAAAATTCAAGAACGATAGCTACTTATTTTTAACTACACTTTAACTAAAATTTTGGAAGGCTCTAATTTAAGATATCAGAGAAGCCTTTTTCTGGATTCCAGACGTGATGATAATATATAACAAGAGGCTCACAAGAGCCTGTATCGCTCACCTGGCTCCAATTTTTACGTGAACTACCCAAGGACTATTGTGACAGGGTTTGGTTCCAATTAGCCCAGTGGTTTTAGAGTTCTTTGAAAGTGTTCCCATATGATCCAGTGTTAATCTATGTTTCCTGCTGGTGGTCATCTTGGATAGCATCTGGACCTGCCGGACACATTTTTTTTAAATGGGTCCATCCAAGGACCATTATGACCAAGTTTGGTTTCGATTGGGATAGTAGTTCCAGAGAAAAAGATCTGTAAATGCGTTTTCCCAAAGGGTCCAATGTTAAATTATGTTCCCTGCTGGCAGCCATCTTGGATGAGGTGCGAACCTGAAATCACCTTTTTACACAGGACCACCCAAAACTATTGTGACCAAGTTTGGTTCCAATTGGCTCAGTAGTTTCAGAGGAGAAGATCTTTGAATAAAAAGTTTACGTCGGACGGACGGACGATGGACGCAAAGTGATGGCAAAAACTCACCCTAGCTATAGCTAGGTGAGCTAAAAAGAAATTGTATGTGAAAAAAGTTGGGGCTGAAATGTTGAAAGATAATAACGTGTTCCTTATTCAGTCACGGGCTAAGACGGATTTTACCATCAACTCGGTAGTTTGGACTTCCGAGCATCCGGGATATCGACATAATATATGTAAGTTTATCGGACAGAAACAACATGTTTTTATTTATTTGACTTTGTTGGATCGCTTATCTATGATCTGTAATTCAACATATCTTTATTGAATAATTTTGAAAAAATGTAAATTGAGTTTAAGCGTAGAGTAAAAAAAGTAACTATTGCGGTAGATCAACGTGGTTTTTCACTCAAGACATTTTTTCGCTGATTATTTAATTTTCAGAATTACCATGTAGGCCTATAAATAAGAAATTATCAAAACAAAAATTAATATGACTGAATATATATCTGAATGTAATCCTCAAAGATTTGAAAAGGGCTTTCACAATGAACAAGACTACACTATGTGAGCATCTTAGCGTATAAACTTCACCCGACATACTCTGTACTTTGAATATATATATATATATATATATATATATATATATATATATATATATATATATATATATATATATATATATATATATATATATATATATATATTCCTTATGAATGAATGAAGTCAATTTCCCAAAACTCTTGTATAGATACCGATAACCTTTGCTGTTACAGTTGATTTACTATTTTAACCCTACAGACCATAATATATTGGTCTTAACAAGAGAAAAGAGCATACCATCTCGATTTTCAGGGGGGGGGGGGAGGGTTAAGCCTTATCTCGGCGATGTTCATGTGAAGAAAACATCATATATCGCATTTAGTTTACCTGATTAGAAAGTATTTTCATAGTCAATCGGACATGCACTCAATTATGAAAATTTAGGAAATAACAAGTTTTAATTTCATAATTTACATTTTTAATATTCTGTAAATTACACGTTATTTCGAGTTATAATTATCATAATTCGCCTATGTCATCATCAATACCTGTAACATTTTCAATTTATAACCTTTTCCTTTCCATAAAGTCGGTACGATTTATTTTAGTCTATTTAATTTTAGCAATTATGTGCGATCAGACGTAGATCTACAGGCCATAACATGTTAAACAATGAAAAATCAACTAGGTATTTTTTATTGTATCTAAACTTTTTTTCAAAACAAATGAACAAGGATTTTTACGAGTTGATGGAACATCAATCAACGCAGTTATGTCATGATAAGTTCTTTATTAAGATCACGTGAATGAGGAATGACGCAACTTCTATGTCCAACTTCACAGACAGATCTTGTCAATACACAGTAGGGGAAACGTGACCAAAACTCATTTGCATATTAATCGTTAACGGTCCACTGACAGTCGATCAAAATCACAAGAGTATAAGTTAAAAAATAATTGAAAAGTAACATTCTAAAGCAAATTTATAATATCTTAAAATTCATAAAGGACGTCGAACTGACCTTTAAAAGCATATATTTCAACAAGACATATTTTTCTGCGAATTGTGACTATATTTTTGTCAAATATACGAATAAAAGTGTGATTTGGACATTTCAATCTTGAAGTTGAGTTAATGTTGATGAAATGCATATACATGTGTAATTTTGCGTCAATATAATGTGTTACTAACCTAATACTGCATAATATGCTTCATCAGCGTCGGAAGCAAATTGAAAGTGGAAGGGGGGGACCAACTTAAAACACATACACACGCCAGAAACGTCTGGGGCTAAGCCCCAATTTTTAACACCTATGTCTATCTTTGCAAAAAAAAAGGGGGGGGGCTAAGCCCCCCGGTTCCGACGCCTGTGTGCTTTGACTTGTTCCCAATAAACAACTTACCATTAACATTACTTGAGTTCCATCAACTCGTAAACACTAAATACTTAAATGGGAGTAGAATATTATAATTGATGAAAATCGGCGTTTTCTGTCATCGCAATCCGTTGAAAATTACAACTAAGGCGAATCATAAACATTTAAATTTTATTGTAAAATTAAAAGAAGTTTTATATTCGAAACATAGAATTACATTTCAAATAGACTTATGTTTTAGATTTCGTGATATGATGGTGAAATGTCACTGCAGCAGTAGTAGTCACCATTGACAGTTATGCGTGACGTCACGTCCATATCGCTGACATAGTCAAAATAATGAAATGATAGTTGAGTTTGAATTTTGAGTAAATTTGGTAAATTCTGGCCTGGGTTCCTTGCCCAATCTTACTTCGTCGATACTGACAGCGTTAGCATCAGTGAGCCAGGATCCCAGGCTAGGTAAATTCGGGCCCGGGTCAAGTTAGATTCAACCAGGCTAATATAAATATTGTTGAATTTATATTGTGTTCTCTTTGACAATATTTACTTCCTATTAGTGCCTTTCCGGTTTCCCCAAGCCAGACTGGATCCGCACAGAACAAGTTTCAAGACTGCATAGACACGAATAATTTCAGCACCCTAAATGATTTTAACGATTAAACTTCACATTAGATAATATTAAACTTTCAAAACTGACTAAATTAGGATAATAACTGCTCCCTTCATGGAAATTCACGGAATCTCGCACCGAGTACGTCGAAAGAAAAAAATGACCCGGAAGTGAATAAACTACCGTGTCACAAACCAAAAGTAAAACTTGAGAGATGTTTTTTGGTTGATAATTACAAGTGAATTTTAGATAATCATGGCGACAGCTAGTACAGAATTTGAGCTGGACCGCACGTTAGGAGAGGGAGCATTCGGGAAAGTGTATCTATGCCATGACAAGGGTGATAATAAGAATAAGGTAAAATACTAATAGATCATTGGAATGGGTGAGTCACCATTGCCGTGGTGAAAAACTTATGTGACTTTGGTAAATTCACGTATCGTGATCTGGTAGAGTCGGACAATTGAAATGTTTTATAATTTACACTCTGATAAATCTTTCGCACTTAAAAAAAATAGGGGCCTATTGCTGTAATAATTTGGTCTCATTAAAATTTCGATGTCAATTAAATCATCAGATACGACGTCCCTTGTATGACTATTTAAAGCAAGAAATATGAATATTTTGAATTGAATTGCTTATTTTATTTCTTTTAAATATTCCCAGAATCTTGAATAATCTCCTTAATAATTATTCTTCAGGGTCTACCGTACTGATTCTTCTACTTTCGCTTTCGGTGTCCATATTGGTTGGACTTCCCTTTCGTCAGAAATAGATATTGTAGTCCGACAGGTGTGGCCATGTGGTATGTTGATAAAATAAAAATAAACAAAATCATATTTCAACAGATATTCCACTTAAATTAGGCGATAAAATATTGTAAATAAACAAATGAAGTTTATAATACACAGAAATAGCACTTTAGCTCACAATTTAATACATGCATGTACCTTGTGTTTGAATTTTTAAAGATTTTTCAAAAATGCAAATTCTTTTACAGATTGGCTATTCTGTGATCAAAATCAATAGCTCTACCATTTATACTGAATGTATGACTGTATTACAATGTATATCAATTATATAATTTACAAAATAGACATAAACCTAAACATTTTGTTTACCCTACACAATTATATACTATGTATATCATTCTTACATTCAGTCTAGCTCAATACACATGATACAAAACAATGTGTTTTTATTAGATTTTCACTTCCTATGTTTTACTAGGGCTAGGCTTATATATATTGCTGGATTTACCAGTCCTTGTATTTTTTTTACCCTTCCAATTGGGCTACATTGGGGAAAAAGTAACTATGGACAAGTATGGTCATTTAACTTATAAGAAAAATAAAAAAAAATTGTGATTCATTTAGCTCTTGTTTTTCAACTGACAACATGGTTTTCATCTGAAGACTCTGAAGTGCAGTTCAT
The DNA here is from genome assembly GCA_030159075.1 of Atrina japonica. Taxonomy (NCBI): domain Eukaryota; kingdom Metazoa; phylum Mollusca; class Bivalvia; order Pterioida; family Pinnidae; genus Atrina; species Atrina japonica. The sequence continues at coordinate 169,651 of BROG01000355.1, forward strand.
ACATGTACATGAACTCAATTCTCCGTTTTATTATTTAATAAATGACTTGGTGAACATACATGATAACATGTTGTTACCGAGATCCCTCAACAGACCTTTCTCTGTCATGTGACTTTCATCACCACGTGACCTAAATCTTGGCATATTGGACAAAATGGCGAATACATACAGTAGTCCGCATATCAGCTGATAAATAATTAAAGTTCAAATTAATGCAAAAGTTCCCACAATTAAAATGTTAGTTTTCAATCTAGTATTTCCTACAAAAAATTGACCACAAACAATGTGATTAGGCAGAAACTCATAATAGGGGCTTGGATGGTGTATCATAGAAATACGCTCTAGTCGTATGCTCATTCTTTACATCGGGAAATGGTTTTAAATGAAATGTTATCCTTCCACAGATATTTACCTGGCTTATTTTTGTTTCTGGAATACGATTTACAACACTGCATCACACATCAGTACTTCCTTTTTTAATTTGTTATGATACACCCCGTTGCTTATGTTTACTTGTATTTCCTGTGACAAAAGTGCCCAGCTTTTCTTAACAGTCACATGATCAGCGCAACGTATTTTCTGAACCATTCCGGATCACAGAAATGACATACATGTATTTGGAAATTTTTGCTCAAAATTGGGAAAAAATAGCAGATTTTTCTTTGGGAATGGGGCCTTTTACAGGACCTGCATGTTGATGATATTAATTTCTGTTAAATATGTACATGTAACATTTTGATATAATTAAAATAAATCTTATTTGAAGAATATTTTAAAACTCTATGCCTTAACAGTACGCATGTACATGTAGCGAGATTTTAATTAAAACAAAGTAAAAGGAAAAGGTTCAATATGTCTTACTTCTTTTTGGTTTTTTGTTTTATTGTTGATTTACATCCAACCAGAATGTAATATTTGGAGATGTCATCAGCTCTAGGTGAAGTGCTACTCATTTTGATCTGTGCTATGGACTGATGCCAACACAGTGAGTGTCTTTTTATGTCACAATGCCTACAATGTAATTTGACACGGGACCTCAGTTTTAAGTCTCATCTGTAAGACCCATGACTCTCACTTCATATGCCGAGTGCTTGGCGAAGGAACAGTCGCAACCATTATTTAAAGTCTTTGGTATGACCTATTACCGGAAATCCAACCCAGGACCTTCCATTTGCGAGTTCAGTGTTCTACCACCAGACCTCCGCATGTGGTCCATTATTTAGATAAGAAACATGTACATCAACATGAAAATTCATATTTAACCTGTCTACTGATGAAAAAATGAATGCTACAAATGTCCTTAAGATCAATGAGATGGACCAGTTAATTTACATTCTTACATCATGTAGTTTGGGCCTCTGTGGCAGAGTGGGTGGAGTTTCACACTTTAAACCACCATTAGTCAGCGCAGGTTTGAGTTACACTCACCTGAACTGATTTTCTCTGAAAGTTTGATAGGTTCTCTCTTTCACCACAAAACTAGCTGCTACCATATGACTGAAAAAATTGTTGAGTGTGACGTAAACAGTGTTCAAATTCAAAATACATGTAGGTACATCTACAGGTGTAAATAAGATAAAAGACAAAAAATGAATAGAGATGACAAGTTAACTTTGGTTTTTAAGCATTACTAGGAGAACCTGAGATTTATGGTCTTTTAAATTGAATACTGGTAAAAGTGTATATAAACATACTGAATCTGTACTTAGATTGGATTTTACCTTTTGATGTTATACATGTAGATGTAATTTATACACTTTCAAATAGATAAAGAATTGAAGTCCGAATAGCTAATGCCATATCCTTGGAGTTGTTGAGCCTTCATTTGGCACCTTGACTTTTGACAAAGTGAACTTGACCTTGGACTTAGACCTACTTTTCAAAATTTTAAGTTAATCTGAGCTGAAGGAATCAAAATTTTACCAGTCCTTTGACCTTAAAATCAATTTTGAAAATTTACACCCATTTCGGCGAGCTTTGTTGTCTTCTGACAACTCTTGTTTCTAAGTATCGTGTTCCCTTCAATTTAGAAATCAAAGAACAAATGGAAATCAGGAGTCAACAAGAATGAAAATTTCCACTTGTTCTGCAGGACAAGTAGTAATTCATTCTACTTGTCCGAATTCAAAAATGACTTGTCTTAAAATCAAGTGTAACATTCAAAATTATTATTCAGAAATTGTTTAATAGCCTCGATCAGATTAGCTGACGAATGCGTTATCACCGTTTATTCACATTGGCTGAGGCTTCATGAATAATGAAAAAATATGCACAAGTGAATTCAGGCTCATGAAACCATGGGTAGGAAAGAGCATAGCGATTCCCAACAGTGGTTTTACGACGCTGGGGCTCCGAGGCCTATACTGTTTCTTTATAGTTCATGGCAAATTTAGGAATCACTATGTCGGATTTTTCAGTTGTTTATATGACAGGACAGAAAATTGACGTGTCAATTAGTAGTTGTTTTAGAGGAACCTTTAAGGAAGATACTATAAGTAGGATAGTCATTGCGCGTGGTAAACCGTCTTATAGGGATATTGTAAGTAATCTTTGAATTACTGTAATTACTTTATTAATTACACTGCTATGTCATATGCCTATGATAGAAAACCCCATCTATCTTGATATATTCGCATAAATTTTGTATAGCAAAAACTGACAGAAACATCTTATGCCATTGAAAACGTCGTAATTTTCAAACGAAACACCAAACAATTGCCATGTATATAGCTATAATTTCAATCTACTAAAACACCTGTAACTTGTACGACATGGTCATTATTAACTGTTGAATATATTTTTTTTCTATTGTGAAAATATACTTGGGTTATTTTTGTACGGTAGAAAATGTTCTGGGCCATTTTTCTATGGTGAAAAATATTTCTGTGCCTTTTCTATATCCGTTAAAAGGTTATCTGAAAAACGGGTCATTTTTCCTACTGGTATGGGTCAGTAGACCTTTATGGAGTTGATTCTTTCTGTAAACGTTTGTCATAATAGGATGCAACTTCAGAGAACTTCCAGTTAAAAATAAAAACCTGGAATCTAGATACCTTGCAGTGCTAGTACATTCATGTTTGACATGCTTTCTGTATCAGTGTAACAGCAGTGAATAGTACACGTGCAATCGCTAATTAGGGATGTTTGTATCACCTTTTTTTCAATTTCTGACTAATTGCAGTGCATGTGTGCACTAGTTTTGATTAGTATGGCTTTAAATTGTATAATGTGTGAATCGGAGAATTTTTTACGATATTTCATGTAGTTCAATTTAAGTGGTCAATGACCCTTAAACAAGAACAATTTTTATTGAATTAATTAATTTTTGTGTACAACAATTTCAATTGTCCTTTCGGACAAGTGAGAAGTAAAATCTACCTGTCCGAATGCAAAATGGACTTTCCCGGACAATCGGACAAACCTTCATGTTGAACCCTGGAGATATACATTGTACATATTCCGGTAACAGAATCTACAGGACAGCTTCAGACAGCGGAAATTAGGAATAAACAAGCATTTTTAGTTGAACAATTCTGGGATACAACAACAGGGGTAATAACTGCTACTTAGGGGTAATAAAGAAATTTACAATCATGGTTTTAATACTTCCTAGAAGGTACACACAAATTGGACAAATCACTCTTACATATAAACAATGTAATGACAGTTGAGTCATACAAATGCTTTCATTATTTATAATACTTCAATCAGATACAAACCATGTGAAAAAATAAAACTGATGAAAATGAACTATCCGTAGATTTTTTTATGAGGCCAGTTTATTTTCTAATACACTTGCCCTGTGGGCCACTTAAGAGAAAGAGTTTATTTCATGTGCTGATTGGCACCAGACATTTTACTATGAATAACAAAAAAAAACGAAGTCCAAGGTGAATATTCAGGGAATTCCTGCTGTTTGTCATTGTAGAATGACCCTTGGATATTGTTTTCATAGATCTGATGTAAAGATGACGTTGAAACCCAGTGCCACAGCAAAAGTGATGTGGCATCATTCCCCAGCAGTTAATAGATTGTGAAAAAAAATTATACATTCTTCATACGATTATTTCACAAAATTTTTACTTACTGTACTCCTACCCTCCCTGAATCCCTACTTTGATGAGTGACAGTGCAATGTTTCCAGGTTGCGCTGATGGTGTATGAAGACCTACATGTACATGTACCCTGATGTTTTCTTCTAGAAGAGTCTATTATGATTCAGGGGAGATAGAAGAGTCTATTATGATTCAGGGGAGATAATTTTTAACTTGATTCATTTGGTCAGCTGTTTTTTATTTTCTTATTTTTGTTTTACAGTTTGCTATGAAAGTGATTGATTTGAGGAAGTCACCTCAAGATGAACGAGAATTAGCACTGAAAGAGTCGAAACTTTTAGCAGACCTGCAGCATGAAAATATATTACATCACGTTACTTCATTTGAAAAAGACGGAGCTCTTTGCATCGTGACAGAATTCTGTGATGGCGGTGACCTAGCACAGTATTTGGAACAAAGAAACATGAAGTCTCTGAGTGAACCACAAATAGTAGAGTGGTTCCAACAGATATGTAGTGCCCTTGAGGTGGGTAACAGATGTATTCATAGTTTCAGTGGAAACTTTCTTGAAAGACCACTCGTCATCTGAGATTTTAATTTTGAACAGTGTTTTATGCCACACTCAACAGTTTTTCAGTTATACAGCAGCAGCCAGTTTTCATTGGTGGAGGAGAGAACCTGGGTACAATGTACTGAGGCAGAGACCACCAGCCTTCCAGAAGTTTGCCAGTTCACTTGCAGAAGGCTGTTTGTATCTTCCCAGGTATGTTGTAACTGGGTCCTTTTATCCACTACTAAAAACTGGCTGCCACTAAACAACTAAAAATTTGTTGAATGTGTTATAAAACACCACAAAAAATTGCCGAAAACAAAAGTTAACATGAGCATTTGACATACTTCTAACTACAGTTCACCCCCAATATACCGCCACCTTTTGTTTTCCTGAATTTTGGCGGTATAACGGGTTTGGCAATATATCGAGGTTTACTATTTTTGAGATGTGATCATTTTCATCTTGACCTTTAATCCCTGCTATAAATTGTGTCCCGTTTACAACTCACTATCGTAAATTCAGATATTGTGTCTATTGTTCAAGCTTGGACAATTTGGCCATCATCGTTTTTTGTTTAAAATAACTCTATGAACGACTGTTAATGCAAAGGCTTTAAGTTTTTATATTTCATCTATCATAATTATTTATAGCCCTCGTAAGCTGGTCCCTGTCTGATTTCTACACTTTGTTCATATAACTGGATATGACACTTGATATTGGAGTTATCTCCCTTTGTAGTCGAAGTATGAAGTAAAGAAGCTACTGTCAGCTAACAGTTTTACTCACATCTGTTTTTTTCATTTGGTCTGGCAATATGCTGAGGGATTTAACATGTATAAATGACCATTTGTACCGGAGATTCGGCGGTGGATGGCGGTATGCAGGTTTTGGCATTACAACAAGGGAATTATATGGGAGGAAATCCGTTCTTCAAGAAATAGGGGCGTTATACGGGTTTAGTGTTATTACGGAGGCCGTTACTACGGGGATGAACTGCATATGCGAAAGAGCATTATTTAAACTTCTTATCAAATACACAAATCTTTATGATTGGCTGAGATTTAGAAGTTTAAATATGCTTACAATCTTGAAATCGATTTTACCTGAACTTACATCACAGTCTCATTCCAGTAGAAAAATTAACAGCCTGCAAATTTGAAGTGTTTTAAATTCAAAAATTGAAAAGTAACAATTAGATATAATTTTCTAGTTTACATGCACATTTAAAAGATGTATTTATGTGTAAGATTCAATCCTCAGTAATTTTGGGGTCCTTTTTTCATACTTTAATTTATTCACCTCTAGTACAGTTATTTTAGCCTCAAAAGGGGGTTAACCCCAAACTAATTGCAACAGAATTTTTTATTTTTTGTTTTTGCTACTTTGAAAGTTTATTGTTTGTAGTAAATTATGTTAAAAATCTGCATTCGTAAGAATAGTGGAAATTTGCGAAAATTGTACTTTTTCAGTATCAGTTTCAGTAAAATATCTACAGCTAAAAAATGGGGGTAGGGGTAGTGTTTTTGATATTATAACAAATATTATGTGGAGTAGATCATCAGCATGCATACCAATTTGTATTACTGGTACTTTGATGTAATTAGAACCAATTTCCTGAGAAGTATCTGAATAGAGGATTCGCTGCAAAACTGCTGGGGGGTTGACATATGCACGTGTGACTGAAAAACAAGATGGTCAAGCCTATGTTTTGTGTTTATTTTCTGATTGAGGAAAGGACGCCGAACAGATCAATGTATACTTTATAGGTCAACACTCCCTTGAAGATGAGATGTACAGGAAAACATTAATATTATTGCCTATGGAAAACTATTTAGTTCAGGGGTGGAGATTAATGGGTGCCCGATCACCCGAGGCGAATGAATAAAGTGAATTTATGATCGAGCGAATTGTTTTACTTACTTGTTTTGAATAGGGAAAAGAACTATGGAAATTTAATAACTCTTTATTGTACGATACTGAATATACGAAACAAATAAATAACAAAATTAACAAAATAATTTCCCAAAATGCTTTACCAGTCTATAATTTTGATAACTTGGATAATATTCCAAAAGATTCTCTTCAGTTTACTATAAATGATCAACTTTTTCTAGAAGTTCTTTTAATGGAATTTAGGGGGAAACCATATTTTATGCTTCTCATAGGAAAAAAATGGAAAATCAAATATAATATAACCTTAAAAATGAAATTATATCACTAGAAAACCAAATAAATAAATGTCAGAATCATAGATTCTGAATTGCAAGAATTTGATAAAGAATGGTCAAAATGGAAACCAGTCCTTGATAATTGATATAAAATTGACTAACAGATATTTTATGTTGCACTCACATAACACTCTCTCTCTCTCTCTCTCTCTCTCTCTCTCTCTCTCTCTCTCTCTCTCTCTCTCTCTCTCTCTCTCTCTCTCTCTCTCTCTCTCTCTCTCTCTCTCTCTCTCTCTCTCTCGTATGTAAGTGAGTGAGTAAAATTAATGTGAGGTGTATGTTACAGGGTACTATACAGTAAATGTGTATATACAAGTTAGTAATAACATTTATCAGGAAAATATAAAAATCTATATGTTTAAAACCAAGTTAATTATAATATATCAAATCAGTTGTACATTATACTAATGAAGTCATACCATGGTGATGGTTAAAAATACATTGTACTAATGAAATTTTGTGAATCAAAATGATAACGCTGTAGCAAGAGTATGTTCTTGCTGCACAAATTGTACAGTACCGAATCAAAGTGTTTAAAAAAAAATAATAATAAGAACTAGACAAATTTAATCTACACCAGTCCCTATATAAGCTACATTAAAAAATTCTCAGGTTATGTCTATAAAAGTCGCACATGCGCAGTATGATTTGTCTAAAATTGTTGTACATGCGCAGTATGATTTGTCTAAAATTGTTGTACATGCGCAGTATGATTTGTCTAAAATTGTTGTACATGTGCAGTATGATTTGTCTAAAATTGTTGTACATGCGCAGTATGATTTGTCTAAAATTGTTGTACATGCGCAGTATGATTTGTCTAAAATTGTTGTACATGCGCAGTATGATTTGTCTAAAATTGTTGTACATGCGCAGTATGATTTGTCTAAAATTGTTGTACATGCGCAGTATGATTTGTCTAAAATTGTTGTACATGCGCAGTATGATTTGTCTAAAATTGTTGTACATGCGCAGTATGATTTGTCTAAAATTGTTGTACATGCGCAGTATGATTTGTCTAAAATTGTTGTACATGCGCAGTATGATTTGTCTAAAATTGTTGTACATGCGCAGTATGATTTGTCTAAAATTGTTGTACATGCAATGTCCTAAGGACCCTTTCCTCAGTTGCTGGTTCATATCTAATAAACAAGTAAATATTAATTGACATTGTTGTATTGACTTGTTTCAGACAGGCATATTATTTAATATTTTAAATTGTATAAAATGTGCAAGAATCAACTCTCCAATGTGACAAGAAACAAAAAAATTATCGCATGAAAACCCGTTCTATGGAGACACGATTACATACAGCCATACAGCCTCACTGTGCTTCCATACATGTACATTTAAAAATCATGCAACATCTGCTTCCATTTTCAATTCATTATTTCGAAGAAATGAACAACCTGACGTATAAATAACCTTGAATAAAAGTTTGCTACATGTATATGTATTTTTCAATCGTTAATAATCATACATGAATATTTACATGTATGGCAAGAGATATGTTTTTAGTAGCCTAGTTACATTGTAATCGTTCCTTTTATCTTGTGTCTACTCACTTTGTCGTAAACATAGGAAGTTGACATGTATACAACCCATTCTTTTTTCGAAAATGAAGGTTATTACAAGTTGATGGAACATCAACGCAGTTATGTTATGCTAAGTAATTTATTGGTAACAAGTCAAAGCACATTTTGCAGATTTGGGTTAATAACACATTATATTGACCTAAAATTACACATATGTGCATTTCAGCAACATAAACTCAACTTTAAGATTGAAATTTCCAAATCACACTTTAATTCGTATATTTTTGCTTTTTAAAATGATGAAAATATAGTAACAATTCGCTGAAAAATATAGGTCTACAAGACTTGTTGAAATATATGCTATTAAAGGTTAGTTCGACGTCCTTTATGAATTTTAAGATATTTTAAATTTGCTTTAGAATGTTACTTTTCAATTATGTTTTACCATTATACTCTTGTGATAGAATTGACATTCAAAGCAATAGACTGGACTGTTAACAACTCTTGCACAGGATTAATATGCAAATCAGTTTTGGTCAAGTTTCCCTTACTGTGTATTGTCGAGATCTGTCTGTGAAGTTGGATATAGAAGTTGCCTCATTCAGTGATCTTAACTTGCAGCAGTCTTTGAAGTTGGGAAAATGTTTTACATGTACAGGTATTGACCTAGATATTTAAGGCTACTGATAGGAAGTATAGCATAAGGGTATATACTGCCCTGTCTCATTGAACTTTAATATGGATCAAAATGATGAAACAATGTTTATAAGCACAAGATTTTATAATGATATTGCTGATCTATGTAGTTTGTTGCATAATAGATAAGCCGTCAGTACTCACGTCTGACTCGATTTTTAGTTACTTTTTTTGTGAAACCTAATTTTACTGAATTAAAAAGTATTCAGTATACTGAGTATATTATACCTCATTAAAACTTACGATCGCCATCAATTCATATCAGTACTTTCAGTGCTTTGATTTATAAACTGTACAAACTTTTAGCAGCATAGAATAATTATATATTATTATACCTCATTAATAAAACACAGTCATGGATTGGTTGAGAGCCGTCACGTGTCAGGGAGTCTACACTCCATGTCTCCCTCGCATGCGTCATATCTCTCTCACGTGTGACATATCTTTCTCATTTGAAAACCCTTGCAGGTTATTCCACAGTGTTTATTGATTCTGTATTTCGGTATAATAAACAATTTTTTGCCCTAGTTGTATGGAGACATGAGGATTTGTTTACCCTGTCCTTGGAAAATATGACTTGCCTTGGATAAACAAATCCTCATGTAACCCTACAATTAGGGCAATAAATGTATATAAGTGAATTAACTTACATTTATGCTGTAAGAAGCCTTTATTATGACTTAAGTAGTACTTCATTACAAATATCAAAACTGTTCTGTTGCAATTAGTTTGAGGTAAAATACTACTCTTGTTTTTTGTTGTTGTTTATTTTTATTATTTTATTTTAGACAACTTTCTGTTATAAGTTTACAACTGTCTTGTGCAACCGTCTTGAAATGTATTACTTGTCAATTGAATATAGGTCAAGATTGACAGGTAAACATGAAACTTTTAAAATATATCTTGATAATATCTTAGTAATCAGGGTTGAATCACATGCACATTAATAAGTCCTAGGCGCACACACAATAAATATATATATATATATATATATATATTATATATATATATATATATATATATATATATATATATATATACAGTAAAACCTGCTATAGCGGCCACCTCTATATAAGGATTACCTGTTTATAAAGGCCAGCTTTTTCAAGTCCCTTGACTGCATACTTCAACTAAATTGAACCTGTGTATAAAGGTCACCTGCACATAAAGGTCAATATTTTCTGGTCCCTTGGCTGGCCCCTATATACAAGTTTCACTGTATATATATATATATATATATATATGCTATATGTGCTATGCTATGTTTCGTCAATTACTGAGTAAAAAAAATGACAACTGAAAAGTTAAGATATATATATATATATATATATATATATCTTAAGAATTTAAATTTCACTTCATTGTCGTCATTGAGTGTAACAATATAGTATTTGTTGTTTCGTATTTGAAAGGGTCAATTCCAGGCACTGAAAATTGTTATGATATACATGTACAGTGAAACTTGTATATAATGACCTCCTTAGGGACACAAGAAAACCAGTCTTTAATCTTTATAGGGAGGTGGTCTTTATATAAAGGTTGATTTGTACACAAATGGTACTATTGTAGACAGCAAAAAACAGTCTTTGTGAACAGGGGGTCTTTATATATAGGTGTTCGCTAAAGCAAGTTTTACTGTATTATCAAAAATATAAATACAGTGAAGCTCAACAAGTGCCTTAAAATAGGTCAGTAAAAACAATTGACGTCATATAAAATACAGCAGTGAAATGTCAATTGCTTGTGAGTTTTCAACTGCACCGACCAATGAAATAACTTGAAACAAATAGAGGATATTAGAGGGTAGAGGGTATTAGAGGATAGAGAGTATTACATGTAGATTTCACTTCTTTTGCTTGTTGCCAGGCACTAGACAGTCACTTTCTTAATCTATAGTGTGACAGATGCACATACAGTGTATATGTACAAATGTAACAGGAATTGAACCCACAACATTCTACTTGTGAGAGGAACATTATTGACTTATTGATTAAAAATTCACATCTCGGGGATTTTCCACACTCTTTTGAGAATGTGGCCTGTGCCTTTTGAATTTGGAGTTTTCAGAAACATATCATCGAAATTGGGAAATCTAGAAATACACAAAACTGTGAAAACAGAAAAATCTCTTCAAATTCATTGTCCTCTGAATTCCATTGGGAAATTTTGACTGCAAATTAGGTAAAAATGCATCGTTTTTGCATTGAGAATGGGGCCTTATTTTGGCCCCATATAATTGGGTGGAAAATCCCTGCATCTAAAGGTAGAATCAGCAAATTTAATTAGACAAGACAGGTTCACCACATTAGGACGCTAACACACCTGGGCACAACACGTCAAACTCTCTCATACACAATCACTGTAAATACACAATCACAGTAAATATACAGTGGATAATGGAACCTACTGTCATGAACCACTCTCATGAAAGATCACCTGTCTTTTGAGACCACATTCTGAAAACCACTTGACTAAATAATTCTTTAAATAAAACCTCTATTGAGAGACCACATGTCTTGAGAAACCACATTTCAGTGGCAGATAGGATGGCAATCTCTCACTGCTCCCGTTTTCTGATGTGTCGCGTAGAAGATCTAACACAATCCGCTTTGGGGTCACATGTAAGTGACCTCTCCTAGATGTGTAATGTTCAACCAATAAAAATGTGACTTACAAAAATTAATGGCACAGAGATGTTATTTATTTTATAAAAAAGGAAACAGTCAGTCCGCAAATTGCCATCAGAATATGTTTTTTGTACTACCGTATTTGTGTGCCTAGTGTTGTTAATCAATGGAGGATGGCCTCTCAATACAGGTTTTACTGTAAGACCACATTATTTCTGTGGCAGATGGAGTGGTCTCTCAAGACAGGTTTTATTGTAAGACCACATTATTTCTGTGGCAGATGGAAGTGGTCTCTCAAGACCGGTTTTACTGTAAGATCATTATTTCTGTGGCAGGATGGAGTGTTCTCTCAAGACACGTTTAACAGTAAAACCACATTTCTGTGGCAGATGGAGTGTTCTCTCAAGACAGGTTTTACTGTAAGACCACATTATTTCTGTGGCAGATGGAGTGGTCTCTCAAGACAGGTTTTACTGTAAGACCACATTATTTCTGTGGCAGATGGAGTGGTCTCTCAAGACCAGTTTTACTGTAAGACCACATTATTTCTGTGGCAGATGGAGTGTTCTCTCAAGACACGTTTAACAGTAAAACCACATTTCTGTGGCAGATGGAGTGGCCTCTCAATACAGGTTTTACTGTAAGACCACATTATTTCTGTGGCAGATGGAGTGGTCTCTCAAGACAGGTTTTATTGTAAGACCACATTATTTCTGTGGCAGATGGAGTGGTCTCTCAAGACCGGTTTTACTGTAAGACCACATTATTTCTGTGGCAGATGGAGTGTTCTCTCAAGACACGTTTAACAGTAAAACCACATTTCTGTGGCAGATGGAGTGGTCTCTCAAGACAGGTTTTACTGTAAGACCACATTATTTCTGTGGCAGATGGAATGGTCTCTCAAGACCGGTTTTACTGTAAGACCACATTACCGGTATTTCTGTGGCAGATGAAGTGGTCTCCCAATGCAGATTCTACTGTATCTATATGAAAGGCTTCTATGATTAAGTAAGGATTGAATATTCATTCACGAACTGAATCAAATTAATAATTGCAGATTTTTAAAATTAAATGAGACTCACTTGGACAGGAAAGTACATGTACATGTGTATTCAGTCACTGCTCAGCTACATGTGGGAATGAAATGTTAAGATTTTAAAACAGTTCTGGATTATTTCACTTTAGTGTGTTTAACTCCCTAGGGTTTTAGCTCAGAAAATTATGATCACCATTCTTTTCTTGCATAGTCTCCAAGAATTTTACAACATTTTGTTCTGAAAAAGCTCTTATGTTGTATCAAGAACTGTTGGGTAAATTTTGGCAGGATTGTGAAGCAAACACCTGTCCATGAATTTGCGATATCTGTACATTTGCCTGTCTGTCTGTCCTTCTGTTTGTCTGTCTGTCATCTTTCTGCCTCACTGTGTGCCTGTTTGTCTGTCTGTTTGTACATGTATGTCTGTCTGTCCATCTGTCTTTCTATCATTCCATCTCTGTTAACAATTTGGTTTAGCCGTTTCATTGAACTCTGTCGTTACAAAAAAATCTAGAGTATCACGTTGAAACTTGGCATGATGATAGAACATGATAACATTAGTTGACTATGACCTTCATATTTTAGCTCGACCTTGACCTTTGCAATCCAATGCTTCACAATTCAGCCATACTACCATCAAAAGATTATTGGGTTTTTATATTAAAAGAACATAGTTCAACCAATGCCAGGCTTAATGATGTAGCAGGTAACAAATTATATCTTTTTTCATGGTGAATCAAACATATATTGAGTTTTCATGACATTTTCTTTTGTAGTATCTGCACAACATTAATGTGTTACACAGGGATATGAAAACCCAAAATGTCTTTCTAACTGGACCAGAGTTGAAAGCAAAACTTGGTGATCTTGGACTTGCTAAGTAAGTATGTCTTCAAGTGATCAAATTGTTACGACAATATGGTGCCATGGCTGGTTCATAGTGACCTGTCGGGGTGGAGAACAAAAGAGGTGGAGATGACTCAGTGATAAAACACTTGGCTGCCATTCCAAAGGTCTGGGGTTTGATCCCCACAGGGAACGACCTGAAAATCTTGTGATGTGGTTTTTCAGAGGTGATTTATCATCTCCCACCTCCCATCCTCATACCAGATACGGGGGTGTATAAACGGGATTGGCTGAGGCATGCATATTATCTGTGATTGTATGTCTCATGTAAGCAGGCACGTTATAATAACTTGTGGAAATCCTGAACAAACAGATCTATTACACACACTTCAGCATTCACACACACACACATGCATACAAAGATGAGGGTGGGCAATGAGAGTTATGTACATGTATAAAATAAAAAACATTCTCTCCAAGAAGGACTGCCTGGCTATAACATTCAATCAAGGATTTCTTATGGTGCTAGGGCTGGTTCATATTGACCTGTCTGGGTGGAGATCAAAGTTGGCTCGAATTGATCTGAGGAGATGGAGCTTGGAGTGGTTCATATTGACCTGTCTGGGTGGAGATCAAAGTTGGCTCGAATTGATCTGAGGAGATGGAGCTTGGAGTGGTTCATATTGAACTGTCTGGGTGGAGATCAAAGTTGGCTCAAATTGATCTGAGGAGATGGAGCTTGGAGTGGTTCATATTGACCTGTCTGGGTGGAGTACAAAGTTGGCTCAAATTGATCTGAGGAGATGGAGCTTGGAGTGGTTCATATTGACCTGTCTGGGTGGAGTTCAAAGGTGGCTCAAATTTATCAGACAAGATGGAGTCTTGGCTGGTTCATAGTCACCTGTCTGGGTGGAGCTCAAAGTTGACTCAAATTGATTGGAATTTCGACTCATCCGATTTCGACATAATGAGATTTCACTGTATATACAAATATCTTCTCAGTCTTAGATTCAGTTGTTTACATTTAAATCAGGTGAGCTGTTCAGGCTCATGCGAACCTTTTGTTTGCAGAAATAACACTGTTTTGGGCTTTGCTTACTCCCTTTGGCTTGATTTAACCAGCAGCATGACAACTGGAAGGTCTTGCCGCTTGTCCCTTTGAGGCAGGGAGAGATGTCAAGTGTCTGTTTGCTTGTGTCCGTCCTGAGTGATCAGCCTTTCCATGACTATTTAGATGCCTCTGCACTTGTGCAATCCAACGAAAGTATCAGACTGCACATTCTAGACCCATTGACCCTTCATCTGGGAACCTTCATGCTGATGATCTGGTGCTCTTCCAACTGAGCTATTCTGTTTGCTTCCCTTACTCTATATTTTGTTTTGTTTTTTTCCTTTTATAAATTATAATTTTCAAGGGAGATAAATTTGTTATATATTCCAAAAGTATACTGAGAATAATGCTGTGTATAGTTATGTTATTTTAATATTTCAGAGTGCTAGAAAAGCCAACAGCTAAAGCAGTGACGTTTTGTGGTAGTCCTTATTACATGAGTCCTGAGATTTTTGCCTGCAAACCCTATGATTCTAAGGTATATGTTTAAAGACCATTCAAATTATTTTATAAAAAATTATCTGTCGTCCGTCCGTCCGTCTGTCAATTAACTTTTCACATTTTTGACTTCTTCTCCAAAACCGCTGAAGGGATTTTGATGAAACTTTATAGAAAGCAAGTACTCAAGATCATCCACCAATTTTGTTCATTTTGGCCAGATCGGCCCAGGGTTGGATCCAGGGTGAGGCGAAAGAGGCCTCAGGGGTTAACCCTCTTTAAAAATCTTCTCCTCTAGAACTGCTGCATGGATTGAAAAACTAATTACATCTGAATGATCTACATAGATGTATGATTTGATTTTGTTAATTTCGTAGAGGTGGCATTTCTTAACACTCTCAGCTTCTTCTTCAAAACTGCTGAAGGGATTATGACAAAACTTTAAAGGAAGCAATTACCCAACCAAGTTCCCCTATAAGTTTGTGTTTTTTTACTAGATCAACTCAGAGGTGGATCCAGGTTGGGGCAAAATAGGTCTCAGTAGGTATCCTTCTATGGAAATCTTCTCCAGAACTGCTGCATAGATTGAAAAACTAATTGCATCTGAGTGATTTACATGGATGCATGATTCAATTTCCTGTTTTTGGAATAAAGTGGAAAATTAATTCTTGACATGTTTTTGACATCTTTCCCGACTTTATAATTTTCATTCATTTTTAAGTCTCTTCCACTCCCAAGGAGTGTTATAATAATTTGTAAATTGAGATTCCCATATTTGTAAGATACCAACACAGTTCAGGTGAGGGATGTGGTCCATGGGCCTCTTGTTTATTTTTCTTTTATTATTTTGTTCATACATAGATCACAAAAAAAAAAATACACATAACTTTCGGAGCACTTGGGTACAATACCCACCACTTTCCAAATGCAGTGGGTATTTTTACCCGCAGAATATCAGTTAAGTGAGTATATGCCAATGCTGCTGAATATCAATCAGGGCTTAAAAATTATTTTTTAGATACTTAAGTCCGGGACTTGGAGAGTAAATTTATGACAAGTCAAATTGAGAAATTTCAAAGTCCATGTTGAATTTTGTTCATAAGTAATAGAGTAAAATTAAATGAATGCAGATGAGGCAAGTCCCTTGGACTTTAGGTATTTCTAAATGGCAAGTCTGAACCCAAATTAACCAAGTCCCGGACTTCGGACTTGGGGAATTTTCTGTTGATTTTCTTCTAATTACTTGGCTGCTGCATGTAAATTACAGTTGATTGATGTATATTTAACTGTCTGTACAATGTAAGTCCATGTTTTAACATCTGGGTGATGGTCAACAAAACACATTAACACTAGTACAGTGCTTGATCACACTTAATCATTTAATGACCAACATCCATTCAGAGCAAGTACTCTCAATCTTTTATCTATCAGTAAGTTTCAAATCAAGTGTGTTTGATTTGACACTTCAGATTTAAATTGTGTTGGGTATCTTATGCATGGATATTAATTTGCTTGTGTGTCTGTTGTTTTTTTATGCCTAAACTACACACCTTATCTAGAGCATTGTAAATAATAATGTAAAAGAGAGATAAGAATTTAATTTCTCTGACTTTTACTGCCAGGATACAATTCTACAAAAACAAAATTTGGTCTCGTGAATTTTTCATGCTTCACACTTGAACTACATTTACACATGTAGAACTTCTTCCTTGGCTATCCAGTGACCCACTTATAATACTACCGAAACCGACACATAATCCTATATACAGTCAAACCCACCTGTTACATTGAAATCCTGCTTAATTTAAAATGATTTTCATTTCCTGGCCATATTTCATTTATTACAATTATACAAATGTAAATATATTATTTTGAACACCCTGTGATTTCCCTTTTTTTATTTCAGTATATCTAGGTATGACTGTAATTTTGTTATGGTGGCCTTACAATGATTTCCCTTTTTTATTTCAGTATATCTAGGTATGACTGTAATTTTGTTATGGTGGCCTTACAATGATTTCCCTTTTTTATTTCAGTATATCCAGGTTTGACTGTAATTTTGTTATGGTGGCCTTACAATGATTTCCCTTTTTTATTTCAGTATATCCAGGTATGACTGTAATTTTGTTATGGTGGCCTTACAATGATTTCCCTTTTTTATTTCAGTATATCCAGGTTTGACTGTAATTTTGTTATGGTGGCCTTACAATGATTTCCCTTTTTTATTTCAGTATATCTAGGTTTGACTGTAATTTTGTTATGGTGGCCTTACAATGATTTGATATATTTGTCTTCCCATTTAACATATTTCTGAGTTAGATCAATTTAGATAAAGGGAGCATTTATGGCTTTTATCTAAAGTTTCTTTTTTTCCTCTTTTCAGAGTGACATTTGGGCAATGGGAGTGTGTGTGTATGAGATGTGTACTCTGGAGCGACCATTTGATGCTACATTGATGCAACAGTTGGTGTTTAAAATTGTTCATGGCCAGGTAAAATTGTATTCTTTCTGTTTTCTGCTTACCGTATTTTACGGCCTATAGGTCGATATTTTTTTCTCCAAAGTTGTGACCTCGACCTATTCACCGCATCGACTTATCTTAGTGAAATATTTAACTTTGCAATTCCTCATTCTAATATCGTAATTCAACATTTTCACTTGATAATCTAGGGGCCTACTCAACACACCCATTTGTATTTATACTTAACAGAACTATTAAATATGACCTCATGTGTGCGTAATGCACTGTGTTCATAATCAAGTGACAAATAATGATCTTTCAAGTTACAATATCATTGGGATTCAAGACTGTCAGAAACTACGTAATAATAATACATTGTTTACATTATATTTATACTGTACAGTTTATACTTTTGAATGATTCCCTTATCTCGGCACCCCGCTGTGAAGTAGAAGTCTTCATTCAGACTTTTTAGGACACTGTTTTCACTGGAACGTGACCTTGGTAAGGATCGCGCGGCAGTCTTTGAAGTTGGGAAAGTTTTTGAAAAAGTGTTACATGAATTAATTGACACTCAACCTTGAGTATTTAATTGTTCAACAATTGCAGCAACATAATAATTTAGGCCAATGTAAGGATAAGACAAGGATTGAGGTCACTTGTGTTAACAGCATACTTATTTAATGATTTAATGATGATTTGACAGGTAACATAATAGCGATGTATGTATACATAATCAGTACACACGAGTAATATAAGTGATGTTAAGTATGATAAGATGCAACTTGTAAGCTTTTGAATCACTCCTATTTAATAATGTACAGTAAAATAGGCCTATTACTCTGAATATTTTGGTAGACTACCATCGTGTTAGCACCAGTTATTAAACATAAACGATGTATTTTTGTGTTCTCCCATTCATGTTTTCATCTCTGCTGACATCGACCTATATTCCACTTTGACCAATCGAATACTTAAACCTGGATTTTTACCAAAAATCGGCCATTCGACCTACCCCCACATCGACCTATAGGCCATAAAATATGATATTTCTTATCTTACTTGATTTGTTTCATGTTTTCAGTTCTGCTGTTGTTTTCGGTACCTCAAAGGTAACAGACTGTCAATGTTCATATGAACATTTTGTGTTGGGGCAGTTACCTCCCATGTAAACTTGTTAATGAACATTTCATGCTGTTGCACTTACCTCCCATGTAAACTTGTTATTGTTGATCATATGAATATGAACATTTCATTCTGTTGCAATAGCCATCCCATGTAAATTTATTATTACTGACCATATTCATATGAACAATTCATGCTATTGCAGTTACCTCCCATGTAAATTTGTTATTACTGACCATATTCATATGAACATTTCATTCTGTTACAGTTACCTCCCATGCCAAGGGATAAATACAGCAAAGAGCTCAACAACTTAATGGAGAAGATGTTATGTAAAGACACAGACAAGCGACCATCAGCACATGAGCTCCTACAAGATGTACTTTTCAAAACCCACAAATCACCAAAGGTCAGTGATTCCTCTGCGTTTGTTTGTTTGTTTATTGTTGTTTAAAGTCCCACTCAAGAATATTTCACTCATTAGAGACGTCACCAAATGCCGGTGAAGGGCTTCAAATGTTGGCCTATGCTCGGCACTTACGGCCATTGAGCAGTGAGGGTTCTTTAACGTGCCGACACCTACTGTGAAATGGGACCAGGGTTTTTACTGTCTCATCCGACACACAGGAAATCAACCTGCTGCCGGCTGGACTCGAACTCATGACCTCACGATCAAGAGTCAAGCACGCTACGACTGAGCCAGGCCGGCTCGATTCCTCTGCGTAAACATTTGAGTGATTCAGATTGATATGTGTTATGTAGTTAGACAGGTGTCTTGTGTTTTTTAAAGGTATACGTGTCATATAATTATGACAGTTGTCATGAGATTATGACAGTTGTACTGTGATTATGACATGTCATGATGTTATGACAGTTGTCATGAGATTATGACAGGTTTCATGTCATGGTAGTTGTCATATAATTATATCAGGTGTCATCTATGTATGTCAGGTGTCTTGTGATTATGATTGAAATCCTACTGTAAATTTTAGCCAAAATACCTGTGACTTGCACTTCTGTTTGGCAGATGGAACATTCATTGCCTTTTTTTCAAAGTTGTAGATATGTGTACTGGAAGTCTATTGCCTAAACATAAATAGAATGTGTCAGTGTTTTAAAAAATTCTGTGTACTAGGAAACTTCTGTTCCCCTTTCATTTTCACATTTTTCACCCGTTAATGAGAGGGTGAATTTAAAATGAAAGCAGAATTTTCATGCTAACTATAGGATGGACATACAGTAAAACCTCATTATTATGCCCCTGTTTCATTTGCTACCTCAGGGTTTACCCTTAGGCACACAAAATGAATAAAACAGTCCCTGAGGACACATAACATATAACTGTTTAGCTGAATTGATTTTGAATCTGAGACTTACAAAGTGTGCAATTTTATCATCATTGGGATATATCAAAACCCTATAACTCAATGGGACTCACATATTTTACTTGGGACTCACAAATCTTTATCTTGAAGGTTTAAGGGACTCATTAAAAATTCATCCCAAGGGAAATCCCTGGACTATGATTGATGGTTTAGGCAAATTTAAGACAGGGTCAATGTTTTCTATTATAAAAGGATGGAGATAACCATGTAGACAAACAGTGATCCTAGACACACAAAAACCTGTGTGAATCCTACAGTGTCATTACAAAACAGGCTAAAAACTAAATACGCCAGATGCATTCACATGTAGTGGACCACTATCACATTATCATTTATATTGTCATTATGATGTTAATCATTCAGCGATGTCAGTTAACTGTGTCCAGTCCTTACTTTGTAAACAGTGTCAGGGATTATAACACAATTAATCCTCAAAATTGAGTGTATTTGCCTGTACAACACTTTTTTCAAAACCTTTCCAACTTCAAAGACTGACGCATGATTCTTATCAGTTGAAGGTCACATTCCAATGAACACAGCTTGTGGTGTCCTGACTGAAGACTTCGACTTCACCGTGCAGTTCCAAGATAAAGGAATGAATTGAAATCTGTACAGATTTTGATTATGCAATTTTGACACAGTATCCAAATACTCTTGAATCCCAATATTTTCATAACTCTGAAAGTCCATTACATCGGTAGTTGTCAATAGATGTGCATTATCCACACGTGATGTCACAACTAACATATCTACATCAGATCCACTAATACCTGTGTCTATTAATGGAGTCGGGTGGGAGGGGGGGTTGAGATAAATAAGATAAAACTTTTTTTTTTCTTTTAGTTTTATGTATATGTACCTCTGATTTGTATCCTTGTACCCCTATTTTTGCTACCCATGGGATAAAAAAAACCTCTATTCTGAAAAAGGAGTGGGAACACTGATAAAAAGGTTCCAGGTACATAGACCATATACATGTAGATGAAATAATCACAATACAATTTATGTTTTCATTTTGTCTATTTCTTTTCCAGTTAAAATCAGAGGCAACCGGTGGGGCATATGGACTTTCAGTACGGAGCAACCAGAAGCTGATGTTAGTCATGAACCAGGGAAAAGACAAGGCTTTCGACATGAGTAACATAATGCAAACTCTGAATGAACATCACAAAGAGGAAGCACGACGGCCACCAAGAGCTAGAAAATACCAAGACGATCGTCTCAGCTCTGTCATAGTCTCCGCAAATGTTCCAGACAAAATTATGAATAAGTCCTACATAGACAAAGATAAGACCCTTATGGACAAAACCATGAAAAAAGATCTACCGGAGAAAAGAAAAACTGCTGTTTCAGCATCTGATGTTAAATTATCTGGTTTATCCGAAGAATCCGATGACATGGAGCGCACATTGACATCTTCTAATCCAGCACCCACTATGCCCCAGAACCCGATGCAAATGATGCACAGGGTTGTCAAAACATTGACACATATATTTCCAAAGGTAGGTCTCAGTCAGTCATCTTAAACATTTGTTTATATGCATCAGAAAATCGAAAATTAAATCAGGGTCATTCAAATGCTTATTTATGTTTTGAAGACATGTTTAATCAGGGTCATCCGCACACACTTGTTTGTATGTTCTGAAGAGATGTTTAATCAGGGTCATCTACACACTTGTTTATAAGGTCTGAAGAGATGTTTAATCGGGGTCATCCATACACTTGTTTATATGTTCTGAAGAGATGTTTAATCAGGGTCATCTACACACTTGTTTATATGGTCTGAAGAGATGTTTAATCGGGGTCATCCATACACTTGTTTATATGTTCTTAAGAGATGTTTAATCAGGGTCATCCACACAAATGTTTACATGGTCTGAAGAGATGTTTAATCAGGGTCAGCTACACACTTGTTTATATGTTCTGAAGAGATGTTTAATCAGTGTCATCTACACTTGTTTATATGTTCTGAAGAGATGTTTAATCAGGGTCAACTACACACATGTTTATATGGTCTGAAGAGATGTTTAATCAGGGTCATCTACACACATGTTTACATGGTCTGAAGAGATGTTTAATCAGGGTCATCTACACACATGTTTACATGGTCTGAAGAGATGTTTAATCAGGGTCATCTACACACATGTCTACATGGTCTGAAGAGATGTTTAATCAGGGTCATCTACATACATGTTTACATGGTCTAAAGAAATGTTTAATCAGGGTCATCTACACACATGTTTACATGGTCTGAAGAAATGTTTAATCAGTGTCATCTACACTTGTTTATATGTTCTGAAGAGATGTTTAATCAGGGTCAACTACACACATGTTTATATGTTCTGAAGAGATGTTTAATCAGTGTCATCTACACACATGTTTATATGTTCTGAAGAGAGGTTTAATCAGGGTCATCCATACACTTGTTTATATGTTCTTAAGAGATGTTTAATCAGGGTCATCCACACAAATGTTTACATGGTCTGAAGAGATGTTTAATCAGGGTCAGCTACACACTTGTTTATATGTTCTGAAGAGATGTTTAATCAGGGTCATCTACACTTGTTTAAATGTTCTGAAGAGATGTTTAATCAGGATCATCTACACACATGTTTATATGGTCTGAAGAGATGTTTAATCAGTGTCATCTACACACATGTTTATATGTTCTGAAGAGATGTTTAATCAGTGTCATCAACACTTGTTTATTTGTTCTGAAGAGATGTTTAATGAGGGTCATCTACACACATGTTTATATGGTCTGAAGAGATGTTTAATCAGGGTCATCTACACACATGTTTACATGGTCTGAAGAGATGTTTAATCAGGGTCATCTACACTTGTTTATATGTTCTGAAGAGATGTTTAATCAGGGTCATCCTTAAACTGTCTTGTATAATATCAAAGTTTGAGTCAGTAAATCTGGGTCATCAGAAGTCTTGTCTATACATTTCCAAAAAGTCATTGTTTTTCTGGAGTCCGAGTTATTGAGTATGGAGAACATTTTTTTTACAGAGGTGAGGTGATGTTTGAGGTGTTATAGTCCATAAATAGCAATAGACCATATCTAGGTTCGACCATTTAATGTTCAGTTCATACATACAGTAAAACCTGTGTATAGGGGCCATCCAAGGGACCAGAAAATATTGACCTTTATGTGCAGGTGACCCTTTTACACAGGTTTAATTTAGTTGAAGTATGCAGTCATGGTACTCTTCATATCTGGCCTTTATAGACAGGCAAATCCTTATATAGATGTGGCCACTTTAGCAGGTTTTACTGTGTGTGTGTGTATATATATATATATATATATATATATATATATATATATATATATATATATATATATATATATATATATATATGTCGAAAATCAGACTTTTAGAATATATCTGAAATGACATTAACATATATATTAATTATGATATCCACGTATAGAAATAACATTTCTGTATAAATACGTAAACACTTATAGAACAATTGATGAACATATCACTTAGGTATTAGTATGAAATGTTACATATACAGGCAATATTCAAGAGAGTTAATTATTAGATAAGTAAGGAAGTTAAGAAAAATGTATTTACCTGGACAGGTAGTTCCTGCTGTCCTGCTCTGTAGTAGTGAATGTCAAAAGAATAGAGATAGCCGGGGGTTTTATTACGGGTGTAGACAATTAGTCAAAGTAAAGTGCACAGACAAAAGAATAGAGATAGCCGGGGGTTTTATTACGGGTGTAGACAATTAGTCAAAGTAAAGTGCACAGACAAAAGAATAGAGATAGCCGGGGGTTTTATTACGGGTGTAGACAATTAGTCAAAGAAAAGTGCACAGACAAAAGAATAGAGATAGCCGGGGGTTTTATTACGGGTGTAGACAATTAGTCAAAGTAAAGTGCACAGACAAAAGAATAGAGATAGCCGGGGTTTTATTACGGATGTAGACAATTAGTCAAAGTAAAGTGCACAGACAAAAGAATAGAGATAGCCGGGGGTTTTATTACGGGTATAGACAATTAGTCAAAGTAAAGTGCACAGACAAAAGAATAGAGATAGCCGGGGGTTTTTATTACGGGTGTAGACAATTAGTCAAAGTAAAGTGCACAGACAAAAGAATAGAGATAGCCGGGGGTTTTATTACGGGTGTAGACAATTAGTCAAAGTAAAGTGCACAGACAAAAGAATAGAGATAGCCGGGGTTTTTATTACGGGTGTAGACAATTAGAAAAGTAAAGTGCACAGACAAAAGAATAGAGATAGCCGGGGGTTTTATTACGGGTGTAGACAATTAGTCAAAGTAAAGTGCACAGACAAAAGAATAGATAAAGCCGGTGGTTTTTATTACGGGTGTAGACAATTAGTCAAAGTAAAGTGCACAGACAAAAGAAAAGAGATAGCCGGGGGTTTTATTATGAGTGTAGACAATTAGTCAAAGTAAAGTGCACAGACAAATTGTGTGAATCAAGTATATATACGTTGACAGTCAGTGACCAGTCAAGAATGAAATAAACAAATTTTAATGGGTTGATGATAACAATGACAAACATGTGTACGGATGTAAACAACACATACATTAAACAGGTACGGACATCAGAATGAATTAAAACACCCTGTGATAGAAGTACAAAAATTAACAAACACACCCAAAATCATACTTTGACAGAAAAATTGGCAACTTTATTTGGATACAAAATTTTCTCATAGTGGAAAATGGTTAAACTCAACTAGATTAGGAATAGAGAGTCCATAAAATAAAATTATAGATAGGCAAACAACAAATTCATTTGTACATGTTGTATATATGTTTAATGATGTCCTCATTATTCCACCTCTGATGAGCTGAGGAGTTTATTTTTACTCAACAAATTTAATTTTACAGGGTGATGATGGTTACAACACTCCACTCAAGTTTGGTCCAGGTAAGTTATTACAATGTGTCAAAAATGTGTATCTCCTTCCCAGTAATAGGTGTTGTGAGTTCCTCATACTCACACCTGCCCATAAAGACATGTTGTGAGTTCCTCATACACAGACCTGTCCATAAAGACATGTTGTGAGTTCCTCATACACAGACCTGTCCATAAAGACATGTTGTGAGTTCCTCATATACAGACCTGCCTAGTAAGACATGTTGTGTGTTCCTCATACACAGACCTGTCCATAAAGACATGTTGTGAGTTCCTCATACACAGACCTGTCCATAAAGACATGTTGTGAGTTCCTCAGACACACACCTGTCCATAAAGACATGTTGTGAGTTCCTCATACACAGACCTGCCCATAAAGACATGTTGTGTGTTCCTCATACACAGACCTGCCTAGTAAGACATGTTGTGAGTTCCTCATACACAGACCTGCCCATAAAGACATGTTGTGAGTTCCTCATAAACAGACCTGCCCATAAAGACATGTTGTGTGTTCCTCATACACAGACCTGCCTAGTCAGACATGTTGTGAGTTCCTCATACACAGACCTGCACAGTAAGACATATTTGTGTTCTTCATACACAGACCTGCCTAGTAAGACATGTTTGTGTTCTTCATACACAGACCTGCCCATAAAGACATGTTTGTGTTCTTCATACACAGACTTGCCCATTAAGACATGTTGTGAGTTCTTCTTACACAAACCAGCCAGAAAGTGCAGGTAAGTCATTACAATGTGTCAAATGTACCTCCTTCTCAGTAATAGGTATTGTGACTTCCTCATACACAGACATGCCCATTAAGACATGTTGTTAGTTCTTCATACACAGACCTGCGCAGTAAGATGTGTTGTTAGTTCTTCATACACAAACATGCCCAGTAAGATGTGTTGTGAGTTCCTCATACACAAACCTGCCAGAAAGACATGACTTCTCAAATACAGACTGCCCAGTAAGAGGTGTTGTGTGTTCTACATACACAAACCTGCTCTGTAAAACTTGTTGTAAATTCCTCTAAGACAGACATGCCCAGTAAGACATGTTTTGTGTTCCTCATGCACAGACCTGTCCAGTAAGATGTGTTGTGAGTTCCTCATACACAGACCTGCCCAGAAAGACCTGTTGTGAGTTCCTCATACACAGACCTGTCCAGTAAGACATCTTTAGCGTTCCTTATACACAGACCTTCCCAGTAAGACATGTTGTGTGTTCCTCATACAACCTTCAAGTAATTGCTATTAACATACTGTATACCTGTATGAAGTTTTGCCCCAGGTTATTTTTGCCCTTTTACCCCAGAAATCATACTCATCCCATTTTAAATTTGCCCTTAATTACCATTGTTGATGGCATGTATGTTTGTGCTTCACTTGTTTACTGTAGCTGGAAAATGTCACTTTTATTTTCAATTTGCCCTCTCATCTAAGGGCGGAAATTTCCCTTGAGGGTATACAGTAATTCAATGTAAAATAGAATTGTTCATTAAAATCACCTTTCAGAGCAAGAGCACCCTAATATGGTAATTATTTTTAATTAATTTTTTTCAGACAGTACCACTGACATGGAACCTGAAGGCATGCTGCTACATCAGATCGAGACTTTACAACAGTAAGCCATTGGTTTTCTTATAATTACAGTGGAACCTGTCTTGAGAGACCACTCATAAAAGACCTGTCACCACCTATCTTCTGGACCACATTCTGAAAATCACTTGGTTAAATAATCCTTTAGATAAAACTTCTTTTGAGAGACCACCTGCTCTGAGAGACCACATTTCAGTGGCAGATGGGGTGGTCTCTTAAGATAGGTTCCACTTTATTTATTTAGATCACTAGAGTCTTTGTATTGTTCAATTACGTCGTGCAATTTTCAAAACCTTTTTTTTAAATCTTCCTCACAAAACCAAGAGAGGGTCAACAATGTTTTCTTCTTTGATATGTTATATCTTAAAAGGGACCTGTCTCCATGGCTGAGTGGTTTGAGCATCATGCTTAAAACCATGAAGTTTCTCACCTCTGGTCAGCGTGGCTTCCTGCTGGAACCATAGCTGATTTTGTGAGAAAGTTTGCCAGTTTACGTGTGGAATGTTGGTGGCACATTGTAATCAGTAAGATATGTTGAAATAATTTTTGCTTACAGAAACAAGGTATTTACATGCAAGTCATGATTTTTGCATGCAAGTTATGATTTTTGCATGCAAGTCATGATTTCTGCATGCAAGTCATGATTTTTGCAGGCAAGTTTTCATCAGTTCACATTCTTATTTGATCTATTTATTTTGTTTTGTTTCAGGCATTGTTGCAAAATTCTAGGTCTTGGATTATTCCGGAGAGCGTATGACCTTCTAGACCAAACAGATGATCAGATGATGCTAGAGGTAAGATAAATCTGGGTCATCACATGACCTACTTTAAATGTCGATCATGACATCATCACAACATACATAATTTGTTAGCAGAGTCCTTTACATTAGGAGAAAGATGTGTTCCAATGGAAAATTTAGCTTTTTTGTTACAAATCTGTAGGTCTTGTCTAAATTCATAGCTGAGAGCCATTTACTGGTACTTTTGAGGTGAAAGCAGTACAACTGAGCTGCCATAAGTGTTCCAATAAATATTAAAAGCAGTTGTGTACATTCTGACATTCTTCTGATGCACTGTGGGGGCCAAGAAGTTAGAGCATCGTGCTTTAAATCATGAAATCTCTCATTTTCGGTCAGCGCAGGTTCAAGTCCTGCTGAAACTTGAGCTGATTTCTGTGAGAAAGTTTGCCAGTTTACTTGCTGAAGGCCGGTGGTCTCCTTCTGGGGTATTTTCACCAGATTCTCTCCTCCACCATTGAAAACTGGTCACCACCATATAACTGAGTGTGGCATAAAACAATTCAAATGATGCACTGCTTTAAGTGGTTTCTTTTGGGTTGTTTTGGTGTTTGCCTTGCAGGCCGAAGGTGCCAGATTTGATTCCTGTTACCAGGTCATAACATAAAAGTTGATGGCAAATAACATTTTGTATACTTTGTACATTTAAAGCTCCACAAAATCCTGTCTAGGCCTATATGAAATTGTTGGAATAACAACCATCGTTATTAAGTGATTTGACAGTACAGTGACACCTTTCATGAAAGACCACCCAAATCTGTCACTGAAATATGGTCTCTCAAGACAGGTGGTCTCTCAAAAGGATTAGAGTTTTCAGAATTTGCTCCCAGATAATGGGTGCCTTGTTTAAAAGAGACGAGATTTCAGAATTCGCTCTCAGAAGACATGTGGCCTTCCATATTAGAGAGACGAGGTTTCAGAATTTGCTCTCTGAAGACAGGTGGCCTTGTATAAAAGAGAGACGAGTTTTCAGAATTTGCTCTCAGAAGACAGGTTGCCTTCTATATAAGAGAGATGGCTTTTCAGGATTTGCTCTCAAAAGACAAGTGGCATTATATATATGAGACGAGTTTTCAAAATTTGCTCTCAGAAGAGAGGTGGTCTTGTATATAGGAGGGACAAGTTTTCAGAGTTTGCTGTCAGAAGACAGGTGGACTTGTATAAAAGAGTGGTTTCTCAAGATAGGCTCAACTGTATTACTATAAAGCAAAAAAAAAAAAAAATGAGATCCCACAGGGATCTTTTCGCTCAGCATGGAATGTTCTATGTCTGATCTATGACAGACTGTTCTTTTCTCTGATTTTGTGTCTCAACATTGAATTTGAAATTAATTCCATATTTCTGTGAAATACTTTTTTCACAAGATTATAGCAAAACTGAAATTGAACTGAATCAGAGAGAACGGAATTCAACATGGCCGACAGGTGTCCATCTTGGATTTTGATCTCTCTGAAAATGTAATATGCACATTTAGACTTCAGGGGGAACCACCATAATCAATTTCAAAAAGATTGCTTCAGTACATTCTAGACCTCTAATGGAAACTTCATGTCAAATTTAAACAAGATCCCTTCCATTGTCAAAATCCAAGATGGCCACCTGTCAGCCATGTTGGAATCCAATCTCTCTGAAAAATGTCATATGCACAATTAGACCTCAAAGGGAACCTTGATGTCAAATTTCAAGGAGATCCCTTCTGTCCATTCTAAAAAATAGCAATAACACACTTCCGATGGCCAAAATCCAAGATGGCCACCTGTCGGGCCTGTCGAATTACCACATACTACCCTAAAATACCACATACTACCCCATACTACCACATATTACTACTTAATAAGTCATTTTGACACAAATTATCAAATTATTGCGAAAAAAAAGTTTATTTTTAGCAATAAATCCAAGTCAGATACTAGTGAAACTGTAATCCAGAATTGTTTGTTTTTGTATATAACGTGTACTGAAGTAGCCTACCACACACTACCCCATAATATTGCATACAACCCCATAATACCAGATACGACCCCGTAATACTAGGTACTACTAACTTAGTTATTCTAGTACAATTATCAAATAATTTATGATTAAAAATTGATTTTTAGCATTAAATCCAAGCGCGATAATATTGAAACTGTAATCCGGAATTGGTTAACCCGGCTTGAACGTGCCTATCTGACTCGGATTTATAGCTAAAAATCTATCTTTTTATGGTAAATAGTTTGATAATGTATCAAAATGACTTAGTAAGTAGTAATATGCGGTAATATTGGGTAGTATGTAATATTATTAGGGTAGTATGGGGTAAATCGACATGCCGCCACCTGTTGGCCATATTGGATTTGATCTGTCTGAAAATGCAATATGCACAACTAGACTTCAAGGGGAACCTTCATGGCAATTTTCAAGGATATCCCTTTAGTCCTTTCTGAGAAATACTGGTAACAACCTTAGTTTGGTCAAAATCCAAGATGGCCACCTGTCGGCCATGTTGGATTCCGATCTCTCTGAAAATGTAATATGCACAACTAGACCTCAAGGGAAAACTTGATGTCAAATTTCAAGGAGATCCCTTCAATCCTTTCTGAGAAGAAGGAGTAACAATCTTCCTTTGGTCAAAATCCAAGATGGCCACCTGTCAGCCATGCTGGATTCTAATCTCTCTAAAAATGCAATATACACAACTAGACCTCATGATGAACCTTGATATCAAATTTCAAGGAGATCCCTTCAATACTTTCTGAGAAATAGCGATGACAAGAATTGTTCAGACGGACCACGGACACGGGGCGATTTGAATAGCCCACCATCTCTTGAATTTGACATATGTGAAATATATAGTTTGTTTTTTTTCACTTTTCAGGAAAATTTAATTAAGCTGTTGACCCCAGAAAAGTTTGCAGTGGTTGGTGTACAGTTGTTTTACTGCAAGAACTTTGAATACAATTTAGAAAAACTTCAACAAGAAAAACAGAGCAAAGCTTGATAATCTGTATCGAAATGTAAAACTCTTTTCCGAATTGTGATGTTTTGCAACTGTATAAACTTGGTATATGTAAATGCAAGGCTTATATTATTTCAATTAAATATGTCATAAATGTGATGATGACAAATGATGTAGACCTTTTTTAAACTAGGTAAACCAGTGTTGAATATTTTGATCCTGCCTCTTTTCAATCATGGATTGTCTCGAGACCACCCCCTGTTATTTGACATTAATGCCCCGCCCACTGTTATGTGACATTTATGCCCTACCCATTGTTATGTGATGTTAATGCCATGTTCAATGACATTACTACGGCAATAATTATTTCTGTCTGTATGTTCAAGGATTCACCTTATTCTTACAGTATTATACATGATATAGATAACCCCTAAAAACATGTCCTCCTTTGAAGTAACCAGATATTTATTGTTTGATGATGTTCGTAATCTGTGTACACTTATTTCCTGTCAATGAGGACAATTGATCCTTTCACGATAACTGCATTCCTACTAATCTCGCACTGCCCACGCACACTTCCGAGTGGTTTCAAGAAGTTTCATGCCCAAAACATTTCATACCCAAGACAATTACATGTAGTACCGAATGAAAGACTAATTGTTCCCGGTGTACGAATTGCGTTGGGTACGAAACTTCTTGTAACTACTCAAAAGTGTCATATGTGCAGGTGAGATTAGTAGTTACACAGTAATTGTGGAAGGGTTTACAGCAAGTTTATTGTCCCCCAGAGACACTAGTCTTGAAGTTTTATTATAACTTTCTCTCTGTGACATGTAGGCCTGTGTATAAAACTTTCAGTTTATAATGTCACTCTAAATCTGTTTCTGTACAAAGCTTTAGCTGTCTTATGTGGGCTGTGATAATTTTCTAAACTTAACTTTCCCTTTGTGATATGTCTTTCACTACCAAATTATTTCTACAGAAATTTCCCTATATAATGTAATCCCCTGTGATGTTTCTACAGAACTTTCCCCTATATAATGTAATCCCCTGTGATGTTTCTACAGAACTTTCCCGTGTATAATGTCATCCTTTGTGATGTTTCTACAGAACTATCCCTCTATAATGTCATCCCTTGTGATGTGTCTACAGAACTTTCCTGTGTATAATGTCATCCTTTGTGATGTTTCTACAGAACTTTCTCCTATATAATGTCAGCCCCTATGATGTGTCATCCTCTCATGTCTGTTTAAATCTTTTCTTGCATCTGTACAGATCTTTCAATGCATAATATCCTTCAAATAATGACCCCCACCCATTGAAAATAACAATAAATGTATTTACACACTTCTGGTTCATTGCAACTTATCTACACCCTAGGGTGTGGGTGGAAAAATTCTGACTTTCCAAAACAGCTGATATATATACCAGTCTGCAGAAGAAGAAACTATACATTTTGCAATACCAACATTACTGCTTGAGTACTGTAATATAGGACTGAAAGAGGTCAACTGTGAGAGATGAAACTGACATTCTTTTTATTTTGCTAATATTTATTTTTAGGTAAAAGTTATACCAATCCGACAAAATTATTTCTTGCTCTTTTCATCTCCTTAAGTTTTTGTAAGCGATTTCTGCATTATTTGAAATTAGCAAACTCCGAAACAGAGAGGATGTCGTCTATGCTATCTCTTCAACTTGGCTTGCAAGGATGGTTTCCCATTGTGAGGAGTATATGAAATTGGTCAATTTTCAAGGTTCAAGTCCTGCTGAAACTTAAGTTGACATAGCAAGAAAGTTTGCCAGTTTACTTGCAGAAGGCCTGTGGTCTCTTCTTGGGTACAATGTAACTGGGTTCTTTCTTCCACCAATAAAAATTGGCGGCCACCATATAACTGAAAAATTGTTGAATGTGGCATACTGTAAAACAACATTCAAAATTCAAACTAGTACATGTACATTTGTACATATATATTCTGAACTCGCCCACCACTATGGTCACATTTAGACTCAATGAAAAGTTTTGTCTACTGTCATAAATTAGGGGTCCGTTTTACGAAAGGTCTTAATATACAATTGAGTGCACATTGTTCTGGTATTTTAAGATAATTTTACTTTATAAATTTTTTTTATACAAATAACTTGTATGTCATTGAGAATACATTTGTATCAAATAAATTAACACCTGTCAATTATTGTGTTCTGGTTATGATTCAAGGAGCATATTAAACAAGAGGCCCAAGGGGCCTTAAGTCGCTCACCTGGCAAAATTTGTCAACATTGCAGAAAACAAAAAATGTGTAAAAGATTTAATGGCTAATAAACATGAAAAACAGTAGGCTAATTGGGCCTTACTAATCACCTGAGTGAAATATATTTTACTGACAACATGCTGAAAAGCAACCAAAAGCATCAAAAATTCATTGAAAGGGAGAATTAACTTGCATAAGGGTGGACTTGCCTTGCTGACTTTTTTTATAGATCTTTCAAGATAATGTGCAACAACAGTCGAAAACCTGGGAAATCCATTTAAAAGGGAAAATAACTTTCACAAGGATCAGCCTCACAATTTCTGCACAATAAATTTTTCTGTAGATCTTTGTGGTGATCACTTGATAATAGGGAAAAACAGTTGAAAACATGAAGAAATCTACTTAAAAGGGGAAATAATTCCCATAAGGGTCAACCTGACAATTTAAATTCTGTTGACTTTTTCATAGATCTTTGCATACTGAACATTTTTGCTTCTGTCTCTCTATCTATTATACTTTTCAAGATGCATGTAATAGGACAAAACTCAAAAACATGAGAAATCCACTGAAAGGGGAAATAACTCCCATAAGGGTTTACCTGACAATTTCGGCCCTATTGACGTTTTTGTAGATCTTTGCTTGCTGGTCAGTTTTCTTTCGCTTTATCTATCGTACTTTTCAAGACGATGCTGTCAAACTTTCAGTTTAATGGAATCTGATGGTTTCAGAAAAATGATTAACATTTTAGAGCCAAAATATGATGTTCCTTCTCGAATATATTTCTCCACAAATGTACTCACTAATTTATTTAACAGGATAAATCTCATTTAGACGACATTAAAAGTAAACAAAAAAGAGTAAACAGGATATATGAAACAAAAAATTTATTTTTTAAAGTAAGTGCGCAGAAGTGCAATGATTTCATTATTGAATTTTCAACTTAGTTGTTTTATTCTTGTGTATCGTAAATGTATCATATCGTCAGGTATGAATCACAATATGTATCGTATCATCATTGCAGTGTATCGTTGCAGCCCTAGACAATATTGTCAAAAACATGAAAAATCCAGTAAAAGGGGAAATAACTCCCAAAAGGGTCGACCTTACAATTTTTGCCCTGATAACATTTTTGTATATCTTTGCATGCTGAACATTTTTGCTTCTTTCACATTTACTCTACCTATCATATTTTTCAAGATAATGTCGAAAAAACATTAAAAAACATGGAAAATCCACAAAAAAGGGGAAATAACTCGCATAAGGGTTGACCCAACAATTTCCACCAAAAAAAAAATTTGTAGGCAAGCTGCTCATTTAAAGGTATTGGTTTTTAGCTCACCTGAACCAAAGGTTCAGTGTGAGCTTTTCTGATCGCCTTTTGTCCGTTGTCTGTCCTAAACTTTTCACATTTACAACTTCTCCTCCAAAACCACTGAAAGGATTTTTGTTCATTTCAGCCCGATTGGCCCAGGGAGAAGCAAAAGAGGCCCCAAGGGGTATCCCTCTTTAAAGATCTTCTCCTCCAGAACCGTTGCATGAATTGAAAAACTAACTTATCTGAGTGATCTACATAGATGTATGATTCAAGTTTGTTAATTTCGTTGAAATAGGAAAATAAATTTTTGAAGGTCCTCTACCAAGTTTGTTCATTTTGGCCAGATCGACTCAGGGGTGGATCCAAGGAAGGGCAAAAGAGGCCCCAGGGGTGCGATTTCATTCATTTTTGTGTGATTTCTTTGATTTTCTCCCCTATTATTCATTATAATGCATTTATTTTATGTGTTTTACCCGTGGTTTAGTAGATAAATGATTTCCTGAAAGAATTTTGCTGAATTTTAATTTTTTTAATTTTTTCTGAATTTTTTAAGACTGCAAAAATGAAAGGGGGGTGTAATTTTCCACATTTTCGACTTCTCCAAAACCACTGAAGGGATTTTGATGGAACTTTATAGGAAGTAAGTACTCAAGGTCCTCTACCAAGTTTGTTCATTTCGGCCAGATCGGCCCAGGGGTGGATCCAAGGTAGGGCAAAAGAGGCCCCAGGGGTGCCCTTCTTAAAAATCTCCTCCAGAACCGCTGCATGAATTGAAAAACTAACTGTATCTGAGTGATCTACATAGATGTACGATTCAAGTTTGTTGAAATCAGAAAATA
Organism: Atrina japonica; assembly: GCA_030159075.1. Taxonomy (NCBI): domain Eukaryota; kingdom Metazoa; phylum Mollusca; class Bivalvia; order Pterioida; family Pinnidae; genus Atrina; species Atrina japonica. The sequence goes on from BROG01000355.1 coordinate 204,392, forward strand.
AATTTTTGATGCGTTTTTGATGTTTTTTTAGACTTTGTAATTTTCATTCATTTTTGTATAATTTCTTTGATTTCCTCCCCTATTTTTCATTATGATGCATTTACTTTATGTGTTTTACCTGTGGTTTGGTAGATAAATGCTCTCCTGAAAGAATTTTGCTGAAATTTAATTTTTTGAATATTTTATTAATTTTTAAAACTGCAAAAATGAAGGGGCCGTTAATTTTCCACATTTTCGACTTCTTCTCCAAAACCCCGGAAGGGATTTTGATGAAACTTTATAGGAAGTAAGTACTCAAGGTCCTCTACCAAGTTTGCTCATTTCGAACCGATCAACCCAGGGGTGGATCCAGGGTAGGGCAAATTTCAGGTGAGCAATGTGGCCCATGGGTTCATGTTTCTCTAGCTTTAATAATTTTGGAGATACATGATTAAATCAAAAATATCTGCTGACTCATTCATTCTATATTTAGCCATGGCAGCCATGTTTGGTCCTAGCCCATTTTCATTCGAAACTTAATGCAGTTTTATGTGATTATACTTCCTGTCAAGTTTGCTTCAAGTTGGTCCAATGGTGCTGGAGCAGTAGTCGAAAATTTTACAAAAAAACCCAATATTTTCCATTTACTTAGGTGTCTGTGACCTTGACCTTTGACCCCATGACCTTGAAATTTTGGCAAAACGATCCTTAGATAATTCCTAACAACTTTCTCATATATCTTTGTATACAAAAAGTCGTTCAGTTTTGAGTTATTAAAAAATTTGTAATACAAATGTACCCTGTGTTACTGAAGTGCCCCCCCTAGTGGCTCGTTTATGGACAGATTTCATTTTTGTTCACAAACTTTGTTGCAGTCATGCATACAAAATTTTAAACTCATCTGATCATGAGATGATTTTTAAAGATGTACCAAGTTTTGGTCCTTTTTGGCCCCTAGCCCCTTTTCATTCGCAAACTTTATGTGGCTTCACATGGGGATGATATATGCCAAGTTTGGTTAAAATTGGCACAATGGTTCTTGAAAAGATGTTTAAATGCAAAAGTTAACAAACAGACGACAGACATTTGGTTATAGCATTAGTTCACTTGGCCCTTTGGGCACAAGTCTTCATGTGTTCAGATAATTTTCTACAGTGAAACCTCTAAGACAGACCACCTCATATTTAAAGTCGGGCCTCTGTGACTGAGTGGTTAGAGCTTCCAGTCTTGAAAATTCTAAATAAGTCAAGACCTTAACTTATGGTATATTATTATGCTATAATCAGACCTCTACCACAAAACATATAACGTGATTTGAATATAAAAATGTCGGTTTGGTTAAAATTGGTCCACTAGTTCTCGAGAAGTAGAAAGTGTGTCAAATTTGACGAAAAAAAACTGATATTTTCTGTTTATTAGAAGTGTGTGACCTTGACCTTTAACCCCATGACCTTGGAATTTTGTCAAATTGATCCTTAGATAATTCCTAACACATCTGTTTTTGGCTCAGGTGACAAGTTATAAAACACTGTTAAATAAACATACAAGAAACAGGATTTTTATGTTTGTTGTTGCACAATGTCCCATTCAAGAATCATTCACTCGTATTGAGACCAAATGCCGGTGAAGGGCTTCAAATTTTGGCCTATGCTCAGCACTTATGGCCATTTAGCAGTGAGGGTTCTTTAACATCTACTGTGCCATGGGACCTCAGTTTTTACTGTCTCCTAAGGACAGGAAAAGCCAACTGCCTCCACTAAGGCTCGAATCCGCGACCCTCCAGCTGCAAATCGAGCACTCTACCATGGAGCCATGACAGCTCTCTGTATGTTTGTAAAAATGACATCACAACCATTCAGTGCCAACTCCACCATGCTAAATATGAAGACAAACACGAGGAATATTAAAGTAGCATGTGATTTATTTCGAGGTATAAACAGGACAAAAAGTATCCACTGAAAAGGCTTGTAAGAAACATTACTTCTGTATATCAAAACTGATGCTACATGTACGTACAATTAACATAATATCATAAACTAAAATACATTTTGTTGTATTCTTGGCTAACTCTGTAAGTTTTGCGGGTGGTATTATTTGGTAGAACAATGACACTTTAAGGTTTCTTACAGTTTTTTTTCTTCTTTTTGCTTTAAATATTAAAGATTGGTGCATATTGATACATGATTTATAAATGACCTTCACAATAAAAGTTCTAAATATTCACCCCCAAAAAAATTTTTTTGGCACTAATTATATATGACCTATCTAACAACTTGCTATATATCACTTTTATATTTAAATACCAATATCTATACCACTAGAACACGTTATGATTAGGAAATTTACATATGTAATATAAATATTGTATTCACATAAAAAAAAAATCATATTTTGAATCCAAAGATATATAATGAGATAATATTGAGTCTCCTTACCCATGTAATATATTGGTAACATATTCACACCAGAATTCAAATTAAAGTGATATTTCAGAAATCTTTCTGTTAAGTCCATGTTTGGTACAAGACCCAGGGAGTATGACGCCAAATACCCCAAATTTAGTTGGTTTCTGGTCCAAACGGAAACTACAATAACAAGTACAGTATCCAAATTTAAAGGCTGAAATTCTTAGACTGAATAAAAGTGACAGAGAGGGAGGTATCAGTCCCTATTTACAGAACCACTACTGACCTAGGTGTCGAGGAATTTGTAATTTTTTTACCCCTACCCTACACATGCTACAGATGCTAAATTACCAAATTTGATGAAATTTAGCCATGTGCTTAAAAATTTTCCAAATTTTGCATAAAATGATGGATAAGAACAGATCCCAAATCACCTGGGCAACCTTAAAAAATAAAATCACCTGGGTGACTTTTAAAAAAAAATGAAAGTTAATGGCTTATATGTGTTGAGACCTGCAAACAAGTTATCAACAGTGGAGAATAAAATATTTCCCATAATGCCTGATTTACAAAGTACAGACTACATAATATTACCCATAATACCTGGTCTAGAATTACGTGCACAGTTGAAATTTAATACGGGAAGGAACAATGATGAAAGCTATATAAACCCATGTCCGGTATTTTTTATCCATGAACAAGGGGCATATATCTTTATTTTATTTATTTTATCACAACTAATGTCCCACAAATGAAAATGAATTTTATCAAAAAAAATAATCATCAATTTATAAGTATCCTTTACAAACTGGCAAAATTTAAATTTTTTATAAAACTGTTATGAACTATGTAAGAAATTGACATTCACAAAATCTTGTACCATACAAACACTGTGTTTGCCAGATGAAACATACCATACATTTTCACCATAATAATATTTCACACAAGAGGACTATGAAAATTGTTTTGTAGTTTCAATGGTACAAAGCATTCCGTGTCTCCTCTATCTGGAGAAATGATTGCTTGTTACATCAAACACTCCTCTCCCAAACCTTTCTTCATTCTGGATCAGACACTTAAATGATCAACCCTAAAGACACAATTGGACTGGTCTAAGTCATCGATTTACAGAAGTGTCCATTGTTTTTCAGGCGTTGATGAGTTAAGGAGAAATGGATGTTTACAACTAATAATACTGTTTGTTGCATGTGGTCCACAAGAAATAGCACCTCATTAGGTAGAAAAGTTATACACAAAAATGAAAATCTGACTCCAAGACATCTAATAAAACATCCTAAACAAATGGTTACTATATACTATAATTATTTTCTTTCACATATGCATTTTATCCAAGACCATGATCATGGATTTGCCATTATTTTTCAATTTCATAAAATTTTAATTATCACGTATTGTATCATGATATATTTCTATTTTTAGAAAAAATATCATCCATTGCATGGTTTTAAAAATTGTGTCTCCCATTATGATCCACTGGGGTGAAAAAGACCAATTGGTATACTGTCTTAGATGCTTTGCAAGTTCATTATATATAATACATGTACTTTAAATATGGACATTTTTGTCAGACTTTATTTTCGCAATACTTGAGCTCTAAATTTATTCACGAAATGATATTTTCATGATTTCGAATGCCTATTTGTCATTTTGTCATACTAATATCATACTTCATTTTATTTCTCTTGCGAAATTACGTGCAAATTAAATTCTCGGAATTAAATCGGATTTACAGTTCATAATACCCTTGCAGAAAAATGTTTAATTTTCAACTTTTTTAGTTATTTATCTTGTTTTAAGTCACTGTAACTATGTTAAACTGATCATGAAATAGAAAAAAAAAATTTGTTCCTACATACACCATTCTGTGAAAATACATTTTTAACCCAGTCACCCCTAAAGACACATTTGGACCATTCTAAAATCATTGATTTACAGAAGAGTCCATTGTTTTTCAAGGGTCGACGAGTTGAAAGGAAAATAATAGGCAAAATCTGAGTATGATGTTCTCACCATTCACTAGGATGGATAACATTGTTGAAATATTTCTAGTATAATTTGAAAGTTTCAATATCAGATCTTTATCAATAATATTATAGGACGATATGAAAATCAAAGTAGTCAGCTGACAAAAAAATTTATTATGCTTTTTATCAAAAAAGAAACAAATTACAAAATACTAAGAAAAAAACAAAACATGAGAACTCCAACTTGGCAACCTTTTTACACTTTCTTATGTTTGGCTTTATCTCGGTTTTTTTTAAATCACTAGACAATAAACAATGTTTGATTTTAATTATAAAATGTTTGAACCATTGGATAACCTTCAACAATTCATAATTATTCAAGAAAAAAATTATCAATATCAATTTTGCATGTAAAATATGGGAGAATTATTTTGTGTCAGATGTAAAAATATGAAATTTTGAAGGACTAGCATGTAACTCTTTTGTGTGATTCTCAAGTCTACAATCCACAAAAATTCCTCAACAATTGAATCACTTTAGGTTTAAAATGATACATTTTAAGTTTTAAAAACACAAATTTTGCAAAAAATGTTAAAATGACAATTATGGAAATTGTACACAAAGTTCTCAATTGAACTTACAGGATATGAAAGAACAGTATGAGAAGAACCTGTCTCCCAAATTTGATCTCTTAAAAACATAAGCATAATTACATTACATGAACAAAATCTTTCAAAACAGTAGAAAAAAGAAAAAATACTGCTATAAATTATATCAGAAAACATTTATCATATGCAAAAATACAAGATAATCAACTACAAAGTACCGGTATACAGTTATAATTTTTCTCTTTTTACATGAAAAAAAATCCAACAAACAAATTAAAAACTTGTGACAAATGATAATATTTATGTACACATTATATAAACAGCTGACATGATACAGATGGCTACAAATATTAACACAGATAGCTACATATATTGACACAGATAGCTACAAATATTTAAATACATATCAGTTTGGGCTTTGGCAATACATATATAATTGTTAAAACAGGAACAATGATACATACAATGTAGGAAGGATGTAGCAGCTCTTCATACACAAAAAGAAGCAAGTACACATGTTCATTAAACAACTCGGGTAAATACTAAAAATCTTCTACAAGTAATTAGAATACCTATGATGAAATTTAAATCAGAAAGAATGAGTACAAATATAGTATACACACACCAGAGAAATCTACAAATGCAACTTGAATGCTTTAATATCATAATCTTTCAAAAAATCTGTTTTTAGATGGGTCAAAGGCCAAATCATAATAAGCGGATTTCTCATAATTCTACTTGTATTTTCTTAGGTTGAGCAATTTGATACATACAATGACCCAATTTCATGTGACCAATTTCATATATCCATCAAATGTTATGAATATTTTAGTAAAACTGAACATAATTAATGTAAGAAAACGAAGTCTTTTAAGAAATCAAAAATATTCGTTATTCATTTAATTGAAAAGAAAAAAAAGATATTTTTTTATCATGGCTGCTGTAACAAAAGCAATGCACAATTTACCTGTGCACATCTGTGCGAAACATGTTACCTGTACACACCTGTGCAATGCATGTTACCTGCACACACCTGTGCAAAGCATATGTTACCTGTACAAAGCATATGTTACCTGTACACACCTGTGCAATGTACATGTTACCTGTCCACACCTGTTACTCTTGTGGTCTAAACTACAGTGGAATCTCATTATTTCAAAACTCACAGGAATTCGAGATAACCATAATTTTAATTGATATATAATTATATCTATAAAAATCATGGTCAGACTTTGAACTTTGACATATCCGGAATTTCAACTAAACTGATTTCAACATAATGAGATTCCACTGTACTTATACTGGACTTCTTTCTAGATTTTGATTTTCACTTTGGTATCACAAATTAACTACTAGATATATAAACAAAATGGCTAGGATTTAGAAATATACACACAGTTTACCAGGTATATCTCTAATTATATCATGATTATCTGTAATTCACATACATTATATCAATTCTCACTTGACATGTGACCTTTGAACTTTAGGGTGGTGACCCATCACCTCTTTTACACATGGGATTGAATTGTAAACAAAAGAATGCCCACATTCTGCATCATTAAACATGAAAAAGACAAATGTGTTGTATCGAGTGGGTGAAATACGTTGCCTGATGTCAAATTGTATCATGTCATAATACGTAAAAATTAATATGACGTTTCTTGTTCCTACTATCTCACTTGTTAGTCATTCTAATGAGTCAACCATCACTCTCAATGACTACTTTACATACTTACATACAAATGTATTTTGATTGGATAATTTAATGGCCAATGAGGCAGTGACTTACAACTGTATTCCAGATTCCATGAAGTGAAATCATTTATGACTGAAAATGGTGGCTAACATTGTTGTTTGTGTGGTTAATCAATATAACATCACTAAAACATCTTTTGTGTGGAATTAATATCTGCAACTTGATCAAGTTAATAACTGGCCTCTATTATATTTGAGTATAAACTGCAAAATCAGCAAATGCTTGCTATTTTGTTTCATTTTTATATAGAACTATTAATACAATAAATATGCCCAACTGTTTAAAATTTCAGAGCTTGTTAACAGGTTGTTAAGAAAACTGTTTATAATTTCAGAGTTGTTAACAGGTTGTTAAGAATATTGTTTAAAATTTCAGAGCTTGTTAACAGGTCGTTTACAATTTCAGAGCCCGTTTCCACATTGTTTATAATTTCAGAGCTTGTTAACAGGTCGTTTACAATTTCAGAGCCCATTTCCACATTGTTTATAATTTCAGATCTTATTTAGTGGTTGTTTAGAATCTTTCTTTAACAAATATACTGTCCGATTTTTAACAGAATGATTATAAATGATTGTCTATTCATCTATGATAACATCTGAAACAGACATCTAATTGGATGACACCAATTCAAAGACAAAGATCCATCGGAGAACAGGAAAAATATATTCTAGGACATTTCCGTACAAAATAATGCCAGGTAAGGAGGTTACCTGGTCGATATTTAATTTACCTGGCCATCATAAAATCACCTGGCTAACATGTTTTTTAAAAATGAACTTAACATCCTGTGCAGAAGATGACAGTTTGAACATGCGACTTGAATTGCTACAATACGATAATCCCACCCCCACAGGTTTGATGATATCGAGAACTATGTTTTACAATTGTAATAATCTTTGGCTTGGTCCTGTATGGCACTCAAATATTCTGTCATTCTTCGGTTTAGCTCATCAATGTCATTTGACAACTTCAACAGTCTTTTTTCATTGGAATTGAAGTCCTTTTCCATATCTAAAATGTTAATATGATGATATCAGATAGTTTATGCACTTAAATTATTTATCAATACATCCTTACAGCAATTTGTTTGCATCCTGTTGGGACTAATCCATCTAATTCAGAAATATTGTCTTTCGAAAAATGTAAACTGTTGTAAATGTTTCAGCTTCAAAGGATTATTTCAAGCAATGATTGTCCGCCTTTTATCTTTTTCAAAACTGATCCCATTATAACACTAAAGGGGCATTAGCTGTGGTTTTTTTGTTTTGTTTTTTTCTAAAAAAAAAGTTTCTTTCCTTTTTTACTACTTCGATTGATATACAATAACAAAAAACATATACACAGGCATAAAACTTCTTAAATTCCTATATATATATATATATTGTGAAATTTACATGAGAAACTCAGGTTTAGCACTTTTTCACTTGCAAGTGATAAACTCAACCTTACCATTTGTATATGAGTACCACACTGGAGCTGACTTTCACAAAATATATAGGAATATAAGATTGTTTATGCATGTGTATATCTCTTATTTTGTTGTACGTCAAGTACAAGTAATAGAAGAAGAACAAATTGAAATATTTGTTGATAACCACAGCTAATGCCCCTTGATCAAACACCTACCATATATAGAATGACCAATTTAAATGATGGCGGAGATAGAACTAGGGGAGACTACAACAAAAGTACCGGTCAGAGTTGAGGACAACTTTCCTGGCAACAGTTCATAACAACTATGCAAACTTGTATTAATCACAAGAATTATGCTAGTTCCAATTAACACAATTTACACTTGCTCCAACAACTTAATTGGTTCCAGCGTACAACAACAATACTGGCTCTAGTTTACAACAACCATATTGGCTCAAGTTCACAACTGTATTGGCTCCAGTTAACAACATTTACATGGGTTCCAGTTCACTACAACTATACTTTCTCCAGTTTACAACAACCATATTGACTCAAAGTTCACAACTATATTGGGTTTAGTTCACAACAACTATATACTGGTACAGTTCACTATAACTATACTGGTTCCAAGTCACTACAACTATACTGGTTCCAGTTCACTACAACTATACACTGGTACAGTTCACTATAACTATACTGGTTCCAGTTCACTACTACTATACAGTTCACAAATATATTGGAACACATTTACACTGGTTCCAGTTCACTATAAATATACTGGTTCCAATTCACCACTACTATACTGGTTCCAGTTCACTACAACTATACTGGTTCCAGTTTAGTACAACTATACTTGTTCCAATCACCACTACGATACTGGCTTCAGTTCACTACAACACTACTGATTCCAGTTCACAACTATATTGGCTCCAGTTAACAACATTTACACTGGTTCAAGTTTACTATAACTATACTAGCTCCAGTTCACTACAAATATACTCACTCCAGTTCTGTATTCTGGCTCCAGTTTACAACAACTATACTGGTTACAGTTCACTATTACTATACTGGTTACAGTTCACTATTACTATACTGGTTCCAGTTCACTATTACTATACTGGTTCCAGTTCACTATTACGATACTGGTTCCAGTTCACTATTACTATACTGGTTCCAGTTCACTATTACTATACTGGTTCCAGTTCACTATTACTATACTGGTTCCAGTTCACTATTACTATACTGGTTCCAGTTCACTATTACTATACTGGTTACAGTTCACTATTACTATACTGGTTACAGTTCACTATACTGGTTACAGTTCACTATTACTATACTGGTTACAGTTCACTATTACTATACTGGTTACAGTTCACTATTACTATACTGGTTCCAGTTCACTATTACTATACTGGTTCCAGTTCACTATTACGATACTGGTTCCAGTTCACTATTACTATACTGGTTCCAGTTCACTATTACGATACTGGTTCCAGTTCACTATTACTATACTGGTTACAGTTCACTATTACTATACTGTTTACAGTTCACTATTACTATACTGGTTACAGTTCACTATTACGATACTGTTTACAGTTCACTATTACTATACTGGTTACAGTTCACTATTACTATACTGGTTACAGTTCACTATTACTATACTGGTTACAGTTCACTAATACTATACTGGTTACAGTTCACTATTACGATACTGGTTACAGTTCACTATTACTATACTGGTTACAGTTCACTATTACTATACTGGTTACAGTTCACTATTACTATACTGGTTACAGTTCACTATTACTATACTGGTTACAGTTCACTATTACTATACTGGTTACAGTTCACTATTACGATACTGGTTACAGTTCACTATTACTATACTGGTTACAGTTCACTATTACTATACTGGTTACAGTTCACTATTACTATACTGTTTACAGTTCACTATTACTATACTGGTTACAGTTCACTATTACGATACTGGTTACAGTTCACTATTACTATACTGGTTCCAGTTCACTATTACTATACTGGTTCCAGTTCACTATTACTATACTGGTTACAGTTCACTATTACTATACTGGTTCTAGTTCACAACTATTCTGGCTAAAGTTCAACTTTGAAAATCTCTTAACTTGCAACAATCATCGAAATTTTTCCAAGATAGAGGCTACTTGAAACAAGAAAAACATCATCCTGAAGACATTTGGGACTCATGCGACAAAATCAAATTTTAAAATAAAACTTTCAAAGTCAATGATTACCTTCAAGTCTCTGTAATTTAACTGTGGTATCTCCAGCCAGTTTATCAGCCCTCTCCTTCAGCTGTTGGGCTCTGGTCTGGGCTTTGGTTGTCATGTTGTACTTATTGTCCAGTGTGTCAGCAGTGTTAGCATAATTGTTGGCCAGCTCATTTGCTTTCTGAAATCAAATATATTTAATCATTACTACAGCTATGAAGAAATACACTCTCAATTGAAATTTATGATTTGTAGTCTTGGGCGATAAAGTTATCTTGCAATAGGTCGTCTGCTCTTTATATGAGAAGTAAAGTGAAAGCAGTCTTGAAACACCACCTGTCTTGAAGGACCATAATTGTTTGGTAGAAGGGGCAGCCTGAAGACTGGTTCCACTGTCGTTACAGTAAAGAAATCCTACTCCCTGAGAGATACAAGTTATACATTCAGGAAAAATAATGTAAGAATGCAGAGAACTTAAATATATTAATCTAACTAATAGATAATCGAACTAACAGAAAATTTATCTCTCATCTTGCTCTGTATACAAACTGTATTAACTCTGCATATGATCTGCCATGATCTAACCGATATACTCACCTCTAGTCAACATATGTGTAAACCAATTACTGGCCATAATTTTCTCCAAACTTACAATCTATGGTCTGACAACACGTGTCTAATAAGTATAATCCGCTAATTGCCTATCATTTTAACCATACTAGCCATCTTTGGTCAACACAACTGCATTTGTTTTAAATAAAATACAAGCCATTATTGGCCATTATTTTAAATAAATTACCCATCTCTGGTCAAATTGTCTGTATATAGTCCTAAATACATGTACTGACAAATCAAGCTTTAAATATCCTACCTGATCTGCATCTTTAGCCAACATGTCTGCTTTATTAGCTGCTGCTTCAGCATCGGCAACTTTACGCTGGTTTTCTATATACATGGACTGCAGTTTATTGAGTCTGTCCTTCAGAGCTTCCAGAGCCACTCTAGATTGGTTTGATTTATCAGCAGCGGCAGCAGTCTCAGACTCGATCTGTAGCAAAGGTAAACAGAAAAAAAATATCATTTAAAAATTTAAAAATACAATTTTCTAGAAACAAGTATCAAATGAAAGAGGTGTATTAAATTTTAATTCCCCTGTGCAAAATCCAATGTTTTGGTTTCTACTAAACTGTAATGCACAACTGAAGCAGAGCTATAGTAAAGTTCATATAACCTTGTGGGGTGGAGTGTTGTGAACCCTTTCTTGACCTGGACGAGTTTAAATTTTAGGTCATACATTACACTGGCAAGAGTAATCATTCCCATTTGTCATTAAACATACTGTTATCCAGTTGATAAAAAAAAACACATTTCCTGTTTTAACTTGACTATATGATAATCAAAAGGTTACTCTGCCCTGCCACATTATGTGAATCAGTAAGAACATTTTCAGATATCTGAAGTCTGCATGCAGTTTGTTTTAATACTAGTGGAAAAAAGAAACTGTGTATACTTAAAAGTTAAATAAAAACATACAAAGTATTCTTTGATCGCTCTTTATTCTTAAAGGCATAGTTAAATATACTAAATGCCTGTTTGAGTACTCAATTTGTAAAATATCGCGTTCAATTTGCCTTGATGGCCACAGCAGCTTTTCTGGAGTTTTGAGCCTAAGCAACAGGTGGTTAGTAATCGATCAGAATTTCTAGCATTCATTGACAGTATTTAATGTATTGAAACAGAAAAACATTGGTTTTTGGAATAAAATTTTGATTGAGAGATGCCTCCCATAATTGAAAATGATCGTTTGTGAGTTATTGGAATGCTGGAAGCTGGGATGTCTGAAAGCAATGTGGCAAGGCAGTTTGGAGTTCACATTAACACAGTAAATGCTTTATGGAGACAATGTCAGCAAACTTGCACCATTCAGGACTGCCCATGATCCATGACCACCCCCATGTGACGTCACATTTGCATAATCCATTCCAACTGGCTTCTTTGACTGCTAGAAGCATCCTGGACATTGCTGGATAAGTCCTCATACTGTAAGGAACAGATTGCGAGAGGCCTTGACCTCAGAGACCTCTGTCCTCGACGTCCTGCTATCCATCCTGTTCTGCTCTGGCGTCACAGTGTTGCGAGGTTAGCATGGTGTAGGAGGCATGGCCATTTCAATAACAAAGATTGGGCAGAAGTTCTGTTTAAGGACGAGTCAAGATTTCAACTCGACAACAGCTTACTGTCGTGCTGGAGATCATTACATTGACGCCTGCATTATTCATTGCTGCCAATACAGGGGAGGGAGTGTTATGATCTGGGTGGTATTACAACACATGGAAGAACCCCTTTGGTGATAGTGGAGGGCAATTTAACTGGCTTACGCTACCATGACAAGATTGTATGTCAGCATGTCATTCCATTCATTCACAACAACCAGCGTAACGTCATTCTGCAGTAGGACAACACACGACTGCACACCGCACGAGTTGTTAGTGACTATCTACAGCAGCAAAACGTGAATGTGCTACCCTGGCCTGCGATGTCACCTGATTCACCGCCTATAGAACATGTTTGGGATGAAATGGAAAGATGTCTACATCAAGAAACACACCCCCCTGCTATGTTGGAGGTTTAGCTTTGTTCTTTATTGCGCATATGGCGGAACATTCCCCAGGCATTTCTGCATAACCTGATTCATTCAACGCATTGGAGGTGTAAAGAATGCATCGGTGCAAATGGCGGTCATACACACTATTAAACTTGTGAATACTTTCAGTGGCTTTTCGTATCAACCATAATGGACATAATGCATGATTGTTTGAATTGAAAGACAATAAATTATATTTAATAATGATATATACAATGCAACACAATACTTTGTATATGAATCTATCAATGAAATTACTATACTAGTTTCTTTTTTTGCCACTAGTATATATCATATAGATGGATCTGCATGAATGCTCAAATGATTATGTCGGAGAAAGTATTAGTCTCACAAGTAGAAGGCTATGGGTTTGATTCCCATTAAAGATTTGACCCCAAAACTTTTATAACTAGAAGTGACTGTTCACTTCACAAAGCATTTGGCATCAGGAGTGAAAGTGACGATTCTCTTAGTCAGGACTTAAAATCCCAAGTCCTGTGTCAGGGTAGATGTGGCATGCAAAAGAAACCTCACTGTACTCGCATTAGTAAGTTGTACATTATAAAACAAAGGTCACTACATTCCTGGGTTTATAGCCGATGTCAAATTTGTGGCACTTCAAAAACAAAAACAAAAGAATAAACAGAAAAGTAGAATTTGAATTTTAAAATTTGAATAGTGTTTTATGCCACGCTCAACAATTTTTCAATTACAAGGTGGCAGCCAGTTTTGGTGGAGGAGAGAACCCAGTTACACTGTACATTGGAAAAGACAACCAGTCTTCTGCAAGTAAACTGGCAAACTTTCTTACAAAACTCAGCTTAGGTTCCAGTGGGGCTTGAACCCACACTGACCAGAAGAGAGTGACTTCATGGTTCAATGTGTGGTGCTCTAATCACTAAGTCATGGAGGCCCTCAGAAAAGTAGAACTGCATAAGATCTATAATATGTTCACCTGAAGAAGAAAACTCTCAGCATCACTAATGTCCTTGTCAGCTTGACCAATGGCATTCTCTGCTGAATCCTGGGCACTCTTTGCTCCCTTCAGATTGCTCAATACATCTTCTGCTTTTTCCAGAATAGATTTGGCGTCTTCCCTGTCAAATTAAGACAAAATCATTCTTTGTAGAAATATGTAGAACACTAACACAGAGATCATGACCTAATAGCTTTCTTTTTTTTAATTTTAAAGCTGCAAATTCATAGATTTTCATACAATTCCATTTTATTTCAATTTTTTTTTATCATGAAATATATCTATTCAGTAATTCACTGCATTATTTTAAATAATCCCCTCATTACATCTCCAACCAAGATGCAAGTAGTGGAAAAAGATATATAATCTAACAAAAATTGTAAGATGAAGCACAGCACACCAGTAACAGCAGCATTGTATCTCAGATAGTGATATTTTGAATAAGTAAGTCAAATGACATTATCCAGGTCATAAGGTCATGATACCATCTGAAAGGGTTGACCATAAGGTTTGTACATGTGGAATACTAAATCTCTGCTACTTATATTTCCAAAGATATAAAGTTTTGTCCACTGATGAAGCCAACTCTGTTGGGAGGGGGTATCACATTAATTCTCCAAATACTGTGTCCCAACAAGGTATCGTAATAAAAACATATGGTCCAGGTTAAAAAAAAATCATGTAAGTTGACAGTGATGACGATATCAGTGATACGACCTTAAGTCAAAGTCATGACTCACCGCCTTCCCATAAGGAACATTTGTGCCAAGAATGAAGTTGTGCAAATAAGACATAAGAAAACTACAAGTATGACCTGGACAAAAAATATAATTCCATCCAAGTCAACAGTGACCTTGACATCAGTAGCATGACCTTGAGACATTCCAATACCAGAATAACTCCCATCCTATGATGGATGTATAATAATAAAACTGATATTTCAGGTAAGCACTTACTCTGCTTGCTTTGCTCTCTCCTTCAACTTCTTAGCTCTATCTAAATCGGCACTTGTGGCATTGATAATTGAATCTACATTATCAAGTCCACGGATGGTTGCATTAATTTCTTGAGCCAATTCATGAATTTGGTCCTGAGTCAGAGAAATTCTCATGGCTAGAGTTTCTTCAGCAATCTGAAAAAATATTATTAATTACTACTCTGGAATCATAGAAATTTGAAGGGAAATTTTTGTAAGTCAATATACATATATATCAGGTACCCAAATTCAATTTTATTTCACAGGAGATTAACATACAGGTAAATTTGCAAATGAACATATTCACCAATTTAAATATCAAACAATTATTTGTAAAAAAAAGTGTTTACAAAAGTTTGTTTTTGTATACATGTATATCATTACTGTGTTACTCTTAAAGTACATGTACCGGATACCTAAAAATTTTTGCCTCTGGTTATTTTTGCCCTTTTACGATAAAAAAAAACATTCACCATGTCTTAAATTTGCCTTAAATTACCATTGTCTCCAGAAGCAATGTATGTTCGTGCTTCAATTATTTAACTAGAAAATATTGCTTTCATTTTAAATTTACCCTCTCATTTAAAGACGACAATTAAATGGGAGTATGAATGTCCAGGTATGCAGAATTAATTACGGAATGTTTGGAATTCACAGCATTTCAAGCAGGATTATTTTTAAAAAGAAGTTTAGATTTAAATATAAACAATGTTTGCCAATTGTGAAAAATAACAATTAAATTAAAGTACTGAAAGTACTGATACGAGTTGATGGCAATCGTAAGTTTTAATGAGGTATAATACACTCAGTATGCTGAATACTTTTTAATTCGGTAAAATTAGGTTTTACAAAAATAGTACCCGGTAACTAAAAATCAGGTTAGACATTTCGCCTAACCTGAGTACTGATGGCATATTTATTATGCAACAAAAATACATAGATCAGCGATATGATTATAAAATATTGTGCTTACAAACATCGTTTCATTGATATTAAATTTCTATGTGACATGGCAGTAATATACCCTTACACTATACTTCCTATCAGTAGCATTAAATTTCTAGGTCATATATGTGTACATGTAAAACATTTTCCAAACTTCAAAGACTGCCATGACTTTCTCATCAGTTAAGATCACATGAATGAGGAATTATGTAACTTCTATGTCCAACTTCACAGACAGATCTTGTCAATACACAGTAAGGGAAACTTGACCAAAACTCATTTGCATATTAATCGTGCGCAAGAATTGTTAACATTCCAGTCTATCATTTTTAATATCAATTCTATCACAAGAGTATAATGGTAAAAAATAATTAAAAAGAAACATTCTAAAGCAAATTTATAATATCTTAAAATTAAAAAAAGATGCCAAACTTACCTTTAATAGCATATATTTCAACAAACTTTGTAGACCTATATTTTTCAGCGAATTGTAACTATATTTTCATCATTTTAAAAAGCAAAAATATACGAATTAAAGTGTGATTTGGAAATTTCAATCTTGAAGGCAAGTTTATGTTGGTGAAATGCACATACATGTGTAATTTTGCGTCAATATAATATGTTATTAACCCCCAACTGCAAAATGTGCTTTGACTTATTCCCAATAAACAACTTAGCATAACATAACTGTGTTGATGTTCCATCAACTCGTAAAAATAAAAAATAAAAATTCAATTGATAAATCCTTATATTTCACTACCAAAAATGTAATAAATATACATTTTAAGGACTCCAGATTATTTTTTTTCTTCAGCAAACAAGGAAAAGCATTTTAAAACTTCTTAACTCATTAACCCCTAAAGTCAAATTTGGACTGGTCTGAGTCATTGATTTACAGAAGAGTCTATTGTTTTTCACAGGTTGATGAGTTAAACTTAGTCTAGTTTCTAGGGTGTGGAAAAGCTGCAGGCATTAAACCAGGCATCAACCTTAGCAATTTGTTTAGGATCAGCAGAGAGCTTGACTTCATCTTTACCTTAGAGACTTATTCACCAGTGACTGATGGTATCTTACCTTGGTAACTTCTTCTGGGGTAGCGCTATCAAGATCAAGGAAACCAGAAATTTTGAATAGCAAATCTTGCAACATGGTGCGTGCATTTTCTGTTTGATTTTTCACTTTAAGAGCCTCATTGTAAGCTAGTTGGGCATCATTTTTGGCTCCTTCTGCACCTTGCTGAGCAGTTCTCAACTGAAAGAAAAAAAATCCAGAAATTTCAGAGGGATGATATTCAATCGGGAAAAAAAAAAGAATATTCTGGGGAATGGAGTTAAGTCAAAACAAAAAATGTAAATTCAGATGAACACTGGGGAATGGAGTTCACTTAAAACAAAAAATGTAAATTCAGATGAACAGTCCAACACTTGACCAGACCTTGCTAACATTTAATTGTTGTTATCCTGCTTGTCAAAGTGTTCAGGGCTCAACAATCAGGTTTACTGGTTGTCCAGGACAAGTCAATTTTGGTGTCAGATAAGTAGATGTTACTAACTGTTGTAGACAAAAATAATGCAATAAAGATTATACTTTTACAAACACAAAATAATATCTTTAAATGTTACACTTGATTTTCGGAAAAAAACTTTTTGCATTCGGACAAGTAGATTTCAATACTACTTGTC
Source organism: Atrina japonica (assembly GCA_030159075.1). NCBI lineage: Eukaryota > Metazoa > Mollusca > Bivalvia > Pterioida > Pinnidae > Atrina > Atrina japonica. The sequence goes on from BROG01000355.1 coordinate 222,010, forward strand.
CTGCAGGACATGTGGAATTTTTCATGATTGTTGACCCCTGGTGTCATAGTAAAATCCATATAACCTGGCGGGGTGGAGTGTTGTGAACCCTTTCTTGACCTGAACAAGTTTGAATTTTAGGTGATAAAGCAGAGTCACATTAAAATTACACTGGTAATCATAATCAGTCTTACTTGTCAGCATACCTTAAAGTGTCCAGTGAGGAAAAACAAATTTTTTCTGTGAAGATTGTCATAACCAAAAAGTGAATAGAATCATCCAAATGATAATTAAAAGTCACTCCACCCTGACAAGTTATGTGCATAGGACTATGCTATCATGAAATCTACCATTATTACAATTTTCCCTGCTTTCCACCCTTTTGAATAACAAAACATTACATACATTATTCAGTAGAGCAGTGGCATCTCTTTCCTTTACATTCAATATGTCTTCAGCTTTTCTTGCTAAATCAAGAGCATTTTCCGCTTTTCTAACAGCTCCTTTGTCACAGCTTGGTTCAGAACCACAGGTGCCACACCCTCCGCCACCACAAACATCATCACATGGGTCACCACGTCTATCACAAACCTGAAAAAATAATTCAGGTATATTTAGTAAACAGTTACTTTTTCTTTCAATATTATCAAAGCACATATGATTGCTTCTGAAAACAAGCACCTGTTTAGTGCTAGTGATCTTGAATACAGAGGTATCCTGTCATGTCCAAATTGGAGGAGTCGAAATTAGGATTATTTCAAAGTTAAATGGTCAGTCCCATTTATAGGTATAGATATATATAGAGTAATTAAAATTTTGGTTATCTGGAATTCTGGAAATCTCAAAGAAATAGGAGTTGTCTCGTCAATTTCCACATAACATGATTCCACTGTATTTTGTAACACAAGATAGTTTTATATGGACTTTCCATGACATAGATATCAACCCAATTACACAGCATTGTCAAATTGTTGCCAATATTCATTTTTAATCTATGATGTAACTGTATATTTGTTTCAATTCCATGTTTCAATGACACTTATACAATGAAAACGAAGTCCATACTTTATCAAGATTTAGGAAGTCAGTTGCAAAATTCCTGCATTTTCCAGGTTTTCTGTCAAAGTCTTAAACTGCCATGTCAGGTATCCATTATACAATATGCATAATAATCTTCTCTTGAATTTTTACTTACTTTTAATGTAAAAAAATTATTCTGAATTTTACAAAGATACATCTACCCTGCCCCTTGATGAAGAACAAGAAATCTTACCATTTCGTTAAGGTCTGCCATCTTTGATTTCAAAGCAGAAACTTGTCCATTAAGATCACTTATTTCTTTTTTATTGTTGTGCAGTGACTTATCTAGGTATGAGGTGGAACGGTTCAACATGTCCTCTACATCTTGTCGTATGAGTTGTGATTGGTTGACTACATCATTTGTTGCGTCAACTTTCTGTTGCGCTTGCCTTGACCTAATTTCTGCTTCCTTTGTGACATTGAAAGCACCTGCTCGTCAAATATATAATACTTCAAATCATTTACAGAAAACAAAATAAAAATCAAACAAAACTACCTGTAAAGCAACTTTTGAAATATCAATTTCAATTTGGAAAAAATGTGTTAATTTATCATACAAGTGTAAATTTTCACTACATCAAACATCTTTGCTGTATTGAAAATTTAGACTTACAAGGTAGATTAACAAAATTTCCCAGTATTTTTCAAAGCTTTATTTTGGAAAAATGGACCAAAAACAATCTCCATCTCCCTGCCTTTGATCCCAAGAATTTTTACCTGTGTTATGGACAGATGCCAGTGCAGTAAGGTTTTTTTTTATGTGGGTCACACCTGCTCTGAAACAGGACCTCGGTTTCAAGTTTGATCCGAGAGGCCTGTGACTATCACTTATCACAGTGCTAGTTGAAGGAACACTTGCGTGTTGAACACTCTACCACCAGACCACCATAAGCAGTTGGTATTAAGATCACAATCTGATTTTATTATAATCATTATAATTTCTAAAAAACTTAGAATTCAGCATTTTTCTGTGAGGGTATTATGTACTTTGTATGCAGAACACACATCTTAGACAATACCCAGCTAGTTTTCACCCCAGTGCCTCTTAATTCAGGGTGCACTTTTTAAGACAATACAATGAATATTTTTTCAACTTGATAGAAATATTTCACAATGAAAGTTAAAAAAATTTTTATTAAATTTTGTGAGCATGTACTACTGAAGAACAAGCAACCAATACATTAAATATTGAAATGAACCTCTCACCTTCTACATCATTGATCTGTATATCTGTAGCATTATTTCGGAGTTCCTCAGCTTTCATCTTAAGATCTTCTACATTCATCTTCAAAGCAGCAATACGGTTGTTACCTTGACGAATGCTATCCATTCTGGCATCCAGTTTCTTCTCTGTCACATCCAATTCCACAAAGCTGGCATTTAATACATCCCTGTAGGAGGATACCAAGAGAAAAGTTACTATTAAAAAATGTCATCATTTTCATATATACCTATATGATACAAAGAAATGTTACATTAAAATGTTATAATTTTAAAAGCAATATGAGCTGTCAGCAATGGAAATTTTTTTGATACTGTCAGATGATCACTAACCCTTTAATATAATTCAAAATATCACCAAACACAAAATTACCTATATTTATTGTTCTTTAAACCTGTATACATGTACTTAGTTTTTCAGGTACAAAATAATCATTGTCTTGTGTGATACAAAGAAATCATTGTCTTGTATGGTACAAAGAAAAGTTACAATACTAATACATTCATTCAATAATTGTTTTACTGGTAGGGGACATACATTGTTACATCAATATTCTCCTCAGAATGTTTATTCATTTTAGCATTTGACTAATAATAAAACAATTACAGTGAAAGTCAAACAACATACAAAATCTATTTAAATGTTTATATTAATTTTATTGGGAGAGGAAATCTAAATATTTCACTTATCCTTCGCAGAGTACCTACCTAACTTGCTGAAGCATCATTTCAATTTCTTGGACATCATTGGATGATATATTTGCATTTCGTATGATGTCCTTGACCTCATTTATATTGTCTTCCATTAGCTGGAACTCCTTCTCGAATGCTTTTTCAACTCCAGTTGATTTTATTTTTAGTGCTTCGTTGACTAGATATTCCGTCTGACCTAGTTTAAAAGATACAAATATATATTTTTTTTATAACATTAATTTTGATTTTTTCCTTTGTAAATTGACCTTTTTCCCATCACTCAGTGTCACAACAGAAAGAAGTAGAAACAATTAACCAGTGAAAATATCAAAGAAAGTGTTCAAATTTTTTCTTTTTATAATTAACTTTTAGATTTTTTCTAGAAAACTGTATCCTTACAAATTTGGGTGGCAAATAGATAGAAATTCCCTGAAAAACAAATTGTTGCTGGCAGGCCTTTGAACAATGAACAGTGGAAAAAGGGGCAGATGGTACTTTTCCACTCTTTATACTCTAAAAGGGTTTAATTCCACAGGTTGTAACTTTCATGTTTTTCACTATCCCGACATCACATGATCACAATTTTTTAATGCAGAGATCAGAAGAAGATTAAGTTAACATCAGGACCTGCAAAGGTAGCTCGCTCTACATAACCTATATATAGAATTTCATCAAAAGTGATCTCCTGTTTCTTAAACATACAGATGTATCAACACCATGAATAGCAAATACATGTATTAACAAAGTAGTTATTTTTCCCCTGTTAAGTCTCATCCTTTTCCCAATTATTCCTGGACATTCCAGGAATATGTATCCAATTTTAAAGTAACAGGACAGCATTGCACGTTGTTGAAGACAAACTAAAGAAAGGTTCTTGCAATGTGATTAACACTTAACTCATTCCCCCCAAAAGACACCTTTGGACTGCTCTAAGTCTCTGATTGACAGAAGAGACCATTGTTTTTCAGGGGTTGATGAGTTAATTATATCTTCCTTACTTCTCAAGTCTCGGACTACTCTATCCCAATTGTCAAAGCATTCTCCACAAGGTTTACAATTTGGCAGCTCTCCAGTGGTGCCTCTGTCACATCGATCACATTTGTAGCCACTAATTCCCGGCAAGCAAGCACACTGGCCAGTTCGTCTATCACACTGCATGTGAGCTGATCCCTGGCTGTTGCAGTCACATTCTAAAATTTAAAATCATACTTACTCAGTATCAATACCTCAACATGTGAAAGCATGTTTTTTAATTCTGAACTAGACTCAACTTTTTAAAATCATAATTAAGTCATACTTTAGCAAAATCGGTCAATAATTAAAAAAAAAAATTTTCAAAGAGCTTATAGAATTTTTTTTTTTTAAAACATGCTAGTTGTACTGCATCAAATCTATTCATATTCCAGTGGAAAGACAACAATTAAAAAACTTCTCTTACTTAGACACTGCACTGTGGGATCTCCCCAGAAGAAATCCTCGCATTGGCTACAATCCTGACCTCCTCGGCCTAGTACACACTGACACTGCCCATCCAGCTGTAAATGATATCATAAAATGCACTTAAACTAAATATTCATCTTGATCATAATATAACAATATATATAAATGAATAATGTACCTTGCTACAGATTCTAGAGCTAGACTGAGTTTTACTAAACTTCGTAAGTTTACGATAAGAATTCAGACTTGTGAATTTCCTATGCTCATTCCTAAGATAAGAAGTGTCTGTTTTACCAAGTTTTTCGTAGGTTTTGTTCATAAAATTAAATTACAAAAGAATCATATATAACGCTATACATGCGTAGTTGTTAGTTTCATTTTGCCAAAACAAAGGATATGACAAGATTAAATGTGTATTTTCAATACAACATATAATACAAAGTTAATGTGTATGAACACAGTCTCATAAAATATACCTGTGCATTGGTGTAAAATTCTCCATAGTCAAAACGAATTAGTTTAACTAGAGCTTAACCATTTCTATGCCAGTTGACAGATTTTGGGGCCAATCTTAAATTTATGTTCAGTGCCAAAAGGTCGATTTGGGGCCAATTTAGGTGCCCTCTTTTTAAATCTTAATGCAAATTCCTAAATTTATGTTTTATGTTAATTCAAAGTGAAATGCCATCAGAGCTGTAATGAACTAATGTATTCATTTAAAAAAAAAAAACAACTAACTTCAGACTGCTATAACAGGCTGATTGGGTTGATGTATAATTCTTCTATTCCGTTACAAAATCTCTCAGATTTATGTATTTTACCTGTTATTCCCTAGTTACATCACCATAAATTAAGATTATCCATTCCAAATTGATGAGTTCAAATTATAGCAGAAGGTATAAGATTGCACTGAATTTGTTTGTGGCCTCAACATGTCAACATACCTGACTACCTGAACTTTATCAAAATCTCATCTAAATGGTTTCTAAATAATTTCTCAGAAAACAACATTGGTGAATCCAGTTTTTTCAAGAAGGGGGAGGTTTAATATGATTATAAAATGTTATACATACATCACTACACAGATTTCAAATTGTTGGATAAATTTTGCGATGAGAATCCAACATAGTTATAATATCAGGAGACTAGTACTTTTTTAGACTGGAATTGATTTAGATTTTTTTAGCTGCATGTGTCCTGGGAAGAAATTTTGTAGCTTTCAGCAATTGTATAAGAACCTATTCGTCCATTCAAAAGTGTCAATTTGACACCACCCCAAATGAAGTGAAATTCAGCAGGGTAGGTGGGTGTAGAGAAAGAAAAATAAGAGTCTAAATGAAGTTTTATATGTTTTTAAACATAGTCTATAATTTTCAAGATGAAGCAGGAATTGGGAACTTTAATACAATTACTAGTATTTCTATTAGCTATACAAAAAATAGGACAATAATGTCAAAATTTAAAAAGTTTATAAATCACCGTAAATTGAACAGATAATATAAAAAAATAATAGCATGAATCATCTGTGTGCCAATACGTTTCAAATCGTAAATTTCCACCATAACTTATATTGAATTCACAGTCTACAAACATTGTATAATAAACTAACAATGTCTTATGTTCTAGACAGAGAGAGAGAAAGAAAACCAAACAAAACACATAATTTTCAGTGTTAATATTGACTTGCGAAGTGCCACAAATTTTGACCTGTGCTATGAACTGATGTCAATGCAGTGAGGGTTATTTTACGTGCCACGTATGCTGTGACATGGGACCTCAATTTTATGTCTCATCCGAAAGACCGAGACTTTCACTTTATGTGCTGACTACCATTTTTAAAAAGTTTTTGGTATGACCAGGTACCAGGAATTGAACCCGGTACATTCCGCTTGCGAGTCTAACACTCTACTACTAGACCACCGCAAGCGGTTATAATGATTTATTACAAATTGATCTAAATAAATCGTAATCTTATTTCCACCTGGTTACACTCTATTCCCAGGGAACCATCTGGGTCACACCCACAAGCTGAGCATCCCTCTCTGCTTGTTATGTTCCAGTATCCCGCATCACACATATCACATCTCTGTCCAACAACATTTGGCAGACATGGACACTGACCAGAGAAAAGGTCACAGGGCATTGCACTCATATTTGTACCATATGGATCACATATACATTCTGAAAAAAAAAGAAAATTTTTGCAATTTTCCATGTTATAAAGGGGCAAAACTCTAAAGGTGTAAATGACACACTGTCCTAATTTGAACTCTGCTTGTTGTGGTTATTACCATTGTATGCAAGTTTCATCAAATTTGGATGAGGAAAATAAAAGTTAAATGTGAAAATGAAAATCATACGGACAGAAGGACTGTTATAGGTAACACTTAATGCCCCTTTCACCTAACAGCAGGGGGCATAAGAATATATCAAAAGGATTGATAAATTTTGAATCATGTATAACCTATTTTAAAATATTTTTGCATTAAGTTGTTATATTTCTGCTATATATATGGCTGACCTCTATATATCCAGTGCTGATGAGGTCTCTACAGAGAGGGTTCTATTTAACTCCTTCACCCCTAAAGACACATTTGGACTAGTCTAAATCATTGATTCACAGAAGAGTACATTGTTTTCAGGGGTTGATGAGTTAATTCTATGAGATGGAATGGCAGGGTCATGTTTTATTCAATTTCACATCTTGTGTGAAACACTGTAGGTGAGAACAATCATTTTTATACAGTGGAATCTGTCTTGAAATACCACCCCTTATGCCACTGAAATGTGGTCTTACAAGACAGGTGGTCCTTCAATAGAGGTTTTATCTAAAGGATTATCAATACTCAACTAAAGGTTTTCAGAATATGATCTTCTAAGAGAGTGGTCTCATAGGACAGATTCCACTGCATTATTAAAGTCTGGAGAACGAGTGATTGTAAACTCAGAACCTTCTGTCCCATACTCATCAGTAACTCGATCCTGGCACTCCCTTTAATTTAAAATTTGTTAGATATTTCTTATCCTTTTCATCATGGAAGATGTTTGCTATCTAACAGATTCAATGCTGAGACTCTACCAAGGTGGGAGACACTAACATCTCCCCCATCTAGCCCCTCTGAAGTGTACATTATACTATAATCCAAATCTTTAGTATAATTCAAGGACTTCGACAGAAAAAAAACATTTATCATTAAATTCAAGTACTTTTCAATGGCATTTTCATTTTTAAGCACTTTTCAAGGACTGACCCAATATTCAAGCACTTTTGTAGGTCTGTGTTAAGTATGTTCCCTATCTAGCCCCTCTCAAGCATAAGATATACCATAACCCAAATCTTACCACTACAACTCTGTGTAATTGCATCTCCAAAGTAACCAGGTCTGCACTTTTCACAGTTGAAGCCTTCAGTGTTATATAAACACTTCAAGCACTCTCCAGTAGAGGTGTCACAGTTCCCGGGAGTGTTAAGTTCTATGTTGTTGTTACAGATACAAGGCTCACATGTTCCATTGACCACACTGGGGGTTCCGAAGTAGTTATCCTGGCATGTGTTACAACTTGGTCCTGTTGTAAAAAAATAATGCAAAGGATTACATTTTTGTTTGGGGAAAAAAATTGTCTTGACAAGAACAGAACTGATATTCAATATTCATTTGTATAAACACTGAGTTTTGTTTTATTATTATTTTAGGTACCACCAGAGCCACAGATTTTAACCATTGATATAAACTGACACCAATGAAGTGAGGGTTCTTTAACATGCTATGACTATCATGATCAACACCTCAGTTTTCAGTAACAACTTGTGGAATAATCTTTACCATTTATTAAAGTCTTTTGTATAGCCCACTTCCAGGATTTAATCCAAGACCTTCCATTTCCAAGTTGGGGCCTCCATGACCAAGTGGTTAAAGCATCACTCTTTGAACCATGAAGTCTCTCACTTCCGCTGAACCTAAGCTGATTTTTGTGAGAAAGTTTGCCAGAGTCAAATGCTATACCACTGCAACCATAGGAAGGTTGGTGGTTCACAAACGTATATAAACATCACTTGTCAAAAACCTGAATGTACTGTATATCAGGAAAATTTCATCCCTTTCTTGATGAAACAACAGGAATCAATTTGCTGATAGAGCTGACAAAAAATTATAATAGTATCTAAAAAGAAAAATAACATACCTTGGAAACCAGGTTTGCAATTACAAACCACTCTCTGAGATCTTCGATCCTCATAACATGAATCAGCATGCTGAACAGGACTTAGTGGCCCTCCAGGGCACTTACACTCCCGACACGGAATACGTACATTTATGCGAGGGTCACCATAGTATCCACCTATACAGCTGAAGAAAGAAATTTCACAAAGCATTAATACTTTTAAGACTGTAAAAAAGTGACAGATTTTTAAAATGCAAAACTTAAACCTAATACACTTGAATACTTTTATCATGTATTCACCCAATTACATGCAATTATTTGGTATCTGTCTGCAAAACGGTCACTGCTTGTAAAACATCTGAAAATATTTTTGCAGTGTTCACCGAAGGTTCAATTGACACAGTTAACAAGCAAAATGGTTACTTTTAGTTCATTTTAACAGTCCATATATACAGCCATAGGTAATAGCCAAGAAAGAAGGGCAATTTAAAGTCCTTATGCCCCTTTCACACATTCATGGATGAGATGCCCGATCAACACGGATTAAACCTTTTGATCATCAAGGACCATCCGGCGTTCAAGGGTTCTTTGACATTGTGATGTCAGAGTAAACATAATCATTACACGATGCTGACATGGATAATGCCAGTCTCTCTACGGATAATCAAGGTAGCCACACAGATGTCCCCACAGAACCTCAGTGCACAGAAGATTACAGTTTATACTGTCTTCACACAGTTGTTTCATGGAGATACCTAGTGTTTATATGGAAGCCCATGGATTATCACGGTCTTTCACCCCTGTAGCTTCCGGGTACAATCCGTGTATTATCCGTAGAGATCTGTGTTCTTCCATAGAAACAAATCATACACAGATGACCCTGGACATTACACGGCGACCCTGGATATTACACAGATACTTCGGTACCTACACTGACTTCGCGAAAGCCCATTTCTTCATAAGATTGTCTTACTTCATTTTGTGATAATTCTAAATCTCATGAGCTAAAGCTTTTGTGAAATAACAAATCAATAAAATTCTTGCCAATAAAATTGAATTTACAATAGGTAATTAACCAAGTAAATAGTTCTTACTGAACTAAGATCAATACTAAATAACTTACCTTTCACAATGATCCCCAGCAGTGAAATTCTTACATCCAATACAATTGCCTGTTAGGTCCTCGCATGTATCGGCATTGCCATTACACGAACAAAGTCGACACTGTGGAAATCCCCAGTACCCATCCACACATTTATCACAGGTTCGCTCTGCAACATTCGGAATACACAGACACTGTCCAGTCTTAGAGTCACAGAGATTGTCTCTGGCACCATATGAATGACAATCACAGCCTGTAAAAGATAATGTATGTATAAAGTAATGTTTAAATGATTAAGTTATAGGACAGTCTCATGTGTGAGGAAATGGATGTAATACTAGCCTATTGTGAAGATACTAAAAGGTGACACCAATATACTGTGTAGGTACTGTATGATAATACCAGCCTATTGTGTAGGTATTGTATAGTGACACTAGCCTATTGTGTAGGTACTGTTTGGTGATACATACCTATTGTGTAGATACAGTATGGGGATACAAGCCTATTATGTACATATGTATGGTGACACCAACATAGTGTAAATAATGTAAAGCGATTGATACCAGTCTATTGTGTAGGTACTGTATGGTGATATCAGTTTAGTGTCCAGATGTATATGGTGATATGAGCCTGTTGTCTAGATATGTATGATGATACCAGCATATTGAGTAAATATGTATGGTGACACCAACTTATTATGTAAATAATGTATGATGATTCATACCAGTTTATTGTGTAGGTACTGTATGGTGATATTAGCCTATTGTCTAGATATGTATGGTGATATCAGTCTATTTTCTAGATATGTATGATATCACCCTATTGTCTAGATATGGATGGTGATACCAGCCCATTGTGTAGATATGTGTGGTGATATCAGCCTATTGTGTAGATATGTGTGGTGATATCAGTCTATTGTCTAGATATGTATGGTGATATCAGCCTATTTTCTAGATATGTAAGATATCACCCTATTGTCTAGATATGGATGGTGATACCAGCCCATTGTGTAGATATGTGTGGTGATATCAGCCTATTGTGTAGATATGTGTGGTGATATCAGCCTATTGTCTAGATATGTATGGTGATATCAGCCTATTTTCTAGATATGTATGATATCTCCCTATTGTCTAGATATGGATGGTGATACCAGCCCATTGTGTAGATATGTGTGGTGATATCAGCCTATTGTGTAGATATGTGTGGTGATATCAGCCTATTGTCTAAATATGTATGATGATATCAGTCTATTGTGTAGGTATGTATGATAATATCAGTCTATTGTCCTAGGTATGGATGGTGATACCAGCCTATCATCTTGATATGTATGATGATATCAGCCTATTGCCTAGATATGAATGGTGATATCTGCCTATTGTATGAGTATCATATGGTAAAGTTATTTTTAACAGCTTTGCTCTTCAAAGTTGACAACTTACGTTTGCATCCCTCTGGTCCTAGGCCATATGTACCTGGAGCACACCGATCACACCTGCGGCCTACTACACTGGGCTTACATCTACACTGACCACCCGCTGGTTCACATTCGGCACTGAGAGAGCCTGTGGGATCACAGTCACAAGCTGAAATACAGATAGAAATTTTTAAGCTGTTGTTCACAGTAATAAGCTGAAACACAAACAAAAATTATAAAGTCTGTTTGTTTAAAGTGTTTTGCATCTTTCCTTATCCTCAATTGAAATAACCCCAAGACATAATATAAATCCTACAAAAAATGCTTTACATTTCCACTAAAAAGGAGATGACAATAACTTGACCTGTGCTATGGACATACGCCAATGCAGAGAGGTTTTTTTTTACAAGCAATGCCTGCTTGACATTTGCCTCATTATTAAGTGTTGTGTTAAAGGCCTGTGGAGCCGGCCTGGTTCAGTCGGTAGCGCGCTCGACTCTGGATCGTGAGGTCGTGAGTTCGAGTCCCACCGGCGACAGGTTGGTTTCCTGTCTTTCGGATGAGACAGTAAAAACTGGAGGTCCCGTGTAACAGTAGGTGTCGGCACGTTAAAGAACCCTCACTGCTCAATGGCCGTAAGTGCCGAGCATAGGCCAAAATTTGAAGCCCTTCACCGGCATTTGGTGACGTCTCCATATGAGTGAAATATCCTTGAGTGGGATGTTAAACAACAATAAACAAACAAACAAAAATAAAGGCCTGTGATTTTCACTTTCATATGCCAACCCCTTGCCTATTTAACTCATCTACCCCTGAAAAGTAATGGACTCTTCTGTAAATCAATGACTTAGACCAGTCCAAATATGTCTTTAGGGGTGAATGAGTTAACGTCCTTGGTATGACCCACGACCAGGATCGGAACCCTGCACCTTCCATTTGGGAGTCAAATGATCCATCACTAGATCACTGCTAGCGGTACTTACCAAGAGCTCTGTGCATCATACTTGATGAGATACTGAAAGTCAACATATTACAGAAATCTTGTAGAGGTTGCTGAAAAACGGAAAGCTGATTTTCACGACATCTGTAGCGAATAAAGTTATTTTTCATGTACTCTGGGTATCCGATTCCTTGGAAGATTGGAATACTATTTGTTGCAGGTACTAGAACAATCTGAAAAAAAAACAAGAAGGAAAGTTCTATGGATTACAACAGTACATAACATTGGTTGGCATTTCATATGTATGATAGCAGAACCGAGTAAATTTGATTTATTTCTCACTTATGTTTTGTGTACATCTTGGTCTTTCTTATTTAATTCATAAGTAAAAAAAAACAGTTATCTGTTTAGTTTTATTGGAGTTCCATGCCACACTCAACAAATTTTCATTATAGGATGGCTGCCAGTTTTTGATGGTTGACGCGAGAACCTAGGCCTGCAGTCACCAAATTTACTCAGTACTCAAGCTCAACTAACTTTTCACAATTTTAATGTAAAAACATGGAAACTTCATTCTGTAACTGGACATGTTTGTATATTGATGGCATACAATGGTAAATAATGATAAAAATTATTGCTCATTTGAAGAAAACTTCAGAAACATTAAAAAAGTGTTTGAGTATGTACTCAAATCTTGAGTACCGTACTCAACGTATTTTTTTCGTTTTTTTACAGTAAAATCATTAGTGTGATGCAAAAAATTTATATGTAAATGATTAAAAATCACAATATGTTTCCTAATCACTAAAATCCAAAACTTTTATAAACAATTTTATAGTCAAAATAGTGAAATATAAGTTGAGCAAATTTGAGTAAATTTGGGGACTCCGGGCCCTGGTTACAATGTACCAGAGAAGAAAGCTCCGGCCTTCCGCAAGTACATTGGCAAACTTTCTCACAAAATCAGCTTACGTTCTAGCTGGTCTTGAACCGGCGCTGACAAGAAGTGAGTGATTTTTTGGTTTAAGGCACAATGCTCTAACTATTCTGACACTGAGATTGCTGCGAGTCATCTGATGTCACACCCTATTTACAGACCATGTGACCCAGGAGGCCATGTTTTATTCACTTGTTTGACTGGTGTTTTACACCACACTCAACTACTTTTCGGTTATACAGTGGCCCAATAACTTTTAATGGTGGAGACCACAAAATACAAAGACAGCAAGCTGTCTGCAAGTAAACTGACAAGTTTCTCAGAGTATGCTAATTTTCAGAGGGGTTTGAACTACACTGATTATAGGAGAGAGACTTTATGGTTTAAGGCGTAATGCTCTGACTACTTGGCAATGGAGGCCCTCCCAAATATAAAGGAAATCATAATTTGTGTTATCTGAACACTAGACGTTTATATATCAAACTGCAGAGAATTGGGCTGTATCTTTTACAGAGAAAGTTAAAACAATTTCTGAACTTTATACACAAAATACATCCACATAAAACACTGGATATCAAATGATAAAAATTCATCACAAGATTGATCAATTAATCCAAGCCAACATATAAACAATTTTGTACACACAAAACTAACCGAATCAATAAGGGTGGTAGCCTCTGGTGTTTTGATGCCAGACTTGTAGTTTTGGAAATCTATCCTGATGGTGTAGTTCACACCTGGTTCCAAACAGGCACTAGGTGAGACTATGACATACCGGGCACCTGCAAAATTATATAATTATAATTGAGATACAGACATTGAATCACAGACACGATTGTTATTGTTATTTGCAAGAGTTACTTCCCCTTACACAAGAGCCACTGGAATTACTTCCCATTCTAGAACACATAGATCTCTTATTGAGTTTATGGATGTTGACTTAAATTCACATGTATCTATATTAAAGGCCCATGTCCACCTGTTTATGCTCATGCATCATGCTTCTACAAAGATAAATCAGCCTTGAATGATACACTGGTGATCTCTAATCTGGGGTGTCTGCATCTTGTTGTTCTTATCATTTCCTGAGCCAAAAATATGATACACAGTGGAACCTCACTATTAAGACCACCTTTCTGACTGACTCAAAGGGGTCCAATTGTGAGAGTCTTTTACGTGAGGCTCTATACCTTTGTACCTATTAAATTGATGGTCTCAAATGCAAGCTGGTCTCATAAGTAAGGATCCACTGTACATGTGTATATTTATTTGTGTGTGTGTGTGTGTGTGTGTGTGTGTGTGTATATATATATATATATATATATATATATATATATATATATATATATATATATATATATATATATATATATATATATATATATATATATATATATATATATATACTGACCTGGTGACATTCTGGCGACATCTTTCTCATCATCTGATGGTCTGTGGTTTGCACACGGCCCATTTTTATCTGGTTGGTTCTGGCGTATCACATAAACACGAACATCTTCCCAATCATCAGGCATCTGTGATTAATATCACATAAATGGCATTATTTCAAAAAACTTATCATTTAATGTGATAGATATCTTTTAAACTGAAAATTGACGACCGAATCAGAAACTTTTGTTAACGAGTCATCATTTTGCATCATAACATTACTCATTTCCTATCTTCTAACCTGTTCTTTATTATGCAAGTCATGGTAAATGGATTACCTCAAATCAATTTGTTATCAGGAATAATTGAAACAAAGAGTGTGAAATAAAAATAAATACCTGGATTTATCAGAGCAGAAATTAGGAGAAAAGATGACTGTAAAGAGATGCACCCATACAAGTTCAAAAAGAGAACTTCACAAGAAATTTGATAATCATTTTAAACTAAAACATGAATGATATTTACTTACCCAAATCCTGCAAGCACATAACAGAAAAGTTTGTATGTATTATTTCTATTTCTAGACAAATTCTACCTCAATAAGATACAACCAAAGGTAAAATATTTCTAAAATGAGTGAAACAATATAAATATGAGATATTCATTTATAAATGGGAAAATTTATGCAATGAAAATACTAAGAGTAAAATCAAATCATAAAGTATATGACATTCAAGGGCTTATGTCATAAAATAATGTAATAAAACTTACCCTTGGGTCATATCTGATTACAATGTCATAATTCATGGGAAATTCAATGTTATCCACACTAAATTCCAAGCTGTCGCCTTCAACGATCTGCATAAACCCTGGCCCTGTCCAGCTCTGATATCCCTCATTGTATGGTTCACGGATGTACGGTCTTATATTCTAAAAGTAATGATGATATTATGCATTTTTTACAAACGAATGATCTATTTGTTTGTTTAAATACTGTTTTATGCCACACTCAACAATTTTTCAGTTATATGGTGGCACTCAGTTTTACATGGAGGAGATTTGTTTGTTTGAATGATATTTTACACCATACTCAACTATTTTTCAGTTAAATGGGAGCTGCCAGGTTCTAATGGTGGAGGCTAAAACCTGAATACAATGTACCTGAGAAGAGACCACCGACCTTTCGCAAACTTTCTCACAAAAATCAGCTTAGATTCCAGTGAGTCTCAAACCAATGGTGGAGAAGAGAACAGTTTCCAGTCACAGTGTGCCACTGGTCTTCTACGGGAAAGGTGGCAAATATTCTGTATGATCTAAGGTGGTACATAATCACAATTAACATTAACTGTACTATTTATTTCTTAACTCATTCAACCCTAAAGACACATTTGGACTGGTCTAAGTCACGGATTTATAGAGGAGTCCATCGTTTTTCAGGGGTTGATGAGTTCATTACTTGATACACTTTTGGACTCCATTCTTTTCAATTCTCCGTGTTCTCCAACACCCAGTTTTGATAAAGTTGCATAGCATTATTTCATTTTTAG
This sequence comes from Atrina japonica, assembly GCA_030159075.1. NCBI lineage: Eukaryota > Metazoa > Mollusca > Bivalvia > Pterioida > Pinnidae > Atrina > Atrina japonica. The sequence continues at coordinate 237,913 of BROG01000355.1, forward strand.
ATCTGCCATAAATGCTTACTCTAAATGTACTAGAAGTTGCTCTGATTACGTATGACAAGTTTGCTATTAAACCTCCATCTAAATATACTATGATAAACAGTTCAGATTAAGTATGACAAAGCATGTCTGCCATAGTACCTTCCTCCAAATTTACAAAGATAAAAAGTTCTGATTAAGTATGACAAAACATTTTTTCCATAATACCTTCCTCCAAATTTACAAAGTAAAGAGTTCTGATTAAGTATGACAGACCATGTCTGCCATAATACCTTCCTCCAAATTTACATAGATGAAGAGTTTGATTAAGTATAACAGACTATTTCTGCCATAATACCTTCCTCCAAATTTACAAAGATGAAGAATTCTGATTAAGTATGACAGACCATGTCTGTCATAATACCTTCATTCAAATTTACAAAGATAAAGGGTTCTGATTAAGAATAACAGGCTGTGTCTGCCATAATACATTCCTCTAAATGTACTAAAATAAAGAGGTCTGATTCAGTATGACAGGCTATAACTGTCATAAAACCTTCCTCCAAATGTACTAAACGTCTTGATTAAGTAATACAGGACATGTATGCTATAATACCTTCCCCCAAATTTACAAAGATAAAGAGTTCTGATTAAGAATGACAGGTCGTGTCTGCTATAATACCGTACTCTAAGTGTTCTAAGATCAAGAGTTCTGATTAAGTATGACAGTTCATATCTGCCTTAAAACCTTACTCCAAATCCTTTGGCATATTCTGCTTCATATAGAAGGTAATCAAGCTTGGCAAAGTAGTACTCTGGTCTTGGCTGGTTACACTTGCGCCCGATGATATTTGGTTTACAAGTACATCTTCCGTCTGTAAGGTCACACTCCTCGGACACAGCACCACCCACATCACAATCACAAGGCTGGCATCCGGTGGGATCAGCACTTAATCCCCAGAATCCAGGCTGTAACGGAGAGATAAATCAATCTGCTTTCAATTGGATCTCAACATTCATCTATATTAATATCGTATTTTATTTCACTACTATTTCTCCATCTTTATGACATAGATTTTTTTTTTTTTAAATTGTTTCTTACAAAAATATTTACACTTCTATGTATTTTTTTTTTAACACGACCTATTTTAAACCCCTGGAAAACCAAGAGTCACTTCACATGATCTACTGTCTGTATACATGTAAATTTTTGCCCAGTCTACAAAAGAAAACATCTTATATTCCCCTAAATCACCACACTCTCAAGGATGGTTTGTATGCTTCAAATAGCTCAAAATTTTCACTTTCTTTTGAAATTCGCCCTCTCATCTAAGGGAGAATACCATGAAAATGAAACAAGAACAAAAATGTCCAGATATAAAATTTGTTCACAATGAGAAAATGTGGTAGAAAACTTTCATTCTAGAAAATTTCCTCTTTCAAACTGCTATTTTCATAAATGGAATTTTGAGGGGTTTGGTGATTTTATTTTGTCCCATCTGGTAAGTGATATTATTAAATGAACAGTGAGTAATCACAAAACTAACCAAAACTCTAACTGTACTGACCGATGGAATGAGACCGAACATATACATGTACATGCATGTCATTTCCTGGTTTCACTGGTTGGAGACTAAAAATGACATAACTAAGCTCTCAAAGACTCAGCCATTGAGATCCCATAATGCATACTGTCAAATTATCCATACTTACATAACACTGATCACAATTTTGTCCTGTTACGTATCTCTTACACAAGCACCTGCCATCAAACTTATCACATCCAGCATTGTCAATCGTACCCAATTGATTACACTTGCATGCTGAAATAGAAATAATACCAACATGTGAACTCTATCTCTATCCATGTAATATAAAAAGCAACTTTAAGGGCTAATATACCTGATTTGGGGAATTTGGCGGAGGGATAAAATTTCTGAGTGTATACATGTATTTGCATCCATTATACAAAAATTTTAATGGAGAGAACATGACTGGAATCAAGCATCTGGATAACAAAAACAGTTCATTTACAGTAAAAAGAAAACTATTTGATCTCTACATGTAAATTTCAATGTACAGTAGTTAAAGGTCATGTGTGATGATATATTGAAATATAAATGACCAATTCACATTAAAAATTAAAATGAACAATTTAGCTTCTGTTCCTTCTATACAAATTTCATTTATTTTATACAAGTTTTCAAAAAATCCATAATTATGATGGAGATTCTATTTAAGCTTTTACTAAGAAAAGTTCCTGCTTTTACCTTCACATCCGTCTGGGTTATCTTCATGAAGATTCCAGAAACCATCCATACATGTATCACAGCGTTTGCCTTCCACATTAGTCCTACAATGGCACCGTCCAGCAACAAGCCCTTGGGCATCATCTGTGTGGTCATCACACTGCCCATTATCTAATGAACCCCTAGGATCACAGTCACAAGCTGAAAGATTAAGTTCCAATTCAATAAAAATGAAGATAAATCAACCCTGATTTCTAGGAGTTAATCTTGTTAAGATTTCAGAGTCAAGATAAATTTTATATATCCACAAATGAACAGTAAAGAACAAATACATGTATTTGAATTACCACTACGGCATTGGTATGATATACAGTGTAACCTTGCTATTTCCACCACCTAACTAACTGATTCAAAGTGGTCTGATTAGTGTGGTGGTCTCTTAAGTGAAGGTCTGGACTTATCCAATGTCTATTAAAACATTGCCAAGAGACTGAATACTCATGGTCTTACATGGGAGGTGAACTTTGGGCAAGATTCCACAATAGTCACAAATTACTGATTACTGATATCCTGCTCATATTTAGTACATACAGATGATATTTGTAATACTCACGTTTGCAGATATCAAAGCTTCGGATGTCTTGATTCGGATCCTGATAATAAAACTCTTTACATTGCTGACAATTTTTACCCATAGTATTGTGTTGACAATCCAAGCATACACCCCCACTGATCCTCCCAGAGGACTCATAAACAGCTGCATCAAATCTACATTTATTTGAATGGTTGTTACAATTACATTCTGTAAGAGAAAATAAATGGTTGTTATTAAATAAAAATATTTCAAATTCTTCACATCCCTTCTACCTACAATAAATCAAATACTCCTTTGACTTGGAAAGAATATGATTATCGACAAACAAGAGAGCGCTTAAAGGTAATATGGCCAGATTGCAAAGCAATACATCTGGAATTTGATTTTAAGTTCAGAGGTCAAAGTATTTTGTGTGACAACCTATTCAGTACATACTTTGACTGACAAAGAATATGAATCTGAAAGAGCCTTGTCAATCACTATAGGTTCTGCCAGACTTTTGGAATCTTTGACCTTTGGGTCATGAACTCATAACCTTTGTAACCCTTATCCTCAAGGTATAAAACACAAAATTTGAAGTGAACTAGCCCAGTAGCTTTTAAGTAGTTCAAAATGTTACAAAAATTCATCCTGCCAAACACTCGTATGATCCATTTTCACCAAATAACTAACAGCAACAGAATACAATAGTTCACCTGAGTTCACCAGAGTGACACAGCTTAAGTATGTTGGTAAGAACAGAGCCTGACACCAAAAAAAATATAGAAATTACTTGGGTTTAAATATTTTACTCAATTTGGACTAATCCTGAAATCTGGTATGATCAAGTAGAGAATATTCTCAAATTTCAATAGGTTTCAATAAGTTTTATCAATTAATGATGCCAGGCCCTAAAAGTGTACGGACCTCTGAGTTCTCTTCATTATGGAAGGACATCATTAACAAATAACATGTCTGATGTGCTCATCAAAGGGTTTCAGAAGTGGGTTTGTCCGACGACATAATTCATTTTTCTTTTCTTTTCATTTTGAAATGTAAATCAGTTAGAATACCATATTTTTCATGAAAAATAGAGAAAAAGGTGGACAAAAACAATTTGGGGGTCACAGTTTTTTAGGTGGGTCAGTTGAGTCATATGATTTTTTTTTTTTTTTTTGTGGTGGTGGTGTGGAGGGGGTGTGTGTTAAGTACATACTTTTACATTCGTTAGGCTGATTCTGTCTGGCAGGTCTCCATGGTAAATCTTGATAGAAATCTTGACACATCTCACAATTACGTCCTGTCGTGTTATGTGCACAAACGCATTGTCCATGAACCTGGATATATAGGTCACAATATAGAAGATAGGTCACAGTATAATACATGTAGAATTACGTCATAAGCATGCCAAAAAAGTATATCAGAGGAACATATTCAATGCTTGCCAATTGTATTTGAGAGAAAGTCCACCTATATATGATTCTCTCCGGTCAAATCAATCTGGCATATATAAATAGAGTGGAAACTCTATTGTATCAAAATTTGTGGGACTATTCCTACTACTTCAAGATATCTGAAATTCCAGATAACCAAAATTTTTAATTGACATTTTATTCTATCCATAAAACTCGGGACTGGCCTTTAAATTTTGACGTATCCGGAATATCAACTCATCCAATTACAACATAACGAGATTCCAATGATTATGGTCTGACTGATGCAACGGTTTCGGTCTTGAGAGGCCATCCAATCTAAACCTACATAGTAGACAACAAACTTCAGAGAAATTGATAAACATATCTAGGGGTCAGATTTGAGCAAATTCATCTACATGTACTTTCATAATTTAAGATTAACAGAAGCTTTCTTTGTTTTATTATCATTTAACATCAAGTCAAAAATGTTTTTTCTCTTATATGCCAATGTCACCAGCTTTAGGTCAAATGCAAAATTTTTTACCAGTGCTATGGACTGAACCCAATGCATTGAGGGTTGTTTTATATGTCACACCTGCTGTGACAATGGACTCACCTGAAAGACCTGTGACCTTCAATTCATATGCTGATGATAAACAGATGATATGATATTCTTAATAATATGTACATGTACACAGGTATTCCTTTGCAATTTCCATTAAGGGGTCCAATGTGAAAATGAGGGTCATTTGGAAATTGATTCTTGTAGAGTAACATTTATGTACATATCAACGTAAAATTATGACACAATCTGTAGCAAGATTTCATATTATTATTTACTGACGTTTACTGCGACACAATGAGTAGTTTATAATGCATCAATTATGATACTATTGCTTATGAGCCATTTGTTACTTTATCATGACAATCATGCAGGATCTGCACACAAGGGAATTCCAGTGTACACCTTTGGCATATGTGCAAATTTCCTCTCCAGGGATTTTCCATACTATTTTGGGAATGGGGCCTGGGCTTTTTTAATTTGGAATTTCAGCAACATTTTATTGAAATTTGGAAATCTAAAAATACATAAAACTATTTGAAGATACTATAACCTCTTGCACTTCTTTGTCATTTGACCTTAATTGGGAATTTTTATTGTAAATTGGGGAAAATGCATTTTTTTTATTGGGAATGGGGCCTTATTTCAGCGTCCTACATTAGGATAGGAAATCCCTGCTCTCTTATGATAACAATTTACATGTAGCTCATAAACTATATACGTCTCACAGATCATACATGTTCTAACTTTCTGTCAAATTTCACATCGTTTTTATCTTTGCAATTTAAGATCAAAGAGTTTACTTCTTAATTATCACTATAATTATACAGACTAATTACTGTACAGTGGTTACAAACACTTTATAACAGATCTGCTGTCATTTGGAATAAATGTATTTATTGTTTTTGGTGTGTATAAATATCTAATTTGGCACTTATCGGCAGTAATGAATGCACTAACTATACTCATTACCACTGTGTCAATACATGGTGCATAGACTAATACATGTATATAAATAGACTAATCCCCTGTATTATATCACATGTATATAGTAAAGTGTGTTCTATTTATGGCAAGGGCACCTGTTCAACTGACATTGTACCATTGAACATGATTTGTATTCAACAATATATACACATGTATATACATATTTTAACATGTTTTGTCAGATTCCACAATTACATCATGCAATTTGCATAATCAGCAACAAACATGTAAACAAAATACTAGTATTCACATGGATTTTCTGACCTATATAGTTAAAACATGACACCACTTTATTTAGATAAAACATGTTCCGCATTAAAGAGTTCAAGGTTTCAATAGATAAATGTATGTTTCTTTCTGAGGTGAATTTAAGTTATCATCTGACAGATTCTTTACCAATGAAATCTCAAATGACTAGATTTTTTATAGTTTGGTAGATGTTTTAAAAGTTTTTTGATTAAATGGATATGTCATCAGCTAGAGACAAAGTGCCACAAATTGTTAGTGTGCTACAGGCTTTGTCAATGCGAGGATGGTTCTTAAACTTATCAACCCTTGTGGTCATCTAGAGGTGACCTAATGACCCGTAACACTTACCATGTCCTGACTGTCTGTATAACCAGGAAGTGGTTCACATTTGGAGGCATGTCCATAGCAACTGCAGCTCCCTCTAACTGTCATATCATACATTGCATAGTAATATTTTTCCTTGATTTCTGGCCGACTATCAAGTAAGGTATCACCTGAAAAACAAAGTAAGTTACTTTGAAATGTGGACATTCATTTCAATTAAGACTCCATTTCTTACTTTTGCATACGTCCATGGCTGGTACCTGTATATTTCGAGATTGTGTGTTAACTCCATGCATATACAATGTATCAGGGATTTTCCACCCTATCATAGGGGGTTAAAATAAGGCCCCATTCTCAATGCAAGAAATTGCATTTTTCCCTAATTTGCAGTCAAAAATTCCCAAATTCCCCAATTTCAATAGAATGTTGCTACAATTCCCAATTCATCAGGGACCAGTAAATTGACACACAAAGTAATGATAACAAAATGAGTGTTTATTTCAATCAATAAAACAAGTTAACCAGCTGATACCATCAAACTGCCAGTTGGTCTTGTCAAGTTCTTTATTGTTGAAGAAAATAAAAAAATAAAAATTTCTTATACTGAAGAACCTGCATTAATATCGAGACCGCTCTTACAAGACCACCTATCTTAAACTTCTGAGACCACATTTTGAAAACCACTTGGTATTAATAATCCCTTGAATAAAATACTATTTCAAAAACCTACCAACTTGTACATGTAAGACCACATTTCAGTGACAGTTGGGGTGGTCTCTCAAGGCAGGTTTTACTGTAAAAATCAGTTGTTTCTACTAACTCAAATACATGTATCTTGGCCTTACCTTAGAGGTGGCCAGCATTGCAGATCTATAGACTTGAAAGATACTAAATGAACCACTTTGTCACACTCCTGGCATTTGTTTAAGTACCTCCGTGCCTGAGTGGTTAGAGCAAAGTGCTTTGAACCATGAAGTCTCTCAGTTCTGGTCAGCACAGGATCAAGCCCGCTGGATCCTAAATTAATTTTTGTGAGAAAGTTTGCCAGTTTACTTGCAGAAGGCTGGTGATTTCTTTTCAGTTACACTGTAAACAGTTTCTCTCCATTAAAAATTGGCTGCCACCATATAACTGACATATTGTTGAGTGTAGAGTAAAACACTATTTAAAGGTAAAATTCAAAAGTCACTTGTTTATGTGAGAGAGTTCAGTCCAAATCTCACAATTATTAGGGACTTTAATTTCCAATTTCTTATGTTTCTTAAAACCCTTGCCGAGCTCTAAACCACTAAGAAATATACTTGTATGTATACATGTTAAATGTACAACATCCCATACATGTACGGTATACAAGTTTTTTAGATACATCACCTGTGAAAAAAAAGAGACACCTTTTTATGAGTAAAAGCTTTCATTCTAATCAAGATTAAAATGTCAAAAGTGACCTTAATGTGACACCTGCTGACCACACAGCTAGACCACTTCAGCCAAAAGTGTGCCATTACTTATCTACCCTAACATACATTGATGGACAAAATGAACTCAAGTTATTTTCACATTGTACATCAATTTAGCATGATCTGATAATATCTGAGTTTTGAACAGATTCTAAACTGTCTAATTATGCTTCCATTTAAATGTAAGCCCATGATAAAATCCAGTGTTGCATACACTTAATGTAGTTTTAAACAAACAAAAAAAAATCGGACATTTTCTACTCCTGAAAGTTCAACCCATGGGTCAATTGACATTACAGAAACAACACTCAAATAAACAAGTATTTACTTAGAAATAAATGCATCAATAAAGCTGCATTTTCAAAGCTTGCAAGGTATAAAGTTGAAAATTGATTTAACACAAACTTAAACTTACCTAAAGTGTGAAGTTCTGTAAAATTGACTCGGAGGTTTGTAAGTTTCAGTAAATCTTGTACACTTTCTTTATAGGGATCATCAATCTGTATAAAGGGAGGCAACACCCTGAATATGACCTGTAAGAACAAAAAAAACATCGCTATAGCATCATTTTGTAATCTAAAGGACAGACATAAAAAAAACACGGTTAAAATTTCCAGTCCAAAGTACAGATAGGAAAATAAATATTATACAGAATATAGTCCACCAATTATTTTTTTTAAAGAAATAAAGAGAAGACCACAAATCCTAATCAGAAGGATTTTCCTGCCTCTTAAAATCTAGGCCCAGGGTCCCAAAAAATTGGGGAAATATATCACATTCTGACTATAACAGAAAAACTTAATTTGAGACTTTGTTTAAAGATAATTCATACTTTATTTTGAATATCAAACTTGAGAATTCTGCATATTTTTGGGGGAAAATATGATACGTTTTTTGAATCGGGAATGGGTTCTGTAACCTGACCCAAAAATGGTCCAAGAAAATCCCCGAGTCAACAGTTAGATCAAATGTACAACCATTTTGTAAAAGTAGTTTTAATTACAAATTAGGTACTGTAAATCCATTTTTATTCACAAGTATTTTATTTAAGCATAGTTTCCTGAGAGGCCTCGCTTGTGAAAATAAAATTATTGCATAAAGAAGTATGAAAATAGTATGACGAAATGGGCATTTGGAATTGTCTAAATATCATCTCGCAAATAAATTCAAATATTTTGTTTCGTGAAAATAAAGTCCAAGGAAAATTTCCAGATTTACAGTATATGTATAAGTGACTCAATACTTGAAATGAAAGTTCAGACCTCCTACATTTGTATTTGTATGGCAAGTGTGTCAATACTAACCAATTGAGCCATAGTGAGTTAGGTCTGATATCAAATATATATTGGTTCTTGTGTATTTGTTTATATTTCAGGCTAATTTGAGTTTGTTAAAAGAACCCAATGCCAAATCATACCATTCTTTTATAAAAATTTGGTTGAAAATTCCTAATTCAGTCTAACCAGAAATTTTGTCCAAGAATACATGTATGTATGTTTTTAAATGCCTGAAAACATAACGTTAAAATGATTTTGAGAGAGAAAGTTATATAATCATATAGAATTTTTCAGTAGAGAGAGAGAGAGAGAGAGAGAGAGAGAGAGAGAGTGTGTGTTATCATATTATCTATTGCATTTTTCAGTGGGGAGAGACAGGGAGGGGAGGGAGGTACAGTTAATTTAATAATCCTGTAGAATTTTTCAGTGGGAATGATAAATCTTGAGTATAATTCAGTATACACTGATATAAGACTACATCTCCACAAACTGGCATCCTCATCTTGCTATACACTGTTAATTACACATTCTTCCTAGTGAAATGAAGCGTGCTACATCTGATATGTGTAACTAAAATACAAGAGACTGATGTCTGTTCATCAGATTAAATCGAAATTTTGACCTCCTTTTTTCTGTAAGATAAACCAAGCACATTTTACTGCTGTATAGACACATTAGATAGGTATAATCTTGAATATCTCTCGCTGGTAATTTACATCTAATATATAATCTTGAATATCTTGCTAGTAATTTACATCTACTTAATCGCCTTATAATAAATACCTAGTTTGTTGTGTTTAAGTAATAAATGTCTACAGGAGTGGCAGCTGAATCAATCAACAAACTCCAAATATACATGTACTTCTGAATTTCATCTTCAATTTAAAGTGATTTTCTTGAGAAAAAAAACAAATAGATTTAAACAATTCTCTGAGATTTAAATTATCATTTATATTTAGGACCAGTTCTTGACCTTGACATATGCAAATTTTAACTGTAGTCTCATGACCAGAATCCTCACCCTACATAACATAAACATGCAGAACCGACAAGGTCATATAATTCACATTTCAACTATACTACAGATTCTACAGGTATACACCAAATATGATGAGAATTGGCCAAATAATTCTTCAAAAGATATTTGATAAAAATATTTAAAATATTCAGCAATTTACACATTTGCATGATATACATAGTACATCCTTATGATGCATTACTGGCAGCATAAATCACTGACATAATATAAACAGAAAGCAACTACAGTGGAACCTGTCTTGAAAGACCACCTGTCTCTTGAGACCACCTTCGGACAACCACTTGGTTAAATAATCCTTTGATATAAAACCTTTTTTGAATGACCACCTGTCTTGAGAGACCACATTTTAGTGGCAGAGCCGACCTGGCTTAGTCTGTAGCGCGCTCGACTCTGGATCGTGAGGTCATGAGTTCAAGTCCCGCCAGCAGCAGGTTGGTTTCCTGTCTTTCAAATGAGACAGTAAAAACTGGAGGTCCCGTGTCACAGTAGGTGTCGGCACGTTAAAGAACCCTCACTTCTTAATGGAAGTAAGTGCCGAGCATAGGCCAAAATTTTAAGCCCTTCACCGGCATTTGGTGATGTCTCAATATGAGTGAAATATTCTGGAGTTGGACGTTAAATAACAATTAACAAACAAAAACTCAAGATACAAGTACATGTAAGTCCCACTGTATTCTACAAAGTTTACTTGAGTGACTCAGGAAACTTTTTTGAACCTGTCAAACCCTTGAAATATGCTAATCCTTTTCCCCAGGCACTACCTGAGCTTCATTACCTGTAATTGTTTACCTGTCAGTAAAAATCAATACACACACCTGATCAGTAATTTGACAATTCTTTAATACATACCAAAACAAGGTCAATTTTAACTACAACTGGATAATTTATTTTAATAACATGCTTCCAGTGTTGATGTAATTATCTCATTTAATCAACAAATTCCAGTTTTCTCTCACAGAAAGACATTCAGTGAAGATTAACTTCTGTGGAAATATGTTTATTATTTTATTTGTTTCGCAATTTATGTATATGAACCTTGATCGATTTCAAAATTGTTTATTCTCGGAGAAAAATTTCAATGTCAAGTTATAACATAAGGGGTGTCAATAGTTAATGCTACTTTGTATTTGCACAAGAGATAAAAACAAAACAATTTTGTCCTCACCTGAGGTAGTTGATACATTGTACATGTGTTTTAATTGTATCATCTGATTTATGGCTTTAGTTTCTAGCAAAATCTCGTGTCTGTAAAATATGAAAAAATGCCAGTCCTAGGTTGTTATCTTTGTTGATCTACAGCAGCCCTAAGTTGGACTCTTGAGTAGAAGAACTATATACATGTATGTACATGTAGGTTGCACTCTGTGTAGAGCAGCACTAAGTTGGACTTTTTTTTTAGAACAGTCTAGGTTGGACTCTATATACATGTACATGTAGAAGTCCTAAGTTGGATGCTTTAAATTGATCTGTGTAGAAGAGTCTTAAGTTGGACTCTTTGTAGGAACAGTCCTAAGATGGACTCTTTATTGAAAGGCCTTCCACAAGTAAACAGACAACATTTTGCTTAAAGTCAGATTAGGCTCCATGGGGCTCAATCCTACACTGATATGACGAAAAGGTGAGAGACTTCATACTTTGAAGCATGATGCTCTTACCACTTGTCCACACAGGGCCCCTGGGGAGAAAAGGATGAAAATACGAGGGAGCCTCAGAGGTTGACTGGCCAGAGTATATGCTTCAACATACATTTTATCTCAGCCCTAGCCAGACTGGTTTCAGCCTCACAGTTCCCTTTTGACATATAGTAAAGAGTACACATGCATGTTCTGTTCTAGATACTGAAACTTTTTTCTTCAAACAATAGTTGGTTTACTTTCGTTGTTGTATTTAATATCCCACTCAAGAATCTTTCACTCATATGGACACCAAATGCCAGTGAAAAAGAAGGGCTTCAAAGTTTGGCCTATGCTACATGAAGGCACTTATGGCCTTTGAGCAGTGAGGGTTCTTTAACATGCTGACACCCACTATGACACAGGACCTCAGTTTTTACTGTCTCATTTGAAGGACAGCAAATGCCAGCCGAAGGACAGCAAATGCCAGTCACCTCCACCAAGGCTCAAATCTGCAACCCTCCGGTTGAGAATCGAGCACTCTACTGCCAAGCCATGATGGCTCTCTTCAAATAATATAATATTTTACAAAATCAATGTCCCCAACATGTACCTGTGAAGCCATTTATAAGTGAATAAAGGCTACTTACAAAATTTTTAACCAAAACCTTAATTGACTGAATGACAGATGGGGAATAAAAATAGCTTTAAACCATGTCCCGTTTTCTGTGCAAATTCAAACTTTGTTTTTGTCATAGCTGGTTATTTGGGAAAGTTTATCACTTTACTTGTTGATGGTCTTTTACCGGTAAATATATGTACAGTACAGTTAAACTTGCATTTATGCTTTTACCCTGAAAGGCAAATTTGGACTAGTCAAAGTCATTGACAAAAGAGTCCATTGTTTTTCAAGAGCTGATGAGTCAAAGGACACCTGCTTACATGTACAACTTAAAGGCCATCCAAACATTACCTTTGTCAACTTTTTTATAATGAATAAACCTCTTTACAAAGACAACCAGTTTACATATATAATGGCTTGTCTGTTCCCTAGTGTGACCTTTTAATACTGTAATTGTGGATATTTTCGCATGTTGTTAATTATGTGACTTTCTTGTGCAAACCATACATGTGGGATTTTTTTACATGATGTCACATCTTACTATGAGCAGTCCTGTATTAGAAGATAATTCTTAGCACAACTGTACATGTGGGACTGATACATGTACATGGGGGACAATTTACATGAAATACTCTTGATTGAGTACATTATTTAGTGCAAATTACCCCCATGTGTAAATTTCCACATTTACAGAATACAAGTTTGACTGTAGTATCCAAATTTTCTTTTTTATAATTTCTTGACTAGCTTTGTGTTGTGGCTAACAAATAACTGAAAATTTGTTGAGTGTGCTGTCAACACCAGATTTTATATATAATATACATTGTACATTGTTAAGCCAAGACACATAATACGTAAGAATCTGTGTAAGAAATAGTTGCACATGTAAATTCCAACGGCCTGCTAAAGCTAACATGCTTTTGCCATTATTCTGGGAATGCCAAGGCTGGCAGATGATAAATTACATATTGTTGTCAATGAAAGACTTAGCTCATCTGTTTCAGCAATACATACAGGATGTAAAGAAGACATAATGTAGCATAATGACAGATAGAAATAACATATTATAGAACAATGGTAAACAATGCTGTCTATAAATAGTATCATTCCTTTTTTTTTTAATTTTGAAGTTTTTTTATGCCACACTCAACAATCTTTTAGTTATACATGTATGGTGGCAGCCAGTTTTTATTAGTGGAGGAGAGAACCCGGGTTAATGTACCTGAGAAGAGACCAACGGTCTTCCGCAAGTAAGCTGACAAACTTTCTCACAAAAATCTGCTTAGGTTCCTGTGGGGCTCGAACCTGCGCTAACTGGAAGTGAGAGACTGCATCAGGTTCAAAGCACGATACTCTAACAACTTGGACACAGAGGCCCTATATTTCTGGTAATGCTAAGTCAGTTACTGAAGTACTCAGTTTGCAGACAAAAAGTGACACAATTAAAAAACCATCATCACATTTTTAGTGAAAATGTGAAATAAAGTTGAATATCATACTTTGAAAAATATAAACTCAATCATCCCTTAAGGAGCAATGAGACTGTTTTATGTCATAGATCTTTGGATGGGTCCACTGTGGTGGAAATAGTTGCTCTGAAGTGTGTGTGCATGCCCACACATGCATGTATAAATGTGTTTATCTGTCTGCATTTATCTACCTACATTGTAAATGTACCTATCTCCCAAAGAACATTGCTTATTTAAAAACTAAGAAAATTACTAGTAAAAACACATGTGTATACATTTATTTAAACTTGAAAACAAGTTCTAAAATAAAAAAAAATGTGTTTGTGCATATGTTTGTGTGTTTTCGCATATGTTTGTGTGTTATCATTATAAATACCTTTTTAAAGACCATAAATTTTAAAGAATGAAAACAGCATGCATTATGGTAACACTTTTTTTTTTGTAATATGAATTTAATATGCCTGTAACTGGAACATTAAAATGTTAATAAAATAACAGGTGATCAACATGATGTACTAATATTATGCAATAGTTCTTACCTTTGACATGAGAATCAGTCAAAATAATTCAATGTATGTTTCTGTTGTTAACTGAACAGAATTATTGCAGGCACATTGTACCATTAGAAATTAAAAATGAAAATTTATTGGACTTTCATATATACTTTGCTCAACAAAAATGAAAAATGGTTTGCCTATTAAATATGGTGTGCTTAAAAAAGGACAATTTAAAATTCAATGAATGTGGAATTTGTCAAATACAATGAAATCTACATGAAATGCATGCATAAATTTCAAGAAACAACGTGTGCATTTTGAAAGAGATTAAAAACACGAAATTAAACAGAAAAGAATAAGTACAGACCATGAATTGTTTGTCCCATGAATGGGAAAGTGAAAATGAACCAAAATATTTGAATCACTGTTTTGTTTGGGGTTTTTTGTTGTTATTGTTGTTGTTGTTTTGTTCAGTAGAGAATTTTTCACTGATATAGAGATATCAACAGCTATAGGGGAAGTACCACAACTTTTACTCATGCTATGGACTTGTACGATACAAAATCTATCTGATTCTGAAGTCTTATCTGGACCTTAGGTTGATATCCTCTCTGGAGCAAAGTTTAGGACCTTATCTGATACACATCTGACTTGGTGAACAATCTGTCACAACATGTTTTCAAAAAGTATTAGGTTTGAACTGGGTTTGAATTTAAAATTTTTTTTTGCTGGTCAAACACTCTACAAACAGACAACCACAACAAGATTATAAGAGTACATGTAAATAAAACATAATCGATATATGCCCTTATATGGTCAAATTCTTATCAATATTTACTAGAATTCACGCCTAAAAAATAACATGTAATTTTGCATCTGCTCTTCTTTTTTAATAAACATACATGTAGAATACAAACTGAAAATAGATCCCTAAATTTGAGAAATATTTCTCCATACAATAAAATATTTTAATCTTACATGTAAATAAGATCCCACACCTATTTTCTACTCTGCACATGACATGTGACCTATGACTTTATCAGAAATGTTAACTCGATTTCAGCGGTAGTCTACCACTTTTTAGACCGATCTTCTGCCTACTGTTTTCGAATCCAAAACTTCAGATTTCTTTACATTTCTTAAAGCGCAATAATTTTCTGAATATACATGTACTTTTCTAGTTGCCGGGGTACACTTAATCCTCGAGTGCATCGTTTAGACAATACCCAACCCTCCGGCTATATACCCTCCGGCTATATACAAACTAACTCGTACTACTTGTCACACCTAATTAACATTACCTGCAATTAAAAATATCTCTTGTGAGACCCCAATCATCTTCAATGGATGACAATTAATTCCTGATAATCATTTAATTAGATTTAAAACTCGGTAAACGGCGATATACTTTTATGTAAAGCGAGCTCTAATATTATTAGAGTACTCCACATGGTGATATGTCAGACAAAGAACAGATGATATGAGGCCGCTTATATTATTAACACTTATATTATTAACGATTACATCTCATATTATCGAAAAATAATGTTCTACAACCTAATTGCACTTAAAAAAAATACAAGCTAATACTAATAAAAGTTGTAATTTAACCCCAATAGAAAGAGAGAACGAGTATTACATGCTTTGACATGTACATGCATTTGCAGCTCACAACAATTAATTGATGTTTATATCACTGACGAAAAATAGTTTATCAACAAAAAATTGGTCTTGAAAATATTTGATGCAATGGATAAAAGCAACATTCGTAAATTTTAATGCATCTGAACATTTGGCAGAATTTGGCAAGTTACTGATTTGTCTATATCTGTACATTCTGTTTAGATCAACCTACATGTACAACAGGATAATCATATTTCTAAAAAATAAAATGTCCACGTTATTGTCACTGCTGGTACATTGAATATATCTACATATGTGAATAGATTCTCACAGTTTAAAATACATCATGTACATGTGAAAAATGGAAAACACCCTATCTGATATCAAGAACAAAATAATTGATGTGCTTGAACAAGGTCAAGTTAAAATATACATTTGGCGTTCCAGGGTTTTATCCAAACTATGTTTATATTGCAGTCTGGTATTGCTAAGTGTGTAAATATTGAGTAGTCAGCAGGTTTTTGATCAAGTCCAACAGGTGAATTGAGGATCTTGGAATTGAGTGTGACTTACGGCTGGACTGATGACTTCTTGACTTTTGTCACCTGTCCACATACCAAAAGCTAAAGGACGATTTAAACTTTAATAACAAATATATGACAAGCTGTATACACTGATATTTCTTGTTATCAATGTTAGCATTCAGTACAGACACTAGAGGGGTGCTTTAGTATATGGAAAAAAAAACAGAGTATTACATGTAGCTCATTCATCCCTAAAGACACATTTGGACTAACTAAGCTACATGTAAGTCATTGATTTACAGAAGAGTCCATTGTTTTTCAAGGGTTGATGAGTTACATGTAAGTGTATGAGCTGAAAAGTCATGTGTCTATGTGGGTGAAATCCAGACCATTTAACATACATGTACCTTCACTCTCTAAAATACAGGGTTGAATCAAAACGATTTAGTGTTTGATGTCAGACTAAGAATCTTGGACTGGAATCCTATCACAAATGCCCATATAAAAGAGAGAGTTGGGGTCGAGAGGGGTGAGGTTAACATTGCAGGGTTTGGGGCAATAGAATAATTACTGTTTACAGTATCTGTCCTCTTTTGTGAGGAAAACGCCCTTCAATCATCCCTCCAACATATTTCTAACATTATTTTTTCACTAATGAAGCTCACAATGAAACTTAAGGAGTATTTTGCTGTCCAGAAAACGTTTGAAAATCACCACTACCTATGTGTTATCATTTTCTATTGCTACAAGTAATTTTATAAATGATTCCTTCATTTCAACATATATGATACATATCAAAGGTAACTTTGGTGAAAAACCCAAGTTAAATTCTTATGAAAGCAACCATAGCTGGAGTCCAAAAGTTGAAGATTACTACAGACTGATTACATGTACCCAGTAATTAAGATATGCAAATGAGTCAAGATAGTCAGGGCCACCCAATGTGTTTTGCCAATCAGTTACCACTGACTGATAACTTTTCTTGCTGACTACATGTAGTAAAAAGGAGTTATATGTTGACCTTATACTTTAGCATTCTGTGACTGTTAATTAGACATCAGAATTTATTATGCAAATCAGTTACTTAAATTTGTACTTCAAAAGACCATGGTTGAACTTGATTATCAACTACCTGAAAATTTAATTCTCATGTTTACAGACCCATGAATGAAACCAATTTACTGTGACATGGTCAGATACTGGGATACAGGTAAAATATTTGAAGAAAAGTTCTATGAAACACAGTCACAGATTTAACTATAAAAGACGAGGTTACAATTTAATCTTTTACTAAAAGAACTGGAAAATTGACTCCCACAAGTTTGCAATCAAGCACAGGTAAACAACATCAAAGGAATTTAATAGGCAATCTCTATAAAAATCTGTCTGATCATTCAAGTATAGCACATTGGTATAAAAATAAAAAAAAAAGTTTTATTTGTTTGATCTCTAAATGAAGTAAATAGTTCATTGGTATACATGAGTGCATGAAAACCACTAACAACAAACAACATTTAGATTTTGATACATTATAAGGCACTGGTTAATAGCTCTCCTGCCCTGATGCGGTACCTTAATTTTAAGTCTTATCCAAAAGTTTTATAAGTTTCACTTCTAATGCTGAACATTTAGCATGAAACAGACACCAGTATAACTAGGTACCAGGAATCAAATCCTCGACCTTTCTCTTGGGAGGCCAACTGAACCACTGCAAGTGGTGATAATGACTGCTCCCTTGGCAAGAGACTCGGCACTGTTAGTGGTGATTATAAATATTCTTTTGGCAACAGACTAAGCACCACAAGTGGTGATAATGACTGTTCCTTGGCAACAGCACCACAAGGTGATCATGAATGTTCCCTTGATGATCGACTCAGCACCACAAGGTGAACATTCCCTTGGCAACAGACTCAGCACCACAAGGTGATAATAAATTTCCCTTGGCAAAACACTCACCATTACTAGGTGATGTTTCCTTGGCAACAATCAGCACCAAAATTGATAATAATGAATGTCCCTTGCCAGCCTTGGCAACTGGCTAAGCACCACATGTTGGAATATTGACTGTTCTTTGGCAACACACTCAGCACAAGTGGTGATACTGACTTTTCCTTGGCAACAGACTCAGCATGTAATAAAAAGATCAGTGCATTATCATTTATCCATTGCAAAGCTCAATACCACTTCTCCACAAAGTCGGGTTAAAAATCAAAACTGAACCTGAGATGACAAGCAAAATGATATTTTAATACTTGTCTACAGTCAACAACATTTAATGATACATTTTTACATTCTGCATTTGGACAATATCTAACTTGCATCACACACAATTTTCTTTCACTACATGATGCCTTTATTAAGGACTTTCATTCACAGTTTGACTTTAAATTTTGTAATTTCATATATACCTGTAAATGTTTGTGGCAGATACTATGACTGCTGAATTGCAGATTGCTATTGAAAAGTTTTGTGTGATAAATATTTCTGTCATGTACAATTGTATAATGTACATGGAGAATGTGTGGGTGGGACTACAAACTTTTGGCACAGAACATATTAAAACACATACACATTGGGTGCTTTTATAAAGGAGTTGGGGAACACACAGACCCACAATTGGTCAGGAAGCCCCCTTGTGTGTGTGTGTGTGTGTGTGTGTGTGTGTGTGTGTGTGTGTGTGTGTGTGTGTGTGTGTGTGTGTGTGTGTGTGTGTGGAGGGGACGGTTACATGTACATGTATAGGGACATCCCCTCTACAGAAGCTCCATAAAAATCAGGCTTTGATGAAAGAGTCTCTCTCTCTCTCTCTGTAGCCTTGACATGTTTTAAAAACTTCTGTTCAGTTACTGTACAGAAAATAGAAACCAACATGTTTACTGCTGTGTAAGTGCAAGTGTAAGTTTGTGGTTAGCTGTATCTGCCAGTCAAAACCACAAGATCCAAAATCTGATAACAAGACTTCTTTAAACACTCACTACAAGATGGTGAGCAATACCTTAACATGTAATCTGTATTAAAACTGTAACAATTTTATTCATAAAAATATTTATACAGTGTACAACATAAGTAATTATGTAACAAATTAGTGTGATAAATTGGTTACATATATCACGCAGTTCCACCACTAAGATCCCTCTTTCTATAAATCAATTGTGGTTTCTCAGTTAGAATGTACAAGTACATGTATATGCCTTTCAACAGAAGCTGGGCCCTGTTTACCGTATTCGGCCGTGTATCACGTATTCCGCATTCAGCACTTGAAAAAATTGTATAGTCCGCGTTGACTTTTGTTAATTAAGTCGGCGAGATTGATTATTATTGTGTATTCAAGTATGGCATATTCAAACATCGGTTTTTGGAATAGATAAATATTTATTTTATATATTCGAGATATTGATAAGGGATATGATATTAATGTAAATAACAAAAGAAATATCAAAACATCAGTCGAAGTCTTTGAAAAATTACATTCCGTTAATTACAGCGCAATCATTTGCTTTTGCTACGTAGTAGCCTATATATTTAATTAATAGTAGAACAACATTTGAAATAGATATTATAGGAAATCGGTGACTAAATTTTATTTTGTATACAAGCGATAAATATGATCCAAATTATTGTAAATTGTATACTGTGTTGTTACATACATTGTGAAAGACAAAAAGACAAGTGGCATTGTGAACTTTTATCATATTTTTTAAAACAGGTACCTTGGAGTCCAGTACTACATGTTGATTTCTGGTATATACCTTTTGTGAAATGTGAACATAACCAACAGATTTAGTCTTACAACGAAACTACAAGATACTACATATTTGCTCTTCCTTGTTTTGTTACAACAAGTTCTCTAAGAAAATAATTAGTAAATTCTTGCTGAGAGATTGTTTTATTTTTTAATAACAAAACCCAGCAACAGGTACTGTACTATTCTGTGAATTTCCATGCAATACCGATTGATTGGTGCCTGTGTAGTCTAGCCTATGAAGTAAAAATAAAGATATTATTTTTTTGTAGACATAAATAGAATTCATAATCCTTTGCTTCACCCACTCTATACATTTCCTGCGGAAAAAACTAAGATTCTGTTGTACTGTATTATCCCACCCCCCTGTAGACAAATTTTTGAATAAACTGCATTTACACCCATATTAAGATTTCATTAACATTAAATATAAGTCGTATGTTAATTGAGTCAAGTTCAAGGGCATATTCAAACATTTTGAACAAAAATTTTGCTTGTTTATGTACACGGCCTGGCTCAGTCGGTAAGACAAAAAGACCGTGGTTCGACTCCTTGAGTCATTTGATTTCTCCTTTGGTAACCGCGAGTATTCGAGTGCCAGTACCTAAGCAATTAGTAAATCGGTTTTTCCTGTCCTGCGGAGTATAGATACAGTAAATCAAATCCATGTTCAACTCCATTTTAACATTTCACCAATAGGTTTTATCAACACGTTAAAGAACATTTATACCTCACTGCTCATTATGGCTCGTAAGTGCCGAGCATAGGCCAGTAAAAAATTTTAGCCCATTTCATCAGCAGTTGGTAGGCCAAAAACGTCTCCATGGTGAGTGAGTGAAAGATTCTTAAGTGAGTCATTAAAAAAAAAACCAAAACACTTTTATAAACTCTCATATTCCTATATTTTCAGTATTTATACAGATTTGTACCATTTGTACCAGTTGGTACTTTTATAATACCATTCCCTTATTCCCTTATTTATTCAGATTTACCAGGTACTTTTATAACACATTTTGTACCAGATTTGGTGTACCAGTTGGTACTTTTATAATACCATTCCCTTATATTCAGATTTACTGGTATACATTTGTACCAGCCTGTACTTTTATAATACCATTCCCTTATATTCAGATTTACCGGTATACATTTGTACCAGCTTGTACTTTTATCAACTCTTTCCCATATTCAGATTTATACATTTGTACCAGCCTTTACTTTTTGTAAATCCAGCCTTTACTTTTATAAATCCATTCCCATATATAGATTTATACATTTGTACCACCCTGTACTTTTATAATTTCATTCCCATATACAGATTTATACATTTGTACCACCCTGTACTTTCATACATTGTAAACCCATTCACATAACATGATTCTTAAGAGTCTGGATAATTTTTTGCATGATTCATCTTTATGCATTTGTACACAAACAACCTATAATGCCATGCTCTCATAATTCCTGAAGGAGAGTCAGAAGATCTCATTTTTGTAGGGAATCATAAATCAAATTTGGTAATATACATTTGTACAAGTCTGTACACTTGTATTCCCCTCACATCAGCTGAGATTTGACATCTGTACTTTTTTCACATCTTTACAGTTTACTAGCAGATTAAACCAACTTGTTACAAGCAAATTTTCTCATAACCTAATGAAAGCCATGTGGCCATCTCTTGCTATATTTACTAGGGTCAATTTGTGCCTATTTCCACCTTTTTGTGTTTAATTATACACACTTGTTTCAATCCTTGTTCATTTTATAGGAAGAGATAAGAAAAAATATTGATTAAATATGTATTGGCGCCACCTATACTAATATGAATCAGCTGATTTTTCTTATGTATACCACTTTGTGGTTACTTGACTTGTATTCCATCACCTTGATTGTAAATATAAGTCAACACTGATGTATATTAGGAATATAGTAAAACCTGCATTAGGGACCACCTGTGTATAAAGACCACCTGGTCACAAAGACCATTTTTTACTGTTTCCAATAGTACCATTTATGTGCAAATCAACCTCTATACTATAAAACCACCTCCCTGTAAAGACTGGCTTTGTTGTGTCCCTAAGAAGGTCTTTATATACAAGTTTCACTGTACAATGTACAAGTACATGTAATTTGTACAATATAATCAGTTACCAAGATCACAGTTGGCACCATACCACTTTTCTGTGAGGTTTACTGTCAGGTTTAGATGTAGTTAATAGCTTCAATGATAAATCACTCACACAAAAGTGAAATAAAGCTGGCCACCTCTGCCATGAATATTTATCCATCAAATCTAAGCTACAATTTACATGTACATATGTTTGTGTATCAAAGGGGGATACACATCTGTTCACCTTGATCTAACACAGCTAAAATATTTCAAATTTTGTCATGAAAATCCAACCCTCTAATGAATTTTTGGTCTTTTATTTAACTCATTTGTCCTTGCAGTTGCATTTGAACTTACCAAGTTCAAAAGATGGTCAAGTCCACTGGTAGACTTTAGGAGTTTTTGATTTAGCATCCAAATTTTATAATGATTTTGATATGCATTATTGACTTCTTCAAGCCTTATTTAGGACAGAAGACTAAACTTTTTACTGAGTCTAAATGTGACAAAAGTGGTGGGTGAGTTAAGAGTATACATGTACAAATGTATATTTTGAATGTTGTTTTACAGTATGCCACACTCAACAATCATTCAGTTATATGGTAGCTGCCAGTTTTTAATGGTGGAATGTACCAAGGAAGAGACCACTGACCTTCCACAAGTAAACTGGCAAATTTTCTCACAAAAATCAGCTAAGGCTCCAGCAGGACTCGAACCTGTGCTGACAGGAAGTGAGAGACTTTGTGTTTTAAAGTGTTATGCTGTAACCACTTCACCACAGAGGCCCCACATATACAAGTTAATATACCATACGATAAAAAGATGAAATTTGATGCAGTTAATATTTATACTCATAGCATTTTAAGCATAAGTGATTCATTTCTGAGTTCTCTGCATTCAAACTCATATTCATTTGCTAATATAAGTACATATAAAGTAAGGCACATTTATGTATTTGCTCAAAAATCCTTAAAATTTAATGCACACTAAAATATCTGATTTTGAACTGAAGGGAATATGATATGGTAATTTTATGATCACAAACATTTCACTTTTACACCATGTATGTTTGCTTGCTTTTGTTTGAATGATGTTTTAACTCAACAATTTTTTAGTTGTATGGAAACAGCCAGATTTTTTATGGTGGAGGAAAGAACCTGTTTACAATGAACCCAGGGAGAGACCACCAGCCTTCCACAAATAAACTGGCAAACATTTTTTCACAAAATAACCATACCATACATGATACAATAACACAGGAGCAATCGTCCAGGTTACGCAGAGGTTATGTCAAATACAAATAACATAACCTCCTTTTTGTTCCCGATGAATTTAATTTTCAAGTCTTCATTATTGCTATGGTAACCTGCAGGTTACGGTTATTCCTTTAAGCATAACCTGTAAATGGGTTATGAGGATTTCTGTTATTTCGTGGCTTGGGTTCCAGCTGGACTCAAACCCTTGCTGACAAGAGGTTACAATGTAGAGACATAGTGATTTATAGTAATATACTCTAACCATGTACCGAAACAGAATTTATTAAAAAATGTTCCATGTACATGTATGTCTAGAATGTTTCTAACACAAGATTTGTCTCCCTTGTATTCAGCTGAAAATTTGTATATATATATATATTTCTACAAGAGATAAAACTTCTCCTCTACACAGATAATATGTACAACTCTTATCACATTGTCTACTGTTCTCTTTAACACTTCCTTAGAACTTACAACAGATCTACACACTGCACACACAGCATCTCTACTAGGATGTAACTCCTGCCAAAACGCCAACATGATCAACTGATAAACTGTCAGAATTGGCAGAATCTGAATATCAACAATTCCATCAGGGTGTGGTCACTACACTCATTATCTCAAACTACATTTATATCTTACTGATGGACAAATGCATCAATGAATTGACCAGTGTCCTCATACCAGAGGTCAGTAATGTGGTCATTTAATGTACAGCTGCAATGCCTGGCATGTGGTCAATTTCCATTCAGCATGATGTATGGGGCTCCACATGGAGTCAATGAAAGGCATATCAATCATGCTAAGCATGTAGCTGTAATACTCTTGCAAAATTGCAATGATAGCTTTCATTCTGTGTATATACATACATACATACATACATACATACATACATACATACATACATACATACATACATATATATATATATATATATATATATATATATAATATATATATATATATATATATATATATATTCTATATATATAAATTGTACATATATTATATATACATATTCTATCTTTGATAAATTACATCAAAGACATGATTTACATGTACATGTAAATTGTAAATACCGATGCTTATCACTCATAACATGTACATTGTACATTCTATCTTTGACTAAATGTACATGTGTCTCAGAAAACATACAATTTACTTGTACATGCAACCATTTGTTTATTTCTCATCTTTACCTGTTACTTTTTTTTCTCCTATAGTTCATTACAAAACACTCACTACATGTAAACTTTTTTCTCAGACAGTTCAATATTAAAACACTTACTACACCTTTTTCAGTTCATAATCAAAACACTACTTTTTCTCAGACAGCCCATTACTACAACACTCACTACACCTTTATCTCAGACAGTCCATTACTAAAACACTCACTACACCTTTATCTCAGACAGTCCATTACTAAAACACTCACTACACCTTTATCTCAGACAGTCCATTACTAAAACACTCACAAGTCACTAAACTTTTTTTAGGACAGTTCATTACTGAAACACACACTATAGTATAGAAATGGCAATACAAGATAAAATATTATTGTAAATTATCTAAAGCGTAGTTTAACTCTAGCCAAGTTTCAATGTGGTGTACAATGAGTTTTCCAGATGGAATGTACAGCCAATGTTGCTTTAAACATTATTATCAATAATCTAATTTAATCTAAATCTACAGCCAATAAAAGGTTGATTTGCCAGGAAAAGTACATGTACAATGTAGTCTCCCCTAAAAATGAGAGTTGTTCTCACCAAACTGCTAAAAATGTGAATACAGGTATATATACATTTATTTCTGTAATCTGTGTATTGATGTATAATTTTAGCAATACAGAAAGCTTGGGGCACCTTTGAGTTTTTATGTCCCCATCTCCTCAATACAAAACAAGGAATTATACCACCTTGGCCTTGTCAATAATTAGATAACTAGACCACCCATCATATCATCATATACATGTACAAGTAAGAGACAGCAAAGCTAAAAGTGCTGACACAGACAGAACAATATCTGTTAGCATTTATACCATGATCATTAACTCATTAATCTCTATATACACATTTGAACTGCTCCACATCAATGAAATTTAGAAGAATCCATTGTATTTCAGGGACAGATGAGTCAAGGCAGTCATAAAACTGTGTCTGATGAAACAGTGAAACAGAAAAGGTGACCCAAACTGCTTTCATACTTCTCTTGGAAAACTTCCTCTGCAGCAATACAAATTACAGTCAAACTTGGATTCAGGCCATCTCTGTATAAAGGGCACCTGTCTATAAAAGCCACACAAACATAACAATTGCTAACTTAATTACAATGAATAAACATCTTTATAAAGGTCACCTGCCTATAATGGCTACTTTTGCCTGTTCCCTTGTGTTAAATGATGTACTCCTGATATCACACTCGGGTCTGAAGACACCAAATTTACTAAATTCTCAATTTCCTCTTTTATTTTACTATTTTGACAATACAATTGTTTGCAAAATTTCTAGGTATACATGTATAGGAATTCTTATGCCTGTTATTGTACATCAATCTAAGTAGCTAAAAACAATTTTTGTTTGTTTTGGAAAACACAGCTACATTGTAATGTCCCTTAAATTAAACTGAGCAGAGCATAGAAATACTCATGAGGATTTCTGTATTCTACTGAACATTTTTAAACATGACAGATCAGTGCTAAAAAGATGATAAACTCAACAAAAAGAATTAGAACTTCAGAATGATAGTTATTTTTCTAGACATATTAATTCTACACCATAAATAGTATAAGGCGATGAAACAGTTGTCCTATCTCAGTAGTCTAAAACTTTAAATGAAATGAATCAACAATGACAAAAAAAATGGAATCCTAAACATCTGATTAAACATCCTGAATATACGAAATGTATTCTAAGAAGGTTAAAACTCTATAGAGGACAGTGGATCACCTGTATATATGTATATGTATTTAAAGGGTACACTGTTCAGTTTGTTCATTTTGTCGTCTAAGCTTTTCTTCTGCCCTTCCAGCTACATGTATGTCCATGGCCAGGTGCCCCGAGTTTTAAAATCACAGTGACCTGCTAGGTGGTCTTAGGTAAGAAATCATGAGACCACTTCGACTACTGTAATACTTTAATACACAAACAGGCGAGAGACTTTAATAGCTCAGGTAACAATTACAAGTGTCAAATAATTTCTTCTGCGGTCGATCTTTATTATGTGTTCCCGATTCATGTAACACAATGAAGAACTGTGCAAATATTTAGAAAATGACTTAATGATAATAATGGACCGCCTTATGAATGAGTAACTGAAATTGACACCCTAGGCTTCAACAGATCTTCTGGTCAATACAAATAAAAACATTATAACAGGTATATTTACAGAGTACGTAACAGGCTCAGTACAGATATTAGTAAGTAAAAATAATTTGACCAACTTCTACAATGCCAGTTATTCAAATGTACAGCAATCTTTTCCTTACATTGTAAAAATATACATCAATTAATCATAGAAAATATACTGGAAATAATATTATAATTGTTATGAAACATCTAGCAGTTACATATACATGTACATATGCAAAATATTTGGGGGAGGGGATCCAAAGCATCAGTTCTTTAACTGCAGAGCACTGGCCATCTTTAATTATAAACTTGTAGTCTGTAACTACATGTACTATTAACTGATGTTAATTATGATTCGGTTTTTACTCAAATTTCAGTTATATCTGAGATCTACATATACATGTAAGAAATTGATGATGATGATGATCCATGATGATGACGATGACGACAACAACGATGAAGACAGTAAGGCTAATGTACTGAGTAATGATTAATTTATATATGGTAATATTTTACTAATGAGAAAGATACATGTACATGCCTAAAAGCTGTCTTACTGATGTTGAAGTTCTAGAGTATCAAATATCAGATTTACTGCTGATAATGAGGCTCTAGAGTTTTCTGATACATGTATTTACTTTGCTGAAGAAGAAATTATATATAACATTAAATATAATAGGTTCTATAGAATCCAATTCCTGCTTAGGTCATCATAAAAAAAAACATTTGTATGATGTGCCAAGACCGAGTGGTTTTGGAACTGGGTTGGTGGGTTACGGGTAGGCATATTTCCATTTTCTAAATCTATTACTCTGACAAAATTTTAGAATTTTCAGAAGAAAACTAAATTGGAATAATTGTTTGAAATTTGTCTGGGATCTGGGCTTTATTGGTGAGTCGGTCAGGTTACATCAAACATACATTTTTTTCAATTTTTGGCCCTGAATATTAAAAAAGCTCATGATCAAAGGCCCATTTGATAAAATGACCATTATTTGACACTTGAGTTTTCAGATACAGACTATATGAGAAACAGAATGAAGATAAAAAAGATTAAAAATATAAACACTTACCTCTCCCTCTGTAGAGGGTGCTACATCAGAATATCTATCTTCACAAATTACATCTTCTAAACTACTTGGAGGCCAAACTTTTACATTAGGAAATGATTTTGCACAATCATAAGCAAAATATCTATATACTTTCCAGGTCTTCCCAAAGTCATAAGATCTTTCAATTAAGAGAGCTTTTGGTCTAAATGTTTTGAATGTCATAATCAAATGAGTAAAGTGAAATTCGGCTTCTAAATCTAACTGAATATATGCTTGCTGTTTGCCATTTTCAGCTTGCCACCATCGTAACTTTCGTTCACGAAATGATGACACTATATTGTCCACCCTATGGCTGTTTGGGTTCCTATCCCATTCCAGCCTGGAGTCACATGTGAAACACTTTGTGTCTTGTTCTAAATGGCTAACTATACAATAGCGTTCTGGGTTTTTTAATCCACAAGTTGAGGATGATGTAAGATTTTTTTCACGCCCTATCAATAGATCACCTGTCGCTGGATAACAACTGCCCTGTTCACATCGTGGCTGCCTTTGTGAATCAATACCTGAAAAACATGAAACTAAATCAGTTTTCTATGAAAAAATTTCAAGGATATTTATCTTGTATATTTCACCAAAAGAGAATATTAATCATACAATTTGGGTCCACAAAGTCTTAGTATTACTAAAGTCTGAGAATTTCGGTGATCATAATCCTGAAATCTGATTGGTACAAGCAAACCTACTGTGTGTCCCAGCAAACCCAAAGATTTTTTTTTAAGTTTACATCAAAGAAACCCTCAAATTATCAATAAAATTGCTAAATGTATTTTCTGCATTCAAATATGAAGGAGACCCTCTAATACTTCAGAACATAGTAGAACCTTCTAGAATTTTCTGACTTGGATTAGCAGTAATGGCATCGGCCATTGTTGCTGTTGATTTTTATTGGAACTGTCTATTATTTTCATTAGGGTATATAAATGTACATCTTATCAATCGTTTGTTTGTTTGTTTGTTTGTTTATTGTTGTTTAATGTCCCGCTCAAGAATCTTTCACTCATATTGAGACCTCACCAAATGCCGGTGAAGGGCTTCAAATTTTTACCTATGGTTGGCACTTACGACCATTGAGCAGTGAAGGTTCTTTAACGTGCCCACACCTACTGTGACATGGGACCTAGATTTTCACTGTCTCATCTGAAGGACAGGAAACCAACCTGCCGCCGGCTGGACTCAAACTCATGACCTCATGATCAAGAGTCGAACACGCTACTGACTGAGCTGGGCCGGCTCCTCATCACTCTTAAGTCACCCTAGACACTGGATTGGAAATACTGGCGAAACACCCCTGCACGTGCATTGATGCCTTCATTGTATATGAAATTAAATGAGGCATCCCATTTCTACCAAATTATTCCCAAGTTTACTATCAACATTCACTGATGTGTATATATGTTTATATACCACATTACTTTCTAGAGGTACAGACCCATAATAATAGAGTTTAGATACAAAATCCAATCATCTACCAATCAAAGATGTTTTCAACAGAGAATACATGTAATAGTTATACTACCTGTGATAAAACCAATTAGACACCTGAGTAACACCTGGGAGCAGACACAAATTGTAACTTTATGTTTGTCAATTGATAATTGTGATCTATACACTTTAATATATTGAAAACCAATAAGAATAAATGTTGTTGTTGTTGTTTAACGTCCCACTCAAGAATCTTTCACTGATATGGAAATGTCACCAAATGCTGGTGAAGGCTTCAAATTTTAGCCTATGCTCAGCACCTACGTCCACTGAGCAGTGAGGGTTCTTTGATGCCAACACCTACTGTGACAAGGGGCCTCAGTTTTTACTGTTTCATCCGAAACTGGAAAAGCCAGCTGCCTCTGCCAAGGCTCAAACTGGCTACCCTGCGGTATCAAATTGAACACTCTACCGCAGAGCCACAACGGCTCTAAGATTAAAAGGACTAGCACAGGTATAAAAAATGCACATGTATCAAAGGTAAACTTTTTTGGCCTTTAAACTAAATGTACATGTATCACTCCATTTTGTTTTGTTTATATTGTTGTTGCTTTTAAATTCTGTTTTACACCACACTCAACAATTTTTCAGCCATACAATGATGACAAGTTTATATGGAGGAAACAAGACCTGTATAAGGCAACTTATGAGTTAGCCCTGATCACCATAATGATCCTGCATTTAGTCATGCCTTTTCGATTTTGATCCTCATGTGTACATCCGATTTTCAGAATTACCGTCGCAATGTATGCACAAAATATCCTTATGTTTTAACGCATACACATTATTGAGTGCCAAATGTAAGTAGGTGGGTAGGAATCAAACCAAGAACCTTAATTCCAAACACTAACAGGATGCTCTTACCAACTATGCTATCAGGGTTTTCTGTATATAATTGAAACCAGAAATAACGTTGAGGAAACTTTTTTCACAATTCACACGATTTGTGGGACTAAATGCAGGTTTATAACAGAAATTTAGGCTAACTCGAAAGTTCCTATTTAATGTACATATACATGTACTAAGAGTTCCATCACGGCTCTTCCCCTTATTGACTAGCTGTGAGGAGAGAATTTATGGTTTAAAGTGACATGATCTAACCACTCCTCCATTTGTAATTAGGTTTCATTTATTTTTATAGTATTTACATAAACAATATGTACTACAGTAAAACCTGCATTAGCTGTGTATGAAGACCACCTGGTCATAAAGACTGTTTTGCTGTCCTCAATAGTACCATTTGTGTACAAATCAACTATACAAAGACCACCTCCCTATTAAGACTTGTTTTGTTGTGTCTCTAAGGGGGTCTTTATATACAAGTTTCACAGTACATATACAAGTTTAAGATTCACCAGAAATACATCAGCTCCATGTACATTGTATATGATATTAAAACATGTTACTGTATCTACATTTCGTACACAGGTACAATGTATTTCATTTATACAAAAAGGTCTTATCTACATGTAGTTATCATGTTGCAGTAAATCACTTTCCCTCAGGTAAAGCATACACCTTGAGGTATGTGCATGTTATTGCAGGTGTAAGTTACCTGGTATACAGGGACAATTTTCTGTATATCTATACCCTGTAATCATTTAACGCTACTTATATATCTCCCTCTGTACATACACAGCTCTCTCAAGCAATAACAGTCATGATCAACCTTTCTTTTCCTTTTCTCCTTTTTTATGACCTTCAATTTAAAGTTCACTTACTTCAATACAGAAGCTTTCGATTTTCTTTCTCGGATTACACAAGATGTAATTAGACAGGGTCATATGGTATTCAGGAATAACTCAAGCTTGTCAGTCAATGTTACACTTACACCACCAAGGCCTCTGAGGCTACTACTAGGCAAAAAGATATCGAAGGAGGTAAAGAAAAAAGCCGAAGATCGCGAAAGAGAAATGCGAAACAAAAAAGAGACCATAATAGAACAACAGACGCCGGACAGTAGGTACAGTACCAAGAAGAGCAGCGAGAAGTAAAAGAGCGAGAAATAAATAAGCAATAAAAAGAGAGGGCGCAAGGTGAACGAGATACAGGTGAGACGAGACAATGGGGAGTGAACCACAAAAAGCGAATATGCCGTACGACACAGTAACAGAAGATCCCCAGACGAACGAAAGGTAAAAACAACCCGGGCAACCAGAACCAACCTTTAACGCCCCCGACAACCCATCACAAACTCCCCTACACCCCCTTCATGTCAGCCTACCCTGACTCACTGTACACAACCCGTTGTGAACCTCCTCATCCTATTGCCCGCAACAGTCACAGCCTCGCCCCACCACGCCTCTGCCCGCATCCAAATCTGACTGCGACCCCCCAGATCTATTCAGCCCCACCACCCCCCCCCATCTTCACCACGTCCTTTCGCATCACCCCCCCGACGCCTCCTGTACATCCAACATCCCGTTACGTCGACTTATCCTCCGTCCCGCAATCCACGTTGCCCCCCCATTTAACCTCCAACTCTACCTACCTCACAAGGGCACACACCCAACCCACATGCTCTCATCACGTCCCATGACCCGCAACGCACTCTACCCTCCAGAACCCTGGGTATACTCACACTCACATGCGCCTTCGACAACTCACTGTGACATCCTCATCCTACGTCTCCCCGCCGCACCCTCAATACCCCCCCCGCCACACGTCCAGCACAACCTGTCTTGTACCAACACGAAATCCACACCTCGTACACACCTACCCCCCACCTTTTTTACATTTACCCTTAGCTCCACGGAACTTATATCTCCAACACACTCCCCTACACCCCGAAACTCCTGACTCCCCCTCACTCTCGCATTAACAATTTACTTTCCTCGTACTCACCGACACCCACCCTAACCCCGCACCCCCTCCATCTGTTCCCCCCCAGCAGAGCACACCCGCAACTACTACTGTACAGCACCCAATCACCACACCGCTAACACCTCGCCACCCTTCCTACCTACCCCACCACAAACACAGACCCATCCCACGTACGACCAAAGTACGTATCCTACTTGCCCCGACCGTGCGCGAACAACCTTAATGATGTCGCACACATGCCATCCATCTCTCCACGGACATCCCCCCACCCCCAGCGACCCCTCTGAGCGAGTGACCCGCCCCCTTCTGATGCTTAGCTTCCTCACATGCCCGCACCCCAGTCCCCTAAGACTTCCCGAATATACGACCACACTGTCTCCCAGGCACTTGAGCTACCACCTAATCTGTCATTATCTCTACGTTACAACTCACGCCAATTACTTTCCCCCTCTCGCCCACCCCCGGTAGCCTCACACACACCAATGACTACCTAACCACATTTCCTCACCCCTTCACTCCTCACCTGCACCTTTCACTCCAACCTAATCATAACACTCCCTCCGACAACCCAGCCCGAACACACGTGTGCACATCGCACACTACCCAACTCGTATAGCACCCCTGCCATCGTCCCCACCACCACATTTAACTGACTCACACGTTACACCCCCCCGACGTCCGGCTCCTCCATATCCTACGAGAGTTACAACCCTCCCGCAACTCGTCCTTCACCCCACTCCACCCACCACTCACCGACCTACCTGCATTACCCTAGGGGGGTGGTGGTGTGTGGGTGGGGGGGTTGGGGGTGCTCCCCACGCACTTCAGACGACCGAGAGACAGACCTCCCCAGCCTTTACCTCCCTTGCCTCTCCTTTACCCCCACCTCCTGCCTCTGAGACCCTCGTCTTGTCCAACCGTCACCCCACCTACTCTGCCCTTTCCTCATGTGTACACACTCATGCCACTCAACCTACTGACGCTCCTGATGCAGAGTCCCCAACCTCCCTGCTCACCATTGACCGAGCTTGCGCCCCGATACCGACTATGAACGGCCACTCCATGATGCCTTCTTCCCCTACCAATCGTTACACCTCTCCTGACTCCCCAGTACACTATCAACGCTTCCCCTTACCCCCATCCCCTGCAGCTTGACCCCTACTAACTGCGCTTACCTCCAGGGCGAGCTCCATCACTACTAATTCTAACCACTTCCTACAACACAATTTCGTATCGAGGCCCACCTGCCGTCCGCTCTTTACACCCCCCGGTAACCCACCATGCTATGATTCTCTCGAACTTCTCCTGGGGACCCACCACCCCCTTACACTCTCCCCCTTACTTTACCGCCCCCCCGCCCCCCCTACGAACGCCGCTCCATACTACCCTCTTCACATCTTGTACCCCGCGCACCACACACTCCCCCGCACACCACCCCAACCTTTCGCTCTCCTACCAACGACCTCCCCCCACCCCGCACCACTGTACCTCTACTTCCACTTGTACCTCACCCCCGCCCTACCCCTACCATCGAGCCTTGCTGTGACATTTCCAACCCAACCCATTACCCCTACACACTTAACCGACTAGCCTCGACACTTTAACCTCCAACCGCACCCCCCCTATCAACCCCACTTACTCAGTCACCTGCTGTGCACACCTACCACTTATTGCGAAAGACCCACCCCACCCGTCATGCCCCCAGACTTAACCTCCACAACCACTACTTACTCAAGCCCCACCATACCTACACCTACGATGTTCACAATCCTACCCACCCCCTTAACCGCGCCTACCCCTTCCCCCAACCGTATCCTTCATCGTGCTACACACTCCCTCAAAAACCAACGTCACAAGACACTCCACCCTGCCGCTTGCACACACTCCCACAACCGTCACTCACACTACCAACCACCCGCGGCTTTACCCTAGCCAGCCACACAAAAACCAGACCCATGATTTTTCACCACCGACGTGTCCCCCTCCCTCTACCTATCCCGATACTTTGCAAAACCCCGACTGTCGCTCGTCCTCCCGCCCTCACCCTCAACCCCTAGTTAAACTCCCCCCTCTCAGAACTGCTTGCCTATGACAACATAACCACTTATAGCACTACGACAGCGTTCAACATCCACGACACCGCCGACCTCAGCCGCCCCCCCAAGCTCACGCACTGTGCCCACCAAAACTCCAGCTCTTCATACTGCCACGCTACCGCTTCGACCTCCCCCTGCGCCTCGCTTCGCCTTCCGGAAACCGACACCACCTCATAATCTAGTCACACACCGCCCGCTCTCACTATTAGATGCCTGCCTCACCCATAACCACTCACTAAGCCACATCGCCACAACGCACTATTGTTACTTGCCCCAGTCCCATAATCGCTGTTCTACCCCTCCCAGCTCAGAGACTTGACTGCTCCCACGATCCCCTTCTACACCAGGTAACCACGGTCACCCCCCCGGTCCACCCCACTCTCCCAGCGATTCCACGATCAATCCACACCCATCACCTCGATCCCCCCGCATCCACGTCATCTACGATCATCTTCCCCCTCACCCACTACTCTCCGCTCCCCCGTCCTTATTGAATCCGCTCATGCGGACTTGACTGCCATGCTCTACAAACATCCCCACCACCACCAGACCCACAACCCCAGACTACCATCCACGTGACGCACCACACACATCGTGTCATGTACCGACCAACCCTACACCGCCCTCTTTGGTTGCCCCTATCCGCCACTACACCACCACTCTCCACCTCCTCCCCTGCCCCGTCCTGAACTGCACTCCACCCCACGCTTACTCACACCCCCGAACCCCACTGCGTTTTGCCTCCGGCCAGACACTACGACCCAGCCCCCACTCTGGTTATGCCTCCCACCTCAGAGATACCCACGACTGCCCGCACCACACATCCTACCTTCGCTATGAACCCACTGTGGTCCTCCTCTCGATCCACGCCGATCACTTTTACTAGTTACGCTCATCCACAACCCCTTTCCATTCCGTTAATACCACTCGCCCCCGCACCTTCAACGGAATCCGCATCGCCCCGCGATTCATGACACGGAGCCGTACCCCTTCGTATCTCACCACCTTCACCCTTCCTACCTTCACCCAGTGTACACATAGACTCTCCTTCGCACGCCTATTTGCCCTTGGACCCCCTCATGGCAGCCACCCTAATTAACCCGACGTCGCCCCCTCATACCAGCACACCCCCTTCCGATCACCACTGCACATGACCTTCCACAATTCAACCGCGTATAAATGCCCGCCTACACGGTACGATTCCGGCGTCCTAGACTACTACCCACCACATCCCGCTCTCCTACCGGACCCACACTCTACGCCCCGCTCGACCTCTCACGACCCCATCCCCCACCCTACCTTTCCAGCAACGAGCGCTCCCATAACCATCCCCTTACACCGTAAACCGCCTTCCCCGTTGAGTCCCCTACCTATGTTTCGCTCCTCGGGCTAGTGTTCAGAATACCACACTTTAAATCATGAAGTAAACACCTCCAGTGACAGCCCCACTAGAACTTAAGATTCATGTACCATAATTGATACACAAACGGTCAATCAGTCATTTCATAAATGATACACAAACACTTGTCAAATCCTCCAGGGCAAGTCATCATAAGATTTGTTATCTCAGATTACAGATTAACAGCCTCTGGTTCGAATCCCGCTAGGGTAATTTCGAAGTAAGTGGGAAAGTTTGCCAGTTTTCTTGCAGAGGGTCGGTGGTCTTTACCCGGGTAACCGGGGTTTCTCCTCCACCAATAAAAACTGGACGCCATCATATGACTGAAAGATTGTTGAGTATGGCGTAAAACAAAAAAAATCAACATCAAAAATCAAATTAACAGTGATACTTACATGTATGTCCTTAACCATTTTAGGGAGCAGTTTGTGCATGAAACTGAATTACCAGTATATAAAAATATGTGCACATGCAGCCAACATGAATGAGCCCAAATGAGGGAAAAAGATTTGGACTCATTTTGCATTTTTTAGACCTGAGTACATGTATATACTATGTTTGTGAGGAATACATGTACCAATGTTGAAATAAATTATTTACAATGTACGAAAGTTACTAACATTTTAAATACCAACATTTTAAAATCGGTCATCAGTGGTTCATTTTCAAATGAAAATCAAAATATTTTCACAGAAATGTAATGTAATGATGTATGTATTATTTTCCTGTCTCTTATCTAATATATAAAATAACATCAATATCTGGACCATTTTGTCAGCACAGTGAGAAAAAAATATGAAAAATCACTCGTCCTATGGAACAAGTGATTTTAAAAACCACTCTTCCTTACTTTGTAGACATCTTCAGCTTATCCAAATTTTTATAAACTTTTATGAAACCATACGGCATTAAAGGATTTTAAAAGCGTGGTGTTTATGGAAAGTTTTAGAGGCTACAAATGTAAGATGTTTTAGATCTAGAATAAAAATTACTCGTTGATTTGATTTGATTTGATTTTTTGTTTTACGCCATACTCAACAATTTTTAAGTCATATGATAGCGTCCAGTTTTTATTGGTGGAGGAGAAACCCTGGTTACCCGGGTAAAGACCACCGACCTTCCGCTAGAAAACTGCCAAACTTTCCCACTTAATTCCAAATGACCCTAGCAGGATTCGAACCAGAGGTGAGAGGCCTTGTGATTTAAAGCGCAAATTGCTCTAACCACTTGGCCACGGCCCCCCCCCCCCCCGCCCCCAAAAAAAAATTACTTGTCACTAGGGACGTGGACCCAATCTTTGCTACCCGTCCAGGATGAGTATTTTTTTCTTGCCCTGGTCATGCGCAGTCACATGCATACACACACCTTTATTGAAAATGTTTATGTATCTTTTTTTTTTCAATGAAGATATTAAATTGATATTTTTAAATACCAGTCTAATTCTTAAACAAAATATTGATATCTCAAAGTCTGTTACCATACTTGCTAATACAAACAAATTCCTAAGTCTAACTTTTTTTTCATCTTGACCTTTTAAAGTCCTTTCAAAAATGTAGATAAGATAATTTATTATGACAGGAATGTGTAAAAAGTTTTGACAGCAAAAAAATCCTTGAAAATGGTCACCTTTGCTACTGGCAAGTCATACACAATGTAGGTCATTGCAAATTATGTTGTGTCTGAGTGCTAGCAAAATCAGAATGAACAAAATATGATTACCCGAATATAATATAAAAAAAATGTATATACATGGATCTAAATATCATATTAGAAAAAAACTTACGTAAATGTATCTATTAAAATGAAGAGCACTTTATTCAAACGAACACATCTATAAAAGGATTTAACGGACGTCTTCCATGCAAATGCATGTACTGCACGTGTACTTCCAGAGACAAAAATGACTATCAATATTTATATGAATTATCTAAGAGCCTACAAAGTGACACAAGAATAGCAAAATTTAGAATTAAACTCAATGTACATGTACACCTGCATTTTGTGGTCTCTAACCTGTACTGAGAAGTCACTCAAGAGAAATCGTGAAAGTGATCTCTTAACATGTACAGATCTAGAGGTGACCTTTTAATAGAGATTCTCATGTTCAAAATTACAAACTTCATACATGTAACCATGTTTTATTTTGTGTAAAACATAGATATATTTCAACAGTAATACATTGTATATGCAAATGTCGATGATTATACAGTGGAACCTTCCTTGAGAGACCACCTAATTTTATGAAGTCTGTCAAAAGAGGTTTTATATTTATACAGATATTTAACTAAGTGTTTTCCAAAATGTGGTTTCAAAGGACAAGTGGTCTTTGATGACAGTGATCTCTCAAGACAGGTTCTACTGTACAAGAATTAATTATGAGATCAACGTCTTTGTTCCAAGCTACTGGCACTTTGAAATTTGAATGAAAATTTATTGATTTAGTTGGACAAACTTTGAAACTCTGGATGTGAAAGAAACTGAGGTCCTGTGTCGCGGAAGGCGTGGCACATTATAGAACCCTCACTGCATTGGCGTCAGTGCATAGCACAGGCAAAAATTTGTAGCATTTCACCTAAAGCAGGTAACATCTCGATACAAGTGAAAAATTCTTTACGGGATGTAAAACAACAATTAAACAAATGAACAAACGGTGAAAAGGGTGACTGCTGAGTGCTGACTGCATCATGAAGCCGACTGCTTATTGGGGTATAATTTCATAAGGAAATGATTGGGATGAATTAAAACTGACTACATCAAAGAAGTGACTGCTTAATAAAGGAGACTGCATATACTGGTTAGACTGTATCTAAATTTCAACAAATTTTTTTCAAGGTTTATTCAGAGCACCATCTGGAAAAACACTAACAACCATCTACATGTACAAGTACAATTCTGTAGCCCAATCCTGTTAAAAGCCAATTGTCTAATATCCTCACCACAACTACCCCCATCACCATTAGTTCCCAGAAAGGTGATATCTTCCAGGCCAGATAGTCAACTAATGCCATCATGTTAAATTGCAGTGTGATACTTTTAGGTTACTTCAAAACAGAGCTAAATATAACAGCTAAACCAAACTGTTGACAGACAGACAGATGGATTGACAAACAAACATCCCCAATTTATGGACCTATATCTGCCCCCCCCTGCCAAAAAAAAAACAAGTAATATGGCTTGGATCATCAGTTTCAATGGACCCAGTCATTAAATAATAAATCCTTCAGTTATATGCTGATATGCAAATCCTTCATGCATTCTAGTTCAGCTGCCTTCCTTGTAGATGTATATATAAACAAATATACTGATATGTATATCTCCTTCCATCTTCAGGAGTCAAAAGTCTTCATGTTATCACTAGCATTACTCACACACACACACAGAAGTACATTTCAATATATACAAGTATCAAAGATAAGATTTAGTTTCCATGGCAATTGACCTACTGGTTCATAGTAGAAAAATAAACATTTGTTTAACTTTAACAACAAAACCTATGAGGGAGATTTTAACTGGAGTGTTGGACATACTTACCAGTATACCCTGATGCACAAAATATGTGTGTCTGGGACATTTGTTTTCAATTGTTACCTACTTAAATTTCAATCTGATTTAAATTCTCTGTCTGGTCACTGGCAAGAAATAGATCTGGAGGTTTGCACTTCCTTTTCTCTCTCTCATCTCCCATGTATGTAAAACATTTTAAGTGCACTCTGGGTTCAATACAATATGTGGTATTAAAATGTCTGTGACAGAAGATGTGTACCAGCTGACTTGAAAATATCTAATTCAAACTAAATCCCATACTTGTGGTCATTTTATCTTATTATAAATTAAAAT
Source organism: Atrina japonica (assembly GCA_030159075.1). Classification (NCBI taxonomy): domain Eukaryota; kingdom Metazoa; phylum Mollusca; class Bivalvia; order Pterioida; family Pinnidae; genus Atrina; species Atrina japonica. The sequence goes on from BROG01000355.1 coordinate 277,571, forward strand.
TCCTAATTTTTAATTCTTAGTACAGACTGGTCAGTTCAAGAGCATGTCCAAATTGTAATTACATGTTTATGTATATATATATGTACATTGTATAAGTCTATTGTGTGGGCCACTTACATGTACATGTACAAAATACAATTGGGAATATTACATACACATGTACATATGTAATGTGGAATAGTTAAGAAAAAATAACTAAAGCGGCCCATACACGATCAATTTTATTGTAAATAATATTGACACAATATTATTGAGGAAATATGGCTCCACAGCAAACAGCACAATAATATTGTGCAATAAAATGGTCATTTACACATTGAACGTGACCAACACATCGTTGATAACACTATGGATGATGCTTTAGTGACCATAGCTCTAGCGCTATCCCTGAAAAAGAGGCCTAGGAGAAAAAGAACAAGGTGGATGAAAAAGTGGCTGATGGGAAGACACCCTTATGGTCATGCAAATTTGTTCTCTGTATAAAACTTTGCATTCCAGTATAAATTTGCATTCAGCATCTTTGCTACTTGCTGCTACAACTTTGCTACAGGAGACTCAAGTTGTAGACCACAGACTGATGATATTGAGTAAAATTTCCACTACCAGGCACAGACGACACAATAATATTGGTCAATTGTCAATAAATATCTTAATTTTTTTCATGTCTTCAATATATTGCATAAATCTACAATTCTGACCACTAACTACCAATAATATTGTCAATATTAAATATTGACAATATTATTGACAATAACATTGATCGTCTATGGGCCGCTTAAAGCAAAGCAAGGTGATTTAACTGATAAAATTGATAATTTGGACAATGAAATAAATTTGAGAGAAAATAACTGTATGTGAATTTTTTCTGCTGATAAATTTTTACATATTGGAAATTTGTTTGCGTAAATACCTTAAAGGTCACAAATATTTAAAGAGTTTTAGTGAATCAATATAGAATATGTCTCCTGCATTATGTACATGTACTTCAACTTTAGCCTAAACATCGACCTGAAATAATCAGTAAAACAAGTCAAGTCTAAACCTGGGAAAAATTTCTAAAATATCAAAATTATTTTTTGTACCAGAATTTTACTCTGCAGTATTTATGCTACTCCCCTAAAATAACCCAAACATTTTAACACCATTTTTAACTCATTCACCCCTAGAGACACATTTGGACTTTCCTAAGTGATTTCATTTATACCATATAGTTTGATTTATACAATGAGTTCATTGTTTCTCAAGGGTTGATGAGTTAAACAAATTTATACAAGAAAAAATGGTACATTGTACTACAAGTACACTTCTTATATCATTACAAAATGTAGTTACAAATACGTGTATTCTTTTGAAGTTTTTACAAAACTGGTCGTCTCCCTTGGATTTATAAAATGACAGTACACTTGAGCCGCAGGAACAATCTACTCAAGATTCTACTCAACAGTAGAGGAGGACAGTGAGCGGCAATCATAATTTAATCTTGTAGCGATCATGACTAACTATGTATCAAAGGCAGCTATCACAAAAATATAAAAACTTCATTCAGAATTGGGGAAATAGCTTACAAGCTTACAAATCTAACACACTTATCCCAGCAGGAAAACCAACTTCCTTAACAAATAAATATAAATGTCCAAAAAAAAAACCAAAAAACAGGGGGTCCTATTGTGTTGTATTTACATCAAGTCAGTTGTTATTATCAAGAATCTTAAAGGTATATGTGCTCATCAAAATATTTAACACAGAAACAAGTGGCTTTATGAGTAAGACAGAAAAATAAATAGATGAATACCAAGCCAATGCAACTGCATGGATATAGTTTATAAATAAACATATATATATATATATATATATATATATATATATATATATATATATATATATATATATATATATATATATATATATATATATATATATATTCATGTACCGGGTATAAACATTGTGCTTGTAAATTTGTCTAAAGTAGAAATGCTCCAAAGCTAGGTCAAAGTCTCACACTGTACAAGAAATGCTCCCAAGCTGGGTAAAACTGAACTTAAAATGGTCCTAAGCTATATGTAGGTCCAATTGTGCTAGAAATACATGTACTAAGCTACAATGTACAATGTAGGTAAAACTCATTTATCTGCACTAGAAATGCTTGGAAGCTAGGTCCAACTACAGTGAAACCTGTATATGGGGGCCACCCAAGGGACCAGAAAATATTGACCTTTATATGCAGGTGATCCTTATACACAGGTTCAATTTAGTTGAAGTATGTAGTCAAGGGACTTGAAAAAACTTGCCTTTATAAACAGGTAATCCTTATATAGAGGTGGCTGCTATAGCAGGTTTTACTGTATATTAGAATTGATCCAACATGTAAGTTCAGTCCGACTACATGTACACACAAATGCTACCACGCTAGTACATCAAATGCACCCAAGCTATATGTACAACAATGTAGGTCAAAATGTACAAGAAATGCTCTTAGGTTAGGTCAAACTGCACTAGAAATGCTCCCAAGTGAGGTCGAACTGTACAAGAAATGATCTCAAGCTACATGCAAGTGAAACTGCACATGGAATGCTCCCAAGTGAGATCAAAATGCAGCAGAAATAGTACTATAGTACATATAGGTCCTACTGTACTAGTGTCATGAAATAATAATGATTATAATAAAACATAATTAATATAGTTTATGAACTTTGAATACTATTAATCCGGTTTTATTCCCAAGAATTTTCTTTACGCGTAATTTCACGAGAGCTGTCGCTTGCAAAAATAAAATTATCGTGTAATGAAGTACAATAATAGTTTGATGAAAATGGCATTTAAAATTGTGAATGAATTTACAACTTGTGTATTGCAAAAATAAATTTCGATATTTACAGTATCAAATTGAAATAAGATATCATTTTAGGCAATAAAGTCTTAAAATATTTATTTTATTCCATCTCTATATAAAATAAAATCATAATATATTTTGTGATTTCATACTTTTTCTTATAATTATTCAAACAAATTTTGCTGATCCTCATTAACAAAAAAAATTAAGATGCTATTACTGTATACGTACATCTTAATATGGCACACTCCTGTTAGCTATAATTCTATGGGTTTACTTTATTCTCTGCAAATTAGGATCACTGTTGCACAATGTATATGCCAGGTATATAGTACATGTGTGTGCACATGCATACATACACACACACACTGTAAAAATAAATACATGTTATATACAGACAGGAATGGCTTTATCAGTGTGCTACATTTATTTGAACAAGCCAAGTTAAAACAACTGCAGAAACATCTGTATTTTGACCTACATTTCATATCACCCTGTTACAGAAATCTGTTTTATTTGCCAATGTAATCTATTTCACACATTTCTGTAAATCTTCCAGTTTTGTGATAAAAAAAAATGACCAAATGTGTCCTGGCTGAATGGTTCATTTCACACCAAACTTATGAAATATGTACATCTAAATAGAGAGTTTCAAGGACTACAACTTTATTGCTGAAACATAAGTAAGTAGAAAAAAGATTTGTTAGTTTAAAAAGGCAAATGCCCTCTAACACGAACACAAAGATGTTTGCCATCTAAAAGTATCTATATAACCCTGTCTTTTCTGTTTTTGGGTTTTTTTTTTTGCTTTTGGACATTTACCAAATTTGGACTTTAACAATCTATAAATGTAGATGTTTATCAAAGGCAAAGGCCTTCTAAATATCTTATTATCTGTATTGATGCCAAATATACATCTACACATATATTTGTTTGGCTTCACAGTTACCAGAACAGTCAAAGCTTTGGGAAAACAGACCAAAACATTTAAAGTAAAACTCCTTCTCCATACACATACACAGATTGTATCTTTGATCTTAGGGGCATAAAAATCATCATATACAAGTACCAAATTCACATTAGGCTCATCTTAATTCCAATCTGAATGGTACAATATTTGAAAAGACACATCATAAGTAGGTCACAACCCCTTCCATTGGTCAACTAATAAGACATTTGCCTAACAAGTGTGACGTTTCCATATACATCAAACAAGTGGATATTTTATTTCGTCTGAATGTACACATGCATGTGAAACAATACTAAAAGGTATACTGTACAAACATCACATATGATATATATATATACCTGAACTCGAAAATCCAAATAAAAAACCAACTCCCGTATAAAACAATAACACTGATAAACAACCAAACACATAAAAAAAAATCATCTACTTTTTTAGAAGCACACATTGTAATACAAGTTGTATGTACATGCTGACAAGAAAAACCAGAGTTGTAATGTAGTCAAGTGAGGTCAGTTTTTTTTATTTTTGACAAAAACATCAAAGCCTTTCTCAGACAACACTTCAAAGATCCACAAAAGCACATAAAATAATCAAAATACTATTGTACTACAAATATACATGTAGCTCAGACATTAGTATTGAATGGATGACCTAAGAGTTCAGGTGAAGTGATTATACATGTACCCTAAAAATACATGAACATATCTACATTTGGTCATGTTATCAGAATGCATAGAGTGTAGCTCTATGAATGAATCAAACTAAAGTACTAGCTTACATGAAATCTACCTGTACATTTTTACATATTTACATGTACATCTTACATACATGTAAAATGTATATATACAAATGTACATGTATGCCTATAGTGCTCAATTTCACAGGGCAACTTTGTACATTTTCATTACATAATACAATGTATATGCACTTAAGAGCACCTGTTATCATCATTAACATGTGTACATGTAATTTGCCTCTCCCTAGCATAATTTGTTTGCTGTTCAGTTTTGTTTTCGTTCCCTAAACTAATTAATGTATCAGTATCGGAAATGTACATGTTAACTTGCATGACATACATGTACATGTATTCAGTGTTGAGTGCAACAACAACCCATATTATTATAAATATAAATATATATCAATGTACAAATATATTGTAGATACATTTCAGGGATCATTTTGGATTATTTAAGCATGGAAGTGCAGCATTCTTGACAACTGATGAGAATATTCTGGTGACCTTTTCTACTCTGACAATCGTCAATTACATCGGTCATCATTTATGGATAAATTACGTTGTAGCTCAAATGCCTATAATAAAATATTGAAAATTCTGAGCAACATTTACATACACGTATAAGTACCATTTTTCTTGTGTGCCAGAGTAATTTTATATATGATTGTCATCTGATTTTTTTTCAGTTGCATGTACATGTACAATGTATATACTGAAATATCAGCAAAATTCCATTTTTTTAAGGAAAAAAAAAACGGACAAAATTGCTTTGAAAAATTGGACTTGGCCTTTGCAGAAGAGTCTGATTGGGCACAGCAAACAATTGTGTTATTTCGGGTCTTACATTTCCCTGAAACCAACAAAAGATGGTTTCATCAGAAAATACAGACAGTAAAAAAATGTGTACAGCCAAATATAAGTCTGATGTATGCATGTTTATACAATTTTGTGCAATTCACATGTGAATTTAAAAATTCATAGTGAGCCGACAGACATGATTAATGTAACTATGTCAATCACAGAAACATGTTAAAATGCCATCCCTGATGATTACCTTGAGAAATTTAGGCTGATATCCATTAGCGCATGAAAACATTATACAATGATATAATATTACATACAAAATTTCATTATTGCCAACAACAAAATCTTTCTCAATACCAGAATGACTCACCCGAATATGGACTTCATCACACTTACTGCATCTATACTATGTACTCGCAAAATGTTTTTTTTTTTAAATGTTCTCAATTTCCAGTGACTTTTTGTCCTTATTCACTGGTGTCCCCAACTTTTTAGTTGGGAAAATGTCAATAAACTAAGTTATATTTATTTTCAGCAAAACTGGGAATTTGGGTAAACAAGGCTGATTTTGCATGCCGATGCATGCTTAACATGGCTATGAATTCCACCTAAGTACCGGTAAACATTACTGATCTCAGGATTGGCAAAATTTTCCTCAACAGAGAAAATAATAACATGTAGTTGGTTGTAATTAGAGAAGGTTTAACATGAACATATCACTTTTTAACTTACATGTACATGTAGATAAAGGAATGAATTAATAGCAATTCCTACCTTTACATGTATTTTCATTCTAAATAAATAAAGCAACATGTATTGTATTTCTTCTGGGAACTTATGTAGGTCTGTGACAAAGAATCTGAACCAAGTATATGTATTAAAAATTTCAAAAACAATGTATGAATTTGAAAATGATGACTTCTTTTTTAGGTTTGTATTTTTTCCTTTTTTTCAGAATTTTCTACATTAACATTGGAGAAAACTTTTTTTTTCATTGGGATTTCGACCTTGCACGGGCCCTCTAAATACCTTAAACCCCAACAACACAGACAGAGGGATTTTCCACCCTATCGCATTGGCCCTAAAAAAGACCCCATTTCCAATGCAAAAAAAAAAATGCATTTTTTCCCAATCTGCAGTCAAAATTTCCCATATAAAGTCAAATGGTAATGAATTTGAAGAGATTCTTATATTTTCAAACAGTTTTGTATATTTTTAGATTTCCCAATTGCAAAATCAACAAAGTGTATCTAAAATTCTCATTTCAAACAGCCCTGAGGCCCCATTCCCAAAAACGTGTGGAAAATCCCAAAAACATCAACATCCCATAACATCGAAAACAAAACTTATTGCTAATATTCCATATGGCAGAAATGAGTTAACTTTCAATACATACATTTTGAGGAGTATACATTGTACATGTAAAACTGTTGCTGTAAAATATCAAATCTAATGTGCAGTCTTGAAATTAATACTGTTTCCCCAAGTGTATGTGTTCCAAGTTGTGAGTGCTAACATTTATTTTGATGTTTATACATGTATGTACATGTATATTGTAATATGTACAAAAATTTACAGTATCATAAAACAATTTTGTAGCTGTCAGCTTGTGTATTTTCCTTGAGATAGGCATTTATATGAAATATTTTATCTTGATTTTCATACATTGTACATGTACAAGTGTAGGTTTGCTCTCACTCAAAAAACAACATCAAGAAAACTCTTAATAATCCAGGATGCAAAAATGGGTGTCTTCCAACTTGCACAACTTTCAAAAATTCAGTAAAAGAGTAGGTTGTACATTTTGTACAAGTGGAAATTGTGTACATTGTATATGTTTCTTACACTTCAACATTTAGTTGTAAAAACATTTTACATGACTCAGCAAGGTGAATATAATAAATTGTGTTTAATTTATAAGATATACAATTTAACCATAGGTTATTAAAATATTACATTGTACATCCAAGGTAATGAAATATCACAGAAACACATAAGACATTATAAATTAAGAAAGTATATAGACCATAAAAGGTCTTTGAAATATGGGTAAATGGAAGTTATTGTTGAATCTAGAGCAACATAGATGACGCCACGCCATGCCCCTCCCTTTTATTTTAATGCCATGCCCTTTTTTCCAGCGCCATGCCCTTTTCATGGTGTCAATCACTAATAATGCCTCAACAACCCCCACCCCCCACCCCGCTTGTGAAACCCCCTTCCCTATTGTTTATTCTTTAATCTGTTAATTGCCCATGTAAACATGTACGCTGCCAAATACATGATCATGTACCAATTTATCCTGGAGGTCCTATACATGATGTACATTGTATTTGAATTTGAAAAGTATGGGCTATAGCTATATATATCTAAAGCCCCGTTCACATGATCAAAGTTTTCTTTGTCAAAGTCCGTCAAAGAAAACTTGGTCAAAGTTTTTTTTTTGATGAAGTGTTCACGCGATCAAAGTTTTCTTTGTTAAAGTCAACTTGATCAAAGTTTTCTTTGATGAAGTTACCTATTCACACTCTCAAATGTTTTTTGAGCAACTTGTACAAGAAAATGCAGGAACCATGTGCTTGTAACATATAAACATTGATTACATCATATAGAATACAATGTATCTGCTTTGACTGGCTGAATTCCTTCAAAGTTTGAAGAAAAAAAAAGGATGAGTTTCTATTCCATCAAAGTCTGTCAAAGTTCTTTGATCAAAGTTTTCTTTGACCATTCACATTATCAAACTTTGACTCTGTGAACAGCACTAGTGTACGTAAGGTAGCCCAAGATACTAATGGTTTGTACATAATGTAGTCAATTATATCTACATGTAAACCTAATTTACACAAAATTGTACACATTGTATTTCTTACTACATGTGCATGTACAATGAATTCTACTACTACTAGAAAGCCGTGTAAGAAGAACTCGTTGACTACAGCTAGATAAACATCAGGGACCTATCATCATTGTCTATGTGTGTGCTATTGTTTAACTATATCTGACACAAATATACCTTTATTCACAGCCATTATCATAATCTGTAGATAATCGTCCTGTCTACCATAGCGAGATACAAGTCTAACATGAATTACATTACCTATCTTACACAGTTTTTGTGTTTTTGTTGACAGCCCTACGGTACATGTATACTTTGCCAATTTCTTGGACACATACACAATTACAATAGCTGCCAAATTGATATAATGGCAGAAAGTGTATACATGACAATATTTCACGTTATCACAACTTATCGGGAACTTAAGCTTGTACATAAATGCCTGATACCGTGTTTAAAATGACAAACACATAAATCCTGGTCAAAAACAAAAAATCAAATTCATTGACTACTGTACTACATGTACACCAACTATTTCTATAATTTCTGTGTTCATAATTTGTACATCTGAATTAATTTGGAGAAGCAATATAAATTAATATTTTTATTTGTAATTATATAATGACAACTTGGTGGTCTACATGAAGTAGTGGAGTGTACATGTACATACAATAGAAATCAGTGTTTGAGCTTGAAATTTGAAGGTAAGGAATCTTCAAAATTTAATGAAAAAGTCCAGGATCCAAGCTGCCAAAATTATTTTTAGCCCCTGGCCTGTTGGGGCAGTGCTATACTGTAGGTGCTCCACTAAAACCCTCTACAATGTACAAATATACATGTAGCAGAAACACTGGAAGTTATATATATATAAATGTTCCTGGTATTCAATTTAACTCATCAACCCCTGAAAAACAATGGATTAATCTGTAAACCAACAACTTGGACCAGACCAAATGTGTCTTTAGGGATAAATGGGTTATATTTAATTATGCATACATGACAAAACAACACAAGACAGCAGTCCACAATTTTTTATTTGTTTTTGCTATTTTCCCCCCAAGATTTTTTTCTATTTTTGTTACTATAGAAGCATTAGTACGTATGTATTTAACTGAATTATGGCTACACAAAGCAGCTGCAATGCTCTTCACATTTCCAACACACTTTATGATAGAACTAGGCCACTCAGCAAATTCTTTCCTTCCATCATAAACCTCTTAAAGTATTACCAGACAGAGATAAGACTATATGATAGTACACAATTACAAAAACACAGGCACTAAGCTGTAAAAAGAAGTTGACAGACACCTACTAGGGATTACAGATGGACACATACCTATGAGAGATAAGATTTCAACATTGACAAAGATTTATTTTATTTTAGTTTTATTAGTGTTTCATGTGATACTCACCAGGGTTCGAAAAATTGGTAAAAATGCATTCGAAAAATTGGTAACAATGCATTCGCCCTTTGGGCGAGTAATTACATAATTTCCACTCGCCCAAACTCATTTTGCACTCGCACAAGTACATGTATGAAACCATAGTATTTCAAAGTAGATGTGTTAAGAGTGTATAAAATCTGTTTCAAAGTAAATAGATCTTACATGTATATGACTTAACAGATTAGATACTCTTTATTTGACAAATTGTCATTTTTTCTAAGTACTTATTACGAAGGAAAATATGTGAAAATCTTACCACAACTTTTGTTTGCTCTGATTTTAAGTTTTAGAATTCAAATTCTCGACTGAAATTTTGATTGCCCACCAAGAAAATCTGGTTGCCCGCAAAGAAAATAATATCTTATTTAATTTTGTGTTTTTTAAATTTATTGTTATTCTAATAGATAAATTTTTATACAATGTATTGTCTCTGAGTGATGCATTCACATCTAAATTAACTGTAAATGCATCATTATTACTATTATAACTATTTTATGATTTTGCTACTACCAGACATGTCTTTAAATCAATGTAAATTACAAAAGTAAGTTTTCACTATTGTTAGATGAAAACAATAGCCATCCATTTCTATGTATTTCATTAAAACTTTTATTTAGAGTAACTATTTTACTTTTATCATTCACTTACATTTAATTCAGATTTTACTTCTTTTTTAAAACATTGTATAGTGTTATGATTATTTTACCAAATCATGAAATTCAGGTCCATTCAGTATTGGTTCTTCTATTTACACACATCCAACTTCCACTTCCTCCACAAACTGCAAGTATTAGCAGTCAATACACGATGTGTTCTGTGTCATTTTTGGCCATGAGGTAAAGACTAACTTGTCTAATTGTCAATAAAATAATCATTTAAGTTTCTAATTGTTTTTGTAATGTATTTTGAACTCAATAGAGAAGGAAATTATCACTTTCGAAACTTAAAAGGGAAACCCAGATTTTCAGTATGGCGTCAGTGCCAGCGGGCCAAACAGGCGAGTTCATTGTCAAAATTTACTCGCCAGAAACGATTTCTTACTCAAGTGCGAGCAGGCAAGTGGATTTTTCGAACCCTGCTCATCAATTTATCAGTAACACAACATTGTATGTGAATGTGAATTTGTGTAAATCAATCTTACTTGTAATGGATTTTTTTAATGCATTTCCCCTTGCAATAATTTATTTTTCATAGTTGTCTCTATATTGTACACCAAATTGGGGAAAACGCACAGGTGTTTTGCATTTGCAATGGGGTCGAATATGATTAAATGAATATTAATTCACGAGTTAAAAATTAACAATTGTATTTTCATTCCAAGTTGTAAATTGCATACCTACATATGCACACTTAACTTAAACAAAATGAAAAAGCACTCCACATACATGTAGATAACACTGGGAAAAAATGGCTCTCAGGCAGTTTCTTGAAAACCAGAATCTAGGTTAAACATTATAGATTAGCACATGAACTACTGTGTTGAGAAAAACTCTAATCTCTTCCAGACTCCATCTCTGGTGAGTAATCATGTACAAGACAGGTAGTCAATTTCAAGTCAGCATTGAAATCAAAGCCAGGCGATCAAATCTTTATATTTTAGTCATTTTACATCCATGTAGTTTCTTAATTACCATACAATGTAGGACAAATGATTTTTCAAATTTTTTTTCTCACTCTGTTTTAGCCTTTTTAATCAAAAGGTTAATTTTTTTTATCAAAATGACAGCCTGTATATGCCTTTAGAAGGAGAAGGTAGATTGTACTTTTTAAATATTTTACCCTATTACAGAGTTTTTGAAATTCACCGGTCTTACTAGAAAAACCAGTAAATTTTACAAAAGTCCGGTGAAATCTATCTGACAACTGGTCCAAATGACCAGTAATTTTCCATTTCATTTCAATTGTGTATGTATACAGACCAGTAAAAAAAATTCTTTGACCAGTGAAATTCCTTAGTCAATGGTCCGATTGACCAGTAATTTTTTTTTATTCAAAATGTCTGCTATTATATTTTAATTTGAAATGTAATAAAATTTACACTTTATGTGTATTTTCCGGTGTTCACCCCCTTATGACAAGAGACAACTTCCCGATAATATGAAAAATTATGTGTGATTTATCGTTAACCATTACCAGTCATTTTCAAGATTGAAACATCTGAAATAAAAACCTCGATCCTCCACTAATATCGAATCCGGACCGTGATCCCATATTTTCATTAATCTGGATTATATTTCTATCAAGATAAAAACTTCCACATAAAAAAAATTTTGTTTTGGGGAGGGGGGAAACACTTTTTCAACAATGTAATTAAAACATAATTTTGGTTGATACCCATGTACTAATTTGGAAACAGCTAGGCAGCTGGTCTCTGAATTCGAAAACACTCCAGAAATTACTACAGAAAATCTAAGATTTCAACTTTCAAGTGATAAGGAGTACAAATATGTGTGTGGCACATTTATACATACTTGAACACACATTATTATTTACAGTGTAAATATATGTATATCTCAAGACTTACCTTTAAAAAGAACTAGGACAAAAAGAAGTCCAAAAGTGACCTGATCCATTTTAGATTGAGATGAAAAATCAATTTAGTTTTTTAGAGTCCACACTTAGTTTTCATATGTACATCCATAAAGTTATGACTGTTTTGAAATTAAGATCCTCTGCATACACAGTAGGTCAACAACCCAGATGTCAAAGGTCAATATGCCCAGATAAGTAACTCAATCTGTAGAATCTTGAGTCTTAGCATCGGGGTGCTATCTTAGACACTGATCTGATACTGGTGTTACATAGAGGCTTGTGTCTTAAGTTTTCTCGCACATAAATCCTTCCCTCTGAAAAAGAAAATGGATACTGTAGTTTCATAAATCATAATGGTATGATCACTCACAAATTCTCATTTTATTGGACATTCTTTAAATTCATATCACCGACAAGAAAGGAAATAGAGGATTGTGAAACAAAGAGAACCTTGTAAACAAAGACATGAAATGTACATTCATGTATTAATGCTTCTGATAAAAAGTCATCAGTCATACTAATCTGATTTAAGTAGATTATTCATATGTCTCTACATCAGCTACTAGTATGTTCATTCTTGTCGGTCCTTCCAATAGTTTTGTAGTAGGGGACAAGTAATTATGGTAGTCATGTAAAGTAGCCAGCAAAAAGGTATTGGTGAACTTTATGTGTAGACAGAAAACAGCATTTTTTCTGAAAAGAAGAGAATGTACATGAAGCCAATCACTTACACGGTTTTTAATGAAAATAGCTGACAGAATTTGTCTCCTGTTGACTTCTACTGAAAGATCTGCCTGTACATATATACATATACATGTATTGTACATGTTAAGAGTGAATCACACTTTTACTGTTTTACAGTAAACAAAACTACATGTACACTGTATTTTCACCATTTCATTTTTGCCTGAACTTCTGTTTTTCTTAAAGACTTGATAGGTAATTAGGTTGAACATTTCATTTACTTTTAAAAACAATATATATAGCTACTAAGTCTGTGACTCTGCAGTTTTTTGTATGTTTTTATATGAATATATATACTGGTATACACAGAAATGATAACTAGTGTCTTACATAGTGCAGTGGAACCTGTTTTGAAAGACCACCACTTCTGCCACTGATATGCTGTCTCTCAATCGTAGTTTCATCAAAACGACAAAAGGATTATTTAACCAAGTGACTTTCAAAATGTGGACTTAAAAACAGGTGTTTTTATGAGAGTGGTCTCTCAAGACAGATTCTACAATATATATATATATATATATATATATCCAAGTACATTTGTAGCTTTTTCACTCCTGTGTTTTAATTTTGGATGCAAATTTTTAAAATATTGCAATGAATGAGTTTTTCAGTTACATGTAACTTAATAAAAACAAGTAAGAATAGAAAAAGTATTACAAATAAAACACACTATAATACAATGTATGTAATACTGTATATATACATCATAATATGTACACTGTAAGTAATGTTTGTCACAACAAATTATGTACTGCTATATACAAATGTACTACAAAAGTACATGTACATACCCGGTATACAAAAAACCATGTACAATATGTATATACATAATTATATACATCATAACATGTACAATATGTATATACATAATTATATACATCATAACATGTACAATATGTATATACATACCGTAATTATATACATCATAACATGTACAATATGTATATACATACCGTAATTATAATACATCATAACATGTACAATATGTATATACATACCGTAATTATATACATCATAACATGTACAATATGTATATACATAATTATATACATCATAACATGTACAATATGTATATACATAATTATATACATCATAACATGTACAATATGTATATACATAATTATATACATCATAACATGTACAATATGTATATACATAATTATATACATCATAACATGTACAATATGTATATACATAATTATATACATCATAACATGTACAATATGTATATATATAATTATATACATCATAACATGTACAATATGAATATACATAATTATATACAATATACATCACATGTACAATATGTATATACATAATTATATACATCACATGTACAATATGTATATACATAATTATATACAAATGTAGTTCACAAAAAAGACAAGGATTATTAGTATAAACAGGGATTTCAATAAATGTAGGAGGTAAATCTGTAAAAGTAGGCAGATGATAATTAATGAGCGCCAAAGGCATGATTCTTCTAGCAGAGTCCAGGAGCATGCCCAACCAGAAAAATTTAGAATTTTAGATGTCCAGAAATGGCATTTCCTGCATTTTAGAGATGAAGATCAGTGTTCTGAATCTACATGATGAAGACAGATATCCCTCCTAAGTATTATCTTATAGTTTCAAGTTTGGATCCCCGATTAAGCTGTGTTTGATATATGATGTACAATGTAGTTTTGAGCTAAAGTAATCCTTAGTGATAATTTCTCAGATAGGTTTCATTCTAAGAAAAGATATTTGTAATTTACAATATAATGTAGTGAAAGCATCTCATAATCAACAGCTTGAAGCAAAGACTTAGAATGAAGGGCTCCTAGTCTTAATTACTAATTAGGCTAATACAGCAATTTAGCATTAACCAGGGTGTATAGGTACAATAAAACAACTCAAATTAATTCTCATTGTAATAACTAGATAAACTAATGTGTTTTGATAATGCTGTTGCTTAATAGAAATGTTAAAACAAACTGAGCTAAATACAGAAATGTGTCTGCCTTCATAAATTGATTTGTTTATGTACCCTAATTATTAAAATCAAAAGATAATAGATTCTTATTACAGTAAATGACAAATCTTAAAAAAAAGTTTGACACTTTCACTCAAACACATGGTGCTGTAAAAATCACAGTATATACATGTAATTAGTATTGGTAAATTTGTTATGCGATATACATGTATCACATCATGATGTTCAAGTAAAAGTGACAAAAATATTAAAGTAGATATGTGTGTTTCCAGTTATACATATATATAACTAAATTCAAATACCATGCAAATTTACTCTAGGACTTAAAGTGGCTTAAGGTTAGGGCCAGTCAGATTGGGAAAATTTGCATCATTTTCCCCACAACTAGGAAAATCACTACACAAATCTGTTTTATGCTATATGCATCTGGATAGCCATAGATATAATGTGTTTACACTGAAATAACATTTATTTTTTTATTTTTCTACATTTTTATATTACAGTGGAAACTATCTTGAGCAACCACTCAATCTGCCAATCAAATATGGTCACTTAAAAGTGGTTTTATTAAGGATTACTTAACTGATTGGTTTTCAGAATGTGGTCTCACAAGACAGGTTTCACTGTATTGTATTTTAGCAACAGTGTTCAATCTAGGACCACGAACAAGGGGGCCAGACGGGCCCATGCTATTAAAATCAGGGGGGCATTTTAAAAAAGAAGGGGCCATAACTTATAAAGAAAATCTGATCAATTGTGATGAGTTTAGAGTTTACTGTAACCATCATAACTGTCCATGTACATTGTTCACCAATATACAAAAATTGGTACATCCTGTGGTCAAGGTACAAGAAATTTTGTGCATCACTAAGTTCACGGTACAAGTTTGTCATCATAAAACCGTTTTTAAAACGTTCGTCGTGTAACCACTGATTTTTTAAACTTTCGTTTCTGATTCTCAGAGATTTTTCTGCTGTTTTTTTCACTTGATGAAGAACTTGGGTTGTTTTGAATATCATTTCGAGTTTTTTTTAGAACTCTGGGTGGCTGAGAAAAAGTCGGATATTCTCTTCATGTTTTTATAACAGAGAAAAACGTCGTCTGCACATGGACGCAGCACATAATGCTTGACAGCATATAGCAGACCTTAAGCGTTTGGCAGACTCTGACAATGAAGCCTCGTTTTAACTGATAATACCAGGCAGTTACTTCCCACTATGTGGTCTGCTCAAGAATATCCATAACAAAAATATTCAGCCGTTATATTCCATTCACTTCGATCACTGCATTAACCTAGCATAGTATGGAGATAATCGGAAACAGAGTGGGCTTGAATTATTCGCGTTAGACTATCCACGTTAGACTATCCACGATGTTATATTTCAAGGTATTATTTCAGCTTATACGCGGACATTTAATTGAAATAAAGTTATCACTGGGAAGATTAGCATTGCGCCCGAGTGGCCCATCATTGAATTTTAATTGCGCCATGTCTGATTTCAGCGGGCCATTGACGCAATGGCGCGGCCTAGATTGAACACTGTAGCAATGGAAAATACATTAGAAGATGACCTTTTTAGTTACTGGGTCTTTGAACTGCCCCAATTATTGAGGATTGAAAGGCCTAGATATAAACCTGTATCAGTCAGGGACCAACCAGCTAGGATCAGTAGCCAGCTATGGTGTGATTTCATCTTTAATATGTACATGTATCACAATAGCATTTTTTCCCTTCTATTTGAGAAAAATATCCAAGATTGATCTTAAAAAAAATCTCACAAATTGTGTTCTTTATAGGTGAAACCTTGTAATAGCTGGCTAATGGTCCAAGCCAACTATTTGTCCCCAACCAGTATACATTTACAGTTAAGTGCCATAAGTTTTTGAACAAACATAATTTTTTTCATTACCTAATAAGTTGTATGTTAAGATATCTTTTTTGAAAATGTTCTCCTGGGTACATTTTAAGACAATTTATTATTATTATTATTATTTTTTTTGTCTATTATTATTTCATTCTGTTAGAGCTTAGATCTAATCCATATTGTTTCTTCTTGGTAATCACTAGACTCATTTGACCAGTGCTCGAACAAAAAACACTATTTTTCGTAATTTACATCTCATATAGTACACTGATTAAAGTAAATAAATTTTGAGATTATGACAGACACAAGGTAAGTATTTTCCGTAATGTATGATCCACGTGACTTTTCAAATGTACTTTGGGAAGCTGAAGACATGACACCACTGTAATGGCAGAAATCGGCATCAGATCTAGACTGGAACAGTGCTCAAACACCACAAAAATTCAATTGTAGATACAAATTTTTGTTGTATTTCAGTTGATACATAAAATTAAAACTTGTTCCTGTTTTAAGGTGCAGTAATATTTATTTTCAGGTACTATAACATGGTTAAAATGGGGACGCGATAAACACTAGTTTTCAACTCAAATTTTCTACAATTTTTGGTTCAAATTTTGGCATGAAGTGTCGTCTGCAGAAGTTTAAGTTATGTCATTTGAAATAAAATTCTCCTAACCGGGAGGTAGATAAGTCAGATCATATCCCATAATTATGTCACCCTTTTTTTGATCGGCCTCCTTTGTATAGACGAGGAAATGGTCAATTCGTGAAGTATTCGAGCACTGTTCCCGTTCGAGCATTGGTCAAGCGAGTCTAATTATTCCGAGATACTTAAATTGAAAGATACAACACATACATGTATTCAATTGAATTCTTTATTTGCAAGAGATCATACGCGTTACATAAAAAATATTACTCACAGGACATGTATATTCTCCTTTGTTGGTGAATCAAATGTGAGCTGTACAGTGAACATATCTGGGAAAATTTGCTCAAAATTGGGAATGGGACCTTTTACATGACCCACATGTTGATTATATATTAATCACTGCTTTATGTTAGGCCTATTATTTGTTTAATTGTATAGAAATCAGACAGTACTTCACACTTTTTATGCTTACATACAGTTCGTAGATCTAAGTCTAGGTCCTATATATGCATATATTTCATTGGTCTGACCGAAATAAGATCTACATATAGATTTGACTGAACTCAGAACTGTGTGATTAAAACCATTTTCAATTTGCATAGTTTAAAACAAAACAAAACAACTTTCTATTAATGAATGTTAACAACAGACAAGTTAACAAAAATTTTTAAAATCGTTAAAATTGATAAAGGTGGAACGAAAACCCGTCGTATAAACGTTTGGTCAAATAGTTTATACTTAATAATAATTTCATAACCAAAACCAATTTACGCTCGACTTTTTCATAGTCGCGGCCGGTTGAAAACATTTCAACACTTCGTCAATGTTTGCATTATACAAATTTTGATACAAAAAAGTAACCTCACGTGGACTAACATTAAAACGATCAAAATTCGCTTCAATACTTCAACTTTGCTGACGCTGGCAAGATTTTTTAAAATACTACCACTTAAGTAACGACACTTACCTTCGCCTTTCTGCAACTCCAGCACCCAATGTTATCTTTTCGCAGAAGTATCAGATTTACCCGTAACAGCAGACCGGAAGTTTGTATAATGCGTTGGTTAAAACTTAATTTTTCTATTATTTATAATTTCAGAAAAATTGTTACTTGAAAAGTAATTAATAATTTTCTTTTATAAATCAAGTTAATTTCCATTTTTGTTGTTAAATAACGATACCATCATTTCTTTATAATGATTTTTTGTTTGAATGAATGTAATTTTGGGGGTACCTGCAAAAGATAGAATAGCCAAAATACCCTCTAAAACTAATTTTCACTTCGATGATGTTTTTTTCTTTTATATGAAACATATATTTTATCTTGAAATGTTAAAATGGGAAATAATTGAGATCATTGTGGCATTGTAGCTTATGGACTCGAAAGTTAAACAAAAGTAAGGGAATAAGATTATGTTTACATAGACTGGCGAGATTCAATCACACCACAGGTGTTCAGTCTAATACTAAGAAACAGTTCGGATAGAATACACTTTATACCTTGATCATTTCGGTAGCATAGCAGCACGACGCCGATCGTTTCTGAAATAGAACATGGGCGAAACAACTCTAATATTTTGTTAATTCGACCACAATGTTAACATTACAAGAAAAGGCGTCACATTATGTCCTATGGTTGAACATTGAAAGAAATCTTCAATACTTTGTAATTTTCCTGGCCTGAGCATGTTTCAATTCATTGTGAAGTCACGTGAATAGAAATGGTAACCTGACAAAACATCTGACTTCTTGACAAAAAATTTGTAATCAATATGTTCTTTCGTATGATTTCATAAAATTGTATTTTATTTTTTCTTTATTTTATAATAATTTCTTATTTACAAAAAAAAAAAAACTTTTCATTCCAGTTTATTTAAAATTGCAGCACTATTACACTAATTATTACATTAATTCGTCTAATTTAACTCTCTCTCTCTCTCTCTCTTTCTCTGATAAATTCATTATTGCAATATTACATTATCACACATGAAATACTCATCTCTCTCGGTTATGATTCCTAAGCCTTTGGAGTTGGAAATATGAGCGAGACATCAGGCTTACAAATGATCAGACCGTCATATTGGAAATAAATTATTTAATTCCTATATATTTAATGAAAGTTGTTTTGAGAAACCAAGGTTTGGCAGATTTTCAATTGCAATCGAATAACTCAGCCTTATTATTTGTAAATAAATACCACAATGGACCGGACCTTATTTTCATAAAATATATAGGGAAATAATATTTTTATGCCTGTTTATAGTTCTTATTTGTTTTTGCACAACCAGAACAAGTAGTAAAAGTGGAAACAAATCGAAATATATTTTTAATAAACACAGCTAATGCCTCTTTAACAGGAAGATTTTGATGTAGGGTCAAATATCTCGCATACTTTCTACCACAGGTACATGATGGGTTAGTGCCCGCGGTATAGGCATGCGACCATGGTGAATGGTGAAGCAAAAGGGGATATACAAATTTACTTTGAACGGATCATAGAGTTCGGAATGCCATTTGAGAAAAAAAAAACTTTTTAACACTCTGTTGGCTGATTTGTATTTGTAGACGTGGATCAGTTGCACTTAAAACTTGTTTTGTACACAAAAACTCGAAATTTTTACGAATGTTTATAGCCATTTGATGATTCATCATTTTCTTTTTGGACAAAACGGACCTGACAAATATGAACAGGAGTTACTCCAAAACTCAAGATATGTAGATCTGAAACGTTGAAGTATAAAATCTGTGTATTTGCAGTGCTAGTATTGGGCACGCATACAACATAGCTCTAAAATTTGGACACTTTTGCTAATGTCATTTCTATCTCTATTAATATTCAAGTGAAACATGAAACTGTCTTCTCACTCCATGATGAAAAACTTTTTATAGCGGTGTGCCAAAAAATAATACACCGATTTCTTGATGAAAATATAAAACCGAAACCCTCTCCTCAAAAGAGCAGACGAAAGAGACCGTTGTATAAGCTATGCAGCGTTTTTGTCATCTTTCTAAAGGTGTTGCTAAGAGACAAAAGCCAATCCGTCAGACGGAAGTTAAGTTTTGAAGGATGAACTCGACGAAAGCTGCTAAACAATTAATTAAATCTCGATATAAAAAAAATCCTACAGACGGATATAGGTGTTGCCAAGTTCGTTTTGGAGATAGCTATTCTATTTATAGAAGAGATGTTCGCATGGAGCGTTTTAAAGACGCCAAACTTTCTAAAGAATTAAAAAGGGTGCCACAATTCAAGTTTATTTAAACGCCGGCTCGCAGTTATAAGATGAGTATAGCGTAGTATCATCACGATGATTTCAAAGATGTTAATAAGTATAGGACTACCGAGCGATACGATTTCGATTGCTGATTATCATGTACCCAACTAACGGAAAAAAAGTAGAGGTTTCTTCCCTTGTTCATATCGGAAAGATATAACACATAATTTATCTGTTAGAAGGTCCTAGGTTCCGTATTAAAAACTTGTCAGAACTCGATCCCCATGTATTCGTTGTCTTAAAATATCACGAGCGAGGATGTTTTAACTATTTTGTCGTGGTATTAAACAAATCCGCCCATGAAAACAATGAAGGGTAAAAAATCTTCTCAAGTTTAGAATTACGGTAAATAAACAGTGCATGCTACGATATATGCGACGAGTGTATTATTTCACCCATCAACGAACAGGCGGGCGAATAAAACGACGAAACGTCGCGTCACTATCGATATTTGTCGTCGTCGGAGAAGGGCATCTATAAGATAATCTATCGCGGGGAAAGAAACATCTTCTAGAGTTTGAGACGAGAAAAAACAAAAGATAACTCCCCACGAGGACAAGAAACGCTCGATGTTGGATTTGCGGAGATGAATTTTCACCATTATGGGATCACTTTTTAAAGGAACAGGAAAAAATTTTTGAAACATCGTCACGATGCCATAAAAATTGAGCTATAACTGCAAAGTCAGAGATCCACCTTTCTGCCGGAATAGATTTGTACAAATCTTCATATTTCCCAACTGGAAGTGGACGAACCGCTTGATTCCGAGCCGAAAAGTTTATCAGTTGTGAAATCCAGTTTCCAATTCTTGTGTGCGGTCTCAGGTTAGCTAAAAATCTAAACGGTATTTCATATTCGAGGATCTATAAAACACTCGATTGCGTCATGAGGATTTCTTCAAACTCTTGATGCCGTGTTCGGGACATGGAGAATAAACGGATACATAGAAGAATTCAAAAGATGACCGCTTCGCCCTCCTTCGACGGGTTGAAAAATGAGCGAAAACTCGAAAAAACACGATCCCGCACGACGTAAACTAGAGGCATACAATGAAGAGGATACGAAAAGTTTACATTCGGGGAAGATGTCGAGAATTGTATAATAACATCGCAAATGTTTACTCCTCAAATTGTATACTATTTTTTGTCATCTAAGAGACATCTTTTATTAAGAAACAATGACTTAGGAGTTCGTTTTTATTATTTCAATGGCGTTTTACGCCAAACGCCACAATTTATCAGTTATATGGTGGGACAGTTTTTCCTGGTGTAGGAGAAAACCCGGATGCAATGTACCGAGATGAGAGTATCACGAGACTACCGACCTTCTGCATGTAAACTGAAAAACTTTCTCACATAATCAGCCTAGGTTCCGGCAGAACTCGATCCCGCACTAACTAGAGGCAATGAAGAGTTCGTGTCGACACAGATGAAACGAAACGAATTTCGTTCTGTAATCAAAGAGAGATAACTCCTCGAGTACACCAAACTTTTTTAACATGGACTATAACTGCAACCGCCGGAAATTTGTACAAATTCATTTAACTTGGCTGCTTGAAGCCTTGTGAAACCTTTGTGGGCCAGGACGGGTTTCAGTTTTAAGTATTGTATATTAAATATAGTAATCGTTCCTTTTCGACTTCGGTTCAGTCTACTACAAGTAGTGAAGTGTTAGAAATGTATTTAATCTCCGATAAATTTAATGAATACAGAATCGATGCCAACAAATTTCGATTTTGAAATCGCACATCCATATACATGAGTAGATTTACATGTAGGATACATGCAAAAAATAAGAGTTCGTGATGGCACGTAAAATTAAAATACATTTGTAAAAAAAAACAGCTGGCGGATACATGGGGATGTTGTAAAGGTGTTCTCATATAGTCAGCTTAGGTTCCAGCAGAACTCGATCCCGCACTAACTAGAGGCAATGAAGAGTTCGTGTCGACTCAGATGAAACTGTAATCAAAGAGAGATAACTCGGATACTCCACCAATTTTGAACACGGGAGATAACTGCAACCGCCGGACATTTAACTTGGCTGCTTGAAGCCTTGTGAAACCTTTGTGGACCCGGACGGGTTTCAGTTTTAGGTTATGTATATTAATTAGAGTAATCGTTCCTTTTCGACTTCGGTAAAGTAGTAGAAATGTATTTTTTATCTCCGATAAAATTAATAAGTACAGAAGCGATGCCAATCAAATTTCGATTTTGAAATCCGCACATCCGTATACATGGGTAGACTTACATGTAGGCTACATGCAAAAAATAAGAGTCCGTGATGGCATGTAAAATTAACATACATTTGAAAAAAACAGCCGGCGGATACGTGGGGATGTTGTAAAGGTGTTCTTTCAGAGAATTTCATAAAATCATATTTAATTTTTCTGTCGTTTGCTGAATTTTAAATTTAAAAGTGAGAACAAACTTCAAAAAATTTTTAATCAAAAGTTACAAAATGACATTTCTATCAAATGGAATATATAAAAGATTTCATTGTTTCAAAATTTGCTGCCTTAAGACGCTTCATGAGTACTGTATTTAAAATTTTATGTAAAACGCCAAAATGAGGATTTTTTTAGTTATTTGCTGACCGGAAAAGTACTTTTTTTCAAATTTTCGACAACCATTTTTTAAACACTGCAAAATTTATTATCTGACTTGTAGATACGTACAACTCGTCAAATAATTACCAAAAGCATATAAATATATCCCCACCTGTGGATATCCACCACCTGTCGACACCCCTCACGGTTTTTCATTCCTAATGTTCCCCACACATCACCGATTTTGATAAATGTTATATTTGTACATATTGCTTTCATCGTTGGTATTGTTTATAAAATAATCAATTGTATATACACAGCTCATTTGAATTTAACAAAAATATGTTGCATGCATACAGGTATGATAATCTGTTTGTACAATGAGAAATGAAAAATAAACGCGTAACACCACATTTAAATGGCAAAGCGATTTATGTATTTATATGTATAATTTTCTTAAAAATGCAACGGAAGTCGAATTTTTGCTACATGTTCGTTGTTGATCCTAGCTTTTGATAGCTAACTGAATTGGTATAATGTAATGTGAAGGGTAATATCCCCTTCTATCTTTATAAATAACATTGTAATATAGAAGAACATTATAACATATTTGAGACATCAAAGTATACATACTCAGGATGTCCAGGATACAGGTATCGTTGACGAGTAAGCACCATCTGTTGGTCATCTCCAGTCACATTCGCTGTGAGACCACAGCCAAATTCAAATGAAATAAGTGAGGAACAAACCCTGTCGGATGTTTTACACAGAGAGGAGTTACCAAACTGTCAAAGTCGAAATATATCATTTATTTTCAGAAATCAAAAGAGAGTATTCAATGAAGAGGTTTGGTTTTTAAAAGTTAGCTATCTAGGTTTAAAGGGACATTAGCTGTTCTTTTTTTCAAAAATGTTTCTTTTGTTTTTACTACTTAGATTAATAAACAATAAGAAAAAGAGAAATACAGAGGCATACAAACGCTATATACAACTTTTCAAAAATTGTTAGTTTAAGATGCAAAAATGCATTTGTCGAAAATTTGAAGTCGATCCGACGTCTTGTTCCTGAAATATTTAGCAAAAAGTAACCGAATCCCGTTTGCACACCTTTAAAATTCTCGCAAACGGCTTTAGGTCTGCTACGTCATCGAAGGAAGAGGTCAGGCACTATAGGGTGTGAAAGCCATTGGCCTACAGTATTACAAGTATAGCGAGGTATCATGTCGGCGGATTATTTAACAGTCTTGGTAAATCGGTGCGTTGTAGCGAGGTACGGAAAAACATCTAAACAGGTCTCGCTGTTCACAAATTTCCACAAGATAAAAATATAGTAAACTTAAAGACAGTTGAGGACTAGATTCGTAAAATTATTACGTGCTGATTTTCAAATCTGTCCGGTTTCAGATGTAGCTTATGAAGGGACATGTTAAAACACCTAGCAGGGGTTTATTGCATTTCCTAACACATTATTTCAAAATAATAATATAAAGTAAAAAAAAATAAATAGATAAATAAATGAATGGTTAAATAAATTAATTAATAAATTAAAAGATTAATTTATAAAACACCAAAGTATTTTTTCTTCATGAATCTCCTTATTTTCGGTTCAAAATGTATTTTATTTAGTTTACTATTATTCTATCCTGTTTTTTTTTTTAATATATTTTATACAATTCACAAAAATTAAAAGATTAAGAAATACCACACAGTAAAAATGTATCTGTTTTTGTTAGTAAGTTTGCATCAAAATGCATGTTGTATTGTAAATTATGACAGTTTCTATTAAATTATATAAAAATATTTTATACGAATGTTTTTAACAAAAATTAAAACAAAATAAATCACCGAACATTAAACTGAATAGCAGAATTTCATTCTTAATTTTCGTAATTCCGCTTAAAAAGTGTTATATATGTTGCTGATGTAATGTAAAATAGATAAATTGATATTCAAATATTTTGTCGTAAAAATTTCTGCTGAGCAAAACGGCGGAACACACATACTCTCTCTCTCTCTCTCTCTCTCTCTCTCTCTCTCTCTCTCTCTCTCTCTCTCTCTCTCTCTCTCTCTCTCTCTCTCTCTCTCTCTCTCTCTCTCTCTCTCTCTCTCTCTCTCTCTCTCTCTCTCTCTCTCTCTCTCGCTTGAACTATCAATACCTGAACTTAATTGTTATGATACTTAGTAACTGGGTTAAACATATCAAGAACGACTTGTTTTGGTGTTGTTGCAACAATGTATGGGAAAGTCAGTTTGTTGTTAACTCATCAACCCCTGAAGTCACATTTGGACCCTCCCATTTCAAAGAATGGTTAAGTCCACTGTTAGAATTCAAGGGTGTATGATTTAGAATAATGTTGTTTTTACTGTAAGAAATACTCTGAATTATTTTCTAATTAATAGTTCAAAATAATATTTAAGACCATCAAAACGTCTCTGCAATCTTATGTTCTCGAACGCGGACTTTAAATCCCACAAATAGTGACCATTTTGATCCATTTAACCTATTTTTAGGCCTATTTATCTAATTATTTATTCTTATTCATCCATTCATTCATTTATTTATTTATTATTTATTTTCGGCCCTTCAAGTTACTTCGCTGTGAATTCGTTACCAACTTTGAACTTTATAATTAAACTTGTTTAAACTTTTAAACTTTATTTAGCAGAATATAAATCATATTCGCAATAGATAACGGGTGTAATTTTACATAGATGTAGGCTGTTAAAAAACATATTTAACTGTTAACAACCTGGAGTTCTATCGCAGTCGTGGTAACCACCTCCGTATAAAAGCTAAGACGAAACATTTTATACGTTTGTATCGCATTAACAACTCTGCATCGAATTCACATTCTTAAAACAACGTACGCATATTCTTAATATCCCTTCATATCATTATAATCTGTTTTTATTTATTTATTGCCCCTACAATATCCGGGTTTAGCCAGTTCTAATAACACGTCTGAGCTTTTCGTCATTTAGTCCTACCATTACTTCGACCTTTCGAAAACCGGAAGTAATAGCGACCAAGTTCAAAACATGGAAAGTAAGTGCATGTGAACCCTTACCGTAGAAGAGGAAAGAACTGATTCAGCTAAGGTTCCAGTAAGAAACAGATAATCTTTTACGTAAGATTGTTTTACTGAAACTTTTAATTTAGTCTAGTATATGTAATTCACTTCTGTTCGTAAACTAAATGGTATCATGACATGAGTTTGTGACTTGTTTACTGTGAATTGTATTTCGTAACATATTTCGTAGGCCGAACTTTCTGTCCCGATTTTAACTTTAAGCGATAATTTCCTGATTTTACTACCCCCCTCCCCCCCAAAAAAATCTTAAAGCCGTGACAGAGAGTTCGGCCTACATATTTCGATACATAACTCATAAGACAAGTCATACCGGTAATTTCATGTCTGGTTTTACCCAGCGTTTCCACGGAAATTAAATTTCATGAATACTGTGTTTTCGCTAAGTGTTGCACCTATTGACATTTGTAATATGACAATGTGAACTGTCAACAGATAAAGAAGTTTTTCTCTTGAGATATCTCGACCCTTTTACAATGTAACTAAGAGAGTCTTATGTGTTGGATCAAAAAGTCAAATATATATTGCAAACTGAGATCATATCAACAGTTATCTTTATAAGCTGTGAATTCTGAAGGTTAATTATGAAAACTTTTTTCTCGCAATCGTATAACTTGTAAAAGTGACACTTAACTTTATTCATTGTACAGTACAAACGTGTTGATTCTGTCAAATACTCTACACCAGGAAAATGATGAAAAAAAACACTGTCGTTTACCATGAATGTCTTTCTAGCTAAAGTGTTTTCATACACAAAAATCATACTATGGTGGCACATTTCTTTGACATCGAGAAACTATGTATCATGCTGACTTACGTTTTCGACGATATGTTAAATTCAACGATTTCATTACATCTTTAACATCGGATCATTTGGAAGGGTCCTTAGATTTTTGAAAACCCATGTTCATGATGTTGCCAGGGTATGTTATAGTTAGATCATATTTAGTAAAATATTGGTGGTTTAGAAGTGGGCGGAGGGAAATAAGTGTCCATGCCAATTTCTTGACAACTAACATTTTACTTAATGATGATCTAACTTACTTAGAACCTAACACACATTTTTCATTGGCACCAAAAAAGGGGTAAAACCATGGTGCACAGGTCATTTAGCTACATTTAGTTCTGATGTTGCCGAAGCTTTGAAGGACATTAATTTCTTTTTATGCGATATAGGCCTACCAACGGATGACAAGAATTGTGATTGTGATTTACAAAAAACCTTTGGATTCTGTTGGACCCAATGGCCTGAGATTCAGTGATAATAGCATTCCTGTGAATTAAATCGAGCTGGAATTGATGTACATGTATCTGATAGAAACATTTCAAATCATTCAGGAAGAGACTTTACAATGACAGGTTTTCTGACAAGACTGTTGTTAACTAGTTGACATACAGAATCAACGATGTGCTCACGTACCAAACAGAAGTTTAAAATTTTACAGGATATGAATAATACACTGGCACCGCCGGCACCATAGGAAATTGTAACCAAATTGCCATCTACTTTCACTAAATCGGAGCCTCCGTTTTAACTACATGTACAATGTAGAACCAATGAATGTGGTAACTAAAGCAGAATCCCCCTACAATTTCTATGGATCCATAAAATAGATGGAAAACACAGTGACAGTGAGTTGATTGTATCAAAATTATCTAAAATGACAGACAGATTTCTCTAAACATTTGATTTTTGAACCAAAGTACAAATGTACTGTATTCTAATGAATAAATCTGTTTTTCCCCCTTAATTTCTCTCCTTTTTGTTTTGTGTTATATCTAGCTGTCAGTCAAAATGTCACGTGATAGTGAAATTGGTAACGATTAAGTGAGCCTCTTAATAGAAAATTTAGCCAATGCTGATGAAAAAGTAGGTTAGGTTCTAATGTATGAAGTGATGGGGTCAGCTGAAACGATTTGGATTTAACTTCTCCATGGGATGCCTATATGAACATTAACTATTACTACATCCTCGTGCCCCACAGGTAATAAACAAGCTGTAAATCCACATGGATTTTACACCCTATCATATGGGGCCGAAATAAGGCCCCTTTCCCAATGCAAAAACAATACATTTTTTCCCAATTTGCAGTCAAAATTTCCCAATTGATGTCAAATGACAAAGAATTTGAAGAGATTCATGTATTTTAACATAGTTTTGTGTATTTCTAGATTTCCAAATTTCAATAAGATGTTGCTAAAATTCCCAATTCGAAAAGCCCAGGCCCCATTACCAAAAGAGTAGAAAATCCCTGATCCAATCAATGTTTTTGTTTTGTTTTGTTGTTGTTTAACATCCCACTCAAGAATATTTCACTCATATGGAGACGTCACCAAATACCGATGAAGGGCTTCAAATTTTGGCCTATGCTCGCCACTTACAGCCATTGAGCAGTGAGGGTTCTTTAACGTGCCAACACCTACTGTGACATGGGACCTCTAGTTTTATTGTCTCATCCGAAGGACAGGAAACTCACGACCTCACGATCCAGAGTCGAGCATGCTACCGACTGAGCCAGGCCGACTCTCTTGTTAGACAGAGAATATTAGAATATATGCTTAGGTAATGTCATTTTGTACCGTGCATATAAATAAACTCTGTCCTTCACTGATTGTTAAGTTGTTAATAGTACTTACTACTACTAGTCTACTACTAAAAATTATGACATGAAACACAGAAAGTTACAACAACTTCTTTTCTGACAGCTTTGAAATTAATTTGGCCCAAATTACCCCAAGCTGACCAAGTACACTTTATGTGTGGATGAGAAAAATAAGTGATTTTAAATTACTGTTTAAAAAAGCAAGAAAATAAAAAACAAATGTATTTGAATCTTTTAGCAAACAATATACAAAGCCAGCTGTGTAAATTTGAAAAAAATGATTTTAAAACATTAAAACATATCAGAGAAATTGTATTCATATCAGACAGTACATGTATTTCTAATGCTGTTAGATTTTTACCAACATGTTATTTCTGGAAAAACATGGCAAAATTCCAAATTTGAAAGGTATACGCCCTTGTTTCTCACTTAGAAAAAAACCCTGTCAGTATGCTTCAAAGAATACAAGCATTTTCAGTCAATAGTGAATAATTGCCAGAATATTTCTGTGTTAATTAGCCATTACTGAATAATTAGGATAACAAAGTTTACATGTATACATTTATGTTCTTAATTCGTTTTACACAAATGAACATAAATCATTTATAAAATAAACAACGCATTTATTGGATAGGAAGCGAAACGCTTGGATTTATTAAACAATATACATGTATGCATAAATCTCATTCGGTCCGTTCCATTACATATTAATGTCCTCTTCAACTTTGTCAACATCCACAAAAATAGCACAAACTACAAAGAAAAATTAATCAGTTAAACTGAAATCAAAATTTTGTTTATATGGGGTAGGTGGGAGGGAAGAGAGAAAAATCATGTGAACGGTTCTCATCCGTGCCTTCGATTGACTTAACAATACCCGTTTACTATCGGTCAACAACTGCTCACGCATGACTTTACTGCATGCAATATTCAACCAATGAACAATTACCTATTACCCGTATTGATACCATAACCAATGTAAACAAAAATGCTCAGTAACTCCAATAAATACATTCACAATTTGTACTATGTGGTATAAAAAACATATATATACATATATATATGCAAAAAATTAAATTGTGTGTACTTTGCGTATACATGTATCTATAGGTTAATGACATTTCAGAAATTGTTCTTGTCATAGGTTTTATATTTACGTGTTAAAATATGTACATCCTACATGTAGTTTGTATGTATTATTCTGATTGGTCTATTTGGGGAATGACAAATCTGTTTTTATTATCAGTACTTATTACAAACAGGAATATTGTTATATTTTAAATGCTGATTGGTTCTCATTGGCTAAAGGTAACTATACATTTTTTTTTCTGTTTGAGAAATATTCATAGTTAGTATGCTTTTTATTGCCTCTAATAGTTTTATACCAGTAGTGGGATATTTGTGAAGATTGATGTTATTTTCCTACTTAAGCTTATTATCTTCTATTATACCTGCAAAATTAAAGACAGGGCAGGGGTGGTAGTGCAAGTGGTAAGTGTTTCTGTATCTATGTTTACAACATTTTTAGTTTCTGTCCAATGAATCTAATATGAATTTCTATCCTTAGATTTTGACCAAATATGGTTTGTTGCTTTACAACAGTCAATGAGATCTAGGATGTATATGTAGTTAGTTATTGTTTTACACCACATTCAACGTTATTTCGGTTAAATTGTGGCAGAAGGTCTAACAAGAGTTACATGTAGATAGAGGTTACAATATTTCAGTATTAACTATTTGCTAGAGTTATGGGACTTGAATGCCTTTTTTGCTTTGGCACAGTGCTTCTCTTAAAAGGGCCTGTTTCTTTTTTTTTAACTCACTGATATCATGATGCTAGTCTCATCAAGATAGCAGCTCTACTGATGACAGTGGCCTCTCCAGTTAGGTGGTTTCTTATTATTTTTACATAGGTGGTATCTTATGGCAATGACCTATTTGGACAGGTGGTTTCTTATGACAGTGGCCTCTCTACATACAGTGTAGGCATTTTTTTATGACAACGGCCTCTCTACATAAGTGGTACCTTATGACAGTGGCCTCTACATAGGTGGTACTTATGACAGTGGCCTCTCTACATACATGTAGGTGGTTAGTTATGACAGTGGCCTCTCTATATAGGTGGTACTTTATGACAGTGGCCTCTACATAGGTGGTACCTAATGACAGTGGCCTCTATATAGGTGGTACTTTGTGACAGTGTTTTCTCTACATATGTGGTACCTTATGACAGTGGCCTCTTAGGACAGATGGTTCCTTATGACAGTGGCTTCTACATAGGTGGTACCTTATGACAGTGGCCTCTACATAGGTGATTTCTTATGACAGTGGCCTCTCCAGATAGGTGGTTTACTATGACGGTTGCCTTCCTACATAGGTGGTATCATATGGCAGTAACCTCTCTAGACTTATGTGGTTTCTTATAAAAATTTGTCTCTCATCAAAACAGGTGGTTTCTGATTTCAATGGTCTCTCAAGACAGGCCTTTGGTTTCTTATGTTAGTCCTCTCTTAAGACAAATGAATTCTGACATTTGTCTCTCAAGATACAATATATTTTTGTTATTTTTTTATTGTTGTTTAACGTCTCACTCAAGAATCTTTTACTCATATGGAGACGTCACCAAATGCCGATGAAGGGCTTAAAATTTTGGCCTATGCTCAGCATTTATGGCCATTGAGCAGTGAGGGTTCTTTAACATGCCAACACCTCGGTTTTTACTGTCTCATGCAAAGGATACAATATTGTACATGTATATACATGTACAAATATATACATGTACAAATATATACATGTACACATATGTAGGTGGTCTCTCACAACACTGGTACATGTATCTCAGGATAGGTCCCACAGTATTTATTTAATGCTTGAGTTTACTACAATTAGGCAGCACCTACATGTATATGTAGATGTGTACTTACCGTAGTTTTGTTTTTTTAGCAATAAAGTCCATAAGCATTGGATAATATTGATATATACAGTGTATATTTTTATATATGTACCGGTATATATATATATATATATATATATGCAGTAGAACTTCGATTACCGATAGTCGAACTTCAATGAGTCAAATTTCTCAATGTTTCGAACTGTTCACAAAGTCACGAATAATTTTGTTATTTAACGCTACATTTTTGTACTTCTAAACATTTTATGATTTGAACTTTTATAAATCAAATTTCTCAATGTTTCAAATAATTTTTTAGGCCCATTTCTATAAAAACAACGAAAATTCTTACATGTACATGTAATTCAAAGTCAAAATTTACATGTGTACGAAATAGTCCCATGATAATTCTTCTCTTTCTCATCAACACTCAATTTTTTAATTTCACAAAAATTAAGTTAAATTTAGCACTAATTATTAATCATAATGACTGTTTATGTCTTAAATGCTTTTGGAGCAGTCAAATATACATATACCATATAGAACATGTGAAACTAAAAACGTATGGTTCTCAGTTACCATCCATTAGTCGAAGTCCCGATATTTCTAGATGATCCTTTGAACTTTGACTCATCGAAGTTCTAGTGTTTATATATATATATATATATATATATTATATATATATATATATATATATATATATATATATATATATATATATATATATATTTATGTATGTATGTATAATCCTATTGTTGTAAGGTTTCATAAGATAAATTGTATTTTTTAATATCTTGCAGGTTTTGAGTCTCACTTTTTTCATCAGACATCTCACCTGAATTTCTGTAAGGTAGGTTGATTTATTTACTATATATTTTTCTTGTTTTTTTATAGCTGTGAGCTGAAGGCATGAATTTGAAAAATGGATTGTTGCTGACTGATCTACATGGATGTACATGTATGATTTAAGTTTGCATTTTTCATAGAAATTGGAATGTTAATTTTTGACACGTCTTTTCAGATTTTGTCATTTTCAATTTCATTCATTTTTGCATGAATTTCTTATTTATCTCCCTTTGCATTCACTATGATGCATTCATTGAATGTGTTTTACTTTTATTTAAGTGAAGAAATGTTTTTGTGCTAGAATTTTGCTGAAATGTAATTCTGAGATATTTTTTTTGAATTTCTTAAAACTGCAATATAATTATGGTTTTTGGCCAGATCAGCCTACATGTACATATTCTTCTTGGTCTTCTTTCCACATTTGTAGATGCTTCTCAAGTGAGCGATTGAGGCCCACTTGGGCCTATTGTTTTTAAGACTTATTGAGTAGGACTTGGGAAATTCCCTGCATACATGTACATGTAAAGTATATCTTACATTGTATATTACTGAAAACTGGCTGCAAATTAGTAAGACCATAAAATTAAAAAAAGAGTGAAATATTTGTCAAACTTCATGGAACAAAGTGGTGCAATACTTTGGTCTTGCCTGACTGAAATGTAAACTGCTAATATAAGATAACTTATTTTATTCAGTGATTGTCCCAGCACTTTCCCATGGCCTGTCACTTGCCCTGTCACTTGCCCTGGTTTTGTCACTTGCCCTGGATTTGTCACTTTCCCTTGGCCTGTCACTTGCCCTGGATTTGTCACTTTCACTTGCCTGTCGCTTGCCCTGGATTTGTCACTTTCCCTTGCCCTGTCGCTTGCCCTGGATTTGTCACTTTCCCTTGCCCTGTCACTTGCCCTGGATTTGTCACTTTCCCTTGGCCTGTCACTTGCCCTGGATTTGTCACTTTCCCTTGGCCTGTCGCTTGCCCTGGATTTGTCACTTGCCCTTGCCCTGTCACTTGCCCTGGATTTGTCACTTGCCCTTGGCCTGTCACTTGCCCTGGATTTGTCACTTTCCCTTGCCCTGTCACTTGCCCTGGATTTGTCACTTTCCCTGGGCCTGTCACTTGCCCTGGATTTGTCACTTTCCCTGGGCCTGTCACTTGCCCTGGATTTGTCACTTGCCCTGTCACTTGCCCTGGATTTGTCACTTGCCCTGGATTTGTCACTTTCCCTTGCCCTGTCACTTGCCCTGGATTTGTCACTTTCCCTTGCCCTGTCACTTGCCCTGGATTTGTCACTTTCCCTGGGCCTGTCACTTGCCCTGGATTTGTCACTTGCCCTGTCACTTGCCCTGGATTTGTCACTTGCCCTGGGCCTGGCATTTGCCCTGGACCTGGCTCTTGGCCTGGGCCTAGTACCATAAAACTTTGAAATGTTTCTGAATCTGAAAATACTCTTAATCACAGCTAAATGTGATTGGCTGAGCAGGCCAAGTTGAGAATATTCTCAGACTTAGAATTACTGAAGTCTGAGAATATAATTCTTAACTTGGCTCCATTTACATAAAAAGAATAACATACTTGTTCATTTGTAGCCAAGCAGATTTCAGGAACCAATTTGTGCTGAAGTGGAAGCAAATTCTCATGATTTAGAAAATTCAATTTTATAATAGGAGACTAAAGTCAGGTTAGTTACATGTACCCCCTCTCCCCACTCCTGAACAAAAAAGAAAAAAAAACACTCCTGAATTAAGATTTAGGATGGTATGATACTTTAAGGCATATCTATTGTTATAGCTAAGTTTTCAAAATGAAACCTTCATATATACACAAATACAGGTAATCAGAATGTGTATGTGTGTGTGTGTCAGTGCTTGCGTGCATGTTTTCTTTAGTTTCGTGTAGTACACAATGTACATCCTTTTACAGAATTGACAGAAATCATTTGACATCATTCTACAGTTAACAAATACCTCTATGTGAAATGTACAGATTTGATATCAACATCATTCATTATTTATCATATAGAAATTTTATTGTAAAGGATTGTCCTCAACTAATAATAATATAGATTTATCTTCATAACTGTTGGGTTTAAAGATTCCTTGTGTAAAGATATCCATATGTTGCAAAGTTGAATCAGCTCTTCAGAAAGAATGTCTTTATGTTAATCTTTTATTTATTTTTCTTTTTTTATTCAATTCTTGCAAAGAAATTTTCACTCTGGTGCAAAATAGAAAATATTTTTTTTTATTTGAACTGACTGAACCACCTAAAAATTAAAAGTTCTGACCTATATCCTTTTAGGAAGTTTTGTCTACATTTCTGTTTTTATTTTGTTATAAAAATTCTTGAATTTTGTCCAGTAGGGAAATTTTTAGTTAGCCCGGATTACCGTTATGATCCTGCATTTATTTAGTCTATCCTTTCCGATTTTGTTCCTCATGTGTTCTAGTTTTCATATACCGGTATAATGAAACTTGTATATAACAACCTCTTAGGGACTCAAGTAAACCGGTCTTTATAGGGAGGTGGTCTTTATAGGAGGGTGGTCTTATACAGAAGTTGATTTGTACACAGATGGTACTATTAAGGACAGCAAAAACAGTCTTTATGACCAGGTGGTCTTTATAAACAGGTGGTGGCTAAGGCAGGTTTGACTGTAAATTACATTCGCAACATATGCAGCATACATAGAATCTCCTTTATATGTTTTAGCGCATTAATGTTATTTTGTTGTAAAGAAATCCAAGAGACTCTTAAAACATACCATAGAGGATTATTTAGTTGAACGCCAAATTGAGTAGGTGGGGAAAAATGTGCTGGCAGACTTGGAGTCAAACCCAGGACCTTCCGAACACTAGCAGAACGCTCTTACTAATTGCGCTATTGGGGTTATCTGTATATAATTAAAACTGGAAATAATGTTGACTAACTGCAGGTCTATGACGGTTATCTGGCCATGGGCCAACTCGAAAGTTTTCTTTTCTAAACACTGTATGTACATGTACAGTGCAACTTGTATATATTGCAAAAAATGGTCTTTGTGAACAGGTGGTCCTTATACACAGGTGGTCACTAGAAGAATTACTACTGTATATCAAAATTAAAAAGAAAATTGGAAAAAAAGAATTTGCCTACTGGCAGATCGACTTCTAAAACTACTAGATTGGGCACATCAAAGATATGACCTTAACTGGAAATCGAAATGTCACCAACTGACAGTGAAGTGCAACAAATATTGACATTGAGCTATATACTGATTGATGCGTGTACATGTACAATGAAACTTGTATATAGCAAAAAACAGTCTTTGTGACCAGGTGGTCTTTATACACAGGTGGTCCCTAAAGCAGGTATTACTGTATATCAAAATTAAAAAGAAATGAGCTTCATGTATGTACATGTACTGATTGATGTGTGTTTTTGACATATCCAGCCCACCATGACTCAGGAGCCTGAACTGTTGATTTTAAGTCGGATTCAAAGGCTGTGTGACTTTGAAAAAGACCTGAGTCGGCCTGGCTCAGTTGGTAGCGGGCTCGACTCTTGATCGTGAGTTCAAGTCCAATCGGTGGCAGGTTAACTTGGTTTCCTGTCCTTCAGATGAGACGGTAAAAATCGAGGTCCTGTCTTATAGTAGGTGTCAGCACATTAAAGAACCCTCACTGCTCAATGGCCGTAAGTGCCGAGCATAGGACAAAATTTTAAGCCCTTCACCAGCATTTGGTTACGTCCTCATTTGGGTGAAAGATTCTTGAGTGGGACGTTAAACAACAATAAAACAAATTAAAAAGACCTTAGCTTGAATTGAGTCCAGCCCAATTCTGCAACATGTAGCTATACATGAGGTCAAATGACCTATGAAAATGTTTTAAAAGTGTCACATTTTGTAAACTATTTAGTAAATAGATATATTCTATCATTCTATGATTGGAAAAGTAAAAAATAAATCATGAATTTTAGTGAAAGAATACGTTTTAGCTGAATTGTTAACTCATGCACCCTAACAGACACATTTGGACTGGCCTTAGTCATTGATTTTTAGAAGATTTCATTGTTTCTCAGGGGTTGGTGAGTTTACCAGTTCAACAGTAAATGTACATTTGAAGCAGAATTTAAAACAGTTTAAAAAATTAGTTTGAATCTTATAGTCTGTACTTTACACAGGTGTAAGCTATCACATGTCAGAGATCTTAGATTGTCTGCACGATTTTCCGTCTGTTTTGTTGACTTGAATAAGAAAGGTTACTGTTGAAAATGTCTTGCAAAAATATCAATTTGTGCCATGTTATGTTTGATAGTTCGAAGGAACGTGTATAATTTAACGAAACATTAGTTCTGTATGCGTGAGAACATATCAAAACATCAGAATACAATTACTGAAATTGGTAATGATCAATGGTGCAGACTTCCTGTTTTGCTGAGAAAAATCATGTCGAAAGTTGAATTGATGGATAGAATTGTTGTTTGCCTGTTGTCAGTGAAAGGCATGTTAAAGACAAGTTTGTGTATATTCAATGTATTTGATTTGGTGTGATCATTTTTTTAAACCACTTCAAGTACTCGACTATTCAACTGAGACATACATGTTGTTGTTACATGTATGTTTGTGTGTGATTATGTGGTTTTTTTTTCGTTATTTTTTGGTCGACTTATTTTGTTTCTTTCTTCCCCACCAAAGACTGACAGTACAGTGAAACTTGTATATAACAACCTCCATAGGGATACAAGAAAACCAGTCTTTATATAGTGAGGTGGTCTTTATATAGAGATTGATTTGTACACAAACGGTACTACTAGGGACAGCAAACAAGAGTCTTATTGACCGGGTGGTCTTTATACACAGGTGGTTGCTAAAGCAGTACAAAGTACTTTACTGTATAAAGTAAAGTTTGGCTGCATTGCATGTGTGCAAGGTCTGTAGCATAACCCACATGTACAATATTACTTTGAAGTGGTCTTATGCCTCATTCAACAATTTTTCAGTTATATGGTGGCAGTCAGTTTTTAATGGTGGAGGATAGAACAGGGTTACAATGTATCTGGGAAGAGACCACCGGCCTTCCGCAAATAAACTGGAAAACTTTCTCGCAAACATCAGCTTGGGTTCCAGTGGGGCTCGAACCTGGGCTGACCAGATGTCAGAGACTTTGTGGTTCAAAGTGTGATGCTGTAACCACTTGTCCAGGGGGCACCACCTACATGTACAATGTATAGATCTACCAAGACTAAGTGACACATCCGGGTTCTGCCCGAATCCAGAACAATACTTTCTATTAGTGTACAGCATATTCATTTTCCTTTGCTCCGATCTCACGCATTAATGTAGCTCAAATATTTTATTGTCGACAAGTAGCCTGTCACCCCTAGTATGATGTAAGTAGCCTGTCACCCCTAGTATGATCTAAGTAGCCTGTCACTTCTATCATGATCTAAGTAGCCTGTCACTTCTATTATGATCTAAGTAGACTGTCACCCCTAGTATGATCTAAGTAGACTGTCACTTCTATCATGATCTAAGTAGCCTGTCACTTCTATTATGATCTAAGTAGACTGTCACCCCTAGTATGATCTAAGTAGCCTGTCACCCCTAGTATGATCTAAGTAGCCTGTCACTTCTATCATGATCTAAGTAGCCTGTCACCCCTAGTATGAATTAAGTAGCCTGTCACCCCTAGTATGATCTAAGTAGCCTGTCACTTCTATCATGATCTAAGTAGCCTGTCACTTCTATTATGATCTAAGTAGCCTGTCACTTCTATTATGATCTAAGTAGCCTGTCACTTCTATTATGATCTAAGTAGCCTGTCACTTCTATTATGATCTAAGTAGCCTGTCACTTCTATTATGATCTAAGTAGCCTGTCACTTCTATCATGATCTAAGTAGACTGTCACCCCTAGTATGATCTAAGTAGCCTGTCACCCCTAGTATGATCTAAGTAGCCTGTCACTTCTATCATGATCTAAGTAGCCTGTCACCCCTAGTATGATCTAAGTAGACTGTCACCCCTAGTATGATCTAAGTAGCCTGTCACTTCTATTATGATCTAAGTAGCCTGTCACTTCTATTATGATCTAAGTAGCCTGTCACTTCTATTATGATCTAAGTAGCCTGTCACTTCTATTATGATCTAAGTACCCCTGTCACATGTTCTATCATGATCTAAGTAGACTGTCACCCCTAGTATGATCTAAGTAGCCTGTCACCCCTAGTGTGATCTAAGTAGCCTGTCACTTCTATCATGATCTAAGTAGCCTGTCACTTCTATTATGATCTAAGTAGCCTGTCACTTCTATCATGATCTAAGTAGCCTGTCACTTCTATTATGATCTAAGTAGCCTGTCACTTCTATCATGATCTAAGTAGCCTGTCACTTCTATTATGATCTAAGTAGCCTGTCACCCCTAGTATGATCTAAGTAGACTGTCACCCCTAGTATGATCTAAGTAGCCTGTCACTTCTATTATGATCTAAGTAGCCTGTCACTTCTATTATGATCTAAGTAGCCTGTCACTTCTATTATGATCTAAGTAGCCTGTCACCCCTAGTATGATCTAAGTAGCCTGTCACTTCTATTATAATGTAATTTAGACATTTTGACTGTTGACTTGTGTTTGTAGACACACAAGTGCCAATTTTTTCTTCTTTCTTCGTGAAATAGACAAGCAGTCAATTTTTACCATTACATGCCTTTTAATATTTGCGTGGTGGCGGGGTTCAAATATAACATTATAATACAATTGTTAAAACTAATTACAATCAATTTTCAATTTTAAAGTATGTCGCCCAAAGAACAGGCATTGTAAGCTGTTCCTTGAAGTCGTTTCAGTACACCTAAATGTATACTAATACAGTATAGGTGTTAATAACTGGGACTGTTACTGATGACATCTCCATACAAATAAAAGATAAATAGTCATATCTTTGTCAGTGCACTAACTTCTCACCAATGGACATAGGATTAAGCCTTGCATATTGCAAAGATTTATGTGAGATCCGGATGCCAGTTCAGTTACTACATACATTTACATGTACTTTGGGTATGCTAATCTTCACAAAAAGTTAGCACTTACTGAGCATGCCCTCATACAAAAGATACTTACATCAGTCCCAACAAGAGATATTATTGCGACAACCAGGCTTTTATATTTCTTTAACCCTTCCACCCCTACAGTCCATAATAGACTAGTCTAAACAATAGAAAATGGGGAGGGTGTGCTGTATGTCCGGTACATGTACAGTGGACCCTGTCTTATGAGGCCACTGTCATAGAAAACCACCTACAATGTACATGTATCTTGAGGGACAACATTCTCAAAACCACTTAGTTTAATAAAACGAGAGGTAAAAATTCTTTTGAGCAACCACCTGCATTGTAAGACCACATTCCAGTGACAGATTTGGTGGCTTCTCAAGACAGTTTCCACTGTACAGTACTGTATGTATTTCTTTTCTGTACAACATTGTCTGTTCTGGACACCGTACAAAGTAGTAAGTCAAGTTTATTACCAGTACAACAAAGTTCACGGTCACCGATAAAGCCAAACCCGTAAGGTGATTAGGCTGTTAAGCTTTGCTTAACTAAGTGACACAACATATCAACAGGATGAAGTGATTTCACATATGTCCATGGTAAGTGGTGATCGGAGATTAGTCGGAGATAACATCGGAAACTGTCTTATCTAATGCGGGGCATTATCTTAGTCATGAATTCTTCCAGCTAAAACCTTAAGAGGATTAGTCGTTCCCATCTTGTCCTTGTTTTTATTGTTAAAACATCAGTTGACTTTTGTGCTGATCAAACATAAGAAAGAAGGTGAGAATCTAGTTTCTGTTAAAGGTATATTTACAGCTTTTATGTGTGTATATATATATGTGTGTGTATATATATATATATATATATATATATATATATATATATATATATATATATATATATATATATATATATATATATATATATATATATATATATATATATATATAATATAATGTAATATAAATTTTGTATGTAGAAATCTTTGGATGTTGTGTACCACGTTGTTCTTATTGTATAAAAATGTAAATAATGTAAATGTATTGGAAGTCTGACATTGATAATTTTGTGCTGTACTGTATAGATCAGGGTCATGGGAAATTGACAGCAAATTGGAAGGCGAAGTTATGAAATATAGAGTGGAACCTGTCTTGATAGACCACCCAATCTGCCACTGAAATTTGATGGTCTCTCAAAAGAGGTTTTATCAAAAGTAGTATTTAACATATCACCCCCTGTGGACACATTTAGACTCTTCCAAATCAATAAATAGTATGGTCTACTTCTATAATTCAGGAGTGAACAAGTTCATAAAGCATGTAATACTATTGTAAAATTTGGATACTAAAACATTTGCTCCTTATTTGAACAGTTGACTTTAACTCATCAACCCCTGAAAAACAATAGACGCTTCTAATCAGTCATTTAGTCCAGTACAAATGTGTCTTTAGGGGTGAATCAGTTAACATTCTTTGAAATTGGCAAGTCAAAATCTGGCTACAGGGATCAATGAGTTAACCAAGTGGGTTTTCAGAATGTGGTCACACAAGACAGGTGATCTTTAATGAGAGTCATCTCACAAGACAGGTTCCACTGTACATGTAAAATCTACATTTTGTATTGAACAGGGCAGAAATAACTTGTGGTGTTTATATTCTGGTCCTTTCCTACAGTTCTCCTCACTCTCACGTCTTTTCCTCAATCTCACTTAGCTTCTCCTTTGTACATACATAAACCACCCCTCACTTCTCATTCCTCATCCTCACTTCTATTCCTCACTCTCACTACTTTTTTGTAGCTGTTATGTACCACATACATGTATAGTACATGTACTTTAAAAAAATAATTTTGCAATACATCAAATATTTACATAAAAAAGATCTTTTATCATCACTGTGTGCCTACAAGTCATGGATATTTTTACACCCTTTTCTTATGTAAATATCAAGCATACTAACCTCGTGCTACTGGTAAATAAACACCTGATCCTTTTTACCTGTTTGATATGTGACGTTCTAATTCTTGACATTGCC
This sequence comes from Atrina japonica, assembly GCA_030159075.1. Lineage (NCBI taxonomy): Eukaryota > Metazoa > Mollusca > Bivalvia > Pterioida > Pinnidae > Atrina > Atrina japonica. Next base: position 319,279 of record BROG01000355.1, read on the forward strand.
ACTTACTACCGGTATGTATTTTAAGTTGTACCTATTTTTGAATTAAATACTCGTATAAAAATCTGTATTTGTTGCTACCTGATAGATACAAAGACACTGCAGGTAAGGGTTACTTTTTTCTTCCTAAGTTTTTATTTTAGAAAAGAAATAAAATATACTTTGAAATAAAAATAATTTGAATTTATACTAGTAACAGGATTTGATATTTCCATGTTGCATACATGTACATTATTAAATAATCATTTATGTATATAGGTATATAAATTATAATGCACATGTATTTACCATTTGACATTATTGTATAAACAGATTTAGATCAGCTTATGCAATAGTTAAATATACCAACATGAAGCTGTGTAAATTAACATGGAATTTCAGTTTTCTTTAAACACAGAAGTACACACAAGTGTTAAATAAACAAGTCGTGTACAAGTGTATGATCATACGTTGTTCACAAAATCGCAAGTGAGAGGAAGTTTTCATATACATGTATCGTTATAATATTTTATACTGTACATGAAAATTCAGGACAAGTTTCTGTATATATACATGTACATCAGAGGGGAAGTTTCCGTGTTCCTACATGCACATATTTAAACTGGCTGTGTTGAAGGATATGTAAGGCATGTATACTTTAAGCTTCATGTCACCATTCAGTGCTGACTGCATTAAACTGACTAAAGCTACAGTCAAACATTTGAAATAATTGGTATTGTTGTCTACTCTTTATAATTTTTTGAATGTCTCAAAATGTAGATGGGACATTGCTTTTTATCATAGAATATACAGTAGAACCTTGTTATACTGCCACCATTTGTTCAGCCCATATTTGGCATTTTAAAAGGGATTGGTGATACAATGTAGGTTTAGGGAAACCTTAAATAGAATCATAGGGAAAACTGGAAAAGTGAACTTTCAAAAATTATGGCATAAATCGAGGTGGCAAATGAAACGAGGTGGCATTGTACATGTTTCATGTAGAAACCATTGTCATATCATTGTCTCTATTTACGTGTAATGTTTAGATAGTAACGCTATTGTGAGACCAAATTTGATCCCATGGAGTGTTTTGCCAGTTGATTGAAGCCATCCATTACATAAGTAATGGCAGATTTTGTAAAAGGTAGTGATGGATCCTTCATTAAGTGATAGGCATAAGAAACATTAAAAGTCTTTCTGACATAAAACTGAGGTCCAGAGTCACTGCAGGCGTGGCTCATAACAGAACAATCACAGTTAAAAGGAGCAGCAACATCAAGTGCCAGTTATTAGAGGGAGGTAAAAAAAAGCAGCAACATCAGGTGCCATTTATCAGGGGGGAAGTGGGGTTAAAAGGACAAGCAACATCAGGTGCCATTTATCAGGGGGGAGGGGGGGTAAAAGGACAAGCAACATCAGGTGCCAGTTATTAGAGGGAGGTACATGTACATGTAAAAGGAGCAACAACATCAGGTGCTAGTTATCAGAGGAAGTTTAAAGTGGCAACAAAATCAGGTGCCAGTTATTAGAGGGAGTTAAAAGTTGCAACAATATCAGGTGCCAGTTATCGAAGTCGAAAGGAGCAACAATATCAGGTGCCAGTGATCGAAGTCGAAAGGAGCAACAGCATCAGGTGACAGTTATCAGATCAAGTTAAAAGAAGTAGCAAAGTCAGGTGCCAGTTATCAGATGGATAAAAAGGAACAGCAACATCAGGTGCCAGTTATCAGAGGGAGGTCAAAGGAGCAGCAACATCAGGTGCCAGTTATCAGAGGGAGTTAAAAGGAGCTACAATATCAGATGCCAGTTATCAGAGGAAGGTCAAAGGAGCAGCAACATCAGGTGCCAGTTATCAGAAGAAGTTATATGGAGTAGTAAGATCAGGTGCCAGTTATTAGAGGGTTAAAATGAACAGCAACATCAGGTGCAAGTTATTAGAGGGAGGTAAAAAGAGCAACAGCATCAGGTGCCAGTTATCGGGGGGGATGTTAAAAGGACAAACAACATCATGTGCCAGTTATTAAAGGGAGGTACATGTAAAAGAGCAACATCACCAGGTACTAGTTATCAGAGGGAGTTAAAAGGGACAACAGCATCAGGAACAACAGCGTCAGGTGACAGTTATCAGAGGAAGTTCAAAGGAGCAGCAACACCAGATGTCAGTTATCAGAGGAAGTTCAAAGGAGCAGCAACATCAGATGCAGTTATCAGAGGAAGTTCAAAGGAGCAGCAACATCAGATGCCAGTTATCAGAGGAAGTTCAAAGGAGCAGCAACATCAGATGCCAGTTATCAGAGGAAGTTCAAAGGAGCAGCAACATCAGATGCCAGTTATTAGAGGGAGTTAAAAGGAACAGCAACACCAGGTTCAAGTTATTGGATTAAGTTAAAAAGAGCAGCAACATCATGTGCCAGTTATCAGGGGGAATTGAAAGGACAAACAATATCAGGTGCCAGTTATTAGAGGGAGGTACATGTAAAAGGAGCAACAACATCAGGTGTTAGTTATCAGAGGGAGTTAAATGAGGCAGCAACATCAGGTGCTAGTTATTAGATGGAGTTAAAATGAGTAGCAACATCAAATGCCAGTTATTAGAGGGAATTAAAAGGAGCAACAACATCAGGTGCCAGTTATCAGAGGAAGTTAAAAGGAGCAACAACAGCTATTGCCAGTCATCAGAGGAAGTTAAAGGGAGCAACAACATCAGGTGCCAGTTATCAGAGGAAGTTAAAAGGAGCAACAACAGCTATTGCCAGTCATCAGAGGAAGTTAAAGGGAGCAACAACATCAGGTGCCAGTTATCAGAGGAAGTTAAAGGGAGCAACAACATCAGGTACCAGTTATCAGAGGGAGTTAAAAGGAGCAACAACATCAGGTGCCATTTATCAGAGGGAGTTAAAGGAGCAGCAACATCAGGTGCCGATTAAACTTTCAAATGAAATTGAACACCTATATGTACAATGCATGTTAAGTTGACAGTAGAAATATATTATTTATGATGGCCTAAGATTATGGATTATTAACTAGTAATTGACTGTTCACAGTCATGACAGGAAATTACCTGCTAATGACAAACTAATGACATGGTGGTGATAAAAGATCAATACAGATTGTGAAGTGTATGTACATGTACCAGTACTAACGTGCTGATTAATGATATACGATTGAATTATTTGTGTATTTAGAGACAGTGGTACATATATTCAAATTTTATACTGTTCACTCACTTGTGGTAAGTGTTATTTGTTAGCTGTCTGTGAAACTTCCTTATTGATATTTGACTAAAGTTAATGAATTGTAAATTTTGCAGGTAAATCGTCTTCCTCCTTATTTTATGTATCCCGCAGATTCACTCTTTCTCTCTGTTTGTTATATATGTTTGATTCAGGCACTTGCACCTTAAACAAGTATAAATACATGTATACATGTACATGTATGCAGTAGAACTTTGTTGAGTTGAACATCAGTAAATAGAATTTCACGATGTGTCATACTATTGACAAAGTCCAGAATGACTTTGCTATTTAACAGTACATGTTCTTGATGCTTCCATTGAATTTTTAGGGTCCATTTCTATAAAAACATAGAACATTCCTGAATATTATTTGAAGTCAAAATGTATGTGTATACTAAAATCACCACATGTCAGTCTCCTCATAAACACTCAATGTTTTAATTTCCCCCAAAATAATTTAATTTTAACACTAATTAATATCATGACCAATTATATCTTATAATACCTTATAGGACCTCTGAAACTGAAAAATTGCATGATTCTCACTAATGGTTCATAAGTTGAAGTCATAGTGTATTTTAGTTTTCTAGGTAGACCATAAAATATATATATATATATATATATATATATATATATATATATATATATATATATATATATATATATATATATATATATCCGAAATCTGAAAATTTCATTGTGGTTTTAATTTTGTTGTTTTCATATATCAACGAAATTAAAACCATAGGGAAAATTAACAAAATTACACTTAGTAATACAAATAGATTCCTTTACAAAAATTTTTCGATTTCAGCAAAATTTATTGTCAATGAATTAATTTTATGAAATTTTCTGATTCTACAGTATATATATATATATACAGTAAAACTCTGATATAGCAAATTCCTGTGGACCTTCTATAAAAATTTGTAATGTGTAATTCGCTATACACTTATAGCAAATTCATAATTTGAATATAACAAATTTGTTATAAAGTGGCTTAACCACTTTGCATGAGAAAACTCCACTAAAACGTGTATACCTACGTTTGCGTTATGTTAAAGAATAATTAATTAATTATTCAATTAATTTTTATATAATTATTTACAATAATTTATTTATTGTAATAATGAGAGAATGTCAATAATTGTTAAATGCAGTTGCATATGTACATGTATATGTACAGTTACATGTAGTTGTCAAGAAATTTCTCCACAGGAAGTGTGCAATCAAATCTATATCGTTTTAAAATATGTTTGATTTGATTTGATTTGATTTTTTGTTTTCGCCATACTCAACAATCTTTCAGTCATATGATGGCGTCCAGTTTTTATTGGTGAAGGAGAAACCCTGGTTACCGGGGTAAAGACCACCGACCTTCCGCAAGAAAACTGGCAAACTTTCCCACTTAATTCGAAATGACCCTAACAGGATTCGAACCAGAGGTGAGAGGCCTTGTGATTTCAAGCGCAATGCTCTAACCACTCGGACACGGAGGCCCCCATTTAAAATGTGTTAGACTTCAGTGATATCATCATTATTCTGTGGATTCTAAAATTGTAATATACCACGTATACATATGATAAGATAAATTAAATAATTGAAATATTTGTTATTCTTAATCACCTAACTCCATGCAAAAAAAAAAATATTAGAAATTTTGTATTTGATATACATTGTAGCCTTTTAGGTTGTATGACAGGGGAGATCAATTAGATCTTAAAAAAAATTTGTTATAAAAAGTTGATTTTTCATTATATTTCAAGTCAAGGGGAACAAGAATTAATTCGTTATAAGCGTTTGCTATAGATGCAGAATTTTTGTATAGAGTATGAAGGAATTCGCCAGGGAACCTATTTCACTTTGCTATAGCCTTAATTTCACTAAATCCTTGTTCGCTATATTCGAGTTTTACTGTGTTTATATATTATATTTATATATACACATGTATATAATTAATTTTTATTCTGTTTCACTATTAGAAACTGATCACCATCATATAATTGACAACTGCTACATGTAGATGTTGCATGAGATACACGTACCGTAGAACCTGCCTTGAGGGACAGTGTGATGTGGTCTCTCAAGACTAGTGGTCCCTCAAAAAAGGTTTTATTTACAGAGAGATTTAACTGAGTGGTTTTCAAAATGTGGTGGTCTTTAATGACAGTGGTCTCTCTAGACTAATTCCACTGTACCAACAAAACAATGCAAAATTATAAAAAAGGAAACAAAAATTATTCCAATTTTTCAAACAAAACAAATTAAAGAAACTGATCAACTGAAAAAAATCTTTTGACAAGACATTTTATTATGCATATTTTATACTATCTTCCTTAATGTCAAGTAAGTGACAACACAAATTTGTCACTATTTATAGATCTATGAAAAGTATACTTGTCACGATATTAAGTTCTGAAAAAAAGTGTATTAGAAAAGAAAATAAAGATACATGTAGTAAGAGCAGTGACGGCGCTTTTGACTGAGTAGCTTTTTTTATCGGTCAATTTGATATTTTGTGTGTAATCTTCAACATGTACATGAAGTGAGGAGCCAGTGATTTGTTTATCATACAATCAAACTTATCTATAAAGTCCACTCAAGGGAACAGGCATAAGTAGCTGTTATAGACAGGTGACCTTTATAAAGAGGTTTATTCACCATAGAAAAACTTAACAAAGGGTATGTTTGAATGGCTTTTATAGACAGGTGCCCTTTATACAGAGGTGGACTTTAAGGCAAGTTTGACTGTATTTTCCCAAGGTCCAATGTCTCAGCAGGTGTCGCACGTAAATGAACCCTCACTGCATTGGCGTCAATCCATATAGGTCAAAACTTGTAGCACTTTACCTAAAGCCAGTGACATCTCAGTATAAGTGAAAAATGCTTATCGTAATGGGATGTAAAACAACAAACAGACAAAAACAAACTGTATTTGATTTTCAGCCTTTACCGCCCCTAAGTATCTAAATGGTATGTTCTTTTCTATTGTCTTAGACCAGTCTATTATGGTCAGTAGTGTTGGAAAGGTTAAAGGCATACCGGAAAAAGTATATAGATCAAAAGAGAACATTGACAAAGTTGAACTTTTTGTTTCATGGGTCAAAATGTTGAACTTGTTTTTCATCTTCACAAGATCACTGCACATTTAAGGAGCAGTATCGAATTTTATTTCTTACACTGTACTGCTTGAAGTAGTCTTATGGTAGAGCGTTCAACGCACAAGCGGAAGTCACCGTGTTCGATTTTGGGAACCAGGTCATACCAAAGACTTTAAAAAATGGAATTAACTTTTCCATCAACAAGAGTATGACATATGAAATGTAACCACAACTCTTTCATATGAGACTTAAAACTGAGGTCTCGTGTCACAGAAGGTATGGCAAGTTTATAAAAGAACCCTCACTGCATTGGGGTCAGTCCATAGCGCCGGCCAACATTTATAGCACTTCAGCTAAAGCTGGCGATATCTCCATACAAGTACATGTAAATAATTCTTGTTTAATCATATGTAAAACAATATAAACACAAACAAAATAATCAAATGAGAGATTTTATTCAAGATCATAGTGCAGATTTTAAATATATGTAAAACAACCAATATGACAAAAACAAACAAAAAACTTACTCACGTAGTACATATATGTACTGACTCTTACTCCCAGTTTAGTGGTTTGTCAACAATAAAGTGCTGTACATGTATATGCTTTATCTTTAGAGGTCAAGGTCATACCTCATGTCTTGTTATCATAGGTTCAGTAGTCAGACATTATCAATGGGTCAGTAGCCACTCGTACACCAAGGAAAAGCCATGATTTGATATTGGATCATACAGCTTTCAAATACAGTAAAACCGGTCACCTCTATTTAAGGATCACCTGTCTATAAAGGCCAGTATTGAAAAGTACCATGACTGCATACTGCAACTAAATTAAACCTGTGTATAAGGGTCACCTGCACATAAAGGCCAATATTTTCTGGTCCCTTGGGTGGCCCCTATTTAGAGGTTTTACTGTATATCGTATACCATTTCGTTGATAGACACTTGTTTACAGCAGCTTCTAATCTTTAATAGCCAGTTTGTGTTCAAACCCAATCAATTTCACTATTTACAGTAAAACTTGCTTTAGTGACCACCTGTGTATAAAGACCGCCTGGTCACAAAAAGTACCATTTGTGTACAAATCAACCTCTATATAAAGATCATCTCTATATAAAGACTGGTTTTCTTGTGTCCTTAAGGAGGTCGTTATATACAAGTTTCATTGTAAACCAGTAGCCACCTGTCTAACATGGCCAACAGCCAGTGAAATACACAATAAAATGCTGGGCAATATTGATTTCAGCAGCCATTTTCTGAGCATGCTGCTCTATCAGTTGGAGCACGAATCAGAATAAAAAAATTAACCTATCGCCAAATGCCAGACTCGACACATTTTGGCAAACTTTTCAATTTTTACATCACAATTAAATGGCCCGTCAAACACTTTGTGATTTTGACATCACAATCGAATGATGTCAAAAAAGCACACGGACAGCCATGTGTCAGACACTTTTGTCTAGTGTAAATATTTAGTGATTTAAGTACAGTCATTCACTTTTTGAATTTTATAAATGATAAAATGATACCAATCTTTCACACATGCTTAAGTACATGTACAAGAATGTACATGTATTGCCTTACATTGCATAATGCACACCAATTTTCTTATCATTTTTGCTAACCTAGAACTAAAGGCCACCTGTCTTATGCAGCCACTATTTCAACTTCCCTTGAGTGGCTTGCTGAAAACAGGTTTGTCTGTGGTTTGTATGTTGAATTGATGTTTTAATCTTTTATGCAACACTTGCCATTTTTTCAGTTATATGGTGATTGCAGTTTTATTAAAATCAGTCGCCACTGTATAATTGAAAAATTGTTATGTGTCATGTGTGGCAACAAACACCATAACACCCCACCCCCCAAAAAAATAAATAAAAAATTACAAAATAATTAGGGATGTAATATATTTTGTTCAAAGAAGACTGTTAGCTTGTTCTGTGCTGTTTTGATCACAGTACAAGAAAATAGATAATCAGGTGTTTATGTAAATTGCACAATAAAAGATCTGTTTTGCCCAAGGCAGTAAGACAAGGAGACTTAATGGCTGACACCAGCATATATATACCAGTATACATGTATATATACTAGTACTTTCCTTGCACTGATTGATGCCAGTGTAGAAATCATTTACGTAAGGTCTGCCGTCTCTTTCCTTTTGTCTTCCACTATAGATCAGGTGAGTTAGAATGTGTGACGTACATTGTATCTACATGTAATTCGTTTGGCAAGTAAACAATTTAAATTCTATTTAAACCAGTATATTATGTACTTTATTTGTGTAACATTATTTTCATTTCTCCAGGTAAATCATTAATACAAACTGTTGACACAGTTGTACCACATTCTGGTGATGTAACCAATATACTTGTATATTTTGTATGTACATGTCGATCACCACCAGGCCTGATTTTCTAATCAAATTGTTCCAGCATAAAGCAGACTGCAAATTGTTTCATAATATATTTTTGATTACATCCCTTGAATTTTAAGTTTGGCTGTGTAAATAGCTACACCTTTTAATAAAAACAACATGTAACGGAAAATGCATGAATGGATTAGTTGTATGACGTGGAATATTTGTTACAAATTTTATGTAGTTTTGAAAAGTGAATATCTAATAAACAAGTATATTTACACGTTGGTTGTATATAAGTCTCATGTACATGACGGATGTATCTTTTTGTGGTATTTTCCCTCATTCTGTGTCTTGCTGTACTTACATATACCCGTACATGTAGATGGATGTTATCGTGAAGTTTTTAGTTTTATCGTATTTATTTTTATAAAGATTTTACTGTAGGATGTTATCGTGAAGTTTTTAGTTTTGTCGTATTTATTTTTATAAAGATTTTACTGTAGCTTGAAGCATTTCATTTAATTGGTTAGTTTTTGTTTGTAATAGGCTGTTTATAAAGTGTGTTTATATGTGTATGAGTGTGTATGTATATGTATGTGTGTGTGGTGTATGTGAGATCATGTGTATGTGTGAGAGTGTGTATGTAAGGTGTTTGTTTGCATGTGTGTGTGTACATTTTGCATATGTAAGTGTGTTTGCATGTAGGGCCTATATGTGTGTGCATGTATGTGTATTAATGTGTACATGTATGTGTGTATGTGAGCATGTTTGCATGTATGTGGTTGTGTTTTCATGTACACATATGTACATGTACATGTGTACCTGTGTGCCTTACATGATTTCAGTAACAATGCACTTTGAATTTTTTTTCTTAAGTTAACAAATGATGTAAAGGGAAAAATCTAGCATCATTTTCTATCACGTATACATATATACAGTGACTGTGTTTATAATCATTCTAGATGAATGGCTTTGTTTTTATTTCCTGCAGTAAAAAGTACCTAGAATCATGGAAAGCCATTAATGTTAAAGTACCTGTAGCAAAACATACTACAGTGACATGCCAATAGTCGGTTCCTAACTCAAATTTTCACTACCGATGGCGGATATATATTTTCATAGTAATTATAGTAAAGTCCATATAACCTGGCATGGTGAAGTCTTGTGAAGCCTTTTTGGACCTGGATGAGTTTAAATTAGTTTATAAATCTTTAATGGGTTAAAACAGTTTGCACTTAAAGGTCTATATGTGCCATGATAAAAGTGGCACATCCGGGTTCTGCCAAAGACCAAAACAGTCCAATCTATTTTCTAAAATTAGGTGTGTACAGGTACAGGTAAAACATTTTACCTTGCTTTGATTCCATGCATTAGAATAGCATTAGCTCTACTATTCTTGTGTCAACAAGAAGTCTGTCTTCCCTTTTACAGACATTTTGAAATAAAAAAAAAAATTACTGGTCAATTGGACCAGTGAATAAAGGAATTTCACTTGTCAAAGAAAATTTTTTACTGGTCTGTATATATACACAATTGAAATGAAATGGAAAATTACTGGTCATCTGGACCAGTTATCAGATAGATTTCACCGGACTTTTGTAAAATTCACCGGTTTTTCTGGCAAGACCGGTGAATTTCAAAAACTCTGCTTATAAGATGTACTTTAGACTGATGTTGTGTTGAAAAGCATGTGTCAGTGTCTTTGTACACGTTATTTAAATGTCACAGTTCAATTGTTTTTTTACATACTTTGCCATCTAAATATATTTGTAATATATTTTTTGTGTTTTGTGTTTTTTCCCTCTTGAAATGTCATTGTACATCTTTTTGATCAAAGGATATTGACAACAAAGTTATTTTACACTCTGCCTTTGTTAATTAATGTCAGCAGAATTTATATGGCCGTTGGTACTAAATTAAATGCTAATTTTAAATAAATAGACATAGCAATAATTTAATTTCAGTTTTTAAACAAGACAGTTACTTTCTATTTGTACATGGATGAAAAATAGATTTACGGTAAATAGAACAAATAACAAACTATAAGGATATATACATGTATACTGTTGAGACTGTAGTATAGATTTGAGGTACATGTAGGAACTTACTTTTGGCCTGTCACTGTAGGCTATCTTGATCATACATGTATCTAGGTTCTTCTCCACATGATAAAACATATGACTGAAAAACAATCATTTTATTCATTAATACACTGCACACCTGCATTTTGTTTTTTTGTTTTTTTTAAAATTAGAATACTTCTTGTCTTAAAACCTAAAATCTTTTAAAGTAGACTATTTTAAATCAAATCTTCCAGAATAACACATTTATTTTATATCAGATATACATGTATATAATACACATGTATTTTGTCTTTTATAGACCGTCTTACCATGCCGAATAAGTCTGAACAATTAATTTTGCCCAAAGTTTGATATTCGTGTGTTGAAATTTTCCCAATATACATTGTAGAATATAGGCACAGTTCTTTTTAAAATATGGGCATAAATGTACATTTGTAATTGAAATATACATGTACATGTATGTCATACCGGAGTCTGTTATGAAAAAAAGGGTTATCAGTGCTTTTTTACCCTAATTGAGTTACGGTAGTTACAATGTAATCAGGCAATGTTAGCTTCCAGACAACTTGTATTTTGTCTCGTATGTAGAGAATATCTAAAAATCACACAAAAATGATTTTCCACTGTGCTTTAACTTATCAACCCCCGGAAAACAATGGACTGCTCTGTAAATCAATGATTTAGTTTGACTGTGTTTACCGAATAATTTATTTTGATTTTTTCTACTTTTACTACTTGTATTTGGTGTACAATAACAAATAAGATATAAATACACAAGCGTAAAAAATCTTATATTCCTTATATTTGGTGAAAATAAGATCAGGTCCAGTGTGGTATTCATATACAAATAGTAAGGCAGAGTTAATCAATTGCAAGTGAAAAAGTGCCAAACCAGGGTTTCTCAAGTAACTTTCACAAAATATATAGGCATAGGCGTCGGAACCTGCAAAGATAGACATAGGTGTTAAAAATTGGGGCTTAGCCCCAGGCGTTTCTGGCGTGTGTATGTGTTTTAAGTTGGTTTAGCCCCCCCACTTTCAATTTGCTTCTGATGCTGATGATAGGGATTTAAGAATTTTTATGTTTGTGTATAATTCTTTATTGTTATTGTATATCAATCCAAGTACAGGTCTACCAGGGTAAAATGGCACATGTTTACAAACACAACCGAGTTTAAATCAAATCATAACAGGGGTGACAAGCCACTTGTCGTCACAAAAGTATTACAGATTCAGCAGTGCATGGAGTCCATGCAAGGCATTCATGTTTTACCTGTACAACCTATTTTTGGTATCGTTTTGGTTTTTTACTCTACCCGGATGTGCCACTTTTACCTTGGTACACTTATACAATGTATTTAAAAGGAAAAAAAAATTTCTGACATAAAACACAGTTAATGCCCCTTTTATATGTATATGTATAATAATATTAGTCAAATAAACACTTGATTTGATCATTGAAGTAGGCCGGACCTTAGATTACCAATATTTTGTATAAAAATTGTTTTTGTAACAAAAGGATTAAAAATTTGTTAATGAAAAAAATGAAATATATATACAGATGTTTATGTATACACACAACAGTATGTGGTGTCTTGTTTGTGTATCGATACAGAAATTTTTTTTATATAAATTAACGCAGAGAAAATAAAACATTGATTTTTTAACACTCTATTTTCAGAAATCTTGTTCATTAACACATTTGATACAAATTTTTGTAACAGCGAACTCACCAATCCTTTATCTTAATTTTCAGCTGTTATGTACCAGTAAATTATCTTGTTAACATAAAAAAGTCGACAAACAAATATTCCAGTAGATCACTGTTGAACATAGCATAGCATATTAGGGTTGCAGATTAGTTATATTGGCCAATATAACATAATTCCACTTTATTTTTCAGCATTTTCCATTGGATGATGTATATTTTATTGGAATGTTTCATTTTATTTTGTTTACATTCTGCATTAATGTTTTCTGTTTCATTTTGCAGTTGTGACTCGCTCTCAGTGAAGGGCACACAATCTTCGAAACAAACTTGCATCACGTAGAGGCTGTAACTTAAAATTTCTGCATAAAGAAATACTGGTATTCAAAGAAATCTAAAGGTAAGTTTCATATTTCATTTTAATACTTCTTGTGGTCGATGAGGTGTTACAAGATTAATGTTTGTATGCTTGTTACATTTATTAAAAGTGTTTTTACTCAGAAATAGGTTTTTAACCTTGAAACCCTACAGACCATAATAGACAGTCTTAAGCTATAGAAAAGAGCATACTACTCATACATTCGGGGAGAAAGGATTAATACCTAAACATACATTGTATCAACACCACACAACTTAGGCAGATTTTGTGAGAAAGTTTACCAGTTAACATGTGGACGGCCGGTGGTTTCTTCCTGGGTACATTGTAACCGGATTCTCTCCTCCAACTGGCCCCCGACCATATAAATGAAAAATTGTTGAATGTGGCATAAAACGCTATTTAAAATTAAATAGAGATCAACACTTAACACGCCATTATAGACTGGACTAAGATTGTAGATAAGAGACTTCACAGTACTGGGTCATACATATACCAGATACTTTGGAAAAAAAATTGTGACTGTTCCTCCGCCACACGCTCAACATAAGAAGTGAAAGTCAAAGGTACGGTACATGTATTTGACATTATGGGGCATGAGCTGTGGTTTTTTTTTCAAAAATATTATTTTCCATTTTTACTACTTAGATTGATATACAATAACAATAAGAGATATACACCAACAAACCAATTCATAAATTCCTATATATTTTGTGAAAACTGCTTGAGAAACCCAGGTTTGGCACTTTATTCACTTGCAGTTGATTAACTCAACCTTACCATTTGTATATGAATACCACACTGGACCTGACCTTATTTTCACCAAATATATAGGAATATAAGATTGTGTATGTCTGTGTATAGCTCTTATTTGTTATTGTACATCAAGTACAAGTAGTAAAAGTTGAGAAAAAAATTAAATATTTTTTGGGGTATGCCCCATTAATTAAAACCGAGGTTCTGTGGCTCAGTAGTTGTAACACATAGAATGTGTCAGAGGTAGTGAAATCTGCATATTCATATACATGGAAGTAAAAAAGAATATCAACAAGATGTTTAACAACATTAAAGCAAAAGCTTTCTAGAAATGATTACATCTTCTGAAACATGACTTTATAATAAGTCATAGAGACTCCTGATCTTCATAGACAAATCATGTGGTTTTATTTTTCCTGGTTCTATTTCTATCTTAATACACTAGATCACTTCTCTGAACTGAGAGAAATCAGGCTTGCCCAGATTGGTGAGTTGTTTTTCATGTTCACTTTGCATTTACATATTTTGTGGGGTGATGAATTTAAGTTTGGATTTATTTTTAGATACATATACTTGTATATGCACTGTGGTAGTTTACTTATCAGGTCACCCAAGTACAAAATAATATACATACAACTGTAATATTTTGTTTTACTTACCGGTATGCTTGCACGCTACCAAAAGTGACTGACATATAAAAGTTTCCAACCACTGTTTTGGATCTATAATGCAGTTGAATGTTAACTTTGATTATATACTGGTCTATTTACATACATTGTGTAGCACGAGAAAAAGTAACACCCCCCCCCCCCCCCCCCCCCAAAAAAAAATTATGAAATTGCATTGTCTTATTTCAAGTCTAAAAATATAACCCATGATTTATATATATATAATTTCATGACAATATTTGTAATTAATAAATGGTGTCAGATAATTATGATTTTATGGATAGTTATACAATTTATAAATTCTTGAAAATCCTAACAGTGAATAACAACAACAAAAGTAAAATGCGGACACTTGCATAACTCATATACCTCATTAGTCATATAGACATATTCAACTGAATACAGGTAAATGGAATGATCTACTGTCCTAATTCAGGGGTGGACAAGTTGATAATATTGAATGTAAATTTTTTTGTTAAATTTGGATTCAAAATCATCCTGAATACAGGTAAATGGTATGATCTACTGTAAATGATATGATCTACTGTAAATGGTATGATCTACTGTAAATGGTATGATTTACTCTCCTGATTCAGGGGTAAACAAGTTGTTAATATTGCATGTAAAAATTGTTGTTTAATTTAGATTCAAAATCATACACTCCTGAATCCTGACAGTGGCTTTACCAATCTCTGACATGGTTGAGTTTAAATGTGGCTACAGAGTGGATGAGTTCAGCTGCGAAATATTACATGTACATGTAGCTTTATTTCACCATGTTGTATAAATGTACTTGTACAGTTGTACATGTACAATCACATTTAAAACTGGACACACTAAGCTAAAAATATAAAAGAGGTCATTTAAAATCAGGTGAACGGACGAGGTCAAGTTAATTTGGACAAATTCATATTTACATGTACTTTTAAATCTAGTTCCTCAGACAGCTTTGTAACATGGAGTTTAGCTGCAGACGTTATAAAACATTATATAACTAAAGCTTGTGTGTGTTGTATAACATCTTCCACGGTCATGTAGCAATCATAATGGGCACCATGTCTATATAAGTTTACAAGCTAGAAATATTGGAAGGCATTTTTTACATCCAAAAAAGAATATACATGTACCATTGCTATTAAGACCATCTAGATGACTGACTTAAAGTGGTGTGGTTAGTGAGGTGGCCTCTAAACTGAGTTTCTGTACTTATTAGACATTTATCAAGGGACTGAAAATTTAGGGTTTGAAACGCAAGTTCATTTCCTAAGCCAGGTGGACTTAAGGCAAGGTTTCACTGTATATACAGTAAAACCTGCTTTAGGTGACCACCTGTGTATAAAGAGAACCTGGTCACAAAGAACATTTTTTGTTGTCCCTAATAGTACCATTTGTGTACAAATCAACCTCTATATAAAGATTTCCTCCCTTTAATTTTAAAGATTGGTTTTCTTGTTTTCCTAAGGAGGTTGTAATATACAAATTTCTCTGTATGCTGATTTACCTAAAATTTAAACTTGTCCTGGTAAAGAAAGGGATCACGAGACTTCACCCCAGCAAGTAACATGTATATGAATTGCACTATACATGTAGCTAGGTTGAATTTTTAATGGTTTATCCTATGTAGTTGAACCTGGAACTTTTCAGTAATGACAGGTTTCGTGGGAAATGCATTTGATTTCCACTGTACATGTATGTAAAAATGTAACTTAATGATTACCTTTCTAATGCAGATATAGATATTTTTCTGTATCCTGATACCACACCCCCACCCCCCATCAACCACCATTCAAAAAGAAAAATTCTCTCCTTCTCTCTCACACTCCCACAAACAAATAAATGACTTTTCAAAAAGAAATGAGTAAAACCTGAAGAAACAAAAACTAAAGAAGAAAAAAACCCTCCAAACGGTAACTAGAAACGTGAGGTAAACAGATAAAACGTGATGTCTCCGGGTCAGGTGATATTTGTTGACAAAAATTAATATGTGTGGGAAAATGAATTTTTGAACTGACAGTGGTTTATATATACATTTAATTGTTCACTTTGGCATGCATTGACATTTTATGTAAGAAGTTCCTTACTGGACTTACATAAACTCTTTCTCCTACCTCTCAGCATGGAGTTCTAAATCTTGTAGTTAACTTAGTTATATGTACATGTTATGCAATTTTGTTGAACTTCATTTTGGGTCTATTTGCCAAGAGAAGTTTATTAACAGTTTTTACTGTTTTAACTACAACAATAATTCTAGGAAATAATTTGGGAAGGGACTGGGGGAATTCCCTATATAAATGCATTTTATTTGCATACATGTAACATGTGTAAGATCCATTTTAGGAAATGAATAAACTGGATGTTCAGAAAAATTGAAGTAACTGACGCTTGCATACTTAAGTTTATACATAAGGGGATATTTTCTTAGTTACATAATCAAATTTGTATTTAACCATAACCAAAAAACCCACATGATCTAGATGGGCGTTTTTAATAGCTTGTCCTGCGCTGGATTATGTGATGTTATATAAAGCATTGGTAATAGGTTCTTATCATTTACAAATGAGAACCACATCATATTTACACATGAGTCCTCTTAGGATCTGAGTCTTTACCAGTGCAGAAACAATGTCTTCCATATTCAGGTATAGTTTTTCAGAGAATCTTTTATTTTTCTTGTGAATCATATTTATTGCTAATTAATTTAAAATTAATTTATTTTTAAAATTTAAAATATATATATATTTTATTTTTTCTGCTTTTGCTACTTGTACTTGATGTACAATAACAAATAAGAGCTATACGCGGGCATACATTTTTATTTTTATATTCCTATATATTTTGTGAAGATGAGGTCAGGTCCAGTGTGGTATTTATATACAAATAGTAAGTTTGGGTAAATCAATTGCAAGTAAAAAAAAAAGTGCCAAACCTGAGCTTCTCAAGCAATTTTCACAAAATATATAGGATTTTAAGAATTTTTATGCTAGTGAACATCTCTTTTTTGTTATTGTATTAAGTACGGTAGTAAAAAGGGAAGACAAAGAATTGAAAAAATAAACATAGCTAATTCCCTTTTAAGATATTTTAGAATTTCATAAAATTTGAAGTTTTTTTTTCTTTTTTAAATATTTTTATTACTTGAAAAAATGTCATATATTGCATTTTTTTAAAAAACTACAAAGTTTGTTTTATTTTTCTTTCACATCTCGCCAATAATTTTTTACTTATATGGAGAGGTCACCAGCTTTAGGTGAATTGCTACTAATTTTGACCAATAGAATATACAAATGTGTATGGTCACATCTTCTTGGTGCATAAATTGTGTATGGGCAATTATCGCAAATTATTACATAAGTGTTTTACAGTTGCATTATTTAATTGTGAAATAAAAATGTACCTACATGGAAACACAAATTGCATAACGATATTTATGCAAATCAACATAATTGTGTAATTACTAGTACAAAACACCTAATGAGTTGAATTTGCATCTGAACCAAATTTTGAATTTGACAGATTACTATTATTAAACTTTACATCAACTGTATGAAGAAAATGATATTTTTAGGTCACCTAAGCAAAAGCTCAGGGTGACCTATTGCGATCATATTTTGTCTGTCGTCGTCCGTCGTTATCATTTACACATTTTCGACTTTTTCTCATGAACCAGTGGGCCAATTTTAACCAAACTTGGTATATATCATCCCCATGTGAAGCTGCAAAAAGTGTGTGAATGAAAAGGGGCTAACACCCATAGGTCCCAAAAAGGAGCCAAAAAGGACCAAAACTTGGTACATCTTTAAAAATTTTCTTCTTATGAACCAATGATCAGACGACTTTCTAATTTTGTATGCATGATTTTTAAGTCAATATCTACAAAGTTTGCGAATGAAATTGAAATCTGTTCATAAACAAGCCACTAGGGGGCACTTCAGTAATGCAGGGTACAATTGTATAACAAATTGTTTAATAACTCAAAACTGATGGACTTTTTGTATACAAAGATATATAAGAAAGTTGTTAGGAATTATCTAAGGATCATTTTGACAATATTTTAAGGTCATGGGGTCAAAAGTCAAGGTCACAGACACCTAAGTAAACAGAAAATATGATTCTTTTGTGTTAAGTTTTCAACATTTTTGACTACTTCTCCAGAACCATTGGGTTAGTTTGAACCAAACTTGACAAAAAGTATAACCATGTAAAGCTGCATAAAGTTTGTGGAAGAAAAGGGGCTAGGAACAAGGCTTATGTGAGTTATTTCCCTATTTTTGTGGATTTTTCATGTTTTTGGATGTTTTTTGACATTATCTTGAAAAGTATAATAGCTAGAGTAAAAGTGAAAGAAGCAAAAATGTTCAGCACACAAAGATCTACAAAAAAGCCTCTATGGCCAAAATTGTCAGGTTGTGAGTTATTTCCCTTTTTTGTGGATTTTTCATGTTTTTGGATGTTTTTGACATTATCTTGAAAAAAGTCAATAGAGCTGAAATTAATTGTCAGGTCACCTCTTATGGGAGTTATTTCCCTTTTTTGTAAATTTCTGATATTTTGGACAATTTTGTCTTATTATCTTGTAAAGTATAATAGACAAAGAGAAAGTGAAAGAAGCCAAATGTTCAGCATGCAGAGATCTACAAAAAAGTCAAAAGGGCAGTTATTGTCATGTCAAGTGCTTATGTGAGCTAATTATGTTGTTCTCAGGTGACCATCAAGGCCCATCTGGCCTCTTGTTGTTTAAGGAGTAATATAAGGTTTATTTTGAATGACCATTTTTTATTTCTCTTTAACTGTAAAGACACTTTGTAGGACTATCCTTTTAGCAGGGAAGAGTCAGTATTTCAGTTACATGTATACATGTAAACTGATATACTCCTGAGAAACAATGGGCCCAGCTTAAAACCAATGACACAAGTCAGTTCAAGGGGTGAATGGGTTAATGCATCCACACTAGAAAATATAGTCCTATATACCTTAAGATTTCCACATTTACAGAAAATTCAGATAATTTGGTGAAAATGAAATTCAGTTTAGTTTGAATTATGCTATCTGGGGTTTTTCTCAGCCTTTTTGGATCCGGTTACAGGACTCATTTCCAATGCGAAAATTGCTTGTATGTTTATTTTCTATTTCAGAATTATTTTTATTGTTATTATTTTAGTATTAGTATTCTAATTACTATCATTATTTTTACGGTTATTATAATTACTATAACTATTGTTACTATCATTATCATAAATATCACATGTTTTATTGTTTTGCAGAGCAACAATGGCCGGAGCATTGCGTTGTCCTTTTCTAAGTCGAATTCCTGTTGGTCAGGTGAAGAAGACCGCCCCTCAGTTATTGAATTTTGCTGAACGATGTCCGATTATGGCCCATGCCATGAAATACATGTCTGTAGCCTCAGACGATGTGAAAGGAAATGGTAAGAAAGAAGTGTACTCTTCACAATCATCAGTTTTTATTTGTATACTTGTTAATGACTATATAGGCTACTGTAGTTAACTTACATAGGAGTTTAAGTATGGTCAGTATTTAGGAATGTTTGCCAGAGTTATGGGACTTTAAAATAGTCAGATGAGTTTGATTATGGCCAATGTTTTGTGGTATTTGCCAGAGTTATGGGACTTCAAAATAGTCAGATGAGTTAGATTATGGCCAATGTTTTGTGGTATTTGCCAGAGTTATGGGACTTCAAAATAGTCAGATGAGTTTGATTATGGCCAATGTTTTGTGGTATTTGCCAGAGTTATGGGACTTCAAAATAGTCAGATGAGTTAGATTATGGCCAATGTTTTGTGGTATTTGCCAGAGTTATGGAACTTCAAAATAGTCACATGAGTTTGATTATGGCCAATGTTTTGTGGTATTTGCCAGAGTTATGGGACTTCAAAGTAGTCAGATGAGTTTGATTATGGCCAATGTTTTGTGGTATTTGCCAACGTTATGGAACTTTAAAATAGTCAGATGAGTTTGATTATGGCTTATATTTTGTGGTATTTGCCAGAGTTATGCATACCTGCCAACCATTCCATTTTGTGTGGGAGACTCCTTTCAGAAATCTCCTGCTTGATGGTCCGCTCCCGCCTAGGAGTATAAAATCTCCCACATTCAGATATTTTAACCCCGCAATGACCTGCAAGTAAAAATTGGAACTGGGCAACAAGATTTCAATTGTCCTTTGCCCGGCTGTGCAAGTAAAAATGTCAGTTGAAGTAGGTTACAACCATTCGTCATTTTAAGAAGCTTAAGTTTCGAAAGTGATGCATTTCCTTCTGTTTGTAGTTCAAAATGAATTTCTAAAAACAATTAGAAACCAAAATAATTCATTTATTGACAATTCAACACGCTAATATTTACCTCATAGCCGAAAAAATGTCAAAAAAGTTAAAACACATTGTGTGTTAGCTGCTGTTGCTTGCAGTTTATGGAGGAAGGGTAGTTGGGTGTTAAATGAAAGAACCAATACTGAACTGACCTGAATTTAGGGATGTGTTAAAATTATGATACATGTAACACTATATAGTGTATAAAAGTTGTAAAATCTGAATTAAATGTAGGTGAATGATAAAAGTAAAATTAATTACTGTAAATAAAAGTTTTAATGAAATAAATAAAAAACAAAATCAAAATATGGCATGTTATGAGTATTGTATAGACTCTGGAATATTGAAAACATCTGTCTACAATATAAAAATGGACTGAAGAAATAAAGTATATCTATAGATCTATTAACTCTCTTGTTTTGTAATGTATGTAGTGTACAGATCACATATTTAAGCAGAAAATGACGTCCGCACAAAATCTCCCCCTCAGCTATCATAGCTGAGGGAGAGATCTCCCTCATTGATTGGTTTCAGAGGTTGGCAGATATGGTTATGGGACTTTAAAATCTTCAGATGAGTTTGACTATAGCCAACATTTTGTGGTATTTGCCAGAGTTATGAGACTTAAAAATCTTTAGATGAGCTTGCCTATAGCCAACTTTTGGCAGTATTTACCAAAGTTATGGGACTTTAAAATCTTCAGATGTGTTTGACTATAGCCAATATTTGCCAGTATTTATCAGAGTTATGGGACTTTAAGATAGTCAGATGAGTTTGACTATAGCTAACATTTTGTGGTATTTATCAGAGTTATGGGACTTGAAAGTCTTCAGATGAGTTTGACTATAGCCAACATTTGCCAGTATTCACCAGAGTTATGGGACTTTAAAGTCTTCAGATGAGTTTGATTTTGGCCAACATTTTGTGGTATATGCCAGAGTTATGGGACTTTGAAATAGTCAGATGAGTTTGACTATAGCTAACATTTTGTGGTATATGCCAGAGTTATGGGACTTTAAAATAGTCAGATAAGTTTGACTATAGCTAACATTTTGTGGTATATGCCAGAGTTATGGGACTTTGAAATAGTCAGATGAGTTTGACTATAGCTAACATTTTGTGGTATATGCCAGAGTTATGCCAGTCAGATAAGTTTGACTATAGAACAATAGGTTTCAGATGAGTTTGATTTTGGCCAACATTTTGTGGTATATGCCAGAGTTATGGGACTTTGAAATAGTCAGATGAGTTTGACTATAGCTAACATTTTGTGGTATATGCCAGAGTTATGGGACTTTGAAATAGTCAGATAAGTTTGACTATAGCTAACATTTTGTGGTATATGCCAGAGTTATGGGACTTTGAAATAGTCAGATGAGTTTGACTATAGCTAACATTTTGTGGTATATGCCAGAGTTATGGGACTTTAAAATAGTCAGATAAGTTTGACTATAGCTAACATTTTGTGGTATATGCCAGAGTTATGGGACTTTGAAATACAATTTATATTAGTTTGATTATAGTCAATATTGAGCGGTATTTGTCAGAGTTATTGGACTTATACCCTTTATGAATGATAGCCTTCACAAGAGTATATTGTTTCTCAAATGCATCTGCTTTTCAAATACAATGCGTAAATGTTTTTATTTTAACCATTCATCCTCAGGTATCTTATTGGTATGTTCTCTTCTGTAGTATTAGATCTGTCCATTATGATTTGTGAGGTTAAAAGCATTGAATGCTTAATTATATGATTTGTTGCAGTTGAAGAACAGGCCAAGAAATGTCCATTTCTGGAGAAAGAGCAAGTGTCCATCAAACCAGTTAGCTCTGAAATACAAGATGACACCATTGTTGTAAAAGGTAAAAATCAATTTCATCATTTCAGACATTATCAATGAAACAGTCGGTAACCTATTGATGAATTTGTTGTATCTAATGTATAGTATATTTCTGTCTGTGAAAATATGTAAGAATTTTAGGATGGCTGATTTTTTGTTTTAAGTTTGAATTATCAGATAGGGGTTTGTTGTCATTTTCATGACCTCTAGTGGTTGACCGTTTAACTCCCAAGCAGGAATAAACAATCTTTATGACCAGGTGGTCTTTATACACAGGTCACTAAAGCAGGTTTTACTGTATGACTGTTGCCAAATCAGTCAGATTCAGAAGTTAAACAACCTACTATGTTTATACAGTCAAAATAATAAAACAAATTAAATGTAAATTCAGTGAAACTTGTATGTAATGACCTCCTTAGTGACACAAGAAAACCGGTCTTTATAGGGTGGTGGTCTATATACAGAGGTTGATTTGTACACAAATGGTACTATTGGGGACAGCAAAAAAAATGGTCTTTGTGACCAGGTGGTCTTTATACACAAGTGCTTGCTGAAGCAGGTTTTACTGTATTGAGTAAAAATGGTGACTACTGGCCATCTCTTTCCATAAATACAGAGACTGAGAAAAACAGATGTATATGTATTCAAATATTGATGTTTATTTGAGCTAAGTAACTCATTAGCCCCTATAGCCTAATTTGGACTCAACCATTTGAAAGAATGGCAAAGGCTACTGTCAGAATTCCGGAGTGTATGATTTGAAATAAAATTTCTACACTAATTTTATGTTTAATTTTAACTTGCTCACTTTTAAAAAATGACAGTAGACCATTCTGTTTATTCATTTGGGTGAGTCTAAATGTGGCCACAGGGGTTGATGAGTTTAAGTTTCTTTCAGGTAAGGCAGATAAAAAAAACAAGTGAATGCCACACTCTGCTTAAAAAATAGTGTGGTTTTCAAAGTTCATTAATAATTTTATTCAGTAAGAGAAGAATAGAAAAAAAAATTTTTTGTTGTGTCCTACATGTAATTCAGGGATCCAAAAGTGGTTGGTATGTAAATATTACTATTAGAATAGATAGATAACTAAATATTATACATGTATGTACTTCTATTTCAGCCCAAGAGGCTCAGAATCTGCAGATGAACACTGGACAAAGTCAGGAGGTGCCAAAGGCTAAGCCAGCATATCCTACAGGACTTAAAGTTGAAAAAGCTTTGGAGTACATTAAGAGTTTTAAGAAAGGGGGAGGTAAGGTCATCAACTGTTATTTAGTTGACAATACAGTGATAAACTGGGTTCTTGAATTTGGTTTTTTTTTTTTGGGGGGGGGGTGTCAGTTTTTAGTGAAGTTTAAATTGAAAGTAGCTGGAAAAATAGGCAATACATTTTATCATCATTTTTTATAATAAATGAAGTGCCTAAATATGCACTTGGTTTGTATTTTCATTTCTTGTTGACAGAATCAGAATGTGAATGTAGGGAATTAATTTCATAAAAATCATGTCATGACTTAAAGTAAGGTACATACTGCATACACATCTGAAACACCAAATTGATACAGTACAGTGTCAATGTCATTTTCTCATTCCAGTCTATATAAAACAATCTTTTTGAGAAAGTTTTCATTGACTTCATTTTTAAGTCTATTTTCTTAATTTTTTTTAACAATTATATTGAAAATACATACAGATTGACCTCAAATCATTTTTATTTGTAATTGATTTGTTCATTAGAAAGTTACATCCATTTATTCATGCTTGATGAATTTTTCAACATCATTTCCTTCTTTGTTCTTGGTAAAATACTTGTTGTAAAGAAAATATGTTGTATCTCAGAATTTTAGTATCACAGATTAATCAGTGATTTATGAGAAGAAACTTCATATATTTATGGATTAAGCTCTAAGAGAATGAAATTTAAATACAAATGGTAAAAAACACACCCAGCAGAATAATTTCAAAAAAGATAATTTTACATAGAAAGTAATCAGAAACTTATGTTTGTTCAAAAACTTATGGCACTGTACTGCATGTAAAACTAAGCATCAATTGAACATGATCTATTGTCGATGTTGTACAACATGAGATAAGTACACTGTAGCAAATTTTAGTTTGTTTGAATGAATGGCAGTAGTCTCAAGGGACATAACTCTAGTATACCTTCATCGTAACATTTTAGACCAAGAGTTGACAGATGATGATCCTCTCAGTAAGTATACAAGAAATTGACAACCTGTTACTGACATTGTTATGCTGATTTTCAAAGCTTGTATTTCCCATAACAGTAAACTGTTTGTTTATTTGTTTGTTTTTGTTTAGATTGGGTGCCATAATACATTAAACATATATTGTACCGTATACCTGGAAATTTTTGCCCCTGGTTATTTTTCGCCCTTTTACGTCAGAAAACTTATTCACCCATCTTAAATTTGCCCTAAATCACCAAAGTCCCATGAATGACATGAACATGTATGTCCGATCTTTGATTATTTACATGTAACTTGAAAAATTTGCTTTCATTTTAAAAAATCGCTCTTTCATCAGTGGGTGAAAATAGCGAAAACTAAATGTAGGCGAAAATTTCCAGATATACAGTACAAAAACAAAAAGTATTTACCAATTTTTTGGGGTTTAGAATGAATATTGTGATTGCTAGCGTGATAGTAACGATTGATAATAGAGACTGACTCACTAGAATTGCTAGTACAATGTAAATGAATGTATCACAGCTAGAAAGTAGAATTGCTAGTGTGATATCTATGACTAATTATAGGAAGTGAATCCCTACAGTTACTTGTTTGAACAATGTGGAATTCTCACCATTATTCGTAAGTCTGGAATAGTGGAATTTTTGTGATTGTTACTAAGGGTGTTCACAATTCACTGGAACAGATTGGTGTGGATCAGTCTGTTCTATGATTGGTAATGTGTCAGATCACTGACACACTGGCACCTGCTCTGGGTTGGGTTCCTTCACATGATTCAACAGTTTTGACATTGCAGATACTGCCAAAAAACTAAATTTACAACTTTCTCAGTAAACATTTTCAATGTTGGCTCTTAAACTGATCAGTGAAAAAAAATGAATTTACAGAATAAAAATTTAATACAGTAAAACCTTCTTTAGCAACCACCCGTGTAAAAAGACCCATGCTATTTGTGTATGAAAACCTTGTCGGAACTGACCTTATCTTCACAAAATCTATAGGAATATAAGATTTGTTATGCCTTTGTATAGCACTTATTTGTTATCATGAAACAAGTACTTTAGTACAAGTAGTAAAAGTAGAAAAAAATCGAAATGATTTTTGGTAGACACAGCTAATGCCCCTTTACACCTTGAAGTCTGTCACCTCTGGTCAACAAGGGTTCAAGTCTCCATGGAATCTGAACTGATTTTGTGAGAAAATTTGTCAGTTGACTTGTGTAGGGTCAGTGTTCTCCTTCCAGGTACATTGTAACCAGTTCTTTTCTCCATCGTCTGCTGCCATATGACTGAAAAGTTGTTGAGTGTGGCATACGTAGCCATCATGAAAGCTATGACTGATGACAGTGGTAGAATGGCTGGTACATGTACAGTGAAACTTGTATATAAAGACCCATGTTATGACTGATGACAGTGGTAGAATGGCTGATACATGTACAGTGAAACTTGTATATAAAGACCCATGTTATGACTGATGACAGTGGTAGAATGGCTGATACATGTACAGTGAAACTTGTATTTAAAGACCCATGTTATGACTGATTACAGTGGTAGAATGGCTGGTACATGTACAGTGAAACTTGTATATAAAGACCCATGTTATGACTGATGACAGTGGTAGAATGGCTGATACATGTACAGTGAAACTTGTATATAAAGACCCATGTTATGACTGATGACAATGGTAGAATGGCTGGTACATGTACAGTGAAACTTGTATATAAAGACCCATGTTATGACTGATGACAGTGGTAGAATGGCTGATACATGTATAGTGAAACTTGTATATAAAGACCCATGTTATGACTGATGACAATGGTAGAATGGCTGATACATGTACAGTGAAACTTGTATATAAAGACCCATGTTATGACTGATGACAGTGGTAGAATGGCTGATACATGTACAGTGAAACTTGTATATAAAGACCCATGTTATGACTGATGACAGTGGTAGAATGGCTGATACATGTACAGTGAAACTTGTATATAAAGACCCATGTTATGACTGATGACAGTGGTAGAATGGCTGGTACATTTACAGTGAAACTTGTATATAAAGACCCATGTTATGACTGATGACAGTGGTAGAATGGCTGATACATTTACAGTGAAACTTGTATATAAAGACCCATGTTATAACTGATGACAGTGGTAGAATGGATGGTACATGTACAGTGAAACTTGTATATAAAGACCCATGTTATGACTGATGACAGTGGTAGAATGGCTGGTACATGTACAGTGAAACTTGTATATAAAGACCCATGTTATGACTGATACAGTGGTAGAATGGCTGATACATGTACAGTGAAACTTGTATATAAAGACCCATGTTATGACTGATGACAGTGGTAGAATGGCTGATACATTTACAGTGAAACTTGTATATAAAGACCCATGTTATGACTGATGACAGTGGTAGAATGGCTGATACATGTACAGTGAAACTTGTATATAAAGACCCATGTTATGACTGATGACAGTGGTAGAATGGCTGATACATGTACAGTGAAACTTGTATATAAAGACCCATGTTATGACTGATGACAGTGGTAGAATGGCTGGTACATGTACAGTGAAACTTGTATATAAAGACCCATGTTATGACTGATGACAGTGGTAGAATGGCTGATACATGTACAGTGAAACTTGTATATAAAGACCCATGTTATGACTGATGACAGTGGTAGAATGGCTGATACATTTACAGTGAAACTTGTATATAAAGACCCATGTTATGACTGATGACAGTGGTAGAATGGCTGGTACATGTACAGTGAAACTTGTTATGACTGATGACAGTGTAGAATGGCTGATACATTTACAGTGAAACTTGTATATAAAGACCCATGTTATGACTGATGAAAGTGGTAGAATGGCTGGTACATGTACAGTGAAACTTGTATATAAAGACATTTATGACTGATGACAGTGGTAGAATGGCTGATACATTTACAGTGAAACTTGTATATAAAGACCCATGTTATGACTGATGACATTGGTAGAATGGCTGATACATTTACAGTGAAACTTGTATATAAAGACCCATGTTATGACTGATGACAGTGGTAGAATGGCTGGTACATGTACAGTGAAACTTGTATATAAAGACCCATGTTATGACTGATGACATTGGTAGAATGGCTGATACATTTACAGTGAAACTTGTATATAAAGACCCATGTTATGACTGATGACAGTGGTAGAATGGCTGATACATGTACAGTGAAACTTGTATATAAAGACCCATGTTTTGCAGGTTTTACTGCATAATAAATAGTCTATCAGATATGCTAGAACAGGCTTTGCTATATGATTTGAAGTAAAAATATCTTAACACTTTCAACCCCACAGACCATAATAGACTTGTCTAATACAACAAATAATGGCATACCATTAAGGGGTGAAAGTAAAACAAACTGCTAGTGTCATAAAACAATTTGTGATTGGTTTTATATTATTTTTGGGGTTTTTTAAAACTATTTTTAACCCATTTTAGTTTCCACTTTTGCTGTGATTTTTTCAGTAACATTTGTTTTTCATAATTTCGTAACATTTGTATCATCCAGTCACCATTTGTGTGTCTAGTTCTGTATTTTGTGTATGTTCTTGTGTGATGTGCATATGTTCTTGTGTGATGTTTGTATATTAGTGTGTTATGTATGTATATTGGTGTGTTATGTATGTATATTGGTGTGTTATGTATGTATATTGGTGTGTTATGTATGTATATTGGTGTGTTATGTATGTATATTGGTGTGTTATGTATGTATATTGGTGTGTTATGTATGTATGTATATTGGTGTGTTATGTATGTATATTGGTGTGTTATGTATGTATATTGGTGTGTTATGTATGTATATTGGTGTGTTATGTATGTATATTGGTGTGTTATGTATGTATATATGGTGTGATATGTATGTATTGGTGTGATATGTATGTATATTGGGTGTGTTATGTATGTATATTGGTGTGTTATGTATGTATATTGGTGTGTTATGTATGTATATTGGTGTGTTATGTATGTATATTGGTGTGTTATGTATGTATATTGGTGTGTTATGTATGTATATTGGTGTGTTATGTATGTATATTGGTGTGTTATGTATGTATGTTAATGTGTAATAAATATTACTGTATGTAAAGTCCTTACTTGGTTATATATGGATGTGAGACACTGTGAGAAAATACCTAGCACATTCCCTTTTAGCCTACTGTCATGAAAGTCTGATGAGCTAATGCCATACCCCTGGCGTCATTGTCCGTAGACAAAACTTTGACTTGGCCTTTATCTTTTTAACTGCAAGGGACATGACTTTGATATTTCAAATATAAATTCCACTTATGACCAGAGCTTTCATTTGGTATCATGAACCATGAATTTTGACCTGGTAACCTTGAACTATGACCTACTTTTTAAAAAACATTAACCTTGGCTATATCTTTTTAAAAATGGGGGATAGAGCTTGATATTTCACATATAAATTTCTTATGACCATAGCTTTTATTTGATGTCTTGACTTTTGACCAAGTGACTTTGACCTACTTTTGAAAAACATTTCCTTGGCTGTATCTTTTAAATCATGAGTGATAGGGCTTTGATATTTCACACATATATATATATAATTCTTATGAATAGAGCTTTCATCTGGTGTCTTCACCTTTGACCTAGTGACCTTGAACTTGGGATTTGACAAAATTTTCAAACACTTTAGCCTTGGCTTTATCTTTTAAACCATGAGGGATAGAGTTTTGATATTTCACATATAGGTTTCTTATGACCAGAGCTTTCATTTGGTACCAGTGAACATGACCTTGGACTTTGACCTACTTTTTAAAACTTTAAGCCTGAGCCAAAGGAATAAAATATTTACCATACCATGACATTAAAACCTGATCGTTGTAGGTCAAATACCTATTTTGAAAATTTACACCCATTTCCAACAAGCTTTGTTGTCTTCTGACAACTCTTGTTTTTATTGTTTTTAATCATGTGTTGTTAGACTAACTTTCATAAAACACATCTACATGTATACTGAAATCCATATGTCAAAGAACGTTCATTTCAAATACATGTATGTTATTCATTATATCATATTCATATTTCAACTACTAGTATACACTTTGTTATTGCAGTTTTCATTCATGAAACAAAATTGTATTGACAAATTGTTTGATAATACACTTTAAAGTTTTCTTTTCCTTCTCATGTCGTTGTCTGTAAAGAGTTATCTGCCCATTATGTATGTTTACATCATTAGTGATTAGACTTGAGTTAGTGATTTTGCTTGTTTTAATATTGTGTTCTTGTGCAAACAGATTTCAGATGCTGTACTTGTAAGTTAATTGCTTAAATGTTGACATAATATATGGGGACTTATATCAGTCTAGTAACGGACCTTTTACTTGAGATGACAAAATCAGGCCAGTATGGTCCTCTAGCTTAGTCTTCCAGTAACAGCCCTTTAACTTGATATACTTAAGTTAACAGGCTTAACTTGATGTACTTAAGACATCCAGTAACATGGGGACTTGATATAGTTGGTCAGTAACAGCCCTTTAACTTGGACCTTTTACAGTAACAGGATATGATATACTTAAGTTGGTCCAGTAACAGGCCTTTAACTTGATATACTTAAGTTGGTCCAGTAACAGGCCTTTAACTTGACGTACTTAAGTTGGTCCAGTAACAGGCCTTTAACTTGATGTACTTAAGTTGGTCCAGTAACAGGCCTTTAACTTGATGTACTTAAATTGGACCAGTAATTGACCTTTTCCTTGTCATGTCAAAATCAGGCCAGTGTGTGTTCCTTAAACTTGATGTTCCTAAATTGGTTCAGTAACATGCCTTTAACTTGATGTACTTAAATTGGTCCAGTAATTGTCGGCATGTAATCAGGCCTTTGTTCCTTTTTACTTGATGTTCTTAAATTGGTTCAGTAACAGGCCTTTAACTTGATGTACTTAAGTTGGTCCAGTAATTGACCTTTTACTCGGCATGTCAAAATCAGGCCAGTGTGTGTTCCTTTTACTTGATGTTCCTAAATTGGTTCAGTAACAGCCCTTTAACTTGATGTACTTAAGTTGGTCCAGTAATTGACCTTTTACTCGGCATGTCAAAATCAGTGCAGTATGGTCCTTTAACTTGATATGATTTAATCGTTCTAGTGTGTCTAGTTGTCTCTGAACTCAAGGCACTGCTGTCCATTTTTTACGTTTGATAGATAAAAAAAAATCATTTTGTGGTTTCATTCTATCACCTTCACATTCTTTATTTCAGAGCCACCATCATCAAATCCGCCATTCAACTACGAAAATTTCTTTGCTGGAGAAATCAACAAGAAGAAAGAGGACCATACTTATCGCGTGTTCAAGAAAGTGATGCGCAAGGGTAAAGAATTTCCATTTGCGGAAGATCATTCCAGTGACAAAAAGGCGATCACGGTTTGGTGTAGTAACGATTATCTGGGAATGAGCTGGCATCCCAAAGTGACTGGAGCAGTCAGGTTAGCCTGTTCATAAAATAGAAAATGGTTTTAAATGAGTTTACGTGAAAAAAAATTACAGTTAATAAGTAAAAAATTAACATATTTTGTGTGTATCAAACATTGTAAAAATGTTTTTAGAAATCTGCTGATACAGTGAAATCTATCTTGAAAGATCACCGCCTTCTGCCACTGAAATGTGGTCTTAAAAGACAGGTGGTCTCTCAAAACAGGTTTGATGTAAAGGATTATTGAACCAATTGGTTTTGAGAATGTGGTCTCTCAAGACAGGTGGTCCCTTATAACAGTGGTCTCAAGACAGGTTCCAATGTTTTGGAAAGTACCTGAAATGCCATTATATATGTAAAAACCTTACTTACATGAAGGCATTGACATCCAGCTCTGTTGTATTGTAACTGTACTGTGGTATAATTCTACAGGTTGTGATTTTCAGTTTTAGCTCACCGACACAAAATGTCTGGGGTCATATGGACTGTGTGTCTAAATCATTGATTTTCAGAAGATTCCATTGTATTTCAGGGGTTGATAGGTTAAGTACATTTTTTCACATCAGCTGAATCACTCTCATTTTAAATCATTGGGACTTTAAGTCAGGAGAGCTGATATAAAACCCCTTTTGTCATTGTTAGTGTTCCCGTAAAAAACCTTCAACCTGGTCTATACCTTATGAACAATAAAGGATAGAACTTTGGTATTTCACATGTAGATTCCACGTGAGATGTATCCAGTGGTACCTTGAGTTTTTAACTATTGATCTTGACCTTTGAATTTGACCCACTGATCAGAAACCTTAACCCAGTCTATATCTTTTGAGTTATACTGGTGCAGGACCTATTCTCGGACAGAAATTGAGGTTTTTACTGAATATCATCAGTTCAACTGATAGAATTGCTTTGAAATTTTGTATCACAATAGGTTACCTATAGATTCAATATAATTTGATAAATTTTGGTGGAAAATACAAAACAAAAAGTGAATCATTTAAAAAACCTAACCTGAATGCCGCAATCGTGATGCAGGAGGACCTTCGGACAGAAGTAGTATTTATGTTGAGCTGGTGATGCCACTTCCCTCCCAGCTTGTGTTGCACAGTATGATAGAAAGATGACCTATTACAATGTTGTAGTGGAATTATTAATCGTAATTTTTGTAACATGTTTCAATCAATGTTTAAAGTCCGACGATGTATTAAAAATATCTGGAAAAATCTTGTTCATTTACATGCAAAGAGAAGTGTCTGACAATAGATACTGTCCGAGAATAGGTCTCGCACCAGTAAGAGATTTGATATTTCACATCCAGATTCCTTGCAGTTAGCTCTTTTAGTTAGTACCACAACGTTTGACTGTGTTACCTCAATAAAATCATTTGACCTGCTTTTTAAAAGATTTTAACCTTGACGTTGTTGAGTAGATAAAATCATTTGACATGCTTTTTAAGATTCGAACCTTGCCAATAATTTTATAAATATAAGGAGTAGATAAAAAGCTTTGATGTTTATCACATGCATTCCTTATTATTAGCCCTTTCAATGGTACCATGACCTTTGATCTTATGACCTAGATATTGCAATTTAACCTTCTATTCAAATCAATCATAATAACTGAGATACAATGCTATCACCAGCAAGTTGTCTTGTCTTCTGACAATTCTTTTCTTTAACACTTACTTGGTATCTCATTTTGGCTTGGAACTACAGGTTAACTCATCAATCCCTGAAAAACAATGGACTCTTCTGTAAATCAATGACTTAGATTAGTCCAAATGTGTCTTTAAGGGGTGAATGAGTTAAAATATTGGTGACAAAATACCTTGTAACCATTTACATCTGCATCACTTGGGTGATCTGTTGCAGTCTTTTGTCATCCTGCATTGTGCATAAACATTTGAATATTTCTAACTTTTAAAAGTCACACTGTACCAACTTTGATTTTTTTTATAACAAGGTTAAGGGTCAAAACATTGTCAGTTTCACTATCATATTTACTTACAGTACATCACAAAAAAGCCTTAACTCAGTAACCCCTGAAAAACAATGGATTCTTCTGTAAATCAATGACTTAGACAAGTTCAAATGTGTCTGATGGGGTAAATGGGTTAGATAACATAACATTTTTTTGTACATTCCAATGCTTTTTTTCTGTTTTAGGACGTGGAACGTTGATGCTGATATTTGAAGCTTGAAGATCTTGAAATAATTTGTGATGAACTAGAACAATTTCTGATGTTTTGCTTAATTCTATTCTCATTTTAGCGATGCCCTTCACAAGCATGGTGCCGGCGCTGGTGGAACAAGAAATATATCAGGGAATTCACCTCTTCACGAGGAACTAGAGAAAGAACTTGCATCACTTCATGAGAAAGAGGCAGCCCTTCTGTTCACATCCTGTTATGTTGCCAATGACACTTCATTGTACACGTTAGGGAAAGCCATACCAGGTATATACTTGGGAAATCAACTTTTAGACTAACAAAATTGAACCTTGCCAACCCTACAGACAATAAATAGACTGGTCTGAAACACTAGAAAGGAACATACCATTGAGATACTTGGAAGTGAAAGGGTTAATAAGTGATATAAAAAGAATGAAACAAAAGAAAAAGAAACACCTGCAGTGAAACTTGTATATAAAGACCCCCTAGGTACACAACAAAACCAATCTTTATAGGGATGTGGTCTTGATAGAGAGGTTGATTTGTACACAAATGGTACTATTGGGGAGAGTAAAGAAATGGTCTTTATGACCATGTGGTCTTTATACACAAGGGGTTGCTAATGCAGGTTTTACTGTACATGTATCTAAGACAAAAATTTTAGGCTTGGATAAATTAATTTTCAGCAAGTGAATAAATAAAGAAAACAAAAGTCTATCATTTTGAATTTTTCTGTCACACTCAACAATTTTTCAGTTATATAGTAGCAGCTAGTTTTTAATCTTGGGAGAGAGAACTGGTTACAGTGTACTCAGAAAGATACCAACGTCCTTCCACAAGTAAACTGGCAAACTTTCTCACAAAATCAGCTTAGGTTCCAGCGGGGCTTGAACCTGCTCTGACCAGATGTGAGAGACTTCATGGTTAAAGTGCCACAGAATGCCCACAAATGTCTAGACAAAAACAATTTACCTTTAATTAATTTGATTTCAGGTGTTCATATGTTTTCTGATGCTGGTAATCATGCCTCCCTAATTCAAGGAATCAGGACATGTGGTTCTCCAAAACACATATTCCGGCACAATGATCCCGAACATCTGGAATTTCAGCTGAAGAAAGTGAGCACCAATGTTCCGAAGATTGTTGTATTTGAAACTGTACATTCCATGACAGGTAATACGAACATATTCTTATTACAATTTGATCTTCAGAATGTGTATATCACTGTGTCCAGTAATTAGAAGCATCTGATAATAAGACACGCCTGATAATTGTTAACAAAACACAGGTGCGGATTTCACTTCAATAAAAATATGCGAAAAATAACTCTTTGGACTTGTAAAGTACTTTAATCAGTGATCGATTGCAATAAAAAACAAGTTAAGATTCCTAGACACAGATGCATTGGATGCATATAACAGAAGGTCAGCATGATAATTGACCATTTGCAAAAAGCCCGATATGTCATCTTTTGCCAGACTTTTTCAATATGACTTCACAAATAAATTGTGTTGTCAAATGAAAGTGTGATTATGACGTCACCGAAGATCGACATTAAATGCATGTAGTTCACATTATAATCAATGTGTCAGACATTTGGAGATAGGTCAGCTCAGTGCTACAAGATTTTTATTTCTACAAATTCTAATTACCTGTAATCATTTATTCATACTTTTGAAGACTGAATCAAACTAATATTTGTCATAAAAAAGTTACAAAATTAATTAATTTTTCTTCTATTAGTATATTACACAATTTGGCGCATTTGTTTGTAGGTGCAATATGCCCGCTGAGTGAAATGTGTGATGTGGCTCATAAGTACGGTGCTCTGACGTTTGTTGATGAGGTACATGCTGTTGGTTTATATGGGGACCATGGTGCTGGTGTAGGGGAAAGAGATGGCTGTATGGATAAAATTGATATCATCTCTGGTACACTAGGTAAGTGTTTCCATGGTGATGACTTTATGAACTTTAAAATGTAATAGTAAAATGATGGTTTTTGTTTTTAGCTGAAAGGCTCAAGTGCTCAAAATCCAAGGCTTGAGTGAGCTATATGTGATAATGCTTCGTCAGGCATAAACATTTCACATTTTCAACTTTGTCTGCAGAACCACTTGTTGGATATATTCTATAGATAAATTGATGGATAGATTCTGTAAATTTGGAAATTTTGATTTGGATGGTGGGAATCTTAGCAAAGTATGCAAATAATTTGCATATTTGACAATAGCATGAACGATTAAGTAAATAAAGATAGGTACTACTAGATATTCTATTACTGCTTTTTTATTTCTGTATATACTGTAAATTAACTTTTACAAAAAAGATTTTGCATAGAAAAATCACATAATTAAACCCAGTGAAAATATTTGTTTATTGTATAAAATTCAGGGATTGTTACAACTGTAAGAAAATTAAAAAGTACCGAGGATTTAGAAGTTTTGTTTATCATCCAGGGTTTTAAGTTAGCACTGGTCTGCTGCTGACCTCTGGCCAGTAATTAATAGAACAGTTCATTAGATTTCTCATCTTTTCTGGCCCCATTGTCCAGTAAAAGAAAGAGTCTGAGTGCTCTTTTCAGTTATTGTTACAGATATGTAAATCTTACAAAATACTCTATCTCAACTTAAATACATACTGAATATATCTTGTCTCATCTTCACATGTAGTTGGTTATTCTGTATCTAAATATATAAGGAAATTAATTCTTTGGAGTTATTTGTGGGCCAAAAGAAGTCTGATGGGGCTAGTAAGTTTTTACGCTACTAGCCATGTGGACCACTTGGGAAAAACGTTAAAAGTCAAGCCCTGTCATGACACTGTATTTTAATTTTGTTTGTATATCTTGCAGGCAAAGCTTTTGGCAATGTAGGAGGTTATATCGCCAGCACCGCCAATACTGTCGACATGATCAGAAGTTATGGGTCAGGATTCATATTCACAACTTCATTGCCACCGACAACCTTGTCTGGTGCCATAGCTTCCATTAGGGTAAGATGATTTATTTTATATTTGACTCATCAAAGCCCTGAAAAACAATGGACTCTTCTGTAAACAAATTACTTACACCATTTTTTTTTTTTTTTTTTTTTACCAAAAAATCAAAACATTGTATTATCAACTAGTTTTATACAGCAAGACCAAATTTTGATTTTCATTACCCCTTGGTCACCCAGGTGATGTGTTGTGATCTGTTGTCTTCTGGGGTTGTACAGGGGCAGGTCTTTCATGAACCTTTCTGAACATTTTAAGCTTTTCCGGGGTGGTCGAGTTTCAATACAACATTTACAGACCAAAGTTTTATATCAAAGCAGGTTGTCCAAATGTGGTCTTTCCTAACCTGAAATCTTTTATAGCAGACTTGCCTTAAAGATAAATTCCACTAAACCAACATAAATATTGATATACAGTGGATCCTGTATTAAAAGGTCACCTGTCTTGTGAGACCACTTGGTCTGAAAACCATTTGATTAAATAATATTTTAAATAAAACTCCTTTTGAAAAGATCACCTGTCTTGAGAGACCATATATCAGTGGTACATGTGATGGTCGCCCAAGACAGGTTCACCTGTTTGTAATTTTAGTCCTGTGAAATCTTACCTGGAAATAAGTTAAATGCAAAACGACGTCACTTGACCCAAATTCTTGTACTGGTGAAACCTGGCATTCCAATAGATACCTGGAAGTGTAAATCCCTGCTTCTGTAGATTGTTAGAGTAACACAAAAATTGTTGTCAAACCGTCATTCAGAGACATTTTTATTGTATTATATTATTTTCAAATCATTACAGGTGCTCAAAAGTAGCGAGGGTGTCATGTTGAGACAGAAACATCAGGCTAATGTGCATTATCTGCGTGAGAAATTACTGGATACTGGCATCCCAGCACTTCACTGTCCAAGTCACATCATTCCCATTCATGTAAGTAATCTTGTGGAATAACCAGATCCACAAATATATTTCTATGTTTCTTTAGATTCATATAATCTTTATCGCCCTGGAGGGTAAGACAGAAAAATCTCATCCCAAGGAGCAAATTTACTTAATGTCTAGCCCAAGGAGCAAATTTACTTAATGTCTAGCCCAAGGAGCAAATTTACTTAATGTCTAGCCCAAGGAGCAAATTTACTTAATGCCTAGCCCAAGGCATCCATGGAGGGCTAGGCATTTAAGAATCTTGTCCTGAGGGTTGAGATTTCTCTGTCGTGTCTGCCAAGGGGAGGAAATGATTATTTTTCTCCTATCTGCTAATGATACATTTGTGTATTCCTGTTGATATTTTAGTACATGAATGGAATTATAATAAATTTCCAGGTCATTGTGCACAGCCTTTCTACACACTAGGGTAGAAATAAAGAGATGATAAGTTGACAAAATGGTCCAAGATGGGAGAAATAATTCCCAACTTCTTGATGTCATGTTGATTTGCCCAATGTTATCATCTAGCATACATTAAAACAAAGCATCTATGAAAACCCTCTTTACTGATTTTTATTTGTCTTAAATTTTATTTTTTTCAGGTTTTGTTAAACTTTGATATTTTGAGAAAGTCATAATTAAAAATGGGCTTCCATAATGCATTGATTAAATCATTATACATGTATGTAATAATCATTAGATATGTAGATTAAAGTGTAACTGGATTTCATAAGATATATTTCATTAGGCCATATTATTTGAGTCAATTATGTGGCCAATTGCAATGTGGACCATATGTTATATATTGAACATTTTCAAATTCTTATCATTAAAAATTACTTCACCGGTTAACTTCAACTTTTGGTATCAGGGGTTCAAAAATAATCATGCATTTCAGGAGAGTTGACCAGTAAAGCCATTGTCGTCACTCGTTAATACTTCACTTGGTTGAAATACTATATAGAGTAGGAATCTATACATGTAATTAATTTAAGTGATGCTCTTTGGTATTTATATTATGTCCTTGTTTTGCCTGGTAAACAGATATTGCATATAAAGTACCATATACACAATGCTATTCGACTCGTCGGAGTGATAGGCAAAGAATGTGACATCATTCTACTTCTTGACTCTTACATCAACACAACACATACAGTATACTTTAAAATCATGTACATATACTGTACGTGTATTAATTTTAGCGGTATTCTAATATTAGAGGTTTTCACGCTCAAGTCATTGCGCTAAATCAAGGTTACTGCTTAACTTGCTCAATCCTGTCATTCTGTATTTTTGTATACACGACAAAGCTAATGAAATTAATTGCGCGAATTTTAAGATTGTGCTAATAAGTCTATACCCATGAGAGCGCTAAAAAATGAATGTGTTAATTTAAATGCACATACAGTATACTACAGCAAACAAAACCCCATAGAAAGACTTTAACTAAATTTGAAATAATACTGTAAAACATGCGTGAAATGTATTGATGAAAAGGAACTATAGTTACATAGTAACCACTCCTATCGTGATTTCCAATCCATTCTTTTTTTAAAAATGTACCATATGGATTATCAGAAAGATGTAAATATAAGTTTTGATTATCATATTGACTGTGCATACGTTAGTATGAACACAATGGGAAAGGAACATATTCTTTATGAAGCGCTAACACAGCATTGAGTATGTTCCTTTTCAACTGTGTTCATACTAATGTATACACAATCAAAATGATAAGCGATTTGTCAGTTAAGTTTTCTTCAGATAAGTGATGGCTGTTTAATCTTTTTTATTAATTAAATTTTAAATTTTATGAATTGATATTTCAACAGGTTGGTGACCCAGCCCTTTCGACCCACTTGTCCAGCGAATTGATGAATAAGCATGACATTTATGTGCAGGCCATCAACTACCCGACAGTTGCACGTGGACAAGAACGTCTGAGGGTGGCACCGACACCACATCATACAAAAGCCATGATGGACCACTTTGTATCCTCCATTGTTAGTGTCTGGGAGGCTAATGGTCTGGAGTTGAATCGGGAAACCTCCGTTTGCCCGTCGGAATGCGAGTTTTGTCAAAAGCCACTTGGATTACAGATACTTCAAGCTGCCGAAAAAGTTTGCCAGCGTTCTAACTGCACTTATGCTTCTCTTCAGAGCAAATTGATCCCAGCTCTTACCGCCAACAACTAATACAAGGGTGACATCATTCGTTCAGCCTGTTGATCCGGATTGGACAAAATATGCTTAATAAGTGTATTCAATTCATAGATATGATGTAGGTCTTTCACATGTTCATACTTTTAATGAGTCTTTCAGTGTAAAAGATATTTATGTTTGTTTAGCATTGGCTCCCTTTGTTAGGAATTAAGTATAAAGGTCATACAAAAAAAAATCACAAAGTGATGATTTTTATCTCACCTTTATGAAGATTTGTTATTGGGTGAGGGGTGGGGTGTGCTATCGCCTGTTGATGGTGTCCAGTTAAGATGATTGGTTGAGGTCAGGTT
This sequence comes from Atrina japonica, assembly GCA_030159075.1. Classification (NCBI taxonomy): domain Eukaryota; kingdom Metazoa; phylum Mollusca; class Bivalvia; order Pterioida; family Pinnidae; genus Atrina; species Atrina japonica. The sequence continues at coordinate 359,014 of BROG01000355.1, forward strand.
TTCCTACTTCTACAGCTCATATATACATCAACTAAACTTGCATGACATATCCGTCTTATGGTTCTTAGCACATGTTTTGCATCATATGTTGTGTTTTGGGCTTAGTCTATTTTTAATGATGTAGTTAAAAAAGATTGGTGGAGGTCAGTTTAATTGGGGGGGGGGGGGATATATAATGTGTTGGTGTCATGTGAGCTTTGTAATCTTTGATCACTACATTTTTTTTTCTTTTATCAGTTTGTCACCTTGAATACACACAATTAATTTTGTTATCAAAAGAGCAATGGAGATTTTTCTTTTTGTCATTTTTCCATTCCAAAAAATATTTCAAATAAAATAGAACCTATCCTTAGATAGCAACAGCTAACATTTCAAAAGCCTATTTGAAAGCAAATTGCTGATTTTTCAAGCAGAATATAGATCTATTATGGGTATCTCATCAGATTAAATTAAGAAATAACTATACAATTAATTGACAAATCAATTAAGAAATAACTAAACAATTAATTGACAAATCAATTAATAAATAACTATACAAATTAAAAAACAAATCAATTAAAGAAATACTAATCTATCGGTACAGTCAAACTGAGTAATCACAAGACAATTTTGCGTCAAGTGAAACGGTATACTCCATTTTTACTTTGACGTACTGTACTTGAATATCTGAGCCCAGCACCGTAAAATTTTAAAAATTACTCAAGTCTAAGAATATTCTCAACTTGACTTGCTTAGCCAATCATATTTCAGGATTAACCAAAGTTGATTAAAAGTTTTAGACTTAAGTCATTCTTAAGTTTTATGTTGCCAGGTGCTGTTCTTGGTTGCTGTGGTTATTTTTTTTTACAAAGTGATGGATGTAGTCAGAGGGTAACCACCAAGCTACTGGAACTAATACTGAATACCGTACAAGTAATTCTTGGTGGTGGGTTTTTATGATTGTAGATTTCGCACACTGATATTTTAAGTAAAATTGGGAGTTCCCGGTGACAGACTCTTGTTGATTTTTTATTTGTTTCATTTTCATTTTATCCTAGGAGCAAAAATCTCAAAACAAAATTGATAGGTGTTGCATTCATCTTGCAGGATGTAAAATATTTCTATTGTAAGAGAAAAAACAAGCATGATTTTAAAGTCAGGTAAGAATTGTTGGGACTTTTTTGGGAAACTGGAAATAATGTTTGTAAGATTGGCGTCGTGATAGTTAGAATTTGATTCTGTAAATTGTTTACTCTATCTCGGAAATCTTTCTTAGAGATGGTTGTGTAATGTTTTCATAGATATTTGTATACAAATATGGTGGAACCTATTTTGAAAGACCACCTGTTCTGCCACTAAAATTTGGTCTTACAAGACAGGTGGTCTCTCAAAAGAGGTTTAATATATAGGGTTGTTTGAAACATATTACACATTTATGTATAGATGTTTGACCAAGCAAGTTTCAAAATGTGATCTCAGAGGTCAGGTGGTCTTTTTATAAGAGTGGTCTCTCAAGACAGGTGTTTTTTTTTATAAGAGTGGTCTCTCAAGACAGGTGGTTTTTTTTATAAGAGTGGTCTCTCAAGACAGGTGTTTTTTTTATAAGAGTGGTCTCTCAAGACAGGTGGTTTTTTTTATAAGAGTGGTCTCTCAAGACAGGTTCCTCTGTACTAGGTTAACGCTCACAAGGTATAACAAGATAACTTCAAATTTGCAAGGTTTAATATTTATGCTCTTTGGTATAAAGTTCAAACTGTCTCAGATGGTTGGAAAAAAATAAAAAATACCTTGATACTTCATGTAAAAATTGACATCTTAGGGGGAAAAGTTAAATTTTTTTATTTTTTTTTGGGGGGGAGGTTGCATCTTTTGAGGGCAGTGATAAAATTGCCTACACCTTTTAATGTAAAATATATGCCATTTTTGTAAAAATGTAATCAGTTATATATCATGATATTTAAAGTATAATGTATGTATTGCTGAAGTCACACTAAATGAGACACACTCGCTTACAAAGCCACTCAATGACTGACACAAAGTTTTTTTGATAGTCTCTTATGTGAGGCACAGGACTTATTTAATATTCATTAAGCAATTTTCAAGAGACTGAATATTTGCGGTTTTAAATGTGAAATGGTCTCATAGGCAAATTGGTATTTAGGCAGGGTTCCAGTGTGTGTGTATATACATATTATATTACCGTTTTAATACTTTAGGTCACTGGATTGTCTTGCCATCTGAGTCACACAGCTGACCTTTGACCTGTGTGGTGATTTGTTGCTATTGGTCATTATGTAGCACATTGTCCAGAATTTGTTTTCAATATTTGTAAGATAAAGGTACTCCAATACCGTAATTGTCTTCAAATTTAGTATATAGAATATTTTAGATAAGGGTATAAAAAATATTGAATTTTGTGACCCCTAGGTCAAAGATTTGGTAGGTGACATGCGACCTCTGGTGACCTATAATTTTCTTTTGACCTCTCTGTATACATGTATATTCTGCATAATGTATTTAAAAGTACTATTAAGCTTGAAAGCTGAAATTTATAGAATATTAAACTGACAAAGCATTATGATTTTGTAGATATTTAGATTTCATTTTATTTTCACCCAATACTGGTCATACATACCATTTGTATACAAGTTTACTTTACTTAATAGTTTGTAATGGTTGAAATATCAACAAAAAACTTGTCCGAGTTATCTGACCGTGACATTCTGGTCTATTTATAGACGACATTCTGGACTATTTATAGACAACATTCTGGTCTATTTATAGACTTGGCATTTGTATTTTGCACTGTCGTTATTCTATTAGATCGCTATTAGTCATCTAGAAGAATTGATATTTATTTTTGTTCATCTACTGGTAATATATTGATACTTACAGTAAATAAAGTTTTAAACATTTAGCCTTAATGTTGTTGTTCATTATTAGTCCTCAGCTGGTGAAAGCTAGGGGAGGACTCAAGGTTTTCAACATTTAGCTTCAATGTTGTTGTTTATTATTAGTCCTCAGCTGGTGAAAGCTAGGGGGGGACTCAATGTTGTTGTTTGTTATTAGTCCTCAACTGGTGAAAGCTAGGGGAGGATTCAAGGTTTTGTCTTTATCTGTCTGTCAGTTTATCAAGTTAAGATTTTGGTTAAAGTTTTGTAATTGCTTATCATTCACTTACCGTATTCAACCCAATACGCATCCTGGGTGCAAAAGAAAAAAAGGGGGAAAAGGGGCGGGCCCTAATTGGGAGCAATTAAGAGTCAAATTGATATAAATCAGTTAAAGGCACAGTGGTAAAATTATTTTAGTTACCGTATTACCAAGGACACCTATAGATATTCTTCTGTTATTTGGGGGGTCCACATCTCCTCATCTATACCAGCTAGAAAAGATTCTGAGTCATGAACAAAAAGTGAGTAAATGTGAACTATAGGGAAGGGGCACTTATAAGAACATGGGCACTTATTTGGTAGAATACGATAATGATTTCACATGCAGGTGACATACAATGATTCATCAGTACACTTAAAATACTGAATACTTCTTACTTACTGTCTGTTAACTGATGGAATTGGGAGACCACTGTGGCCAAGTAGTCAGACTATTGCGCTTTAAACCACAAAGACTCGCCTCTAGTCACTGGAACCTAAGCTGATTTTGTGAGAAGGTTTGCCAGTTTATTTGCGGAAGGTTGGTGTTCTCCCAGGTACATTGGAATTGGATTCTCTCTTCCACCATTAAAAACTGACTGCCACCATATAAGTTTAACTGAAATTGAATAGATGAGTGTAGTTTAAAAAAAGAAAAAAAATTGTGGAATCTCGGAGACAAATGTTATTGCTCATAGCTAACTAGTGGTATGAATGACTAACAAGCAGATGGTCAGCGATTCAATTCCCAGTACTGGGTCTTACCTGAAATAATAAAAAGGTGACCGTTCCTTGACCAGATACTGGGCGTAAAAAGTGCAAGTCACAGATCCTGCAGATTAGATATGAAGCCATTATCCTGTATCACAGCAGTCATTGCATATTAACTCATCATCCCCTATGGTCACATTTAGACTCATCCAAATCAATTAAAAGGACAGTGTACTATCATAATTCAGGGATGAACAAGTTTATATTGCATGTAAAATTATTGTAAAAGTTTTATACTAAATCATATACTCCTGAATTCTGTCAATGAATTTTACTTTTCTTTAAACTTATTGAGTCCAAATGTGGCTAGAGGTTGATAAGTTAAAGAACCTCATTCCATAGGCATATCACGGGTCAAAATGTGTCGCATTTAATTACCGATAGTTGATGATGTCGTCATATCCAGCTACTCAATGTGATTGAAGAACCACTCATTGTCGCCAGTGTTATAGAGACTCCTGCTTGAATGGGCCATGGGCCCAATGGACAATGTATGTACACAATGTCGAAAAGTGATAGGCTGTGTACACCGTTAGGTGAAAAAAACAATTCCACAGACTGGGCCTTCTCAGCCTGATGTTTGACATGCCTCCAATCAAAATTGTATTAAAAAATAAATGCTTTGGGGCAGGCCCTTTGCAAAAGGAAATGCCATTTGATAACATTAAAAAGCCATTTCTTAAGAACCATTGATTAACCATTGAAGAGCCATTTTTTTCACATTGATTCACAACGTCATTGAAAGCCATTACTTTATCCTTATAGTACCATTGGAACACCATTAAACTTCCATTTTATTTAACCATGCTTTTAAAGTCTCATCTGAAAGACAGGAAACCAACCTGCCGCCGGCTGGACTCAAACTCAGGACCTCACGATCAAGAGTCGAGCGCGCTACTGATTGAGCCAGTTCGGCTCTGTAATATACATGTAATTAAAAATATCTGTAAATACAATGTCAAATAAAATTACTATATAGTTAATTATACATAAACAATGTTGTCCATGTCACTACCATAAAAATGATAAAAAGCCTTCATATATATATATATATATATATATATATATATATATATATATATATATATATATATATATATATATATATATATATATATGGAATTATCTCCCCTTATTCTCCAATCATATATATTTACATTACATGTACATGTAGTATGTTTTACTTTATCAATTCATGTAAGCGTAAGTCCATTAACTGCAACTGATTTAAAAATAATCATTTTTTATATAAATATGAAGAAAATATCAATGGAATGGTTACCTGTTTTTGGAACAAGGTGTGCCCAGCTGTTAATTTAAATGTCTTCAGTCTTATACATGTAAGATTGCTGCTGTCTTTTATAAAATTCAGAACAATGTTTAAAAGAAGTGAAATAAAATTTAAAGAACTATTGGTCATTTCACTTCACATAAGCAGTCACATGTATCTAAATAACCGTACAGGTGAAATTACCTCATATAATTACTTCTAATGATGAATTAAATGAAAATGATTTATAAGTTGTTATTTACAATGACAAATGAAATCTCAGTATCTGTAATATAATCTTTATTTTAATATAGATATATATGAAGTATCACCATTTGTCAGTGAAGTACAATAAATCTTGACCTGTGCTATGGACTGATGCCAATGCATTGTGTTCTTGGCACTTTTTTATTGTCACTCACAGAATATTGTTTTTTTTTGGGGGGGGATTGTTAATTATAATATTGAAAATAACTCATAACTTCAATTTTTATAAAAATACAAAGTTATTCAATAGACGTCTCCATAAGACGCAAGTAAGGAGAAAATTTGACAACATGATTTCCGGAACAAGTTTCCCACATCATTTTATATATATTTTGTGGTAACACAATATCCGGTTTAGATTAATGATAACATCGAAATGTCGTAAATGAAAGATTTAGCATCCGGATCACCATAATACAACATCCTTAAAGTTGTTCGTGGTTCAAGTCGTCGATAGATATATCAAAGTAAGTTTAAATGTAAATGTCAAGGGTTTTCAAACTCCTTAGTCTCCGACTCAGACTATCATCACTTTCAGTTTCACTTTCACAATTTTTTGACACAAATATCGGGTGTAAACAGTAAAGTTATGTGTCATTGAGGCCTTTCATATCGTTTCGGATGATAGGCCTAATTTGTTTCACTTCACAAATGATGTCTTGTTAATTTAGATCCTGTTAAATTTATTTTGTAGCACAAAAAATGCCCTTAAACATCTTGATGGTGTAGAAATTTGATGGTGTAGATGTGTCGTGGTCCCATCATCAGGTTGATCACCCCCCCCGTCGGTTATTCCGGTGTCATGTAGAAAAGTGACCTGCATAGAAAAACTACACGGACTCATTATTTTATGTAGAAATCATACCCGGGCAGTAGTAGAAAATTAACACATACCTGTAGAAAAATGACCTGGGTTACGGATTTAGGAAAGTGCATAACAAAGAGAATATGTATTATTGGTTTTTGACACGCAAATACCATTTGGAATTTCATATTATGGAATCATGTAATGACTCAGTGATTGAGAACTTTGATTGATCATCACAACCACTCATCTCCTAGATGCTGGATTGAATCCTGCTCGGTGCAGTTGAATTTGACATAAGACTTTTCTCCGTCTCATGTAAGAAAGTTACTATGAAGTTATTGCAGATCATCGTTTGTTTCTGGCTACTCTGGTTCACTCTGCCACTGAAACTAGAATGTTCCATATATGACCTGTGTTATGATGTAAATTTTGAATCTACTGGGTGGGTGTAAATACAAAATACATTATACCTATACCACTATTAACTTATTTTGTATTCATTTGGAAACTGTAGATTTTAACTTAACAATCATGCATACACAATATGAAGGACATTTGGTCAATTGTTGATAAAAACAAGACTTTAGATATGTAGGCCTACCAACTTTTGTTTTTTATATGCGGTGGGATGTCTGTGGATCCTACTCCTAGTCCATTTCATTTGCAAACACGATTATGCGGCTTAACTGTTAACATGGGAATACTTCCTTCCAAATTTGATCACAAATGAATAAATTAGCCACTGGTTCTAGAGATTAAGTCCAAAATATTTATAAAAACATATTTGAACACTTATATTGTGTACTTATTTAGGTGCCTGTAACCTTGATCTTTGACCCCAAAACCTTTCTCAACAATCCTGAATAATTCCATACAGTTTTCCCCATGTCTTTGTACACAAAATGTTAATCAGTTTTTAATTAATAAGTCATTTATTAAAATTGTACCGTTTATTATTTGAAGTGCCTATTCAAGGCTCATTTATGAACATACATGTAATTTGTTTTTATTCCCAAACTTAGTAGAAATTGACTTAACCAAATTTATGTTTTTTAGTGGGCAATGGGTCCTCAGATCATTATGAGGCCTTGTATGCATGTTATATGCGTTGATGTTTCTTTTCGTTAAAATCTAGGGGGGTAAATTTTCTATTGGGGGGTCACTATTTCATAGGACGAATGACAGAAAAATTGGAGAAGGTCACTTTTCTATGACTACCTTGGTAAGATTTCTATCATAGAAAAGTAAACCCGGGTAAGATTTCTATAGTAGAAAAGTGACACCATCATTTCTACAGCAGGTTAATTTCTCACATTACACCTGCTTAGTCCCCTACAATCTGCAGTTGTGCAGCGGCTGGGTTGATCAAGTCCCAGCCTGGAACCACCGTCTTTTATAAAAACTATTAAAAATATGGTTTTTTTTTCATCATTAAGTCTACAGCTAATATTTTGCCAGTGATATATTTTGTACATCCCATTATTTATATGGTTTATAATGTATAATGCATCATTTTTTTGTTTTTGTTTACTAACATGGTGCTGAAACTAGTAGAAAGAATTAAAGCCATGATAGAACTTGTACAATCAACTGTATATACATGTAGATAAACAATACACATGCAGTAGAAATTCGATGAGTCAAACTTCAATGAGTCAAATTTCTCGATGTTTCAAACTATTCACAAAGTTCTGAAAAAATTAGTCATTTAACGCTACTTATAAACATTTTATAATTCCAAATTTGATGAGTTGAATTTCTAGATGTTTCGAATGATTTTTTTTGGCCCATGACTATAAAAAGCAACAAAAATTCTTACGTATAATTCGTATTATGTGTATGAAATTGCTGCATGATAATTCTTATTCTTTTTATAGACACTCATTGTTATAATTTTATGAAAATTAAGTTAAAGTTATCACTAATTATTAATCAGAATGACTGTTTATGTCTTAAATGCTTTTGAAGCAGTGATATATACCTTGTAGAACCTTTGAAACTAAAAACGTATGGTTCTAGGTTATCATCCATGAGTCAAAGTCCCGACGTTTCAAACGTTTCTAAGTGGTCCCTTGAAATTCAACTCATCGAAATTCTACTGAATATACAGTGTATATATATAAAAGTAACAATAATGATGTATGAAAATACAACGTACATCAGAACCTCACCTAAAGACCACCTAACATTTCAAACTATAAATTTTTAGTCTCTTGATAGATATCTAATGAAAAAAGAACCTCACTTAAGATACCACCTCAGTAATCAGACCACTTTGAGTCAGTCAGTTAGGAGGTCTTAATAGTAAGGTTCCACTATACATTACAGGGATTAATATCATCAACATGCGAATCCAGTAAAATGCCCCATTTCCAACGAAAAATCTGCTATGTTTTTTCCCAATTTGGAGAAAAAAATTTCCAATTACATGCGTGTTCACCGTGTAGCTCACTAAGTCTTTTAAATTTAGTATACAAAGGAAAAATTTATGACTTAAAGTACCACTCAATTAAAACATCCTTGTCTTCAGATGAAGTCCATGTTGTCAGATAAATAAAAAAAAAATAAATGAATCTCAAGTTTTGTATCTTTATTTTTATTAGTAAAATGACCATAGTTACATTTTCTTTTACTAAATTTAGCCCATTGCGATGTAAAATTCCAATTAAATTAAACTCCAGTAATACATGTATCTTGAAATAAGAGAAGCTAATCTGGCCTTTTTAAAAACTGCATTCATACTTTTACAGTGTTCTGCTGGACATTGGTGAATCTCTAATTATTATATTAGCTCATAGCTGTTTTTTTTGTTTGTTTTTTTTCTTTTTTTTTCTATTTAGTTTTTTTTTTTTTTTTTTTTTGTTAATTTGTATTATTATAATTTTAAGGAATGTTGTCTTAATTTTATGTTGTTTTATATTTCTTTTAAATCACTAAAAAAGGCAATTTTTTATCATTTCATATTTTGATACCGCAAAACAGCGAAAATATATCAGCCACTTTCATAATGTCCATTGAAATCCAACATGTTCACAATACAATCTCTATACATTTGCCTATATATATATATATATATATGGGAGACTTACTGCTTTTGTTTGTTTTTCTTTCAGAAATGTTTTAAGAAGAAAAAAATATTGCAGCTGAAAACAATCATAGCATTTGAGCAGAGCGACCTTATTTGATTACAGTCATGTTTCGCAATAAAAACACTGAGGTGCGACAGAGGAGCATTAGCACTAACACAGATCTTCCATTTGTGGCTCCCAAGGAAAATAAATTCAACTTAGATGATGTAAGATACATGTATATTTTAAAATTATAAGTTTAGAGATGACGAGAAATTCAATGGAAAAATTAATAGAGCGCAGCTCGAATGGCTCTTGTTCGCAAATTGAACTTATTGATTAGAAATTACCCAAAATGTAATGTTATACTATAGTCTCATTTACTTTCTCCGTGAACACTGAAAAATCAACTTCTAAAAAAGTTTGAAAACGAGGTATTTAACTACTGTATTAGCAAACGTTATGCAGACTAAGTTCATGGTAACACCGGAATTGTTAATTATGTTCTAAATATTTGACGTCATAATTGAACTGTTATTTTTGGGGATAGGTGTTGCCCAGCTGAGACAGGATGGATTCTCAATGAATGCTTTTTCCCCGCATGTGTAAAAGAAATAGCTACGCTCTCTTCCAAGGCATTGCCTTAGTTCATATTATGAAATAAGAAAAATAAAAACCTATTTTTTAAAGGTCAAATGAGCAAACCTAACCCAAATATATTTTTCACCATGTCAAGAAATATGGTATTTTATGGCCTGTAGGTCAATATTTTTTTTCTCCAATATTGTGACCTTAACCTATCCACTGCATATATATATATATATATATATATATATATATATATATATATATATATATATATATATATATATATATATATATATATATATATATATATATATGATCAAAATATTTGATATTTTTTTCTGTAAATTAAACAAGTAAACTGGCAAACTTTCTCACAAAAATCAGCTTAGGTTCATGGAGGCCCCTATTTTCATTGGATGAATTGAGGACACACAGAACATTTTAACATGGAATCTTGATTTTGTCTTAACTCATTAACCTCTGAAAAACAATGGACTCTTCTGTAAAAAAAAATGACTTAGACCAGTCCAAATGTGTCATAAGGGTAGAATGGGTTAAAGTGAAAGAAATATGACCATACGACACAAGGTCATGTGATATGGAAGATGGATCATGAGTTTATTTACTTCACACTTATAATCATGGGTCTGGATATTTTATTTTATTTTTTTCCACTTTGTTCATTTGTACATAGCATACAAGGCTATAATCGTTGGCTATTAATTAATCAATTTCTTTTCCTATAGACATTTGAGGTAGTAGAAAGTACCAAAGATGTTGGCCAGTTCACATCAAAACCAATGAGCCACGATGAAAAGGAAATATACGAGCTTCAACTGACACACCTACAGGACCAACTAGAAGAAATTATGATTGAAAAAGAAAATCTGGGTTGGTTGACATTTCATTTACAAGGACAATCATTTTTCTTTCCAAATGGAGGAATTCCTCCTTTTTCAAAATCTTGCTGCAAAGTCAAATCTTTTTTTCCTCTTTTAAAAATCTCGAAAAAAGAACAATTTTCCTACTTTTTTGTACCTTTTAAAATGTTCTTATCTCTCTTTATAATGTATGCAAATGATGATGATGTTAATAATGATGATGGTGATGACAACGATGATGATGATGATGATTTTAGTTAGTTTGCAAGAACTTAACATTATTTTTTCTTGCATTATCATCCGTGTTAGATAGGCTTGTCCAGTGTTAGATAGGCTTGTCCAGTGTTAGATAGGCTTGTCCAGTGTTAGATAGGCTTGTCCAGTGTAGATAGGCTTGTCCAGTGTAGATAGGCTTGTCCAGTGTAGATAGGCTTGTCCAGTGTTAGATAGGCTTGTCCAGTGTTAGATAGGCTTGTCCAGTGTAGATAGGCTTGTCCATTGTTAGATAGGCTTGTCCAGTGTTAGATAGGCTTGTCCAGTGTTAGATAGGCTTGTCCCGTATAAGACAGCAGTGTGGACTTCCTGTGTCTTACACTATGTATTACTGTACCACGAACGGGACTACTTTTAAAATATCGTCTGCAATAAATCATGGAGGTTATTGGAATTATTAAATGTATATAAGGAATTAATTTTAATTGATTAAAATTTAACTTTTTATCAGTGAAAACATTGTTATTTTTCACTTCCTGTGTAGCACTATATGTAGGTCACAGAAAGATAACCCCCAAATTAATTCGAACCTGAAATGGAAATTTTTTATATTTTGATGGTGGTAGTCAGTTAATTCAGATAAAATAATGTGAGAAAAATAATCATTCATTATAAACTCATCTTAGACCATTAATCTTGTCCCGTCTGTGGAAATTCACTATTTGTGTTCAATTAGTTCCTGGTCCAACCTGGATTTGAACCTAGAATCTTAATTTTGTGAGTCAGCTGCTGAGCCACATAGACCACTACTAGCAGTATGTGATGTAGAAATAATGTATTGAATTAAAACACTGTTGTAACATTGATCTATAAGATCACTTCCATAGACAATACAGAAGAAGGGAATAAAAATTGTGAAGCCATATTTTAACATTTCGGATTTTATTTGTATAACAAGTATATACATGTAAAAGGCCGAATAATTCATGTCTACATCTATACATGTTATAATGAACTTTTCCACCTCTGAAAATTTTAATGAACTCTTCCTTCACAGCAATGATATAGTCTAGTCCATCTATGTATGTAGGGGTGAATAGGTTAATAGTATGAGACCGCTTTTTCACTCACTTAAAAATGAGTTTATCCTCCCCTGAAAAAGAAACAATGGACTTCACTTTTCACCAATGGCATGAACCAATCCAACTATGTTTTGTGGATGAATGATATGATAGCAGCTTTAAAATGAATCTATCCTCTCCTAAAAATATAATTGACACTACTTCACAACAATGGTATGGACCAATTTAACTGTGTTTTAGACATGAATGATGTAATAGCACATCTTACTGTTAAATGCATGTACTTCTCTGAAGACGAATTAAATATTTATTTTTGAACTTTGTTAACCATTTTCAGCCTCTGACTTGAAGAAACTAAGAAAGTTGGGTAATATCGAGGACCTTAAAGGAGAAATTGACCTAGAAAAACAGAAATATATACGACTTGAGAAGAAATATCAGAAACTGAAGATGGATAGGTAATTTACATCATTTGTGTTTTTGTCATCTAAGTCATTGCCAGGTCTGTATTATACAGGTGTTTGTGGTTAGCAGGTTAGTTACACAACAAAGGTTTTAGCATTCAAAATTTGTTTTCCCAGAATCCAATTGGCCAATATTTGTTTAATTAATTTTTTACTCCCACCAGCATCAAAAACTGAATTTCACACACCTACCCCCATCCCGTGATTTGGGGGTTTGAAGACAGGAAAGAGACACAGATGAACCTTCAGACTCTGAACGGGCTCTTTGGAAGAATTGTGGGTCAACTACGAACTGGTTTATAATTTCTTAGAGGAAACTGGCATGAGACTAACCATCAAGAAGTCGATTGCATTCTATATCAAACGAGATAGCAAAAACGCTTCCATGGTCAACGACCTGCCAATTCCACTGCAAATAGCAGGGGAAGATGTGCCACTCCTCCACTCCACTCCTGTCAGATTCCACCAAGTACCTGGGATGTAAAATCAGCCCCTTGGTGACTGAAGTGAAGAAAAACCTGGTTACACCACTTAAAGGTATGCTATCCAAAGTAGGGAAAGCCCACCTCAAGCCAAGGCAGAAGCTTATCCCCCTCAAGCAATATAGTTTCATTTCTTTTTTTCCAAGAAATTTAGAGTTACAAAAATAATTGTAATTGGGCCACTGATATTTATACACTGTGCCCGCACATTTTCTGATTAGTCTGAGACTTAATCATAGATAATATTGTGATGTAGGTCAGACAAAAGAATTGCTAAAGACGGGGAGAAAAAAACATCAAAAGGGAATCTGGAGGATGTAAACAAAAGGGTCATGCCAGGTAAGAAATATTTCATGTTGTGTCCAGTGTTTTTTAATATACTTGTATGTGTACTTACAAATATTTAGAGGCTGATGGTCTCTTCCCAGGTAACTGGGTTCTTGCTTCCACCATTAAAAACTGGCTGCCACCGCATATGTATAACTTAAAAATTGTGGAGTGTGGCATAAAACACTACCCAAAACCAAATCAGACAAGTTTTAGATGTACATTGTAGTAACATAATCTGTATTTCAAAACTATGTTACATCACAGGAGACTATTTCATAGCAGTGGCTTTTAGGTCACAATTGCCAAAGGCTAAATAAAGATGATTTATTCTAATCATCTTTTTCTCCCACAGAATTTTCCTTCATTTTAATTGGGAATCATTTCTTTGTAAACCCCTTGGGTATTGACAACCTACACGTGGCATCTAGAATGCTGTGCATAATGTTAGATTTTATTTGCATAGATCTACATACATATAGGTCTACCAAGGTAAAGTGGCACATCCGGGTCGAGTCAGAATCCAAAACAATATGGTCTACTTTCCAAAAATAGGTTGTACAGGTAAAACATATTGCCTTGCACAGACTCCATGCATTACTGTATCTCTAATACTTTTGTGATGACAAGTAGCTTGTCAGGCCTGTTATGATTTGATTTAGACTAGTGTTTATAAACACGTGCCAAATTACCTTGTTAGATCTATACATGTATTTAAAACATGGGAGAAAAATAATCAACCCCTACCTTGAGGATATGACAAAGAAATCTCAATATTTTGATGCACAAATGGAAGAAATAAAACAAGAAATCAAAAGTGAAAACAAACTAATAATTGAAAAATTAGAGAGTAAGATATTTGATTATGAACTGACTGAAAATTATGAACTTAGGCAAGCAATAGGAAATTTAGAACAACGGATGGATGAAACATTAGGTCCGCAGAATGACACCTTGGCTAAATTAAATGATTTAGAACAATATGGGAGGAAGATTTCTATCCATATATCAGGACTTTTAGATGAAAATGGGAAGGAAAATGTCGAAGAGTGTGTTGCACGTGTTGTGAATTTGGTGAAAAACAAACTGGATGTTCCACTTACAGAAAGAGACATTGACACGGCGCACAGATTAGGAAAGTTTAATCAAAACCGCCCAAGGAACATTATCGTCAAATTGATTCAAAGGCAGAAAAAGTTTGAAATTATAAAAAGCTAGAAGAAAACTGAAAAATTCGAAAATTACTATCTTTGAGTTATATAATATAAATTTTATTATTAAAATATATTTAAATTTAATTTAAATATAATTTAAAATAAAATTTATAATATTAAATTTATAATTTTTATATAATAAATAATAAATTAATATATTAATAAAAAATTAAATACTAAATTACAATTAAATTAAAAATATATTTTATATAATATTAATAAATATTTAATCACCAATAATACTAATATAAATTTATTATAATAAGTATAATATATTATAAAAAAAAATCATAAATTTAATTTAAAATATAAAATATACTAAAATTATATAAATATAATTCTTATATTAAATTAAAAAAAATTTAAAATAATAATATATTATAATAATAATAATTATTAATTTATAATACTACCTAATAATTATATATATCTAATTTAATTTTAATAATTAAAAAACTAAATAAACTATTAAAAAAATAATAATAAATAAATCAAAATAATAAATAGTATAATATATATTAATTAAAAAAAATACATATAAATTTAATATAATATAAAATTATTATTAAATAAACAAATTAAATAATATATTAATATAATATGATTATTTAAGATAAAAAATTTATTAATAATTATAAAATACTAATAATATCATATATAATAATATAATTTAAATATAAATAAATTATTATTCTATAATAAAAAGTAAAATATTAAAAAAATAATATTTAATATTATAATATTTATAAATATTTATTTTTATTTTAAACTTTAATAAAAAATATTGATAATATAATACAATAATAAAATAAATATATTAATTATAATTAAATATATAATAAAATAAAAATATAATTTTTACATTTAATTAATTAATTAAATTAATAATTTATTAATCTATACTAAAAAAAAAATTTAAATTATAAATTTAATATTATAAAATATTATATTAATATAAATAATTAATTAATATTTTAAAAAATAATTATATTTTATCTTTTTTTATATTTATTTTTACTATTATAATAATAAATTATATAATATATATGATTAATAAAACATTTATTAAAAAATTAATAATAATTATAAAATAATAAAATAAAATTTATTAATAAATTCCCTAAAATTATAAATATTTTATTATAAATTAATTAATAATTTATGATATATATTAAAATAAATAACTTACTAATTAATAATATTTAATAAATATAATAAATTTATAAAATACAATAATAATAATAAAAAATATAATTTAAATATTATATATTTAAATATATATATAAATAAAATATATAAAAAAATATATAATTTTTAAATTTTAATTAAATTTATAAATATTATTAAAATCCCTATATTAGTATATAAATTAATATAACTATAATTAATATATAATAATATAATAAATTTAATAAAATTAAAAAATATTAAAATATTAAATTTAAAAAAAATAGTAAAATTTTATAATTATTTATATATATTTTTATAATCTTAATAAATATATATATATTTTTAAAAATTATATTATATTAAAAATTATAATAATATAATTAAAAAAAATTTATAATTAAATAAATTATATTTTATTATTAAATTTAAATATTTTAGTAATTATTCTATAATTATTAATTTTAACTATTTTATATTTTTAAATAAAGTAATTATATTTTTAATTAATAATAATAATATTATAATATTATATATATAAATTATTTTTTTATTGTTTTAAAATACAATTATCATATTAATTAAATTGTTTAAATATTAAAAAGAAAAATTAATTATTATTTTTATTTTATTTAAAATATTAGTAAATTATATAAATAATATATATAATAAATATTTAAATATATTTTGTTATAAATATAAAATTATATAATTAATATTTTATTTTATATTACATATAACTATTTTAAATTAATTTATAATTAATATATATAAATATTATTATCTATATATTTTATTAATAAAATTAATCAGAATTATTTAATAAATTATAAATATAATTATATTCATTTTATAATTAATTATATAATTATACTATAAAATAAAATATAATATTTTAATATTTCCTTCCTTAAATATTAAATAAATATAAATACACATCTATATAATAATAATAATAATAATAAATTCTTAATTACGGGCTGTGATTATTTTTAATAAAATTATTAATTAATTTAAGTTATTATTTAATGAATAAATTATATTTTATATTTAAATATAAATAATATTATTATTTATATATATATTATGTTTATTTACTATATAATAATAATATTATACAAATAATAAAAAATTATAACATTTTTAATACAATTATCATATAATTAAATATATTTAATTTTATAATAAAATATAAAATAATTATTATTATATTACTAGTTATTAAATAAATAATTATTTATAATTATAAATATTTTATAATAATAATAATAATAATTATAAATATAATATTATATTTTATAAAAATTAATATAAATTATTATAATACTTTAAAAAAATTATTATATAAATTATTACAACTATTTAATTAAATATAATAATATATATTTAATAAATTTTCTAAATTATATTATTTTATAAATTAATAATAAAATTTATCTACAAATATGTAATATTAATTAATAAATAAAAATATTTAAATTTTAATTTTATTTTTTATATTATAATATAATATTATATAATTAATTATATAAAAATTAAATAACTTTAAATATAAAAAATTATTAATATATAAATATAATAATATTTATTTAACCTTAATATATAAAAATATATATATAATTTTATTAATTAATTAAAATAATTAATAAAAAATAAATTAATTATTATAATTTATATAATATTAATTAATTTAATAATATATATATTTTAATTAACTATATTATATACAAAACTATATCTTATTTTATATATTATATTTTTGATATTAAAATTAATAATTATTTTAAATTTTTATAATACTTATTGTAATATTATATAATATTATAATATTTAATTTAAAATATAATTATTAAATTTTTAATATAAATATTAAAATTTTAAATATAATACAAATAAAAATATAATATAAAATATATAAATATATAATTATTTATTTAATTTATAAATTTATTATTATTATTTATAATTAATTCAACCAACCACCACATCAACACAATTATATAATATTACAATTAATATAATAATATTAAATTAATAAATTATTATATTAAATTTTAAATAATATAAATTTAATTTAAATATATAATATTAAATTTATTATATTATTAAAAAAATTAAAAATAATTATAATATTACAAAATAATTATATTAAAATAAAAGTTAAATTTACTTTAATAATTATAATTTTTAATATTATGAAATACTAATAAATAAATATGTTTTATTATATAATATTTTAATTATAAAATAAACTAAATTATATTAAATAATATATATATTTTATAATAAATATAAAAAAATTATATATATAATAAAAAAAATTATTATATTAAATAATTAATAAAATAATATAATAAAATACAAAATAAATTTAAAATTATAAAAATTTTATTATTATATAATATTTATTATATATTAGAAATATAATAATATTATAAATTAACAATTTTACTTTTAAACATAATATATTAAATAATTAATTTTTATATAAATAAATAATTATTTTATAATAATTTAAATATTTAATAATTTTAATAATATACATTTTAATATTTATAATAAATATTACAAATATAATATTTTTTTTATAATTTTAATTATACTAAATTATTAATAAATAATTCTAATATACCCTAAAATATAATAAATTAAAATATTTTATTAAATAATTAATAAAAATTCCCTAAATTATTATTAATACTTATAATTTATAAAAAAATATAATATATTTTTATTATATTAATTATTAATAATTTTTTTATTATGATATATTATTTATTCTTTAAATAATCATATATATTAAAAAATATAAAATAATTTTATTACAACTATATATTATTAATTTATTATAATTATATATTAAATTATATTTTAATTAATAAATATTATAATAATTGTTTTATTATAATAATATTATTAAAATATTAAATATTAAAATATAAAATATTATATAACATTAATTACTTAAATTTTTATTATGTTTTTACTAATTTAAATTTCAATCTATAAAACATAACTTTTTAAAAATATAAAATAAAATAAATTAAATACATAACATATTATTATATATATTTATATAAAACATTATTATAAACATATAATAAAATAACTTAATTACAAATAAAAAATAAAATACAACACTATAGATATAGAAATTTTATTATATTATATATATTTATATAATAATTATTTAAATATATTTTTAATATTTTAATATACTAAATAATTAATTTTAAATTTATATAAACAATAACTTATTACAATTAATTAAATAAATTTTATACTAATTTAATTATAAATTATTAATATATTATTATTCATTTTTAATTAAACTAATTATAAGTTTTAATTAATAAATTATTTAAATAATTTATTAAATATTTAAATAATTTTAATTACTATTTAAATTATAAATTTTATAAAAAATAATAAAATCAAAGTAAAATTTTATTTATTTTACTTTAGTAAATATAATAAAATATTTAATAATAAATAAATATTTTTTTATTAATTTTATTAATATAAATTGATTTAATTTAATGATATTAATGATTAAATATAATTATATAAAAAAAATAATATTTATACAATGAATATATTATATTAATAATAATTATAAATATTTTTAAATTTAAAATAAATAAAAAATATAAAAAATATAAAATTTATAAATTATATTTAAAAAAATAATATTTATTATTCATTTTATATATTAATATTAATTATAATATAAATTAATTATATTAATTATAATTATTTTTTTATATATTTTTATATAAATTAAAATTTATAAATTAATATTATATTTTATTTTTTATTTAATGATAAATAAATACAATTATTTAAATAATTATTATATATAATTAATCTACTATAATTAATATATAATTTTTTAATATTTATTATATATTTATTATATATATTTTAAAAATAAATATCCCCTAATTAATTAAAAAAAAAATAATTATCTTTATTAATATAATAATTAATCATAAATACAAACAACTAAATTTTAATTACATATTTAAAATTTATTAATAAAACCCTAAAATATCAACTATATTATTTATATAAAAATATTAAATTTAAAATATATTTTTTTATAAATAATAAATAATATATTTAAGTTTTTTTGATTAATAGATATTAGTATAAATAAATTATAAAAACTTAAAGTTATATATTTTATTATTAAATATATATTAATTTATAATTAATAATAAAAATATTATAATTTAAATTAATATAATATATTATAATTATACATTGTATTATAATTTAATAAATATAATAAATTTATGATAAATTTCATAATATACTATATAATAAACATTATATAAAATTTTTATACATAAGTATATATATTTAATTATATATATTTAGTTATTAATTAACATTTATTTTAATATATAATAATTAATTATTAAAAATTAAATTTGATTTTACAAATTAAAATTATTTATATATTTAATAAATAATTTATATATATTTTTTTTATTAATGTATTTTAAACTGGAGAAAAATAATCAACCCTACCTTGAGGATATGACAAAGAAATCTCAATATTTTGATGCACTAAATGGAAGAAATAAAAATCATGAATCAAAAAGTGAAAACAAACTAATATGAAAAATTAGGAGAGTAGATATTTGATTATGATAACTGACTGAAAATTATGATGACACTTAGGCAAGCAATAGGAAATTTAGAACAACGGATGGATGAAACATTAGGTGCAGGAATGACACCTTGGCTAAATTAAATGATTTAGAACAATATGGGAGGAAAGATTTCTATCCATATAATCAGGACTTTTAGATGATAAATGGAACGGAAAAATGTCGAAGAGTGTGTGTTGCGACGTGTGGTGATTTGGTGAAAAACAAAAATGGATGTTCCACTTACAGAAAGAGACAATTGACACGGCGCCAAGATTAGGAAAGTTTAATCAAAACCGCCCCATAGGAAACATTATCGTCAAATTGATTCAAAGGCAGAAAAAGTTTGAAATTATAAAAAGCTAGAAGAAAACTGAAAAATTCGAAAATTACTATCTTTGAGGACCTAACAAATCTTAATCAACAAAAACTTTAGGAAGCATTTAAACTTGATCGCGTGAAAAACTCATAAAGCATAGATGGAAAAATCTTTTGTTATATTAAACATTAACAAGAAAAGGTGTATTTCCATTTGAACGCCTCTGACAGCAAACTTTCTGTTGAACTATGTGAACTTTCGACACGGCTAAGTGGATGACTATTGAGGGAACTAGGGTAAACTGTATTTCTCTGTGTTAAAGAGCTTTATTGTGTCTGGACTTCTGTTTTGCCATACTATTACTGAAAGTGTGTAACTTTAACTTGAGTACTCGGTCTTAATTGTTTTCTTTTGTTGTTAATTATCATTTGTACCCCATTTTTACATGTACCTATGCATATATTGATTAAGAAACCCAATATGTATGTATTCACAAGTTTTTGGAAGTTAATATAATTATACTATCACATGTATGTATGTATTTAACTCGATACTACTGTGAACATGGTATGCCTTTTCTCCGCATTGAATGAACACGATAAACTCTAAACCACTATATCAAGAATGGTGTCAAATCCTTTGTGGTATAATATAAATGTATTACGATAAATTTCTATAATATCTATAAAAAAAAAAGTCAAATTAAGTAATGTGAATATGTTCGATACTTAATTTGTATTTGTCAACGAATAGTATGACTATATATTTAAGTGTGTAGCTTATATTAATATTTTATGCTATATAAAATATTACATGTCTATATGTGGATTGTAATAGTATTGCTTTCTACTATCTATGTTTTCTACTAGATACATATACATATATAGGATGGCTACGGCAGACCAAATTATACTATATACTCTTTTTTCCCTTTATTTTCTCTTTATTGATAAATCTTTAAGCATTTTCCTTTGTAAATTTCCTTCTTATTAACAAACAATTTCTTTATCTAAAAGTTGCAAATGTATAAACTAACAGTGTTTTTGTACAAAGTGAAAAAAAGTTATACTAGACAAATACATGTATGCATATATACATAGACGTTCCAGTTTATGTAATCATACTCCGGATAAAATCAGTCATATCCGTTTTCGTCTTTTCACTAACTACACCGTTAGTTACTTCCTGTTTTACTAGTACAATTTTATGAAATGTTATGTTGATTCATTGTATTTTTAAGTGTGTGCACATCCAGTACTCTTCTTTTGTGACCTTTATTTTTGTGTTCGAGCGTTAGTGGGGTTTGTCTCTTCCAATTTCTCTTGTATTTTCTTATCTTTGTCTTTCTTCTATCATGTCTTTATTTTCTAATCTTTCTCTTTCATTCTTACAGATTTGTTGCAACTTACATGTGAGGGTGTGCATAATTTTATTGATTATTACTATTATATGTATTCACGTTTCTGTAAAAACTTCAAATGGTTGAAATTATATTTGTTAATTGTCAAGGATTAGGGGACCATAAGAAAAGACGGGATGTTTTAATTATTTGAGAAATTATAGGGCAAACATATAATGTATACAAGACACTTACTTTGTAAAAGAAAAAGAAAGCATAATAAGATTAGAATGGGGATATGATTGTCTGTTTAGTTCATTTACCTCTAACTCAAGGGGTGTTGGCATACTATTTAATTGCAATTTTGAATATAGAGTACGTAAAATAGAGAGGGATACTTATGGGAACTACCTAATTCTTGATTTGACTATCTAAAATAAAAAAATAACACTTTGTAATATTTATGGACCTAATACAGATACACCTTCCTTCTATGATAAAATTTAGAAATCATTACAGAATATTCAAACATTAATGTTATAATTTGTGGAAACTTTAACTTGGTTCAAAATATACAACTTAACTATTTTAACTATGTACACAGTAATAATCCAAAAGCAAGAGATAGAGTTACTCAGATGAAAGAAGAATTTGCTCTTTTTGACCCCTTTAGGGAAAACAACTTAAATTTACTCGGAGAAAAAGAAAACCTCTTAAACAAGCAGGTCTAGACTTCTTTCTTATAAGTGAAAATTTTTCAAATGATATTGTCATGTACTATTGATTCTAGCTATAGATCTGATCACTTCCCTATTAAACTTTGTCTAAAATTTGACAGTTTTGAAAAGAAAATAGAAATTTAATGACTCTTTATTGTACAATACTGAATATATCAATGAAATAAATAATAAAATTAATGAAATAATTTCCCAATATGCTTTACCAGTCTTTAATTTTGATAACTTAGATAATAATTGAAATTGAAAATTGAAAAAAACAATGGTGATATCATTACAGAACAAAACAAAATTTTAGATGAAACAAATTTTTTTTATGAAAATCTTTACTTAGAAAAATAGATATCACAAGAATTTGATTTAGATAAAGAATTTCCTAACCTGAACATTCCAAAACTTACACTAGACAAGTCCGAAAAATTAGAAGGCTCACTTTCCTATGACGAAGCTACAAAAGCCCTATGTAGTATGAAAAACAATAAAAGTCCAGACTCAGATGGGTTTTCAACTGAATTTTTAAAAATATTTTAGAGTAAATTAGGAAATTTTGTTATTCCTTCTTTAAATTATGGCTACTTATAAGGGAAATTATCAGTTGCACAAAAAGAGGGCATAATAACGTGTATTCCTAAAGAAAATAAACCAAAACAATTCCTGAAAAACTGGAGACCTATTACTCTTAATACTACCTATAAAATAGGCCCAACAGCAATAGCAAATAGAATGAAATTACTACTTAATAAACTTATTAGTAAAGAACAAACAGGATTCATGGCTGGCAGATATATTGAGAAAAATACCAGACTTATGTATGACCTTTTAGAATATACAGAAAACAAAAACATTCCTTGATTATTATTGTTTTTTGATTTCGAGAAAGAGTGACTCTGTTTCCTGGAAATTTATTAACAAAGTTCTTAAGGTTTTTAATCAGGGAATTTTTTTTCAAAGGTCGATTAACACAATTTATTCAAATATAAAGTCAAAAGTCATAATGGGGGGGACACCTTTCAGATCATTTCTCCCCCAAAAGAGGCTGTAGAAAGGGAGACCCTATATCACCGTATCTTTTTATCTTATGTGCAGAAATGCTTTCTATTAAAATAAAAAATAAGTCTAAAATTAAAGGAATTACAATAGATAGATATGAATTTAAAAATTCTCAATATGTGGATGATACCTCTATTATATTAGATGGAAATGAAGAATCTTTAATTACTGCCATAAAAACATTAAAATGGTTTGAAAAAGTCTCGGGATTGAAAATAAATTTTGATAAAACTCAGGTTATATGGATCGGCAACAAAAAATGCATAATGACAAATTTTGTAAACAATGGGGACTCCAGTGGGTTCTCCATTATTATGTTATTATGTCTCATGGACAAAATCTTTTCACTGCTCTATATCTGGATATTTTCGCTATTGTTTAATGTCGCTATTTTCCCCATAAATGAGAGGGCAAATTGTAAATAGAAGCCAAAATTTCGAGTTAAATGATTGTTGCACGGACATACATGCCACCCATGAGAATGTGGTGATTTATAGTGAATTTAAGAAGGGGCAAAAATGTTTTCTGTTGTGGAAGGGCGAATATAAACACAGGGCAAAAATTTCCAGGTATACAGTGTTTGCTCTTGATGAAACAGGTCTGAACTTGGTGTTTGTGATTCTTTTTTTCTGTTGTATTTCTGAATTATATTAGATATAAAATAATGGTTCATGAATGGGACATTTTTTTTTCAATTAAATTACAGGAAAACCAAAACCAGATCAAAGGAAGTCTGTGATGAACAAGTTATGGGAAAAGTTACTTCAAGGAATCTATGAAATTATGGATGATTTTTCCGAGGATGTTGACTCTCAGGATGTGAATCAAAGTGAAGGAGACCCACTCACTGTCAAAACGTAGGTTTTTTTATTTGTTTTTTTTTTACTTTTTTTGGCAGAATTGCAATAGTTTTTTTATGTAATCACATACATATCTTTTACTGATTCAGCATGTATTGCGCCTATATCATTTTTAATTACATGTAATTGAATTAAATTATATCATGTCACAAAGCTGTTTTAATAATGATACATTTGAACGTAGGATGTCAGTTGACCAATACCAAAGCCTGTCTGACTGTATTAGGTATTTTCATTATCCAGACTTACCACCCCTTGTAGCAGGTATCGATTGTGATGTCATTTGTTTGTGCATCAAATGAGAAACATTATCAATTGTGAAAATGACATTATTTTCTCACTTAAAGACATGATGTCACAATCGATACCTGCTGACATGGGAGATACCTCTGACTAACGAATAGACAGAATTACTCCCTTCCACAGGAGCTATAAGTTTTGCCTGTGTAAGTCCTTCAGTCCATCTGTCAGTCTGTTCAGTAAAGGTTTTAGTTAAAGTTTTGTAATTGCTTTCCCTTCACTTATACGTAATTTTTTTTTCACAGACAGGCACATGTATTCACTATTGCAATATGGTCTTTCCTAGGTATATTGTAACTAGTTTTTTTTTTCTAATCCACCAATGAAAATTGAGGCATCTTATGAGTCAAACAATTTTGTGAAATGTGAAATTACAATTAAAAAATCCAGATGTCCCATGTCAACTTTGTTCACCTTTTTTTAAAAAAAGGTCTAATTACCCATAAATATTGTTCCTAAATTTGTACAGGTCATTGCAAAATGGTCTGAATGAAGACTGTGCTATCTTTACAATTCACAAAGTGAATTATGTAAAAGTGTGCACAATTCTGCATTCTAGCAATTTCGCAAATTTCACCCAGAAAATATATAGAATCATAACCAAGTTTCAAGAACAATAAGTGTAGTATTACAGCTGTTTTAATTTTTGTTGTTTTAATACCTTATACAAAGTTAAACTGACATGCATTAATTGCATCATCCTTGGCAACGCTCATCAGCAACTGACCGATCCGTCAGTAGGCATAACTAATTAGCATTCAGGTTATTAAGAATTGATCCAAATGTTTCTCTCCTTTTAACCTAATGCAATCTTTCAAAATATTAATTTTGATTATTTCAATTTCATTTAAATTTTATGTGGATCTGTATGTATCATCTACAGTGCAAAGGTAAAGTATATTGCAAATTTTTACGATTTCAGGATAAGGGTTTCATGTTTGCTGGGTGTGCTTTAGTTTTCCAAGTTGCAGCCTGATTTAATAGTTACTTTAATTTTTCATTTTTTTCAGATTGAAGGAAAATATCAAGAGACTTGGTAATTAAATTGTTTTTCTTTTTAAAAATTTTCGATCACATTTGCTTTGTGGTAAATGTTTACTTGAGTAGATTACAGGTACGACTGTTAATGGTGGCCCTTCTCACCAACATGTCCTAGGTTCAGATCTTCAAATTGGATTTAACGGGGATGTGTAGGAGACAGTATATGGTGGTCTTTTTGTCTGTTTTGATTTAATAAGTTATCTCATCTACCCCTATGGTCATACTTAGACTCACCCAAATTAATAGATAGCATGGTCTACTGTGATAATTCAGGAGTGTACAAGTTGATATTGCATGTTAAGTTATTGTCAGATTTGGATTCTGAGTCATACAACCCTAAATTCTAACAGTGGACTTTACCATTCTTTGAAATGGATGAGTTCAAATGTGGCTGCAGGGATTAATGTCCTCTGATACTTTTTTCTTTGCCAATCAGTGGTTTATTGAAATTAATTTCATAACATACTTTTTAGTCCCCCACTAGTTCCAGGGGCAGGGGGAGGGGACTGTAGTTTTGCCTTATGTCTGTCCATCCTTTTGCTTTCTCCAGGCTATGTCTATATTGTGGAGTGTTGTGTAAAATAACATTAAAACAAAAAACAAAAAGAAAATAAATCAAGTCTAAATTGCTATCTATCTTATTGGTTAATCAATTGTTTAATTATATTTCAGTGAGTCACATTTGAGTGTGGTCTGCACATCCATTGATGCATTAACTTTTTGCAATATTACAGATAAATTACTTCTTTTTTTCTTTAAACAGGAAATGCAGCAAAACCGTATTTGAACACAGCAAAAGGTTTTCAGAATTTACTGAAATGGAAATCACCAGCATATACACTGATTGTTTTTATGGTGAGTTTTTGTGTCACCTTTGAAATAGGATGACAATTAGGGATCACTTTCTTTGACGCCTTGCGCCAGCGGCATTTGTCTCGGGGCTCAGTCAAGCTTTGAATTTCTGTTTAATTAGTTACGGAGACCGAGTCGTTAGATCACGCTTTAGACCATGAAGTCTTTCACCTTTTGTCAGCGCAGGTACGAGACCAGCTGGAACCTGGCTGATTTTGGGTGAAAGTTTGTCAGTTTATTTGCAGAGGCCTGTGGTCTCTTCCGATGTACATTGTAACCGGGTTCTCTCCTTAACCATTGAAATAATAAAAATGGCAGTTGCCATATGACTGAACAATTGTTGAGTGTAGCCTAAAACAACAATAAAACAAAAACAAAATTAATAACTTAAAAGTTTTTCCAACAAATTTCAACAAAATTTTGTATGTTGCTGTATGTCAATGAGATTTCAAATGCAGTCGAAAATGGTCAGTGTTGGTGTATATTTGCTGGAGTTATTTGAACTTTAAAAATATCAAAAAAAGCTATAACTATATTACTCATTTTTACCTAATCTACAGGTGTATTTGCATGCTGTGTGGTAGGGTTGGCTGGTACAGGTGTATCTATATTACTCATTTTTTACCTTATCTGCAGGTGTATTTGTACGGTGTGTGGCAGGGTTGGCCGTTACAGGTATAACTATATTACTCATTTTTACCTAATCCACTGGTGTATTTGTATGCTGTTTTGTAGGATTGGCTGTTACAGGTGTATCTATATGCTGTGTGGCATGGTTGACTGTTACAGGTGTAACTATATTACAATTTTTTTACCTTATCTACAGGTGTATTTGTATGCTGTGTGGCAGGGTTTGCTGTTACAGGTGTATTAATATGCTATGTGGCAGGGTTGGTTGTTACAGGTGTAACTATATTACCTAATTTTACCTTATCTACCAGTGTATTTGTATGCTGTGTGGCAGGGTTGACTGTTACAGGTATAACTATGTTACTAATTTTTTACCTTATCTACAGGTGTATTTATTTGCTGTGTGGCAGGGTTGGCTGTTACAGGTGATTTTGATGTGCCTTATATTCAGACTGTTTGTCAGCTATCTGCAATCACTGTAAGTATCAAAGCATCATGTGATCAGATTGTTCAAGTAAACTCTTAATATCACTGGTTATGAAGACCAATGTATCTTCATTATATCTGCATGTTATACAATCAACTCAACATTTATGCCTCATGCACATTTTAATTTGTTCTGAGAAATTTTTCAGCAAACTTTCTTCAAACTTGGTAACAACTATTGGGAAATATTGTGAATTTGTGAAAACTAGTCCATAAAAACATCGTTAAACCACTCTTCCAATGAAAGCTCTTTCTAGAAACCACATGTCATGAAAAACTTTGTTTCCCTGACACATGGATTGGTCTGTCAATACAAGTTCCACTGTAGTTCAGTTGCCCACATTCCATTTATATTCACCAAAAATGTTAATCAATTTTTTATCTATTTTAAACTCTTTGATTCCTAACCCTTTTGCCCCCCCCCCCCTGCATCTAAATGGTATAAATTTTTCTACTCCTTTAGACCAGTCTATTATGATTCATGGAGTTGAAATGGTAACAATAAATATGCAAAAAGAGGGTAGTCAGGAAGGTTAATTAATACACTAGGACTTGTCTTAAGAAACAACCTATCTTGAATCACAAATATCAGAGCACCTTTATGTTAAAATGTATACATGCCCTCGTAGTCAAGGATGGGGAGCACACTGTTTTTTGGTTTGTGTATCATTCCCTCAAGGTCAAACACCCTGGGAGCACACTGTTTTTGGTTTGTGCACATGCCCTCAAGGTCAAATATCCTGGGGCACACTGTTTTTGGTTTGTGGATCATGCCCTCAAGGTCAAACACTCTATGGGCACACTGTTTTTGGTTTGTGAATCATGCCCTCAAAGTCAAATATCCTTGGGTGGGTTGCACAATGTTTTCAGTTTGTGTATCAAACCCTCATGGTCAAAGATCCTTTGGTGGTGGCACACTGTTTTTTATCTTTGTATCATGCCCTCAAGGTCAAAGATCCTTTGGTGGTGGCACACTGTTTTTTATCTTTGTATCATACCCTCAAGGTCAGCGATCCTGGGATGGTGGCACACTGTTTTTGGTCTTTATATCATGCCCTCAAGGTCAAAGATCCTGGATTGGGGACACACTGTTTTTGGTTTGTGTGTTTGGCAATATTTGTCATGGTTATGGGACTTTTAAATCTTAATGTTTGGCATAGCTCTTGGTGGTGTAGTGTTTCTTAAACACATCTTGTTTGAGCAGCTGCCATATTTAAATGACAGACACAATGGCCTGTCAATACAGGGTATGCTGTTAGTCTGTTGTACAAATGTAGATCCATTTTGCAAAGCGAACACATAACATGTGTACAGCAACATAGAAAACGACAGAACTGCCTCAGAAGCAGCTGTACACCATAGAGCCTAAACAAATTCTCCAGACTGGACCACATCAACCTGATGACTCACTAGTTACTTTTCACAAAACACATTCAAATGAAATGTTTTGGAGACTTTTTTACTGGTCAATATTTTGGTGGAATTGCTTGTGTTCTAAATATTTGCATCACAATTCCACTGTAATTTTGTGGGATGGGTGTTACCCTAGTGAGACCAGATATTCTTCCAATGAATGGTATTTCCCACATTTGTAAAACATTGAGCTGTGCTCAATTTCAAGACATTGCCCGAGTCCATATTAGTTTACCTGTTTACTTGGAGGAAGGTTGGTGGTCTCTTCCTGGGTACATTGTAACCTGGGACCCATTTTACGAAAGTTTGTATGTCCTAAATCCTAACTTTTAGTCCTAACTACCATGGCAACGCATTGCTGATTGGTCAGTTCCATGACAATTATGACTAAGACTTAGGATTTAGGACTTACGACCTTTCGTAAGATTCTCTCCTCCACTATTAAAAGCTGGTTGACACCATATAACTGAAAAATTGTTGACTGTGGCATAAAACACCACTTTTAAAGCATTTAAACCATTTTCATCAGTGGATCAAAGAGTCCAATTATGTAAGCTGTGTAAATTTAAGAATAACAGGGTTGAAGCAGAGAAATTAATTTTGTTAACTGTGTACTTATTTTTTGCCCTTTATTTTTCAGAGGGATGAAGATAGTGTTCAATTTCTTTGATCCAGGAAAAGAAGAAAAGGTATGTTTACTTATACAGTCAGGGATTTAAATGATCAATATGCAGGCCCCATTCCCAATGCAAAGTCAACTGTATTTTTCCCAGTTCTGAGCAGAAATGTATCAAATATGTTCACCATGTAGCTCCCCATTTGGTATACAGACAAGGAAAATTTTTGTAACCTAAAATATTGCTCAATTAAAACTTTCATGTCTTCAGAAGAAATTCATGTTGTCAGTTTAATGAAAAATTCAAATTTCACAAGTTTTGTATCTTTATTTTTATAGTCAAATGACCAAAATTACTTTTTGTTTTACCAAATTTAGCCCATT
This sequence comes from Atrina japonica, assembly GCA_030159075.1. Lineage (NCBI taxonomy): Eukaryota > Metazoa > Mollusca > Bivalvia > Pterioida > Pinnidae > Atrina > Atrina japonica. The sequence goes on from BROG01000355.1 coordinate 389,432, forward strand.
GCAACAAAAAATTCCCAATTGAAAGGGTACAGGACCCTGTCCCAAAAAGGGATTTTCATGTGGTAAACAATTCCCAGTACATATTCTGTTGAGGTTAGCAGACATAGATTATGACACAACATCCAAGAAAAATACCAATGTCGCATAATTTTACAAGAAAAATACCAATGTAGCATAATTTTTTTCCCCAAATTACCAATGTAGGTTAATTATTCCCCCAAATACCAATGTAGTATAATTTTCCTGAGAAAATTACCAATGAAGCATACAGCCTTCAACAAAAGTTTAGCATAAGTTCCTCCCAAAATACCAATGTAGCATATCTTTTCCCAAGGAAAATGTTGGTACAAAATATTTGTGTTTTTTGCATTTTCCAGGAAGAAGATGAAATAAGTTTAGGAATATCAGAAAAAGTAAACTTAGTTTTTCAAGTTGCCAGAAAAGCACAGGTATGACTTTATCAAGCAATGCAGTGATGCAGATTATAGTAAAACATTTGTTTAACATGTTTAACTCCATATGTACATTTTTTGTACATATATATTGTGTGTGTCTTTCTGTCTGTCAGTATGAGAGAGAGAAAGAAAGAGAGAGAGAGAGAGAGAGAGAGAGAGAGAGAGCTTGTTTCAAATACAAAACATAAAAAATATTGTTTCACCACTTATACATGATAGTTTGATGTTAAGATGATCAGGTGTCAAAATCATGTACATTACAGTGCTGCCAAGCTAACCTGTTTACTGGTTTTCTAAAATTAATCATGTTATCAACCATCCTAAAACAAGTGGCTGCTGAAAACAGTTTGACCAAGCATTTTGTCCTGTATATCAATGGCCACTGGCCACGTTAGATAGATGGCTGCTGGTTTAGGTATGTTTATATAGTGAAATTGATTGGGGGAACAGAAAGTGGCTGTTGAAGACGAGTGGCTGCTGAAAACAGTTGGCCTTTAAGGCAGGTTTGATTGTATTTAAGTTTGTTTATGTTATGGCATTGATTCAGTGTTTAAGTTTCTCGTTCATTTCAGAATGAATTTGGAGCAGCAGCTGATGGGCTGGAAAAAATACAAAGGTAAAAGATGACATTCATCTTAATACTAACTTAAGCAACTGTAGTGTTGTATATTTCATGTTTCAGTGATGTCAGAAATATTTATTCTCTGTAATAGTATTCAGGGTTTGGGGGATCCTGTAGGTTATATCTATGTCGGTCTGCCAATCAGTCTGTCAAGGTTTTGGTTAAAGGTTTCCTTCTTTGTCATGACCAACTAGTTTATCAGCACATCCAAATTGTTTTCACAGTACTGAGCTGCATGTACATTGAAATACAAAATAATCACCGTTTTCCTAAAATGATTATGGAATTTTGGCACTGTGTCATATTGTACTTCACCCAAAATGGGCTCAACACTTAGCTTTCCTGAGGGTACTCCCGTTTCCTCCCATAGTAAGAAACCCCTTACACCAGCATCAGAGCCAATGAGAGACATTAATACAAGTTGATTTGACTTATTGTTAGTTGTTGTAAAATAAATCAAGTTTAAACTATTTCCTGTAAATGTGGATATTTCCGTGTAATGTTAATTACACAATTTTCTGATGCAAACCATGCACTTGTTTTTTTGTTTTTTTTTTGTGTGATGTAAAAACTTACAGTGTGTGGCCCTGTATTAAAGGATAATTCTTAGACTAACTGTGGTACTGGTAGTTGTATGTGAGGAGTAATTTACATGGAAAACTTTTCATCACGTATTTAATGTACATTACCCCCACACGTAAATTTCCACGTTTATAGTATGTAATTTGGGCACTGTGTCTTATTGTACTTAACCTAATTTGTTTTAAACACTAAAGCCAGCATCAGAGCCAACGAGAGACATTAATATACAATAAAAACTCTTTATAATGTCCCTCATTTCAATTTCCACCTTGCTTTATACCAATTTTTGTAATGCCAAATTTGGCTGAACAAAATTATGGCAGTATATAAGGTTTTACTGTAAATTGATGTAACTTGTTTGTTAGTCGTTTTGAAATGAATAAAGTTCAAACTATTTATAGCTACAGGATAGTACAAAATACAAAAAAATACAAAAAAATATAATTTTGTATATAAATAAAAAACATCTTAATTGGTGAACTGTTTTGGACTCATGTGGTGTTTATAATTACAGCATATTGACTTGGAGGCACAAACCGTCAGCCAAGAAACTCTTCTCTTTGTTATGTTGGGCACTGATAGCGTCTATGGTTTTCCCTACTGAGCACATGCTTATCGTCATCGGTAAGTTTACTGTTGTATGCAGTCATACTGGGCCACCTCAGTACAACAGCGTCTGAACATACTAATTTTAATGGCCAACTCAATACAAGGGCCTCTGATCATAGAAAATTTTACAGTGGAACCTTGCTTAAAGACCATCTCGCTTCAGAAATCATCTTACATTTAAGACCGTAAAATATTCATTCTCGAATTTTTTTAATAAATATTAGGTAAGACCATATCTTCACTAAAGAGACCACCTAGTGAATCAGACCACTTTGACTCAGTCAGTCAGATGGTCTTAATATTGAGGTTCCACTGTAACACCTCACTTATCAGACAACTTTGACTCAGTCAGTTATGTGGTCATAATAATGAGATTCCAGTGTAACACCTCACTAATCAGACCACTGAGTCAGTCAGGTGATCATAATAGCGAGGTTCCACTGTAACACATAAGTAATCAGATCACTTTGAGTCATTCAGTTAGGTGGACTTAGTAGCAAGGTTCCACTGTAACACCTCTGAATTGTTAGAGCATCATGCTTTAAACCATGAAGTCTCTCACTTCTGGTCAATGCAGGTCCGAGACCACTGGCCTTCTGCTAGTAAACTGGCAAAGTTTCTCTCAAAAATTTGCCTAGGTTCCCACAGGACTCGAACCTTCACTGACCAGAAGTGAAAGACTTCATTTTTTAAAGAACTATACTCTAACCACTCAGCCACGGAGGCCCCTACCATTGTAGCTAAAAGTAGTGGAATGTCACACAACAATAATGATGATGTCATTCCGACTGTAATGTCATGATAATCCGTGACATTTACAATTTACTAGCTCTCAATTTGTTGTTATCAATTATTAATGTTCATTTTAATATGAACTAAGACAATGCCTTGAAAGCATGTGAAGCTTTGTGTTTTACAAATGGGAAAAAGCATTCCTCGGATGTCTATACAAGTCCCCAAGGGCAACACCTTCCCACAAAATGACGTCACAGTTTGATTAGGACAAAAAGTTTGGAACAGTAGCAGTTTCAGAGAAATTTTTTCCAGAAATAATTATTAAAACATTTGGTTTGAATACATGTTTGTGAAGAGTGAATGGTGAAGCATCAGGTGGAGTTGGTCCAGTCTGGAGAATTTTTAGGCTCTAAAGTGTACAGCGTCTGACAGAGTTATGTAACATAATTTTTTATATATGTTGTGTATACATGTTATGTTTGAATTCATTTTGTGAACAGCCTGCGCGTTCTGTCATTATCACATTATTCCATTAAAAAACAACAAGTGTAACCTTTTTATGTTGGTCGATACATCGTTTTATTGACCCAAAGAAAAGTAACTAACCTTCGACTGTTTGTTTTAACATGTTTTTAAAAAGTTCACATTCACTTTCAGGTTTAGGATTTGGTTGCAAGATGTTTGTAATTCAGTACTTTTATAACAAGTATCCCCGCTTGAACCGAAAGTACAACTCAACTTACAAGATGTGGCAAGAACTACCAACAGATGCCCAGTGGGTCAAAGAGCACACAAGGTCAGAGATTGACAAGGTAGGGTATATAGATAAAATCAGTAGGTCATGAGGGGTCAAGGACAAGACAGGGTTAAAAAACCAAAACTCAACACTAAACCACCCCCTCCCACACCCCGCAACCCCCCCCCACCCCTTTGGTTGTTGTGCATTTGTGTCGTTGTGGGTGTTCAGTTAGTTTGGATGGAATTATTTTTGGTAGCGATTTTGTTCTTGTTGGGTTTTTGGATTTTATTCCACTCCTCCCCCCCCCCCTTCGTACCCCCACCCCCCCTCCCCCCCCTACCCTTCCCCCCCCCCCCCCCTCTGACCCAGCCACCGCCACCCCGAGACATTCGCCCTCCCCCCCTCCCCCGCCTCCGCCCCCTGCCGACCGCCCCCCCTCCCCATGATTTGTTGGTGGGGTTTTTGTTTGAGGGGGTGTTGGTTTTGGTTGTGGTCGGGTATGCTCCGTGGGGGTGTTTTCCGTTAGTTTCCCCTCCCCCGCCCCATCCCCACCACCCCAACCACGCCCCTTGATTTGTTGTTTATTTTGTTTTTGTTGGATGGTTGTTTGTTGTAGTTTGGTGTTTAGTGTTTTGGTTTTTTGTTTGTTTTTGTTTATGTGGGTTGGGTGGTGTCGGGGGGGGTTTGATTTTGTTTCTGCTTGGTTGGGGGGTGAGGGGGAAGGTGATTCGTGCTTGGATGGTTGTGTGTTTAGAGGAGTCCTTTTTTTCGGGACCCTTGGTTGTGTATGTGTTGGGTTGGATGGTTTGGTGGGGTTTCTTTTGTTGTTGTGTGTGGTTTGTTTTTTTGTGAGTTTTTTTTGTTTTCTGTATGTATTATTTGGTTTGGGTTGTGGGTTGTTGGAGTGACTTTTTAGGCGTCTTTGGGGTTTTTGTTGTGTTTTGTATTTGCGTTGATCGTTGTTGTTTTTGGGGGGGTGAGTGGGTGGGTGGTTTGTTGGGTGAATTTGTTGTGTCTTGGATTGTTGGAATTGGCCCTGTTTGGTTTGTGTGTGGTTATGAGTTTTGGGTGTGCCGGGGGCTTGTGTTGGGTAGGTTTGTTTGGTAGGGTGTGGGGGTTGGATTTGTCGGGGGGGTGGGGGCGTTATTGGAGGTTGGCGTGGTGGGGGATTTGTTTTTGGTTTGTTGAGGTGGCTGCTGGGGGTCGGATGTTGTTGAGGTTGGAGGTTGTTTTGTGGTGTTTTTGCCGGGGGGTTGTGTGGGTTTTGTTTCATTGGAGGTTGGGGGTGAGCGGTTGGGTTTGGGTGGTTTTTTTTTTTTGTGTCTAGTGTGTTCTACCCGTGGTGGTATGAGCGTTGGTTGGGGTTTTGTGTTTGGGTGTTGTGGTGTGTTATCGGTGTTGGTGGGTGGTGTGACTTTTGTTCTGGGGGGGCTCGAGCGGTGGAGTTGTTGTGTAGAGTGTGGTGTTTTGGGGTGTGGTTAGAGGAAATGGGGTGGGGTTGGATGGGAATCAGTTGGTTGTTGTTCGAGTTGGTGTGTTGTCTACCCGCGACCCTGTGGCTTTGCTCTTGTTTTGTTGATTTCTTGTTTTTTTTGTTTTGTTTGGATCTTTGTTTATTTGTTTTTGGATGGGTGATGGTGGGGTGGTGTGGTTGTGTGGAGGTGTTGTCCGGTTGGGTGGGGGTGGTCTGTGGTGATTTATAGTTGTGTGGGCTTGTGGTTTGTTTGGTTGTTTAGTGTTATTTTGCGATGAGTTGGGTCGTGTTAGGGGGGGTTGGTTTTGTCGGGTGTGGCTGGGTGTGTGTGTTGGGTGTGATTGGTTGTCGGTGTGAGGGGGGTGGGGTAGTTGTGGGTGGCAGAGGTTGAAGGGGTGTGTTTGTGTTTTAGTGACGGGCCTGTTGGCTTTTGAGGTTTGTGGGCCTGGTGTGTGGGGTGGGTGTGGTGGGGTTGTGGTCGGTGGTGTGGGGTGTTTGGTTGCCCCTGTCCGGGAGCCCTGGGGGGGGTGTGTGTTACGGGGCTGGTGATTGGAGTGTATGTGTGCGTTGGGTGGGTTTGCATTTGGGTTGTTGTGTATTGGGGTTTGAGGTGGTGTGGTGTTCTTTTACTGGTTGGGTTTGTTTGTGGTAGTGGGTGGTTTGTGCGTTGGCAGAGGTAGTTTGTTGTGGGTGTTAGTTGGGTTTTTTGGTTGGTTGCGGGGTGGGGGGTGGGTTTGGTGTATGTGGGTGGTGATTGGGGGTGTGCTGGGGGGGGTGGGATGGGAGGTGGTTGGGGTGGGGTGGGGGGGGGATGTGGAGTAGGGTGGGGGGGGGGGAGGGGGGGGGTTGTGGGTGGGGGTGGGGGTTGGGGTCGGGTGGGGGTGGGGGGGGTGTGGGGAGTCAAAACCCCATTACACAACAAACCAAATCACAAACCCAAACCCACCAACGACAAAACCCCACAAACCCGGTAGGGAGGGGGGTGGGGGTGGTGGGGGGGGGTGTGGAGGGGGGGTGGTGGGGGGTGGGGGGTGGGTTGGGGTGCGGTGGGGGGAGGGGTGGGTGGGGTTGGGGGGGTTTGTGTTGGGGGGGTGGTGTGTGGGTGGGCGCGGGTGGTGGTTATGTGTGCGTGTGTGTGAGTGTGGCGCAGGGGATGAGGTCTGTGGTGGGTTGGGGGGTGTTGGTTGGGTGGTGGGTGGGAGGGAGCGGTGGTGTAGGGGTAGTGGGGGGTGGGTGGGGGGCTGGGGGGGGGGGGGGTAATGTGCTGTGTGTGCGGCGGTGTGGGGGAAGTGTGGTGGGGGTGGAGGGTTTGGTGGGCGTGTGTGGCCCGGGGGTTTGTGGGGGGGTGTTTGGGTGAGGGGGTGGGGGTGTTGCGTGGGTTGTTTTCGGGGGGCTGTGGTTGTTGGGTGGGAGGGTTGGTTTCGAGGGATGGCTTGAGTTTTTGTGTTGCGGTGTTGGGGCGGGGTGGGGTCCGGGTCTTTTTGTGTGGTGAGTGTGGTGTTCGTCGTAGGGTGGGGGTGGAGGGGTTCTTGTGGGGTGTTGTGGTTTGGTGTTTGTGGTGGGGGTGGGGGGGGGGGGGTGGGGTATGTGGGGGTGATGTAAGTGTCGTGGTGTGGGTAGTGGGTTGGGGGAGTGGGAGGTATCGTGGTGGGTGTGGGGGGGGGTTGGGGGGGCGGGGGTTCGGGGGTGTTTGGGGTTAGTGCTGGGTTTGTGGTGTGGCCTGTTTCGGAGTGTGGCGGGGGAGGGGGGGGGGGTAGTTGGGGGGTGGGGGGGGGGTGGGGGATTGGGGGGTTGGGGGGATGTGGTGGGGGTGAGGGGGGGTGGGGGTGGATAGGGTGGGGGGGGTGGGGGGGGTGTGTTAGGTGGGAGTGTGTGAGCGTGGGTGTTGGGTGTGTTTGTGTGGGTGGTGAGGGGGTTGTGGTGGCTGGAGTGGGGGGGGAGGTGGGTGGGGGGGGTGGGGGGGGGGGGTGGGGGGGGGGTGTGGGTTGGGGTGGGTGGGTGGGGGTGGGGGGGGGGGGGGGGGGTGGCGGGGGGTCTATGGGGTGTGTGGGGGAGAGAGGGGGATGATGTTGTGTGGGGTGTGGGCCAGTGGTTGGGTCGTCCCTTGGGGGTTTAGTTGGTTCTTGGTGGAGTGGTTGGTGTTTGGAGGGGGTGGGGGGTGGGTAGGGGGTTGTGGGGGGGGGGGGTGGTTGAGCGGGGGGGGGGTGGGGGCAGGGGGTGGGGGGGTGTTGTGTAGGGGGGGGTGGTGGTGGGGGGTGGGGGGGGTGTTGGGGGGAGGGGGGGGGATGTGGGAGGGGCTGGGGTGGGGGGGCAGGGAGGGTGGCGGGGGGTGGGGGAGGGGGGGGGGGGGGGGGGGGGGGGGGGGGGTGGTTGGTGTGGGGGGGGGGGGGGGGGGGGGCGTGGTGGTGGGGGGGGGGGGGTGGGGGGTATGAGGGAGGGGTGGGGGGGGGGGGGGAGGGGGGGGGTAAGGGTGTGTTTTGCGTGGGTGGGTGGGGGTGGTCCGGGGTGGGGAGGGAGGAGGGGTGTAGTTTGGAGGGGGGGGGGGAAGTGGGGGGGGGTTGGGGGAGGGGGGGGGGGGGGGGAGGAGGGTGGTCTGGTTTTGCTGTAGATGTGTGTTTTGGGTTTTGTGTTTGTGACCTTCTTTTGTTTTGTACCCACCCATATTTTTGGTTGGTGTTGTTAACGGTGTGTGTTAGTGTGTTTTTTGGGGGGTTGCTGGCGTGTTTGTTTGTGTTGTCTCCGTAGGGGTAGTTTGGGTGTATGGTTAGATGGTAGGCCCGCACCCCCCCATCCCCCCTTCCCCTGCCCACCCCCTCTCCCAACCATCGGGGTTTGCCACGGTTTGTGTGGTATTGTTGGTTTGATCGGGGTTACGTGTTGGGTGTTGTTTTTTTTGGATTTTTTTTAGTAGGTTTTTGGTTGTTCTGGAAGTGCGGGGTTGCTGTTGCGGTTTTGGTGGATGTTTGGGGGTTGTTACCGCCGGTCTATAGCGGTTTGTTTTATGGTGGTTTTGGGCGTTGGATATGTGATGTGGAGGTTCGGTTTTGGAAGGGAGTTTGGCGGTGTGGGGTTTGAGGGCGTTTGGGGGTAGTGGATTGGTGCGGTTGTTTTGGTTGTGTTTCGTCAAGGGGCGGTTGCGTTTGTGGTGGGGATGGTTGTTGGTGTTTGGGTGTTGGGGGTGTGTTCGAGGTTGGGGGGGGGTTTTAGTGGGTTCTGGGTGTGTTGGTGGTGCGAGGGGTCGAGTTGGGTCGATAGGGGGGGGGGGCGGTGTGTTGGTGGGAGAGGGGTGGTGGGGGGTGGGGTGCTGGGAGGTACCCCGCTTTGGGGGGGTTTTGTTGGTGCGGATTGGGTTAGTGTGTGTGGACTTTGTGGAAGTACCTGGGTGGTTTTGGGTGTGGTTGGGGGTGGGGATTATTTTTTTTGGTTGTTTTTATGTGTGGTGAGTGGTGGGTGGTGGGTTGTGTGGGGATGGTTGGGGTGTGTTTTGTGTGGGGGGGGGGGGGTGGTGTTCTGTAGGTTTGGGTGGTGCGGGTTTGTTTTTTTTTTCTGTTGGGGGGTGGGGTTGGGGGTGGGTGGCGGGGGGGGGCTGTGGGTGGGTTGTTGTGTTGTGGGGGGGTGCGGGGTGGTGGGGGTGGGGGGTGGGAGGGGGGGGTGGTGGGGGGGGGTGGCGGGGTTGCGGATGGGCTAGGGGTTGTGGGCTGGGGGGGGGTTGTTGTGTGTGGTGTAGTGGAGGGTGGGGGTGGGTGGAGGGTGTGGTCGCGGGGAGGGGTGTGGGGGGGTGTGGGTTGGGAGGTTGTCGGGGGGGGTTGGGGGTTTGTTAGGAGGTGGGGGTTGGGGGGGGTTGGGTGTTTTGGTTGTTTTGATCGTTTGTTGAGGGTCCCCCTTGCAGGCCCTCCGCCCACCTTCCCTGTGTCCCGCCCCCCCCGGCCCGCCACCCCCCCCCCCTCGCGCCCTCCCCACCCCCCCCTGTTTTTGTTAGGATCCTTGATGGTGGGGTGTGTGGTTTAGGTGTTGGTGATGGTGGGTGTTGAGGGGGTGGGGTTGTGCCGTGGGTGTTAGTTTTGTTTTTCTTTGCGTGTTGGTTGTTATTGTTCGGTGGTGTGTGTGGTTTTGTGGGAAGAAGTTGGTGGTAGGGTTGTTTGTTTTGTTGTATTTTGTGTTTTGGATTGTTTTTGGGTTGTTGTGTTGATCCAGTGGGTTTTTTGGTGGGGGTGGGTGTTGGTGTGGGTTGTACGTGTGGTATGGGATTAGTTTTGGGGGGATTTGGGGGCAGTTGGGGGTTGGTTTTATTTGTGGTTTGAGTTTGTTGTGGCTGGGGTGGTGTGGGGTGTTGTGTGGGGTGTTTTGTGGGACCTTTTGGAGAGGAGATTGGGATTTGGTTGTCCCTTTTTGCCTTTGTGCGTTTTTTTTGGTATTGGAGGTTATGGTGCGGTTGGTTTTTTTTGTGCGTGTTTTGTGTTGTTTGGTGGGTGGGTAGGTGGAGTTCCTTGGTTGGGGTGGTGTATAGGGATGGGTGTGTGGGATAGTTGTGTGGATGTGTTGTGTGCTGTGTGGGTGGTTGGACGTGTTTTGTGGAGGGGTTGGGGTGAAGATTGGGAGGGCGTTCTGTTTGTGGTTTCTTTGTGAGTCTTGTTGGTGTTTTGTTTTTTTTGGGCATTGTGGTGATTGGTTGTGGGGGTTGGGTGTGGGGTGGGGTGACTGGGGGTGGGGGGGGGGGGTGCGTTGGGGTATCTTGGGGGGGGGTGAGGGGGGGGGGGGGTGACAGGGGGTGGGTTGTTGGTTTTGACGGGGGGGGGGCTTGTGTGTGGCGGGGGAGTGGGTGTGGTTGAGCGTTTGATTTTGTTTGTTGTATGGGTTGGTTTGTGGACCGCCTTTGGGTGAGTTGGGTGTCGTGAGTTGTGGGGTGGGGGGTGGGTTTATGGGGGGGCGTGGGTTTGGAGATGTTGAGTGACCCACGCACCCTCCCCTCCCCCCCCCCCCCCACCGCCTCCCCCTCCCCCCTTTTCTTGGTTATTGGTTGTTTGTGGGGCCAGGTTGTTGTTTTGCCTTTCTGTTTCGTTGTTTTTTTTGTGTGAGGTGTTGGGTTTGCCTGTATTGTGGGGTAGTGTTGTGTGGGTTTCGTTTGGTGTGGTCCCCCGCCCACCCCTGCCCCCACCCCCCCCCATCTTCCCCGTCCCCCGCCCCCGACCCCCCCCTCTCTTCTCCCACCCACTGTGACCCCCCCACCCCCCCCACCCCGCCCCCGACCACTCCCCCGTTGGTTTTCCACTGTTTTTATCTTTATATGTGGTCCGTTTTCGGGTTTGTTTTTGGTTGTTGTTTATTTTGTTGTCCGGGGTGTTTTTTCGCGTTTGTGTTTGTGTTTTAGGTTTGTTGATTATTGTTCTTTGTTTGTGGAGTTATTTGTGCGGCCAGTTTTATGTTTGTGTTTGCCGTATTGGTGGTTGTTTTGTGCGTTTGTTGTTTATTGGGAAACCCCGTTTTTGTTTTGGTGGCTGTTTCCTGTGTGTTTTCGTTTTTTTGTTGATTGGTAGTCGGGGGGTGGCTTTTGGGTGTTTGTTGTTTTTGTTTTGTTTTTTCTCTTTTTGTCCCTTTTGGTTGTTGGGTTGTTTTTTGTGGGATGGAGTAGTTTGGGGGTTCTGTGTTTGTGTATTTGGGGGGGTTGCGGTGGTTTTTGTATTTTTTACAGTAGCTTATTCTTTTGTAATGTACTTCTTGGGCCCGGTTGGGGCCCGAGCGGGTTGGGTGGGGGGGGGTGGTGCCACACCCCCCCCCCCCCCCCCCCCCCCCCCACCCCCCCAGACCTCGGGTTCCACACTCCCCCTACCTCCCCGCCCCTCCCCCACCCCCCCGCCCCCTACCACCCCCCCCCGTCGTTGGTGTGGGGCATAGTTTGTTTTTTTTTTTTTGTTTTTTGGTTTTTTTACAGTGTGGTATGGTTATTATTGGATTGGGTCCTGTGTTGGAGGGTAGTTTATTTGTTTTGTTTGGTCATTTAATCCAAATGAAGCACTTTTAAGCTTTAGTTTAAAAAAAAGTACAACCTGCATTTATTTAACACGTCACGTTGATGGTTGGAGGTGCTTAGTATTGGGTGAAGCTTGGTTGTTTTTAAACTTGTCAACCCTGAAGTCACATTTGGGCCTACCAATTTCAAAGAAATGTTAAGTCCACTGTAGGAATTCAGGGGTTTATGATTTAGAATAAAAACTTTATAATAATTTCCATACAATATGATATTGTTCACTCCTGAATTATGACAGTAGACCATACTATTTATTGATTTGGGTGAGTATAAATGTGACCACAGGGGTGGATGAGTTAGGAAATGCTCATACTAGTATTTTTTTCTGTGAATGAATATTCAATATTTTTCCAATACAAATTTTTTATAAATTTTGATTGTTCTTAAAATCTTAACTTTTGTTATCAGCAGTTTTTCTAAACACTCAGTAACAAAACAGCTGTGAGTATTGAATATAATGCCAAAATTCCCAACAGCTGGGAAGAGTTGGTTTCATTTTCAATAATCACTGCTGTTTTGTCTAGGTTTCTGTTTTTCCAACAGTCAACAAACTTCTATTTTACAACAAGTCAACACTATTCTACCCCGTTATCAATTTATTTATACATGTAGTAGTACTTATAGTATTACTTATAGTATTACTTACCCCAATACTCAACAGCTTTCTGATTTTTCGTCAATCATTAAATTTTTGTCTTCCAAACAGTCACATTTTCCTAGTAGTCAACAATTTTCTGTTTTTTATAACAGTCAATTTTTATGGATTTTTTCACCAGTCAAATGTTTTCCCCCAAAAGTTAAAATTTCTATTTTTCTCAACAAACAGCCAGTTGTTTCTTTTTTCCCACACAGTCAAGTTCTTTGTTTTCCCGTGAGTCAGCAGTTTTCTGTTTTTCCCAACTTACAGTACTGATCTGATTTTTTCCCAACAGTATATCATAGTGGAAAAGACAGAGGAAGAACCAGTAGAAACTCAGACCATGACAAAGTCAGCTGCAAGTGAAAAAGTGTCAAAAGTTTCATCAGACGATCAAGCATTCTGTCAGTTGTTTTCACTCCCCTTCACAGAGTGCCCAGTCAAAGGTGAGGAAATCATTGTGGTATTATTATCAATGGTCAACTGATACTTCATCAAGGAAATGAAAAAGGAAAAAAATATCTTCATTTTTATGCCCACTCTTTTTAGATGACCTTATTGACTCAGATGACAACCATTACTTGTTTTTATGTATTGGTGTGCTATGTGCATGGTCAATTTTGAAAAAAAATTAGAATCTCTTCAGAGTCAAATCACTTCAAATTTGGTACATAGTATATTATGGGTAAAGGTAACATGATAAACTTTGTTTACTTGGGGCTTAAAGTTTAGGCCAGGACCTCTGCTTACTTGGGGCTTAAAGTTATACCAGATCCTCTCCTTACTTGGGGCCTAAAGTTTAATCCAGGACCTCTGCTTACTTGGAGTCTTAAGTTTAGTCCAGGACCTCTGCTTACTTGGGGCCTTAAGTCTACGCCAGGACCTCAGTTTACTTGGAACTTATGGCTCTGGTCAGCGTGGGTTTGAGACTTACTGGAATCTAATTTTGTGGGGAAATTTTCCAGGTTACTCGAGGAAGGAAAACAAAACAAACAAACAAAAATACTTTAGGCCTATAGTTTAGACCAGGACCCTAACCTCAAAAAAAAAAAAAAAAAAAAAAACAGAAGGGGGATGCAATTTTTATTTTAACATTTCTTTCTACTATTTTCCATTTTCAGCATCAACCCATATCAAATTAACATAATTTCCTTATTTGAATATTTTGCTAGTGATGAATTGAAATCGGTGAAATATTATGTTGTGTGTTCCTTGTTTGTTTCAGGTTGGCATGGCGGGAAGAGGTGTTCTCTTGTTAACAAAGACAAAAATCTGATGTCAGCTTTTAAAAATGGAAAACTTTATTTAACTAAAAGGTTTGTTGTTTGTTTGATATACTTATAGGGGCATTAGCTGTTTTTTTTCTCAATTTTTTCCACTTTTTTACTACTTATACACAGGCATAAAAATTCTTAAATTCCAATACATTTTGTTAGAATTGCTTGAGAAACCCAAGTTTGGCACTTTTTGTATTGCAATTGATTAATTCAGCCTAACTAAATGCATTTGTAATTTTTTATGAATACCACACTGGACATGACCATATTTTCACAAAATATTTAGGAAAATAAGAATTGTTATGCCTGTGTATAGCTCTTATTTGTTATTGTACATCAAATACAAGTAGTAAAAGAAAAAAACATTAAATAAATATTGGGGGCAAACACAGATAATGTCCCTTTGAAGTAGTAAAAAAAATCCAAATATATTTTTTTGGTAAACACAGCTTTTGTCCCTTTAATATCGTCATTTGAGATACACAGACAAACAATCTTAATAATTTAATTAACATTAGTTTGTGATACAATTGATAAAAGGGACCTTGAACAACTAATTAAAGAAAAATATTCACCTATACTATATAGTCTCTTTAATATTCAATTAGTAAATTTCTGCATAGCTAATGAGACAAGTTATTGAAAGTGGGAACCACTGCACTAATAGGGAACTTAAGAATTAGCCGGGATTAACATTATAATCCTGCATTCAGTCACAATAAATTGTGAAAAATGTTCCTCAACATTATTTCCTTTCAGTTATATACAGATAGCCCGGATAGCACAGTTAGTTAGAGCATCCTTCTAGTGTATGGAAGGTTCTGGGTTCCATTCCTGGTCTGACTGCAGATCCCCCCCAGTACATTAAATCACTTTGGTATGTTTTAAGAGTCTCTTGGATTTTTTTACACAAAATAATGTTAATGCACTAAAACATAAGCATATTCAGTGTACATTGAATATATTGCAAAGGTAAATATGAAAACAGGAAGTACATATGAGGAACAAAATAAAAAGATCATGACAAAATGCAGAATAATCCACACTAACTCAAAAGTTCTGTATTGAATGAAAATTTTGTTTTATATACAGCTTCATATGTTTTGAGAGGAAGAAAATGCCATCAAAGAGTAACATGGTAATACCACTGGCTGACATCATAAATATTAAAAAGGTTTGTAAAATTCGGTAATGAATATTCATGAGTATGGTTTATTTGTTTTTGTTTTTCAGTTTTTATGTTTCTACATACTCTATCGTATATTTTCTCTGCTATCTGGACTTTTTCCCAATTTACTGGAGGCCAAACTTTCACTAAATTCCCAATCAGTTTTTAATTCAAATTTTCAGGAAAAAGAAAAATTCCAGTTTAGTCTTATTAGAAATAATGTGAAATAGCTGAATAAGAAATTCAATCAATTTTAACCAAAATTGTTATGTTATAGATTCAAAGTACAATAGGTATAAAGTTATATTATATACCCAATGCCGCATAAAAAATGTTTATATCATTTTGGACTGTTTTAATACATCACGCTTTTATCAGTAGCATCACAATTAGGCAACAGTTAACAGTTTTACTGTAGCCTGATGAACTGTCAAAGCTGGGCAACAGTTTTACTCCAGCCTGATGAACTGTCAAAGCTGGGCAACAGTTTTACTCCAGCCTGATGAACTGTCAAAGCTGGGCAACAATTTTACTCCAGTCTGATGAACTGTCAAAGCTGGGCAACAGTTTCACTCCAGCCTGATGAAATTTCAAAGCTGGGCAACAGTTTCACTCCAGCCCGATGAACTGTCAAAGCATTTTACTCCAGCCGGATGAACTGTCAAAGCTGGGCACCAGTTTTACTCCAGCCCCATGAACTGTCAAAGCTGGGCAACAGTTTTACTCCAGCCTGATGAACTATCAAAGCTGGGCAATAGTTTTACTCCAGCCTGATGAACTGTTGCCCAGCTTTGACAATGATGTCACAAACTGGGCAATAGTTAGCTGTTTCACCCCACCACGATAAACTGTATGACAGCTGTGACATCACTTATCAAATCGCTGCATCATACAAGCACAGCAGTGTTATTGATACATATTTGATTTTTGTAGTCACAGTGTTTGTACAACATCTATTGAAATTCATTTTATTATTGCATGTTTTGCATAATAAAACAGTTTTTTGTGGGTTTTTGAGCAACACTGCCAACAGTCAAAATATTGTTCCATGTCATCAGGGAAGTCATGGGAACACCATTACCCTCAGCCTAGCAATCCTCGGGTAACAGTTTTCCTGCAACGTCCCCGATGCCTCGACACAATATTTTGACTGTTGCTAAAAAACCCATGAAATGACTGTATTCTGTTACATAGCTTTATTTTTCAGATACTGGCATTGAATTATGTCAATTTCAATAACTATGAGAAAAAGATGTGTTTTGATGATAATTTTACCCTGCTACTGTAAACTGTTAGGTGTGATCTTTTTAATGTTTTTCCTTTTCATTTAAAGGCGAAACCATTCACTGCTATGTTTGGATCAGGGTTTGCCATTGAAATCAGGATCAAAGAAAAGGTTTGTGTGTTGTAGGGATGATGAGGTTTGAATTGAAAAAATAACATTTTGGATCAAAGAAAACGTTTGTATGTTGTACAGAGGCTGAAGAATTGAACAGAAAAAACAAACAAGTTGAACATGCATTTTACTTGTTTAACCGATAGAGGGGCTGTAGGTTTTGTCTATGTTCATCCAGTTAAGATATATTATTGTTAAAGTTCATAGTAGTAGAATGCTGAATTTCTTTTTAACTTAATGCCATTGTTTTGATCCCTCATCATTTATCAATGTGCGTATTGCATCACATTTAAAGTTTTGAACATTTTAAACTTCTGAGAAACAATCCGGCCAGTACTCTCCTCATTTGATATGCAGCAATGTAGGTTAATGATAACACATTATGAACTTAATTCCCTTTATTCAATGTAAAACCTAAAAAAAAAAAAGAACTTGAATTTAACATAATGTTTGTCAGTTTTCTTTGGGCCTCTATGGCCGAATGGTTAGAGCATCGCGCCTTGAACAATGTTGTCTCTCACGTCTGGTCAGTGCAAGTTTGAGCCCGCTGGAACCTAAGCTGATATTTATGAGAAAGGTTGCCAGTTTACTTGCCACCGGTGGTCTCTTAATGGGTACATTGTAACCGTGTTCTCCTCTCCACCATTAAAACCTGGCTGTCTCCATATAACTGTAAAATTGTTCAGTGTGGCATAAAAACTCATTCAAAATTTTAGAAGAAAGTCTGTTTTCTCAATACTTTGATTTGTAATCAATGATTTCTTGGATTGCAGAGCTTTATTTTTGGAGGATTGATTAATCGAGATGATGCGTATGACAATATTGTCAAACAAGGTGTACAGAATGACTTACCTTGGGCACTAGGATTACCTGTAGAGGAAAATTATGAAGCATCCCCAGTTCTTCGTAGAAGGGTAACAGGAGGTCAAATTCAAAATTTTAGTTTTGCGGTAGATTACGAGGATTCCGACTGAGTTACTGGTACAACACTTACCTTTTCTGGATGCAAGGTTTTGATGATTAATTAAACATCTAGATCCAAAGTCGCCAAATTTACTTTTTTTTATTGTTTTGTCTATTCATTTGTCTATAAGTTGCATGGAGGTTGCTGACTAAGTAGGCCATTAGTTTTATCCTTCATTTACACCTAAACATTAGGTCAAATCTATATATTTTTTCTATTAAAATGCAAATTTCTTTGTTTAGTTCTTATTTGTTATTGTACATCAAGTACAAGTAGTCAAAGTAGAAAAAAGAATATCGAGATATTTTGTTTTGTTTTTTTGGTTAACACATCTAATGCCCCTTTAATATTCCAAGAAGATAAGAAGATTATTGGTATATAAATATATTTGAAGCAAATTCATACTTTTTGCAGATTTTTAAGGGCAAATGAAACTTGGAGTAAAGAAGAATGATAAGACAATACTTAATGCTTATTACTTTTTGTTTAAGAAATGTATCTGTTATGTGTATTTTTTTAATTGTCTTGTAAACAGTGAAATAGCTGTTTTGTGCAGGTGCTTATGTGATCCAGGTCAGTGACATTAGTGCAATCAAAATGCTTTCTTTTTGGAAATTTTCTTTTTTTAGCAGATAATTTATTAACTTTTATGGTAAAATTGAGAAAACTGTTTTTAGACTGAGACATTTGAGAAAATGTTCAATTGGATAATTTGGGATCTGATAAATCTGCAGAATGAACATATCCTTATTTGCTTTAATACTTTTCTTATTATAAATATTTTTAATTTTTTCAATTTGTTGAAAGAGTTTGAAATAATACATTTATAGTCTGAGCCATATTTGGTCATGAATATTAAAATGAATCAATAAAGCAACCAATCGTCAAAATAAAAATATTTAATGATATAATTAAAAAAGAATACTTTTTTTCTTTGCTTCAGTTTCTGAAAACACTCTTCCTACAGGAATCTCTGTTATCCATGCGATGTCAAATAATTGGGTTATGTGAGTAATCATTAATATTCTTGTGCCTCTCTTAACAAAAGAGTTATATGAACTGGAATAACTCCCAATATAATATTGTTGTAAGGAATCGGTGATTGTGTATTAACAGATCAGTGAGCCTGGCTAAATCAGTATGACCAATAAACATTCCCTTTCTTACTGCAACTCTCAAACTTCGAAAGATGGCCGCCATTACATATGTAAAAATCCTGCAGGGATAATTTGTGTGTGAATATCTAGTACAAAACGGATTTATTTTTATTTGTCATGGACATGGATAATTAATTCAGTATGTATAGGATACCGCTACTTTGAATTTAAGTGGTAGGTATCAACCATTTTATTTAAATCAGCCAAAACCAGCGGACCTAGCTTACTTGGCTCAGACTATAAGTTAGAAAGCAAGGATCGTGATTTTAATTTTATACAGTTGTGCGATACTTTTTATAAAGAAATCACATATCATTTATAAATCATATTATCATGTACAGTGACGTGCCAAAAGTGATGGAACTTTTTACTTTTCTTTCTTTATTTCATATAAAACTATAATTTTTCAAAAAACTATCTCAAAGTCATTTCCCATTCGATTTCAGTTCATTTTTCAGTATGAAACATTGTTTTAAATTTTTCTGTGTTTGTTTTATTATGAATTTCCATTGTTTTGTTTTATAGTAATAATAAGTTTTGCAAGATACAAACTTTTAATTTCTTTTTTTAGGGAATTGTGACATAAGGGATTCAATTTCATATTTGAATTGCTGATTTGATTCTTGAAAACCGAAAATTCAAAAATTTTGAGAAAATACACAATGAAACTATTAGATATTCTGAGTTTTATAAACATATTGAAAAATTCCTAATTTATATGAAATATATAGGGAAAAATAACCGAAAAAAAAGTTCCTTTAATTTTGGTGCATCATCGGATGCTGTATATACAAGGTCGAGGTTTCAAGAATTAAGTAATTCTTTACTTAAATCTGACACTGAAACTTTTTCCCTAAACTTAAAATTGTTCCCATAATTAAGGAAAAGTGTATTTCATGAATGATTCTTGCTTTAAATCTGATGTTAAAATTAGATTTTTTCTATAATATTTAACATTTTGAAATATTAAACACCAAAAAGCACCAAAAATGTGTCCACAGATGCTCTTAGATACTTAGATGTCAGAGAATTTGATGACAACGCTTACTTTGTTTAAGGTAAGTCTAAATGATTTCAGAAAATTTTTAATTGCGTTAACCCATTTACCCCTAAAGACATATTTGGACTTGTCTAAGTCAGTGAGTTATAGAAGATTCCAATGCTTTTCAAGGGTCAGTGAGTTAAGGAACTTTCATGAAACAAAGAAGTCATAATTTCAGGAACAAATTAATGATTAATATTGATATTTTACTTAAAGCTGTCATCTCAACATTTAAATCAATTAAATTAAAAAATATGTATGTCTTGTGTCACTGAAAATATAGGTGTGAAATGACGACTGGTCTTTCATGAATTTGCCAATTTACCGGATTTGTATCTTTGTCCTGGACATTCTATTGATTTATACTTTGGTATCTGAAATTTTTTATATTATAGTTTCAATTCTAGCAACAGAACAAATATGACGACCAATGGAAGAAAACACTGGAGATGTTTCAAAATCTTTATTATTTTGTTTTTATTTTAATTAATTTGTTTAAAAGTTGAGATGACAGCTTTAAGTTTGAAGTGGACACATATTCCTTCATTTTGCTTTTGCAAATCAAAGATATTTTAACTAGTTCATCTCTTTATTATATATAAAATCACCGCTTAATTAATTCGTGACCTCAAAAATGTAAATTTCAATGAAATTCAAAGATCTCTGTCAACAGAGAAAAGTATTAGTTTCTTATTGTAATATCATTTTCTGTATGTAATTTCTCTGCACTTTTAAACGGGTTCATCTTATATAATATTTTATTAATGTTTTTTTTTCTATTGTGATAATGTAAGTATTATATGCAAATAGAAATACTTAATTTTATACACTCGTATAGATAAACGTTCTCAAACTTTTGTCTCAATGAAACTTTTGTATATTGAATGCCCATGCAGAAAAAGATTCATACTTCTGATAATCTTTGGATATAGAGTATGGAATTAACATAACTATCTCTTGTGTATAAATACAAATTATAAGATAAGTGGATGTTTTTGTGGAATATATTTGTACATGTATGTGTCAATTGCAATTGCAATTTTTCACACACCCATTCAAAACCACAGACATACTTCTGATTGTCATTGTGTTAGAGAGTATCAAACTAAGATGATTATCCCATGTCTATAAATTTATGCAAATTCAAAGGGAAGTGAATTTTTGTGGAATGTATTTGCATGTGTATATTGCATTTTCAATTTTTACAAGTACTTACACGCCCATTTAGAATAACAAAAATGTTTCTGATTAGCATTTGGTCAGAGAGTATGAGAGTACATAGACAATCCTTATAAATGAATACAAATTTAAAGTGAAAGAGATTTTTTATTTGTATGCATAGACTGCATTTTCATTTTTACAAGTACATGTATACTTACACACCCATTTGGAATAAGGAGCATGCCTGTTATTATCATTGGGTTAGAGAGTATGAGCTCACCATGGCCATCCCATGTCTATAAATACAAATTCAAAAGTGTTTTTGTGGAGTATTTTTCGTATTTATCTATTGCATTTCCGTTTTCACGCACATATATGTACTTAGAACAATGAGAATGATTTTGATTAGAAATTATATGTAAATATGTTTATAATATTTTTTATCTGCATTTAAATTTTTCTTTAATACAGAAGTAATAAACAGTCCATGACAGATTCTTTTATATAATCATCTTGTAAGGTTCAATTATCTTTTCTCTTCATTATCATAGAAATACATTTTTTTACATGTATATTTCACACACTGATATACAAGTTAACCCACTTACCCCTTGAGACACATTTTTGACTGGTCTGAGTCATTGATTTACAGAAGAGTCTATTGTTTTTCAAGTTTTGGTGAGTAAAATACAATATTTTAGTTAAGTGTGAAGTATAAAAACTTTATTTTACTTAATCGTTAAAAAGGCTCTGTCCTTTGACAGTGTGTAGTAAGTTATAATCGGGGCCTCCATGGCTGAGTGGTTAGAGCATCACACTTTCACACATCTACCCCTGAACAATAATGAACTCCACTTAAATTCAACAACAAAGATTAGCCCAAATGTGTCTTTAGGGGTGAATGGGTGTCTTTTGCTTCTGGTCAGTGCAGGCTCAAGCCCCGCTGGAACTTAAGCTGCTCTTTGTGAGAAAGTTTGCCAGTATATATTTATATTCAGTTTTGTTTTGTTTTTCTGAAAATTTTAAATCCAAGAACACTGGTATTAAACTAACACTCCACCTTCGTCTTTCATATCTTCATTCCTACAAGGAAGTGTTCCTCACTTGTGTCAACTGAATTTGGCTGTGACTTGTGGCAGGTGTGATGGGACAGCAGTCCAATGTTCACCAGATTTGTGTCTCCTGGATATCCTTAAAAGGGCATTAGCTGTGCTTTTTTTTCAAAAAATGTTTCTTCCTTTTTACTACTTAGATTAGTATACAATAACAAAAAAAGAGATATACACAGGCATCAAAATTCTTAAATTCCTATATATTTTGTGAAAATTGCTTGAGAATACCAGATTTGGCACCTTTTCATTTGCATTTGTGTAGCTCAATCTTACTATTTGTATATGAATACCACAGTGGACCTGACCTTATTTTTACAAAATATATAGGAGTATAACATTGGTATGCTTGTGTAGAGGTTTTATTTGTTACTGTACATCAAAGTTCAAGTAGTAAAAGTAGAAAAAAGTCGAATTAATTTTTTGGTAAATACAGCTAATGCACCTTTAAGATTGATACTTGGGTATTTGTGTTTTGTTTATTGTTCTACCTAGTGTCAAATCATTGTGATAATTCTTGTAAAGTATTTTGTTCAAGTACAGATACATCTAATGCTTTTACCTCTGCCATGTTTTAAAATTTGCATTCATGTTAATCAATGTCCATGTACCATAAAATTGATTAAACTTGAACAGTTTTCTTTAGAAGAGAGTGTAAGGTTCACAATTGTAATCAATTACAAGTTCAATTATTTTTGTACTGTTAAATTTAAGTTTTTCTCTGTGATGATTTTTATATATTTTGATAAAATTGTTAATAAACTTTACAGCAAAAAGTATATGTGTTCGTTTTGTTACTTTTATTCTTAATTTTGAACTGTTCATTTACATTTATGTCACATGACTTATAGCGTTGACGTCTCTTACAACATACTTAAGGGTTACCTTCCCCATCTTCCCAAGTTAGAAATGAAGTTTCACCACGAGGTTTCAGCTCATGAGCGGTGAAACGGATTTTCTGATAGGCGAATCGCCGATACCCTGTCAGTTTTTGTAAACTGTCACATGGTAACCCTATTCTAATACCTACACATTTTAAATTAGCATTTTAAATGACAGAAACGATATGAAAAATTGACTTATGCTGGCTCCTTCCTTTATCTATGACCAAATTACTTTGTTACGTATATTGATGCGCCTAAAAATAATTACTGATTTATCATATGGATTTGTTAATTTCGATACAATTTCGGTACCAGCTGTTCATCTTATACTAAAGTAATATTTGGCACTGATAACACCATTTATATTCGAAAATTTTCTAATGCTAAGATAGTCATTTTGTTTACAAAGGTTACTCTCAGACGGATTTCGGCTATACTTTTAGAGAAATTATTTGGCCTTGTATGATATCACTTTCTCTTTCGAAAATACACATACTTTTCAAATTGGAGCTCAACTGATAAAGTCTAATTGACAGAAACGATATCGACTTGAGCATTATAACTTTGGTATTATGTTTATAATATTTAGTTTTATGTTTGGTATTTAAAGCAAGGAACTCTAGACAGTGAAAAAATATTTCGATATGCATTGCATAGAGCCTTTAGCAGTAACTGCGATCCTGTGACTTTGCCAGTCTTTGGTTGGAAAATAATAAAGATTCCCGGAAAATGACATCCAGAAACAATCAGTTACTATAACGACGTCTTTGTTTTTGCGGGTATCTGTATCATTTTGCCAAACAAAGTCACAGCCGCAGTTACTGCTAAAGAGTCTATTACAAAATATGTAAACAGTTAAGTTCAGCAAGTGCATCGAAGACGGTCAGCAGAACTTTGTGTGACGTCAATTATAAAAACTACCAGTGAATCGTGAATCCTCTGCGAGTTTTCAACGTCATTGACCAATGAAATAACGCAAAGCAAACATAGTGCATTAAAATTTACCTTTACAATCTTCAGAGATTTAGTTTTGTCATTAAAAGGTGCTCCTTCACAAAAGTTTAATCATTTATGTTATCACGTTTTTTTTTCTATAAACTAAAAATATTTAAAGGGTATGAGTATAAAAGTTTTTGTTTCCTTTTAACTAGATCTACTTAGATTTATAAAAAATTACAAAAAAGAGATAAACACAGGTATAATTTAAAATATATATATGGTGTGAAAATTGCTTGAGAAACCCAGGTTTGCACATTTTAAATTGCAATTAATCAACTCAAACTTACTATTTGTATATGAGTACCACACTGGACCTGAACTTATTTTCACAAAATATATAGGAATATAAGATTGTTTATGCCTGTATATAACTCTTATTTTGTTGTACATCAAGTACAAGCAGTAGAAGAAAAAAATCGTAACAATATTTAGTAAACAAGCTAATGCCCCTTAAGTCGATTGCAGGAAATTGTCAAATTACAGATAGGCCTACAGTAAAACCCATTAATATTGACCACTGTAAAATCAAAATCCGGCTTTATTTAAAACCCCTGTTTTTAGAAGAGAACTCGTCATTACCCTTCGATTTCAATAAATACGGTTTGACTGACTGTATCTATATTTTGTTTTTAGTATTTGTAGTTATACCCGATACATTAGTTCAAGCGAAAAAAAAAAATGTTTTGTTCAACTTACGACAAACTACGAAAAACTTTTCTGGGCCTATTGGCCTGAGTGTGCTTTTCGTACATTTTGATTCCCATAATGTGTCACACCCGAGCACGTGCTCTGAAAAGTTGTGGAATTTGGAGGTCTTTCAGATGGAACTAAAAGCCAAGTTCAGGTGTCTTAGTAGGCATGGCAGATAAAATAGCCCTCACTTAAAGCAAGTAACGCCTTCAAATACGTGAAAAAAGTCTTTGTGAGATGAAAAAAACAACAAACAGTTTACTGCTTTTGTTGGTTTATATGTTTGAACAGTGTTTTACTCCAAACAAAAACTCAGTTATACGGTAGCGGCCAGTTTTTAATGGTGAAGGATAGAGAACCAAGTTACATTATATCTGGCAATATTGTAAAAACAAACCT
The DNA here is from genome assembly GCA_030159075.1 of Atrina japonica. Classification (NCBI taxonomy): domain Eukaryota; kingdom Metazoa; phylum Mollusca; class Bivalvia; order Pterioida; family Pinnidae; genus Atrina; species Atrina japonica. The sequence goes on from BROG01000355.1 coordinate 413,556, forward strand.
AATAGTTATCTGCTTTCTAGCTCACCTCAGGTTCAGTTGGGCTCCTGTTTGTCTGTCTCTCCACTTTTCACACTCTTGACAAAATAGCTCAAAGGATTTTTATGAAAATTTACAGGAAGCAAGTACTCAAGATCCTCTATCATACGGCCAGATCGGCTCTGGGGTGGGTCAAAATAGGCCTCAGGGTACCCCAGTTTGTAAATCTGCTACTCAAGAATCGCTGCATGGATTGAAAAACTATTTCCATCTGAGTGATCCACATAGATGCATGATTCGTTTCATGGAAATCGGAAAATAAATCTTTGATGCATTTCGACGTCATACTAATTAGACTGTCATTTTTATTCATTTTTTGTATGATTTCTTTTGTTTTCTCCCCTTTTATTCACGATGATACATTTTTGGTATGATTTTTAAAATTTTCTCCCCTTTTATTCACGATGATACATTTTTGGTATGATTTCTTTTATTTTCTCCCCTTTTATTCACGATGATACATTTTTTGGTATGATTTTTTTTTATTTTCTCCCCTTTTATTCACTATGATACATTTATTGTATGTGCTTTCCCTATAATTAGGTAGAGGAATGCTTTCCTGAAAGAATTTTGCTGAAATCTCTTTTTATTTAATTAAGGGGAATGCATTTTTCACACTGTCAGCTTATTTTACAAAACCACTTCCGATCATTAATTTTAATGAAACTACAGAAAACATGTACGCAAAGTCTACCAAGTCTGCGTTTTTCGGCCAGGCCGGCTTACGATGGATCCAGGGTGGGCAATATATATATATATATATATATATATATATATATATATATATATATATATATATATATATATATATATATATATATATATATATATATATATATATATATATATATATGTAATTGTACCCTCTTAAAAAATATTATCCAGAACCACTGCATAAATTGAAAAAAGAAACAATAATAATGCATCTTATTTTTCTGATTAGCAAGGTGCTGTCTAAAGTTAGGTTCTGGATTTATTTCATACTTATTAAGAAAAGATTAAGAGACTGAATATTTAGCGTATTAGATGAATGATGGTCGTTATGCAATTTTCCACTGCATTTGTAAGATCAGTTCAGGTGAGCGATGTGGCCCAAACGGACCTCTTGTGTTGAGTAATATGTTTGCTTGAATAGTGTTTTACGCCACACTCTACAATTTTGTTCAGTTATATGGTGGTGGCCAGATTTTAGTGGTGAAGGAGAGAAAACCCGGTTACAATGTAACCAAGGAATGATAACAAACATTCCGCAAGTGAACTAGCAAACTTTCTCACAAAATTAGCTTAGGTTTCAGAGAGGCACGTTTCGACGTACCTGCGCTGAGTAGAGGTGAAACACTTCATGATTAAAGCGCTATGCTCTGAACATTCAGTCACGGATGCCACATATAATATAAGTGTGCCAAGGACAATTGATTCCCAATAACGTGTTAAATCCGATAAATGGATGGTAACGTTGTCGTCTACAAGTGCTTAAGGAAAGTCGCAGACCTTTTGGATACCACTTCAAATTAAGGTCCCTTGTTATGGTAGGTTTAACATCTAAAAAACTCAATTAATTGGCGTCCGTCCATAACGCAAGTTAAATATATGATATTGTAGTTATATGTAGTAAGATTTCCAAGGGGACAAATATTGGAGGGTTATGGTAAAGCGCCAGTTACGTCTCCTGCTTCAGCACGTTTTAATGCTACATGTATCTAATGGTATTCCCCTCTATACTCTCCCCCCTTTCTCAGTCTCTGTGTTTGCCATTTCTCGCGGGTTTTTTTTTCTGGTACGAAATTTACTAGAAAACTCGATTACAAGTGCGAGAGAAAACTTGTACTTAATGATTATGAGTGATGTTCTCTGTCATCCTTGTCTAGTCTTAGAAAAAAAACTGATGCGATGATTTGCGTGATATCACAGAACCCTGTTGAAATTGATGATATAATAAATTACAAAGGGACAAGGATCTTTCAAAAGTAAATGTAATGACCTGTGTTGATAGACATTTTATTATATCATCAATTTGAACCAGTCCCTGTGATGATAGTATTTTAAATGTTTTCTGATTTCTGAGGTCAGACATTAGCTTCCTTTTATATTTTAAACTAACTCTAAATCAAGACACATGTTGGTTATTATATCCCTTCCCGGTATTAAGTTATAATACCCATACCAAAGATGTTAGCGATGGATATATAGATGGGTTTCGTCGATCAATCCAATTCCGGATAATAGCTTTAAAAGAAAAAATTAAAACTGTTCAAGATAACTTGTCGACTCTTTCTGTTCATAACTGTTGATGCTTAGAAGTGACTTTTCAATTTTACGATGATTGTTAAAAGTGTTCATTGACCCAGAAGTGATTCACTGATTGCTGAGCTTGAAATATTATATGACCAATATGTAACGATGCCAGCTCACAAAGCCTCAAACTACATATAGTATATGTTTGTAAGGTACTTGTAAGTTCTTGTAGTCAATTGTCCACATTTAAAGGAGGTTTACACAGCCTTTCAAAGCATGCACGATTTAGTCATGCATGATTTTGTTGTGCATGACTTTACTGTTTACATAGTATGTCTTAATCATGACCAACTTCTTCAATATTCACCGCCTTTCTGTCAAACTGCTGTTCACAATGGACGATGTTTACACAGCATTATTTATCATGTGTGACGAATCATGGATATGAAAATCATGCTGTGTACCCTCCCCCTTTTAAGTAGATATACCTCTTTCGCCTGCATATGATATCTTTATCTCGCAGATGATACAATATGCCAGTGTCTGTTCAACATATAAACATTTCATATACAGAGCCAAACGTCTTAGTGATAAGCTGCCAAAAGAATATCAGGAATCGCGTTTAATGTCAACATTTCGTAAATTTTACGGTCGTTATAACTACCGTGTTTTTGCTGACAATATTTCACTAAATGGAATGTTGAGTTGTTTATTTGATAGTAGATATTAAATTGTCTATACCGATTGTGATGAGGATATTTTCGTCATTTATTTCATTTGAATATCTCTATGGACTCGTGGTGGATTTTGACCAGTCACTAGGGAATGTTTACTACTCCATAGCACCGGCTCCTAATTCTGTATTTTCAGAGGTCCGAATTTTCCAACGTTCATCAGAGTTGTATATTGTTTCCTGAACCTGCTTAGGATTAATACTTTGGTATCTGTGGTTTATATATTTTATTGCTGAATTTTCATTTCCTATATTTTTCAACATCCTTGGCGGGGATCTAAGCGATTATCTTCTTTTTTATTATCAAGAATTGACAAAAACGATCGTTTTTTGTTTATTTTGTTTATGCCTTTCGTAGAAACTTATAACCTTGGTATCATATTATGTAAAGAAATAATGCATATATAATTAACTGTTTTAGTAATACAACAGGAAACACAGATGCAGGATCAGGTGTAATGGAGAGGTGATAATCTCAAAACCGACTTTCTGTATATCCCATAGCCATATCCAACCGAAAACAGATGATACTACCCCTAGTCAAAGTTGACTTCGGAATTCTCAGTCATAATATGATCAATTTAGCATATTCCATTTCGTTTATTTGAAATGGACGAGTTCACATACAAAACAAAATACCAAAAACATAACGATAGTACTGTATACATATTCAATTTTAATTCAAAGCTACGTTTGATTATATAAGACTATAACCACTGTTATTGTATATATACAATATTGGCACAACAATATTACAGTCAACTAGATGAGTCCGGATACCAGCTTACGTACTCGGAGACGGTATCACGGTCACGTGAACAGTAGAAAGAGTTATCTTGTCCTCTGCTTTTCTCCTTTAAGGAATCATCTGATGTTTAAGAGGATGAAAACAACTTGAAACTGAAAACACATAAATAAGTATCATACGTCTTCCAGTTTCAAGAAGAAATATGAAATAATTATCCTTGAGATCGATGGTACTAAATCTCACAGATTTAATGTTTCCTAAACAACTACAGGAAGACTGCCACAGAGGACATCAGTAAATTAATACCACACCACGTGATCAACTAAATTATATTTACTTCCTTTACAATAAAGTCACGGTGGGACGATGATCAAACATACAAAAAGGTAAATGAGGAAAAAGAGTGAATTGACATTTAATCAACCCTGAAACATTAAGAGTGATTATCACTTATCGTGATTATACGAGATTGAGCATTTGGAATTGATGAAATATTTACTGAAATTTCGACCAATATCAAACTTATGGATGTTTAGGTATATTTTGATATCAACTGGACGAAACTGTTATGAAATAACTCCATAAATGATCAAACTGATAATAAACGACCAGTTAATTTCTATCCATTTGTGTGACACGGATATCTAAACACTTATATTGAACCCTGTTACACTGAAATCCCACTATATTTTAAATATTTTTTATTCCCAGGACAATTATAACCATGTTATTTGAAAGAAAAATACATACCTTTCGATTTCAATATATCTGGTTCGACTGTAAATTGTTTTGCTGACACAGGCAGGCATTAAGACTATTCTATCATCACTGAAAAATTATCTACTTTGAAATACTTAAGAGGCTCGTAAAGAATCCCATTAAGTCATTAAATGACATCTAAAATATTCATATATAGAATAACGCTATGCCGTATTTTTTTCCAGTCATGCAATATATACACGAAAATCAATTTTGATACATTACAAAAAACATTATGATGCATATCGTATTTTGTTTTGTTTTTGTTTTAATAAAAAGCTAATGTAGCTGGATATTGTTATAGAGTATATTATAAACATCAACTGCTATCAATTTAGAATTTTGTTGCTAATGGGAATTCGTTAAATTACAAATATCATTAAGCGCTACGTTTATAGACTCAATTTCAAAGTAGAAGACTCAAGTCTCACATGTAATTTATATGAGTTTACTAAACATGTATTATCTCAGTACGAAACTATGACTGTATATAAGAAGGCACAAACATTATGCGCGTATTTATGATAAACACAACATCGTGACATCACAACTGATCTCAGTACGAAACCATGGCTAATTCTAAAGCAATATTATATTTCAACACAGTAACACATATTGAATATAAACATACTTTAAGATTCAATTCCACATAATGGACACCTGTGTATAATGACCACCTCAGGCGTCTCCCTTTAACGACATTTATAAATAATTTTCACTGTATCTTCTTACTGTATATGCTCACTCCAATATCGTGTGCATACATAATACCATGTTACATGTTTAATACTCAATCAGAAATAACATCGATATAAACCACAAATATGCGAATAATCCATTATCATGATACTTTTTGAAATATGACAATAAAACTTAAATTGAAGAAAAAAACAACAACTGGTGAATAAAACCAGTACATACATACAGTACATCCATTTTTAATACGTTAACAAAATTAAATCATACAGAGTTGTACACGCATGAATCAATATCATACAGCAATGATAAGCGATGAAAGAAACTTTTTTTAAATGTACACATTATATCAAAGTATAGTTTTGTAGAATAAAAAGTTGGACCAAAACAAATGTTCAAGACGATCGGTTCTGTCAATAAGACTTGATCAGTTGAGATCAAACTTAAAACAGACACCATTCTCTTTTTTAAAATAACAAAAAGAAAACGTAACTTCAATGCATCTTGATTTTTCCAGAAGCATAGTATCACAATTCATATTGTGTTCTCTTCAATGATAAAATAATTACAACCTAAGAAATATTTCATAATCAAAATATGATCATATGATTGAGTGTATTATTAGTGCTAATAAACCCCTTTAAAAAATAGCTTAACGTTATATAACAGTCAACATGAAAATAATTTTTCTCCTTTGCCTATACCTTGGTATCCCGGTCGACAGGGGATGCTAACTCCTCCTTGGCACCTGATCCCACCTATGTATCTTCCGGGGGTCAGTTTTTGTTCTATTTTCAGATTCTGATGTTGTCTTTTTAGACCATCTGATGATAAATACTTTATACCTTTCATATCTAATTAATGAATAACGCGAAGTCCATATCAGTTGTTTGATTCAAATTTTACTGATGTTTTACGGCGTATCAACACTTCAGATTTACGATGGCAATTATTTTTAATAGTAGATGAGAAAACCTGGCCCAAATGTATGAACATCATACAACATAAATTGACAATTCTTTTTCCCTATGATCAATAAGGTGCCCGCAAAGCCCGGAAATTTAGATGTGAGATATGTCGTAATTTACAGTGCGATGCACTAACCACTCCGGTGGTATATCCCTTTTTATATCGATCCACATACTTGTCGTTAAATCATATCCATTATCGATCAGATCCATCGTATTTACAATTTTGTCACCCCTTCCATCAAAACGGGGGCCAGACACTTTTCCGTTAACAATGATAAAACCCTGTTAAATATATATATAGCCCTAACTATTTCAAAATAATTATGCCAAGCGCCTTTGGGGAATAAACATAGTATGGAAATATTATTGACAAAAATTTGATTTGGGTCTATAAAGCAATCACTTCTTTTCACCAACAATGTAGCATAAATCGCGCATTTGCTGACAATTTGCACTTTTGAAATAAATAAGAATGCGCCATTAAATGTAATTTAACTGAATAACAATCGAAAATGTATAAACACAATTTATAACGTTTCAAAGCATTATGTATCCACCTGTGTACTAACATCTTTTGTTATCGAACTCGTTTGTATCAACCATGATATTTCATTTTATTTTTAGAGAATGGAAATCAAAACATGAATTGAAAATATTGAAAACTACTGATGAGACAAGGCCGTCATATAGAGTTTGAAATGCGTTTCTTATGGTTCGTCGACTGTCATTGGTGCCTTCTCTTCGTCCTTTCCTTCCTCTGCAGCACTGCTTTTCCCGCCATTTGTTGTCGTCATGATAACTGGTTGCTCACTTTCATTCAAAGTAGCTTTCTGCAAAATTGGAAATTAATCAATATCATGATTTTATTCCAAGTAATTGTTCTCGAATGACATCGATTAATGATAACTAACACTGCTATTAAAATATTTTAACGAAATAATACAAAAATTAATTTCCATTTCTTTCGTTCATTTTTATATGATTTAGACTCTGCCAAATATATTCCGTTTACCAGAGTACGTCCAGAGATGTTCGTAAAGTTTCAAAAGGTTATATCAATTCTATTTACAAATTTAGCGAGATTACATTGACATGACACTCTTACCATGAAACGGGACATTAATTCAACTCTCAACTAATAGTTGGATCTCATATGTATCACATAACAAGACATCATATTTCCTCACATGACCTGCTTTATAACTCAGTAGAAATATCTCCGAGTCCGTACTCATGTAACATGTTACTTCTGTCATGATACAGAACCTCTTTGTATGTCGCAAGCAAAAGAACAGTGAACTGGGGGTAACTATGCAGCATGTCAATTTACCATGTAACATTATCTCCGTTGAAGGTACTGTGAGTGTGTAAATATGCCATGTCTAACATGATTTATGACTTCTGCTTTAAGTCTCTTGAAATTATGTAATTTCTTACATCTTCCATAACCGATGACCTCTGTCTTATGTCTCAGTTGAAAGACCTGTGAGTCGGTAATCGCGTGATGTATCACATCTACCATGACCTCTGTCATATGTCTCAGCTGAAAGACCCGTGAGTTCGTAATCATGTGTGTTAAATCTATCATGACCCATGTCTTATGCCTCATTTGAAAGACCTAAGAGGTAGTAATCATACAAACTGTTATATTTATCATGACCGATGACCCCTGTCGTATGCCTCATTTAAAAGACCTAAGAGGTAGTAATCATACAAACTGTTACATCTACCATGGTCCATGACCTCTGTCTTATGCCTCATTTGAAATATCTGTGATGTAGTCATCATGTATTTTTTCACGTCTACCATGTTACATAGATTCTATTTCATGAGTACGTCATGACTCAGCTGAAATAACCTTGAGGTTGAAGGCCTCTAAAGTGTAGGTAAAATATAAATGGTTTCGTGTCTACTTACTTTACTTCGTCTTCTGTGTAGACACACCTCCAGGACCAAAAATATAGCAGCAAATACCACTCCAATGAGCAATACGATAAAGGCCAGGGACACATCTGCTATTGAGAGTGGACGTGCTGTATTGAGAGTGATTTCAGATCGACTAAGAAACTGATTCGTGTCCACATTTGGACAACCTTGTGGCCACCATTTTTTCTGCAATAAAAACATTTCGCCGTTTTCATGAAGTTTCAGAAACTCGTTCGATATGGAACTGCATAACACGGTTCCTTTCTGGCAAGCGAAGGCCAGATTCCTAGTAAAAACGGTTTCTCCAATTCCAATTAAGTCACAGTTGGCAGCGCTGACTTTCTTTACGGTGAGTGATGGCAATATGGCAGCAAATTTACCGTCAGAAGATTTTACCTCGTCTACTAGTTTGCTGTTACTGGCATATCCTTCTCCAGACGAGGTCATGACATTGAGCAGCCTTTTAAACATGGGATCGTCAGAATTTTGGAGAGAAGTTGATAATGCGCCATTTCCTGAAAATCCGTAACGAACGTGCGTCTGGAGCTCCATCTGGCGAAAAGTTTTGAAAGGAACAATGGGTTGACTTGGTTCTCGCGCCATCAAGAAGGCCGCGAGATTTGCCGTGTATGCCACGATCATGAAGAAAATGAAGCTGAACCACATTGATGTTAGTATACGGCCTGCTGGTGATCTTGGTACCTCCTTATATCCTAGAAAAATACATATAAAACATTTTCATTTGTTAATTATATTGCTGTTACTGCCCAGCATCACCAACAGAAGATGAAGTGTCACAATTTTTTACCTGTGCTATGAACTAATGTCAATGGAGTGAGGGGCCTTGAATGCGTCACATGTTTACATGGAATTTAAAGTTGGGCTGTTCTACTTGGTAAGATCACCTTTGATGTGTACCTTTACTACGTTAACACACACAAATTGCAATATTGTAGAATGTTATGATATAAAAAAATGAACGCAACATCAGACAGACGAATTATGGTTTGCGAGATACAAGCCTAATGACGAAATGTATTGTTGTAGAATGTGTTTTATCTTATAATTGACGAGATTTATTGCCAATTTCTCTCGTTCAAAATAAATTTTATATTAAATACACATTAATTATATAAAATATTATATAATCGTAGGATCAACTTGAAATGTAACACTGGAAACACAAAAAGAATAGATCTACAGTTATGTGACCTTGAAACGAGAGGAACAATAAATTACCGACACTTTGAGAAGCTCAGCTATGTTTCCTACTTTTAGTAAACATAAATTTCAGTACTTGCAAATGAAAACGTTGCTTTTGAATTGAACTAGTTACAATAATTGCTTTGAAGCATAGATGAAAAGAACATGGCAGTTAAATTATAAAGATAACTTGCCAATTTTGTTCATTTATACTAATTTAAAGGTATGTCTAACAAATTGCAGATGAGTAACAAGAGTGTTTAAAATATTATAATAGTGTGTCAAAATGTGGATTTCTTGAAATACGAGAAAACACATGGTAAAACAAAATTTAAAAAAAAAAAAACATTTATGTGCCGTTGAAATATAGAACAAGCTTATAACAATTTTTTCCAAACATTTATATCATCATCATCGTCGTCGTCGTCACCATCATCATCATCATCATCAAATATAGAGTGGATAAAGGGTGAATAGAGGTGAGAGGCTGGCTTTAACAACCAAACAGATCAAATATAAGATGTAGAAGATTCAATTAACGTTAAGTAATATCATTAAATAAAATTTATTGTCATATACCTCTTTCATGTGATACATGTAACACATCTAACTGTTAAATAATAACGTTAAATAAAATCTATTGTCATATACCTCTTTCATGTGATACATGTAACACATCTAACTGTTAAGTAATAACGTTAAATAAAATCTATTGTCATATACCTCTTTCATGTGATACATGTAACACATCTAACTGTTAAATAATAACGTTAAATAAAATCTATTGTCATATACCTCTTTCATGTGATACATGTAACACATCTAACTGTATGCTATACTTAATTTCACATCAGTAGAGGTTGCTATTGTCCGATTCACATAACTTGGAGAGGTGGAGTAACCTTTCAATTATCATACAGATGATTATACTCACTTTTCGGTTTTTACAAGCTTCACGGGAAAAACGTTTTATTCCTCACATGATACACTCTTATGTATGATGACAAGTAAGAACGATTACTCTAGTCAGTGTAATTTTAATGTTATGCTTTATTACTTAAAATCTAAACTTGTCAATGCCAAGAGAGGGTTCATGAGACTCCGCCTTGCCAGGTATATGGATATTACTATAATAGAGTTTGACAAAAAATAGAGAGGGGGATTATGACTGAAATATGCTATACAAGTAACACCAGCAGCCGTTATAAAGTTATTTTTATTGGGTGCATCGTCATAGCCCTTAACAATCTGTGTTTTACTAGTTTACAGAAAGTTATGTAAAACTAATGATGGACATGATCTTAGGTGTTCATGTGACAATTAATGCTTTCTAAAATTTCTCGTTTATGCAATTACCTTGCCAACAAACAGTGCTGTGAACGAAAAACAGAGCATTCGCAAGGATGAAACTTGTTCTGGCATTGGTTGGATCATCCTCAGGTGCTACTTTACTCCACTCACTAGGACTGAATTTGTCAATGATGAACAAATAGATTCCAACCACGATGCACACAACCAAGATAAGTATCCATATTCCTGCGCTGAAAAAATAGTCAACTTTGGTATCATTTAGACTCACCGAAATAAAATAAACAGTATAGTCTACTGTAGTAACTCATGAGTGATCCAAGGTAATATTGCATGTGAAATTATTGTAGAATAATAGAATCAACCATGAGGGCATGTCAAAGAAATTTCAATCCGATGGTAAGATTCTTGCTTGGTGAAGCTTTGTCATTCATGAATCTTATCCCGAGGATTGAAATTCCTTTGTCATACCCTCAAGGTAGGGATTGATTATTTTTCTCCCATGCCTTAAGTAGTCATGTCTACGTAGGTCTACGCACATATATGTCAAGTCTGACATAAATGTGTACTGCATTCTAGAAATCATAGAATACCTTATCTTGCTGAACTGTTTTAGCTTATGGTAATAAATATTGCCATTTTATATCTCTGTTGATACATTTCAATATTTCTAAAATCTTTTAATAGATTTTTATTACAAACATTATTTACAGTTATGTTATTTCTAGAAAGGTTAAGAAATAAAGATATAATTAACAAGGTATAATAATGCTGTATACCTGAACATTTCCGCCCCTAGTTATTTTAACCCCGGGTTATTTTTGCCGTTTACGATAAAAACACATTCACCTCGTCTTAAATTCGCCCAAATCATCATAGTAATATGGATGGCATGGATGTCCTTTCACCTTCATTTTCAATTAGCTCTCTCAAAAAAGGGGCGAAAACGGCGAAAAAGTAAACAGCGAAAATTTCAAGGTATACAGTACTCATATTTCTTTTATCAAATCAAAGTGGGCGGTGGCCATCATTGTTTAGAGAGTAGTGTTGTTGACATTTTGCAGTAAACAATATATTTCATCTTACGTCATCAACAAATAACAGCAATGAAATCAAATCAGTTCCGAATATCCATTGGTAATTCTTCATTCTACTTGCAATTATCACCACATTATATCTTGTTACACAGTATTAACAACACCAAAGTTATAATTTAACAAAATATTCCAAACCAAATGCTCAAGACAATCGTTTCTGTCAAAAAGACTTCATCAGTTGAGCTCGAATATTAATATAGATATATTTCCAAAAGAAAAAGTGGTATCATACAAGGCTAAATTATAAATCTAAATGTAATTGCCAAATCTGTCTAAATCTGTCTGTCTACCTACTGTAAAAATGAATATCTTAGCTTTTGGAAAGTTCAGAATTTAAATGGTTGTATCTGTGAGAAATATTACTTAAAAACAATTTATCTTGTTAAACCTGACCGAAATTAATAAAAATTTTATTTGCTTAAATTAGATTAAATTTTCAATTGTTTATAGAGTATAAAATTGGTATTTATAATTGATAGTATATTGTTTATTTCAACCTTACCTGAAGGGTTCGAAAAGCACTTTAAGACCTGGAGTGGCATGAACGGTTGGCTTTTTGATGAGAATTCTGTATCCCTCCCTTTGAATTGGTTTCGAAAAGTCAACAACCGCGGCTCTTTTGTCGTTGACTGCAAATGGCCCCGCTGCTAAATCAGCTTCCTGTTGACATATAAAACATTGCATTACTTATTCAAGATCTACATAAAAAAAACAGATGTTAAAACTAACACGCGTAAGTAGATAGTCTTACACTATGTCAAATGACCATATTGGTCACAGGATTCATGAAATTCATAATTTTGTTCCTAAATATATAAGGATTAGGTTAAAACGTTAAAAATTTGACGCATGGCACTAAACGACACGCTACAATTCGCAATACAGTGGACCTAATACCCTAAACACTTATTTCCTTGACAAAGAAACCCCCACCGCTCACTTGACAACCAAAACCCAATCGCTCGCTTTACAACAGAACCTAAACGCTCACTTGACAACCAATACCGAAAGGCTTACTGACAAACAAAACCTAACTGCTTACTTGACAACCGAACCTAAATACTCACTTGACAATCAAAACAAAAACGCTTTCTTCACAAAAAACTTAACTGTTAACTTGACAACCGAACCTAAACGTATACTTGACAACATATACCTATAGGCCTACTTGACAATCGAACCTGAACGCTCACTTATGGCAATCAATTGTTGCAAAGAATGTTTTGTCGACCATTTTTGCTTATATCTTTCGATGGTCAAATTGTTTGCTTTTGACACCCAGCGTTACTGGATCACTTATATATTGTACTTATTCATCGACTTCCTTTAGATATGGACCTTCCTTTTAATGTCATCAAATTCAATCAATTCAAACTTAACTAACATTTTATTACCTAAAGATGAAATATACAGAATAAATGCTACAATTGGACATTTTGTATATAAATATATATATACTGCTCATAACTGCGAATAATTATGAAAATCATAGCTCATTTGAAGAAAATTTGTTTAAGAAGATTATTTCCAAAATTTCAAGTATATCAATTTTCATTTTTCGTCTTTTATGAAAAAAGATTATTTCATAGCTCCATTCAACAGTTTTACAAGCAACTAAATAGTGAAAGTAACAAAATAAAGGTTGGTCTTGAGTATTGTGTAAATTTGATGATTTCGAGTCCTGGTTTATACCCGAGGATATGTCGTCATTGCTAAAAGTTTTATTGTCATTTCAAATACAATAAAATGAAACATACCTTATTCACAAGTTTGCCAATAGCACCTTTCCATTTTCCAGTTACGTCCACATAGCCATAAGCGTCGTCTAGAGTTATGGAGTACGTGTAGTTCAATCTACTACCGAGTTTATTCAAGATGTCAATTATAAAACCTTGATATGTGTTGGAATCCTTCGCCTTGGATATCCATGGTTCGTCCTGTTTTTATGAAATAGAAATATATATAGGGAACTTCACTTAGGAGACCATCTCGCATAAGAGACCACATATATTCAGTCTCTTGCAATTTTATAGATATTAAATGAGTCCAGACCCTCACTTAAAAGACCACCTCGCTGATTAGATCACTTTAAGTCAGTCAGTTAGGTGGTCTTTATACTGAGGTTCCACTGTATAGGCAACATTTCAACAAAGATAGTTTTAGTTCCAAGCTGAAAACGGATGCCTTTATTCCAGTATATTCACTGACAAGGAGAGCATGATACGGAGTGATAAGGACTTAAATACATACAAACATACATACATACATACATACATACATACATACATACATACATACATACATATATACATACATACACATACATACACACATACATACATACATACATACACACATACACACATACATACATACATACATACATACATACATACATACATACATACATACATACACTCATACATACATATACACATACATATGTACCAAAATATACATTTACACAAACATACAATTCTATATAGCAATTATTGGAAAGCACGTATCGTTAATAAAATATAGGAAACCCCTCATTCTATAGCAATTATCGGAAAGTTACATAAAAACAAGCAATCTAGAGATATTATCGGAAATTAAGTCACGTTAATGGAATACAAAATAATCTTCGTGTACATACTGGTTTTAAAACAATTTCTATGCACATAATTATAGAGAGATAATACTGCAATAAAAAGTTAGATATTTACCAGAACAGCGGTGACCTTTAACTCTTGTTTGGTCAACTGAAATAAAAGAAAGCAACAAACATTAGAAGTGGTGATTAACATAGCAGACTGCAGAAAAAAGAAAAATGAGAACAAAATCCAGAATTGCAATAAATGAACATTGACATCATATCCATAAAACCAATCAATAGAAATTAACATTTTTAGAAATCAGAGTTAACATCGAGTTTAATGATCATTGATTTCTATTTTCTCTGGATTTATTGTTTTTAATTTTCCTCTTCTTGTTTCTGTATAAGGTCATATGATAGACTGCTAGTTGTGCTTGAAAGTTTTAAAACCTCTACGATTTTCTATTATTTATTAATCAGAGAGACGTTTTATATGATCGAAGATGAACAACATTTTTTTTCTGTCCATTTGTCTTTTGCGCCATTTTGATTTCCCTCAAATAACTATCTTTCTTTTCGCAAAATGACGAGTGTGTTGTGCTCGTTATCGGTGAAATTTCGGAAGATTCTATTTATATGACCGATAGCCAGGACTATTTGCCATAGTTGTAGCACTTTAACAACTCAATGAATAAATTTTCCCTCGATAACATCTTGTTTCCTGGAATAGTGGTGTCAGTGATACTTGAAGTCCGACACCCGAGATTCTGACATGTTTCACTACATAGAAGAAGTGGTGCTCGTTTCTTAATTCTTCGACACAATTCAGTACAGTACAGAGTACTTCTTCATATAGTTTGAAAGATCATTTACATCCAATTCCAATCAAGTTTTAGATTTGTAACTTACTTATTTTTTATTCTGATTTAAAACCCAATCTTCATACCAGATTATATGGATCGTCAAATTGATTTTTTACAGCAATGGCTACTGCTGTTTAGATAATAGTTTACAAAATGTTAACCAGACAAAACATAGAAATGATAATATTATTAACGAATTATAAAAACGAAATAATATATATATCAACTGCAGTTGTGACCGCTCGACAGAGGATACTTACTCCTCCTCTGCGTCTGATACCAATATGTCAACAAAGGCAAAGTCCGTCAGACAACTTCCGAAGATAAAAAGTAGCGAAGTAAAAATGAAAGAAGTACCAATGGATAATCGAAGCTCCAAGGTAATTAGAATAGATAAATCAAAAATAACAATGGTCTCAACATGAAGAACAATTGCGAATCCCAAACGGGATAGGACCAGGTGTCCGGAAGGAGCCAGCGTTCTCTGCCAGCATGCCACACCGATCGCAAATGCTACATGGAAACTTCTTGAGTTCGGTGAAAAGGCCAAGCTCGATGAAAATGCAATCAGTTAGTTTTAAATATGATTGGCGAAAAAATGTGGAACTGATTAGAAAACAAGAGGTGGGAGTAGGTGCTACGGAGGACTAGCCGAGCAGCGATCACGGCTGCCGTGAACTGGGTTACAGATAGGCATATCTACCATTGATACACGGGAGTAGTTTCAAAGCGCGTGACTAACTCAGTAATTCAGCATTTGAGACAGTGAAGCAGTTATATCGACCATAACATTTTAGTCGAAAGGCGATTCTTGATATCCTGGAGATACGTAAAGAATGACTTACTTTACGTGTTTTGCTTTTACTTTTAGGTGTTAATTCACTGGTTGCTGTTATCGGTCGGGTCATAATTGTATATAGGTGTAAACTTTTGTTATGGAAATAACTTAATACGGTAAACAGAATCCTTTTCTAATAGGCTTTTAAACCATGTTATTTTCATAGAGTAAATAAATGAGCTTAGAAGAATATTATCATAGAATGTACTCTTCTTTGATAAGTTTGAATACAGGTAATTAGTTTTAGAGAAATTGTATCGTTTTTAACTCTAAATATAACTACAGACTTAATTGTCAAGCTATTTCATGAATTCTTCATACGTATTTGATATTGTTATAAAGAATTTATTTTTGACAGTATTTCTTTTTCAAAATGTAGTTTGCATCCACTTTCACCAATGCTCAATATATTTTCTTTTCTTTTTTTTTAATTTCTGCTAATCTTTTATTATAATTTAAATTTATAATATAATCGGTATCTCCTTGAAAAATAATACCGAAGAAAGCAAAATTATCACCAGACCAAAGTAACTTTCCAATGTTAGTTGTTCGTTTAGATAGAATACCACTACGGCGTTTTGGCGTCTACCCTTTTGGACTCAATAAGCGCCCAGGGCGCTACAAAAATAGGATAAAGAGTTGGACTTATTGGGACTAATTGATAGGCAAATTGACGTAAAGCAGATTTTTAAGCAAATTTTTTGTAGTTTTGTAGTTAATACAGTTTACATCTACCGGCATTATTGTGTTGCATGGGGCAACAGATAAATTGTTATTCATGTTTTTCTGGTCCAAATAGCCTTGCCAATCAACTGGAAAAGACACTTGGTCGTGTGTGAAAAAGGGGGAGGAGCGCTTATAGGACATGGCGCTAATTGGGTCGAATACGGTACCCATAAAATATAATGAATAGATTAATCAGATTCATGACATTTTGTTAAAAAATTGTTTTAGTTAAAGAAATTTGTTTTGGAAATGGAGAGTGTCGCGTGCAAATCTGGGATATATATATATATATATATATATAATATATATATATATATATATATATATATATATATATATATATATATATATATATATATATATATATATATGCAGTCAACTCTTATTATAGGGGCTGGTTGGGATCCAGTAAAATTGCCGTTATATCAAATATGCTGTTATATCAAATTCCCAAGCTTAGCACCAAAGTAAGATTGCATGAACATAATTTGTTGTTAAACCCCTATTAAATGTTAAAATTCAATTCAATATGATTGCGTGAATGAAATAAAATTACTACAATAAATAAAATTGTTTTTATTGTTATTTCCATACTATCATTTTAACAAGTTATGGCAACAATTTTTATTTTTGATACGTTTTGCCATTATAACAAGTTAATTATAAGGGTAAAATGCATGTTTGTTGCCAAAAATCACTGCCGGTGCTGGAAAGCAAATATGCTGTTATATCAAACAAATTAACATGGATGTAAATTCGTTCCCATGAAATTTCTGCCGTTAACCAAAAATGCTGTTATATCAAGTGCCGTTATAACAAAAGTTGACTGTATATATATATATATATATATATATATATATATATATATATATATAGAAGACAAGTGGCTGCTAAAACAGGTGGCCTTAAAGGCATGTTTGACTACACACACACACACACAGATATATATATATATATATATATATATATATATATATATATATATATATATATATATATATATATATATATATATATATATATATATCAAAAGAAAACGTTACATAGACAGTAACTGCCTCTCTGCCACAAGCAAAACACAGAAATCATTTATCGTTATATAACTTTTGGCAATGTTTCAAACTAGTGTGCCAGATCTCATAAGATCAGTCAACTTCTGTTTTTGAAATTAAACAATAAAACAAACAGTGTGTCATTTAGAATTTTAAACGCCCATTTATCATGCACTTTTCAGGGTTTTATGATCGCAGATCGAGACAATCAGTTCACCCTAAAGATTTGTCTATAAATAAAGAGGCGTTTGTTTTAGGGTGTAGTGTTAAACGTTGCAATTATCTTCAAATAAATTACAAGATCATACAACGCGCACGATCATAAATCTGATTTATCAGACACATCAGACGTTCGTATCGAGTTTGTTTATCGATACTGCAAACAGTTCCCAGAACCGCAAAACGTCAGATGTATTAGTACGCGATACATACTGCATTAATTCTAGTTCGCTATTTTATGTATTATGTTTATAATATTTATAACTACTAGGTCGTTGCCATTGCTGGTGGACCGTTTGAGTCCCCGAGACTAGTACCTGGTATTTCGGTACCAGCTGATATCTTATACTTAAGTAATATTTGGCATTGATAACACAATTTAAATTATTCAAAAGCTAAGATTGTCATCTTTTACAGTGGTTACTTTTAGATGAGTTTGGCTATGCATTTAGATTTATTATTTGGCCTAGTATTAAATCACTTTCCCTTTAAAAAATTTATTGAAAATTGGAGCTCTTCTGATGAAATTGGCAGAAACGATCTTCTTGAGCATTATAACTTTGGTATTTTTTTTATAATATTTATTCAGTAACGTTATAGATATCAATATTTGCCGAATGGACAGTCGTTATTCCCACATAGAATTGGGGACGTCATCAAATATAAATTAAGTGGAAGAGTTTTGAATTTTATCAGTGTAATGAAATTATATTTCTCCCATATTCAAGGAGTTATCCTTATAATGATCATCCTGTCATCCACAGGGGGTGGGTTTGGATGACAAGCTAAAAGCGTTATGACGTCACAATACAATTTATGACGTAGAACTTCTGTGGCTTCCAGAATGCAGTACATATTTATGTCAGACATGACTCAGATATGCGTAGATCTATACAGACATGTAGATCATGTGTCAATCTACATAGACATATATATTAAGAAATGGGAGAAAAATAATCAAGATTCTATTAGTCCATGAAGTAATGGATCATTCACGATTAAAACGATACGGGATCTTTTTTTTTTCTCTTATGACTTATACAAAACCTATACTTTTATTCGAACACAATACCCGTGATAAAAGATTTTCATACCTGAAGACAACACCAGCTATATAGGAAGTGCCAAAAGATTTTGGCCACTGATCTATACATATGTTAGTGCAATTAATTAATCTAATTAGGGTTGCAATTAGAGATACGAGTTATCGGTTTCACTCGAAAGATACGCGGCTTTCACTTATTCTGAGCCTTTGGCGAGTTCCCATTAAAAAATCTAAAAGTGTTACCAGGTAGCAGAAGGGTCCACAAGGACTCTTCTGCTTGTGAGGTAAACGTTCTAAGCAATGAGTCGACATGAGCAGTGAGAAGCCATATACAATTCCTAGATACTAAAGCACTATAAAAAGTACTAATGTCAAAGCTATAAAAACCACAGTTAACAAAGCGAACGGTTATGGTGTTTAGAAGAATAGATATATATAGGACCAGTGAATACTGAACAAAAAGAGACCCTTGTAAACACAAGAGATGGGATCAGGTGTCATAGAGGAGTTGGTCCGTACACATTATATCTCTTATAGCCACAATCCGGGGAGTAATGTTCATAAATAAACTTTTCTGTACACTCTTAATGTGTATTCGTATGAACTTTTTGTCGTAATTTCAAAGTCCTATTCCAACTAATCATTTAATTAATGGTTAAAAACCTAATACATTGATCTATTTATAAACGGTAAGGTGTTGCCAGTCACGTGGTGACGCTCTACTGTTCGTTTCACTGTCCAGGACAATCCAGACAAGTGGAACACCAATCAAATGCCCTGGAACACTGTCCTGGGCAAGCAATTAAGCCATAAACTTACGTGAATTATGTAAATTTTATCAACACCTTTGAAGCAACTTCTTCCTACCCTGGTACATTCGATTGTAACGTGTTCTGAGACTGTGCCAGAACAGTACTCCTGCAGTGAATAGAGCACACCCTTTATATCACTCTTTCAAAAGGGTAAATTTAAGAATTCCTCCGGAATCCCCCTAATAACTCCATTAAAACATCGAATTTTTTGAATTTTTTTTCATTTTCGTCAGCTAGGAGTGGGTTTCTAATGAAAATGTCAAAAATTACAATAACCTCCAAAAATTACAATAACGTCCCCGGAATGTGACTTTAAATGTGTTTCTTTTTTCATGGAATTTCGTGTGCAAGATCAACATGTTTTATTCGTTTTAACATGTGCTTTTTGGCAATTACTTGATTGAACATATGACCGTTTTTTCTGTCTGTGGTGGGCTTGCCTATGGCCGAGAGAGGTATCAAGCAATATGTTTACACTTTAACTTAAACATAATATTGATAAAATCTCAGATTAATGCAAAACCAATAAATGTACTAAATCCTTTTACCCGAGGAAATGATCTTATCCAGTTATCAACTTTAGACAAGTAGGTCAATAACACTTATAACAAAGTTAGAATTCCCATTAAAATCCATATACAAAGTCCCTTGGTCAGATATAAATTTGGCCTTGAGAATTCTTGAGATATTACTCATCTAGTTCATAAATATTAGAACAGCGGTGCTAAGAGGAGTAAATACGAGGTACCATTTGTTTCTTTAAACCCTATGGACGTAGATAAAAGGTTCCTCACAATCAAACAGATACATTTCTGGACGTTTTATCAACCGAGCTTCATGGAATTTGAAAAACAAGAATGTAAACATTCGCCTTCACTTAAGATGTTATAATGTTAAAAGTTAACAATGTTTACGGTCGATATAAAGATTTTCGTTAGTCATTATCGTGTTTAACTATATCACATGTTGAGTTTCCTGTTTGAAAATGGCTGCCGAATCGTCTGTAACGATGATTTATCCCTATTTACTTCAAATAAAAATCTCAGATACCAAAGTATAAATCTTCATGATGTCCAGGATACACATACAAAGCTGGTGAATATTGGACAAATACGGACCTATGTAAATCCGGAGTTGGGATCAGAAGTCATGGAGGAGTAACCATCCCTAATTGACCGGTCACTGGATTTGACTATGACCAGCGGTTATACCTTCTGTTTTAATATGGATTTAAATACGGTGTCATGGTGGATATGTCCGGTCGAAAGATATTCTTATTCCTATAGCACCTGACCCCAATTTCTTTATTACCCAAGTGACCCTGGATACGTACACACTGTTTCGATCTGGATTTGACTGTGATCACGTGAACGATTGCTACCGAAGGCTTACACCCCACCAACCAACCCATGATACCTGATCCCACATCCTGGTTTTATAGAGGTCAATGTTAGTTAAATGTTGATAATTTGATATAATATCTAATGAACATTCTTACTGTTAACACCTTGCTATCTATATTGTTTCATACTTCCAAAACTCTCATTGCCTCATTACCATTATATAATTAATGATGAAAATATGGTCTCGTATATGGAGGATCGTATGCATCTGTTTTCGGTAGATAATATTATCCTTGGACAAGCATTTCATGTAACACGTGTTTCTTGATGTTTGTTATTAGTTTCAGTTTCAGTAACACACTTTCATGTCGCAGCTACCTCTAGAGATCTACCACCTACAGTATAGACTAGAAATAGTTACTAAAAATAACAAAGAATAAAAAAGACTGTTAACTGCATCTCTATACCTTCACGAAATATTTAAATGGAAAAAATGTCAAGGTCAATTAGAACTTCTTGTAGGAACTTAAAACAATTACAAATGTACACGAAAAAGCAGATGTGCGTAAAAACAGAGGCTCTTCTATGTTCTCGTTAAAATATTAAAGTCTTAAATCTGATGAAGACTTCTTAAGGGTGATTATGTGCGGAATCCCGACGTTTCTTCTAAAAACGTTTAAATTGCCACAGCATGAAGAATAGTGAATAAGAAAGCATATCATTGTTACAGTTAATCTTTGAAATAAATTCCTTTACTTCAAGTTGTATCAGTTACAAACTTCTTACATGGTTTATATAATCATCCTCCATTTGACATTTATTTAAATAACTCTTTCAACCCTACATAACATCATAGACGGATCTTAAACAATAGAAAGGAACATACCACTTAGATTGTCGAGGGTTAAAAGGTTAATAGTGCTCCGTGATTCTGTGTTATGTTACATTTAAGTTTAAGTAAATTGTAGCTGAAATGGCAGGATAGATTCAATCAATGTTTATATAACATTGGTCTACGAACGAGTAAATTGTTAGCATTTGTTATTGAAAATTTTTTTTTTTCAAACAGTGTATAAGTGTTTTGTTTACAGTATTTTCAAACATATATATTTATATCTGTAGAGTATTGCCTTTATGAACGAGTGTCTTGAGTTCAAATTCAATATATACCAGGAAAGACTTGAAACAACAACTATTACTTGAATTGAATGATTTTCTTATCTGGCCTGAAATTCGTTAGATTTGCCAAAGTTGAGTAATTTTTTATGCCCCCGGCCTGAAAAATCCGCCGGGGGGGGGGGGGTGACTTCAAGTGTTTGGCTCGTCCGTCTGTCCGTAATTCCGTCCCGCTTATATATAAAGTGAAATATTTCAAGTTTGGATTGTGATACAGTAACCAAACTTAGACTGTAAGTTCATCTACAGGTTGCTCACACTTCACTAACATCACTTGCCCCGGGGGTTGGGTGGGGTGGGGTCAAAATGTAGGATATTGGAATATTTATTTCCCAGCATAGGGATTTTTTGTGACCCGGGGCATTTGTGTTTCACAAACACATCTTTTTAGACTTAAGATTTATGACGCCAGGCCCAGATGCCTCAAACCTAGGGCGATTCCATCATAAACGCAGGGCTTGAAGGCACTGAATTTACTCAGTACTCAAGCTCAACTAACTTTTAATGACTTTAAGGTGAAGCACAAAAAAGCTGCAACTTTTATGTTATTTTATATTGATAGCAATTGTAAGAAATGATGAAAACTTCACAAGATATTTGAATATTGTTTGAGTACATATTAAAATTTTAGAACCGTATTCATTCTTTACAAGAAAAAATCCTAAGTGTGACCCAAAATTTGTTGTGTGAATGATTGAAAATGATAAAGTGTTTCCTTCTGAGTCAAATCCAGATGTTTTACAAACGAATATGTAGTCAAATTAATGAAATAAATGTTGACCTTGACTATTGAGAAACTGTGATGACTTCTGGTCTGTACCATACCTGTGACTACTATTTTAATTCATTCGTTGTTGTTGTTGTTGTTGTATTGTTTAACGTCCCACTCAAGAATCTTTCACTCATATAGAGACGTCCCAAATGCCGGTGAAGGGCTTCAAATTTTGGCCTATGTTCGGCTCTTACGGCCATTGAGCATTGAGGGATCTTTGACGTGCCGACACTTCCTGTGACACGGGACCTCGATTTTAATGTCTCATCCTAAATCATTCGAAGAGAGCTCTGTAGAAGAAGTAAAAGTCACTGATCTTTCGAATGAGACTTGAAACAGAGATCGGGTAAGCGTGGCACCTTAACAGAACCCTCAGTGTATTAACATCAGTGCAAAACACGTGTCTGTAATTGTGAAACTTTAAATGGTGGTGTCATCAATATGAATTCCATAAATTTATGGTCAAACGTTAAATAAACGTATAAAATGCCAGGTGACCCAGGGGGCAATATAAAAATGTGGGAAACATTGGACAAACACGGATGCACGGAAGATTCAAAGGTGGGACCAGATATCATGGAGGAGTTAAAACCGGAGTCCATAATCAAATTCAAATAAAACAACAAGGAAAAATTCATCGCCATAATCGTTATAGGCGATATAACAACAAATATTGAACAGGTAACAACACTTCTGTCAGTGAAACATAGTCATTGCATATTAAATCAATACACCGACCGTAACATTTTCGAACTGTTGACTTTAAACAAATTAATTAACACAAGATAAATGTATAAAACATGCACGCGTTCTGTATCGTTGTATTTACATAAATATAATCACTGCAGGTTGTAACATCTTATTTATCGACAATTCCAGTCCAACAAGGTAATGGTGCACTGATCTACCAAGGTAAAGTGGCACATCCGGGTTCTGTCTAAAATCAAAACAATACGGCCTATTTTTAAAAAAAAAAATCGGAATGTACAGGTAAAATGTGACTTCATGTATTACCGTGGATGTAACATGTATCTTGGACATCCGAAAGATTTATACTTTGGTATTTGAGATTTTTATATTATGGCCTTTTAACCACAACTGTATTTTGTTCCAACTTTGAAAGAGGCTGCAAATATATTGTGTTGGTTTAAGAATGTTTGAATAAATTTAAAAAAAACTGATTAAGTGCATTGATAAGTATATCAAAATAGCACGGTAAATGTCACTCTATTTACATTAACGTGAAAATTAAATCTCTGTTCAGGGTAAAATCCCATGAAATGTTGACATTCTTAATCAGATGGTTCGCAAGTCATTTTAGTCTCACAACCACAAATCTTGCATCAAAATTTTTTTAACTGATGTGTATTATGTAATAATAATTATATGTATAATTGTATAATTTGACGAATTTATTTTTATTGCAGACTAATGCTGGTGTACTTAACGATCCAAATGGTTCAGTATCCTAGCCTTTTCGTTTACATTATGTGACACACTTCAACAAAATCTAAATCATTGATGATGATGATGATGATGATGATAGTGATTTTGATTAGGTGTTCTACACTTGCTAAAATGAATTTGACATGGAATGCATCCAAATTGTTTGTTTTTGTTTTTTCGTTTGTTTGAGAGAACTCAATATCCAAGACAAGAACATCTCGAGCATACGTGAACAGATGGCGCTCATTGGTTTTACAAAAAAGAGACGATATAAAAAGGCTTAAAATCAATTAAGCTTTCAAATCTATTACCTTCTATTATCGCAGTGGTTTCTATGCATATAAAACTAATGATATGAAAGCACTGATTACCCTCTAAACGCCCAAATAAATCATTTCTACAGTGGTTATTCTTGAACAGCTTTAGCTTATTTTTGGACTTTTATGATTTCACTTTTCGTTTCGGAACTTTACATCTACATATATTTTCAATTCGAGCTCAGCTGATGGAGTCTTATTGAAAGAAGAGATAGTCTTGAACATTAGTTTTGGTCTTTGTTTTTGTAAAAGTAATATATTTATAATCTACATTTATTTAAATTTTCCCATCGGATATATAGCCATAGCATTAGGATATGTATGTTTGACAAAACAAATTAAATTGTTAATTAACTACTATATATTTAAAATGTTAACAAAATTAAGTTCTCAAAATAGTTTGGACACTGTAGTTTCGATAATGAATTAATTGAAAGCCTAATTGACAAATTATATGATATTTTTTTTCATCATCATCCGCATACTCACCGTGAGAAAAGCTTTGAAGGTGACCCCTAACTGATTATAACGCAGGAAGATCAAAAGTCATTTACATTTATGATATATATATATATATATATATATATATATATATATATATATATATATATATATATATATATATATATATATACCGGGATTAATATCATCAACATGCGGATCCTGTAAAAAACCTATTCCCAATGCAAAATCTACTATTTTTCCCCAATTTTGAGCAAACATTTCCAAATTGTGATTCAGATTCAGTATTAAACAATAAAAAAGAGAATTTAGTACACGTACATGTAGCACAACGTAGTACCTGGTATTTCGGTACCAGCTGATAATCTTATACTAAATATTAGGCATTGATAACACCATTTAAATTCCAAATTTTTCTAAAGCTAAGATAGTCATCTTTTTTCAGTGGTTACTATTAGACGGATTTCGGCTCTATTTTTAGATTTATTATTTGGCTTGCTCTTTAGAAAATACAAATATATATTAAATTGGAGCTCAACTGATGAAGTCTTATTGATGGAAACGATCGAATATTGTAGTACAAGTAGTTGTTCCTTTGCCAAGCACTTGGTACACGGAGTGGAGGTCACGGGTGTTTCGAGTATCACGGTAGGCGTGGCACGTAAAAGATCCACCAATGCAGTCCATAGCACAGGTCAACATCTGTTCCACTTCTCCTATAGCTGATGACATCTCCATAGCAAGTAATAAGTCCTTAGCGGAATGTAAATAAACAATCAAGAAAAGAAGCAAATATTCTTATCGACGTAACTCTAACTATACGTTATCAGAATATCAATTGGTAAAATGTGTATACCGATAAACTTCGATTACTAAACCATAGAACGCCGCAGGTTTTGGAAATATTTGGTCTAAAGATGCATTAATAAAAACAATATCTCTCACATATAAAATCTACGTCGGTGAACTTTCCAAATAAAATCACATAACCACATCTCGAAAACACGAAGGTATGTCTAAGAGTATCAGAATACATTTTACGTTCCGATTTATTGTTCATAATTGAAATCTAATCATACAGAAGTGCTCGAGTGTAATTTTATACACCTGAACATATTATGACTTCCTGACCTCATTTTTCTCTCCCAAGACCAGTCAATAAACTATCATGTTATATGCCTACTATTTACCACATACATGTATTTGTTTTCAAGATTTTACAAATATAATAACATGTAGTATATTCACCATGATCATGACACGCAATGAAAATCAATGGTAGCGGAGACCGGAGACCATGGTTTTTTCTAACAATTGATTTCCCTCAGTAAAGGCGTGAAATCATGGTTTCCAATACGAACGTAAACCACGATATCAGACACTCTTGTATTGTTAAGAAATACAGTTTATATTTTCCTTTTGCGTTTTGATTTTGTTGTTGTTGTTGGTTTTTTGTTTTGTTTGTGCTTTTTTCTTTTTTTTTTTTCTTTTTGTGTTTTTTTTTTGTTTGTTTTTGTTTGTTTGTTTTTTTGTTGTTGTTGTTGTTTTTTATTTTGGCTGACCAGAGGTATTTTTCTATCGTCAACTTTTAATACAACGGTCAGAGAGATATAAATGGTGGAGTAGAAAAACCTGGTTATAATATTCCCAGGAAAAAACCCACATATCTTCCTCTAGTAACCTTTTTTATTTTTTTCCGGAATTTTAAACAATATGTTGAAATAAGACATACAGACAGACATATAATCAGAACAATCAGTTCTAAGAACATTCCGTCATGCAGAGGATTACTTGCAATGACTTAATTCCAATAAAGTTTTTTTAAATAAGAGAAGATAGGTAGAATAGTAAAGGAGTGTGAGGGGATGATTCTTCTACGTATGTTGCTTAAAAATATAATGAAAATTTATATTATATTTGCATAATTGTTGTAAAATGAATATAATAGAGAGGTTGGTGTAAATTTGAGGTGATTGGACAAGGAACATCAACATGGTGTATTCACTGAGATTAGTTTACAATACAAAATATACTGTATAAACTTAATAATACTCATTATCAACATATTCAATCAGTTTTACTAATTTTTGCTAGTAACTGGCAAGTGTAAGATACAACTAAATAGCCATGGAATTGGTCGGTTGAAAAGGTATAGGGAAAGCCGGGTTACTATTTTGAATTCTGCTCCCTTGTGTCTGATTAGTATATCTTCTACGTATGGACATCTTTATATATTTTATTACATAAAAATAACGTGTTAAAAATAGAAAATGCTGAATCAGAATAATTTTAATGGTAATTTGATACGATTTAATTTAGAGGCAATTTCCTTAGAGGATTCACCGCGAACCGGTGTGTGGTTGAAATATGTAAATGTGAAAGAATGTTATATGCTCATGCCTGTGTTGTGTTTTTATTTTGAATGCCCAAAGAACACCGAACATATCCATATTTTTTTGACTGACCCACACTTTTTTACGAAATCAGCTCAGGTTTTAGTGTAATTCGCACATGCCCAGTGAATTTTAAATTTCAAATTTTGAAAGCCGTTCTACGCCACGCTCAAAAATGTATCGATCATTTGGTGGCGGCCATTTTTTAGTGTTCGATTTTTGTATTGTTGTTTAATTTACCAATCTTTCACTCATATGGAGACGTCACCAATGCCGGTGAAAGGTTTCAAATTTTGGCCTATGCTCGACACTTATGGCTATTGAGCAGTGATAGTTCTTTAACGTGCCGACACCTACTGTGACACGGGACCTCGGTTTTCACTGTCTTATCCGAAGGACAGTAAATCCGACCTGCAACCGACTGGACTCGAACTCACGATCAAGAATCGAGCGCGCTACCGACTGAGCCAGGCCGACTCTTCAGTGTTGGAGGAAACAGACTAGAAGTAACTAACAGCCTTCCGAAAGTAAATTGGCGATATCTTTTTTTACAGCTTACGTTCAAGTAGGACTCAAAGCCATGCTGACTAGAGATGAAAGTTTAAAGCGGCCACGGAGCCCCCCTCCCCACCCACGCTCCGAGGAACAGAAGCGGGAGACCTCGCGATGTATAGAGATCCATGAAGCCCACGAAGGTGATCAGGAGTTATTTGTTCCCCAATAAATAAGCTAACCATTTTACTTGTTTAATTGTATATATTGTTGTTATTACTTTATAAACAATCTGCTTATTGTTAAAACAAATCATCCCGCATAACGTATCCACATTGAGTAATCATATAGACAAGAAACACAAACACACACACACACAACTGAATATACATTATTAAGATATATTGGGCGTATCTAAAACCATGCGTTATTTGCTGTGAATATTAGTTCATCTTTCACTCAAAACTTCCGTTGGCTTGTTTACATACCAAATAACAAAGGTATTTGAGGAATTTACATACATTCCATCAAAGTGCAAGATTTATATTTATTCACTTTTAACTACTTTTATTTCTTTTATTAGTATTTCGGTAAAGTGAAGATTATAGTATTGCTATGTAGAATCACCTTTTGTTTCAAGATATTACAAGGGTCTATAGGAAAACATTATTTTATATACATCTAAAATAATTACTTTTTAACAACCGCTTCAGTTTGCAAATATTATATAGCATAGTTTTGTTTGGATTAAATCCGAAACTATGTATATACATCGTAAAATTGTCTGTAATTTTCATTTCATGGACAAGTCTTTTTCTTTACTGTTTGAGCAAAATATTATCCGAGATAAAAACGCGATGTTAAGAATAGACTTATTTTTTAGCACTTTAAAACTATTGTTATTTGCTGCCCTTAAAATTATCTCCATCGATTACTTTTACAGAGACAGGAAAAACAACAATGAAAATGTAATATAATCTCAATAGATATATCCAAAGGCTTCATTCCGTATGGCGTCATATATACTCACGCACGTAGTGCCACACATACGCAAACACACGCGCAGTGCCACACATACGCAAACACACACGCAGTGCCACACATACGCAAACACACACGCAGTGCCACACATACGCAAACACACACGCAGTGCCACACATACGCAAACACACACGCAGTGCCACACATACGCAAACACACACGCAGTGCCACACATACACAAACACACGCAGTGCCACACACACACACACACACATATATATATATATATATATATATATATATATATATATATATATATATATATATATATATATATATATATACACCCATTTGTATAATACTTGTAGTAAAAAGCTATAATACAGACGGAATTTGGTTTCCTTCACAATATGTTTATAGCAGTACCGGTGTATCTTTACACGTTTGTGTGTAGATACAATCTAACTTATTACGGAGAATATTTGCGTTTTACCCAAACAAAAGACAAAAGTATCAATAATTCAGGTATTTTGTTCTGTTTTACAACAAATTTGAGATATCTAAAATTTAAAATAAAGCAATACTCATCGAAAATAAATAATACGTTAGGGAAACGTTTCAATTTTATCGTTGGCGTGTTTATAGTCGGATTGTAAATGTTATCATGTTTTTATGTTTATGAATTAATTAGCGTAAATGCAAAGTGTGATTCAACGGAAGAAGGCCTAAGTGTGTCAGGCAATTCGATCACGACTTTATCTTAACTTTAATGTCAAACGGAAGTTGTACGCGAGCAATTTACACTGCCAACTTTATATTTTTTAAAATATCAATTTGATATCGTGTAAATCTGGAAATGTATAGATCTACTATAATCCCGTGCCAAAAATATGTTAACGTTTTTCATTTTCCATAGCTTTCTCTGTTAAATGAACTTTTCTTTTAAAATCTATCACGATTTGATGGTTACGTCAATTCATGTGAAATTTTATAGTGTTTAGAAAAAAGTCTCTTTTATTTTCTCCTGGTTCTTGGTTTAAATTGTTTTGAAGCATTCTTTTTGAGAAGCAAAATGTTTTCTTTCCAATACGTATTATGTTGACGCTACTAAAAACAAAGAAGGAAATGGTGGTAAAAATTTGGCTTGTCACTTATAAATACATGTACTTGTATTTTATACAAAAGAAATTGACACATTCCAAACCAGTTTAGACAGCTTGTCCACAAACTTCCATTCAATTGTGCAAAAGTTTACAAACTTTCATCGAATCTTTTATTGGAAATTTGATTGAGTGAGGCCAATCGTTTATAAATGATTTAACAAGGCAATGAAAAGATGGAAAATGTTGACAAACTTTTGGTACATTTACCGGATTTGTATCTATGTCCTGGACATTCTATTGATTTATACTTTCGTATCTGAGATTTTCTATATTATATTTAATAAAAAAAATTCGTGTTTATTATCAAGGTTCACTGACACGAGAATTAATTTTGTGTCCTAAGTTATTATAGGTTTTTCATTTTAGTTTTCATAATTTGAGAGGTGAAAGAAATTAGTTTTGTTTTAATCATGATACATTTCATGTTTTATTAAATACACGCATTTCGGAAGTTATGAATGTGATCTAATTCTAAAATCTGGAATGTTTATGTAGCACCAACAAATATTTAGATCAAATGTCAACCTGACGGTGCAATTAGCATGTTTACTCTAAAATATCAAGCGAGACAGCCATCAATGAATGTGTAATCATGATTTGTCAATAAAAAACAACCCCCAGGACACAGATATTTACAATGGAAAATATAAATAATTGCTTAAGAAAATTTCTCATAGTTTGGATTGGAAAATTCAAACATTCTGGAAACGGCTGTATCTACCATTTTTCCTGCGTCAAAATTTCTGTCCTCTGTTAAGTCACACGCTACACGCGCTATGACATCATAATATAATTCTATGACATTTGACCTCTGTGTAATGAGAATGATATACATTAAATGTTGCGTCAAATTATATTTACCTGCATACACATGCATTCGAAGCGTGGGAGAAAAATAATCAAACATGGGTGTGTTGGATGGAAAGGAAAACCTCAACCCTTGTGGTAGGAATCTGAAAGTCCAATCATCGGCGTGCCCTTGGATTGGACAACCATACTCTAACCACTCGGGTGGAGATTTTCTTATCCACGCAACACACCCAGGTAAGATTCTATAAATCTCTCCATGAGAAAAGTTTAACCGAAATTTAGGCCTTTGATGAACTACTTTTTAACATGTTCTACTTTAATGGACGAATAATGCAAACCATTAATAATTAATACAAGATCAATCACCATGTTTAAAGGAATGGAAATATTCAATCTCCGTGCCCATTTTGTTGTTCATCCTAGATGGAATCGCCATGGATACTCGTATTGAGATTTTTCCCTACCATAACATGGTAATACATCCTCATATTCTCTGAACGGTAAAACATATGGAACCTCGCTATTAAGAACACTTAACTGACTGACTCAAAGTGGTCCGATTAGTGAGGTGGTCTCTATATTGAGGTTCTGTACTATCAAGAGACTGAAAACTTGTGGTCTGAAATGGACATTGAGGAAGTCTTTAGGCGAGGTTTCACTTTATTTTGGGCGTAAGTAGTAGCCCACATGACTATGTTCATACGTTTTAAAATATATTTAAATTTTTATTCCATTGATGTTTTAAAGCCACCTGAGAACTATTGCATTTATATAAAGACGTAAACACTGAAAAAAACCGAAGCGTTAAAATTCAGACATTTATATTATTATCGTGTATCGAAGTGGCAGTGCAGTGAAAGATTGTCAATGCTCCATGCATTTTTTGACACTTCACTGTGGGAACTGTCCAATTAAAAAAAATCTCGAGTATGATACGGTCCAGAATTCGAACACCCCCTCAAACAATAAGAAAGCTTGGGAAATGCGTCACCTCAAGCGCTTATAGAAAAGAACTGAAGAAATACTGCCTCTGATTTATATATCCGTTGCATATCTGCAAAACATACACTTTTTATAGTTATGAGCATTTCACGTACAAAATATAGAAATTTTCAATAGTTTTTACCCTTCTGCTTTTTCTTAAACTAATAGTAACATATGTTTCTTGATTTGTTGCATACATTTTTTTCATTTAGATAGTCAATGATTCCAATGAGATTTTGTTTTTATCATTTAATGTGATAAACAATAGTTTGGGTTGACTTTTCTTGTTGTTTATAATGAAAACTGGAGAATTTTCAACCAGGAACTTAATACTTGTAAACGCCTAATGATCTATTTGGTGCATGTTTCGAAATAATATGTACATGTATGTTTTGTGTTTATATATTTCACATCTGTATGTGCAATTTTTTAATATCAAGAGGCCCAATGGGCTCTAACGGTCATCTGTCGACTTTGCTTAAAATTAGTCCCCTGGTTCTTGAGAAAAAGTCGAAAATGTCTCAAATTTGACAAAAAATTATATTTTCTGTTTACTCAAAATGTGACCTTGACCTTTGACTCCATGACCTTTAAATTGAAAACTTACCAAAGTGATCCTTAGATAATTCCTAACAACTTTCTTATATATCTTTGTATACAAAAAGTCAATCAGTTTTGAGTTATTAAACCATTTGTACACAACTGTACCCTATGTTATCCAAACACCCCCTGGTGGAACGTTTATCGACAGATTTCATTTTCGCTTGCAAACTTTGTAGATACTGGCTGTACAACAATGTATACACAATTTGAAAGTCATCTGATCATTGGCTAATAATAAGATTTTTATAGATGTGCCACTGGTTCTTGAGAAGTTAAATGTCTAAGACTTGACAAAAATCTTATATATTCTGTTTACATAGGTGCCTGTGACCTTGACCTTGAACCCTATGAAATTGAAATTTGACCGTCAAAAGGATCCTTAAGTAATTCCTTACAACTTTCTCATATATCTTTGTATTCAAAATGTCAATGAGTTATCAAACCATTTGTATTAAACTGTACCCAATGTTATTGAAGCGCCCCCTATTGGATCGTTTATTGACATATTTCGTTTTCAATCGCAAACTTTGTAGATACTGATGCACAATCATGCATAAAAAATAGAAAGTTATCTGATCATTGTTTCATGAGAAGATATACTAAGTGTTGTTCCTTTTTGGTTCCTTTTTGATTCTTAGAGTCCTATCCCATCATATCCATATTCCAGGTCGTATCTACGACAAAATGCCTGACCGGAAATGACACTGCCCTACTTTTTTCTAAGCAAGTGTATACTGTTTTGACCAAGACGGATCAGAAAAAAC
Source organism: Atrina japonica (assembly GCA_030159075.1). Lineage (NCBI taxonomy): Eukaryota > Metazoa > Mollusca > Bivalvia > Pterioida > Pinnidae > Atrina > Atrina japonica. Next base: position 447,107 of record BROG01000355.1, read on the forward strand.
TTGAAAAAGGTCTACTCACATAACTGGGCAGAGCGGAGTAACCTTTTGATTCTCACACATATGATACTTCTGGATTTTCTGTTTTGACCAGCTTTCACATAAAGAAAACGTTATAATCCTCACTGGGATTCAAAGTTATGGTGACATGAAGGAACAATTACTCTTGCCAGCATGATTTTAATCTCGCTATTCTTCTTTACCTTAAACCCGTCCAAGTCAAAAAGGATTCAAAAGACTCCGACCCGCACGGCTACATGGATTTGATTTTATCTTGACAGACAGAACTGGCCTTGAAGACGGAATTCTTTGATTAGTGCATCAAATACACGAGGTATGATAAAGTGCAGCAGGCAGATAGTCAGAAACTATTTTAGAAGAGAAAATATTATTGTTGGTGTTAGCCAAGTCAAGATATAGCAGTATGTAAAACCAAAGATACACGCGTGTTTAAAGATCAAATTCACACTCGTAATTATATTTGGAAAAGTATTCATTTCTATACAAACAATATTCCAATATAGAAAAAAAAACAAGGAGAAGAATGAACAAGAAATTTGAGGGTGTAATATATTCGGTTTGTTGTGGATTACTCTCTCTCTCCCTCCCTCTCTCTCTCTCTCTCTCTCTCTCTCTCTCTCTTTCTCTCTCTCTCACTATATATATATATATATATATATATATATATATATATATATATATATATATATATATATATATATATATATATATATATATATATATGGTATACAAATAAACAGGGTTTTCATTACAAGTAATCTGGCCTGGGAATCTGAGACATTTCACACAAAGCAGGATTTCAATGTAAAAAGGTTCAAATCAAGTAGGTGCAACTGAATATATATATATATATATATATATATATATATATATATATATATATATATATATATATATATATATATATATATATATGTTAAAGCAACTGTTAAACAAAGAAAAACCGTAAGTGTATGTTGTAGGGTTTGCAATGACTCAACAGGTTTTTTTATGACACAATTTTGCTGCTTCGGTTAAATTTCAACGAATTCTCCTTAACAAACCTAATGATGCATTTTGTAGTAATAGAGTCAAACGACCATTGCATAGGTGTTGAATAACAATCATTGGCATTTAGAATTCATTATTCTAAATAAAAAGCCACCCAAATGCTAGATATCCAATCCAATCTACAGTCTCGCAGGAATAAGAGCAATTATAATTCTTTCTAAATTGGTTTGTCAGAACAGAAATTTTATGACTTAATTTAGAGGATGTTCCTGTGACATTTGAGTTTGAAATGATTTAGATTGGGCGGCTGTCTAAACATAATAAGTGTTTCATTCCATCTAAAATCTTCAGTTGTTCACTACGGTCTGCAAAAGTGAGTAAACTTCAGTTGATATTCACGTTCAATTTTATTTCACATTTTGACTATACACTAACAGTTGTTTACTGCTGGATGTGACTCTCTAGAAAGCATGCAAGATTTTCCACACTCGTCTGGGAATGGGACCTGGGCCCTTTGAATTGGTAATTTAAGCAAACATTTATTGAAATTGGGAAATTTATAGAAACACAAAACAGTATAAATATATACAAGAATTTCTTCAAACTCCTTTTGGAGCCCCTATTAGTCCTAGCCCTTTCTTTTTTTTTTTTTTTTTTTTTTTTTGCCAAACAAAAAAACCAAAAAAAAAAAAAAAAAAAATACAATCCCTTCCCAGGACCAAACTCCTTGCACATATGGTTAGGATATGTCCAGTGGTTTCTTGAGAAGAAATAGTTACAATGGAAAAGTTAATGGACAACGACGGACATTGGGCCATAGCAATAGCTAACTTGGCCCTTAGAACCAAGTGAGCTTAGATCATAATAAAGGGAGGCTACTGTAGAAATCGGATGATAGTGTTTTAGTAACTTTTTACGATATATATGATGAGAAAAGCTCCAAACTGGAAACCACAATATCAACTTTTAAGACAACATAAATGTGTAGATATTTTATGAATTATTCCATTATTTCCACGCAAATTAACCCCACGCGAAAATATTTTGATAGATAATCAGCAAACTGAAAGCTCTAAGTAAACAATGTGCTTGTATAGAAAAATCGCAAAATAAACCTTCCAGTGAGAATAACCACATTAGTAGAATATGCATTGGTGTTTGTGTCTTGCATATGTTACGATAAAATCTGACATTAACAGTCTGTAAAAAAAAGAAACAATAAAATACTCAACAGTAATAAACGGAACATTTGCTATTCTACAAGTGTGTGTAAAACTTGTATGAAATGATCCCGAGAGTGATAACACGACTCAACATACATGCCTAGTTCAATCAACTTTTGATCGAGGTCGCACGTGAAATGCGACGCATATTTGCCGATCAGTGTGCCGTATAAGCAAAAGCTGTACATGTGGTGAATTAAGCAGGGCAATACATCATGATAAACATTTACATTTCACGAAAAACAACTTGCTTTATATACAAATTATAATGTCAAATAGGTACAGAGACGACCAATTCATGTATAAATGTATTTCACAGAGGATTGTTTTTCGTAAAACTTCATTCGGGAAACAGCCCTAGGACGTGGAAGCGATGCTCTTTCATACAACGGTTTCTTTATATTGTTCTATCATTACATTAAATGTTCCTATTTAGTGTAAAAAAAATAATTCATTGCAACGTTATAACATTTGCATCATCAAATACTGCACTTACTACATATACTGAAGAAACTACTACTATGTACTTTTAATAATACTAAACTATATATATATATATATATATATATATATATATATATATATATATATATATATATATATATATATATATATATATATATACATACATATTAAAAATTGTCAGTGTTCCATATGAAAGCCCATTTTAGTGAAATTTTCTTTGCACTAGCGCTTTCACTTGTATTCAGATTTTCAGCTGCATTTAAAATGGGTATAATAATCAATGACGTCACGTAGTGTGTGACCAGTTATATATAATAATAACAATAATTATAAAACCTTTCACGATAACTGCGTTCCTACTAATTTCACCTGTACACAAGCACTTCCGAGTGGTATCAAGAAGTATATGACAAAAAGGACGACAATTTGAAAATCTATATTGTAGAGATGCAACAAGCCAAAGGAACGCCAATTTTAAGATCGAGGCGGTAGAAATGCAACAATGTCCAAAGGAACGCCAATTTTAAGATCGAGGCGGTAGAAATGCAACAATGTCAAAAGGATGCCGTTTTAAGATCGAGGCTGTAGAAATGCAACAATGTCAAAAGGATGCCAATTTGAAAACCTAGACTGTAGTGATGCAACAATCCAAAAGGGCGCCAATTTAAGACCGAGGTAGTGGAGATGTTTTATAACGTTTTATGTATTGTTTGATTATTCATGTTATCGGTATGGTATAAATATTGTTTTTATCAAGAGTTCTGAAAAAAATGTCAGTAAACATTTAAATATATATAAACAATACCATTATCAATAGTTTTAACTGACAGAATGAATATATGTTATGTATGTGAGTTTATCTTTATTGATCTATTAATTAGTCCAGATTTGCCATTCTCTCATGAACAGTTCGTTTTCACCAGTGATTGTGTGCAGGAGTTTTTCAATTTCAAAATATCTTTTAAAGATGGCTATAGATGTAAGACAAACATGAATATAGGATTTTTTGTAGTTTCGTATTAAAAATGATATATTTGATCCAAATTATAATTTTATTATCAACTTTGTTTAATGTTACATCTACATATTTACCAAAAAATAAATTATTATTTTGTTAAGTTAAAATTGATATTGTAGTTACGATATTATGGAATAAAAAGATGAAGCAGTGTTATAACATGACAATTCAAAAGAAAGGTGTTTAATGGTTTCAGTTTCAATTTCAAAAAAATACATTTGAGTTATTTATTTTGTTTAAAGGCCGTGTTGGTAGAGATGCATATATGTCAAAAGGACGCCAATTTGAAAACCTAGACTGTAGAGATGCAACAATCCAAAAGGGCGCCAATTTAAGACCGAGATAGTGGAGATGCAACACATTTCAAAAGAATGCAAATTTTAAGACCGAGATGGAAGAGTTGCAACTACATGTACATGCATATCAAAAGGATGTCAATTTCAAAAAATGGGCGGTAGAGATGCAACACTGTCCAAATCACGCCAATTTTAAAACAGACTTTGTACAGATGCAACAATTTCAAAAAGTCACCAATGTTAAGACCAAGATGATAGAGGTACAATAATGTCGAAAGGAACATTGAAGTAGAGATGCCACAATTCTAAAAGGATGCCAATTTCAAAACCGAAATGTAATAGAGGCAAGGCAACAATTTCAAAGGATGCCAATTTGAACACCATGGTGATAGATACGGAACAACAACAAAAGGACATGCTTTGGGCCATTCTATGATAATACATATTACGTAACAGCCAGATAATAGCGACGCTGAATATGTAAACAAACAAAAGTGATGACGATGTTGTCACTTTCATTTTCTACACAAACTTCAAAAACATATTGGTTGTCTGCGAATAACCTATCATCGAAATTCTGAAAAGCTAGACAAAAGGTCATTGTCAAAGTCACTAGGTCAATAATGTTGATGCCAATGGGTGAAGGTTTATCAACAATTATACACATGAAATATATCATCTATACTACAAGTCGTTAAAAGCTTAACAAACTGACTCTAGAACCATGAAGTCTTTCACCTTTAGTAAGCGCAGGTTCGAACTCCGCTGGAACTTGAGCTGAATTTGTGAGAACGGTTGCCAGTTTACTTGTGGAAGGTCGGTAATCTTTTCCTGGATACATTGTAACCGGGTTTCTCCTCCACCATTGAAAATTTAAAATTAGCCGCCATCATGTGACTGTAAAATTATTTAGTATGACGTTAATCAACAAACAAATAAATAAACAATCTGTCGCACAGAAAGATAACAAACAAAATGGTTTATATTGCTGCGACATAATGCCTGTTTACCACAATGACGGCCAGTAAGGAAATGATATTTAGCCACTTTCTTACCAATATTGCTAGGCGTCAAAAAGAAGAACTACATTCAAAGATAACTAGATACACATGTGTCATTCGTAAGGATAATAATAAAGCTATATGTTCACAGCAATATTTGGACAAACACGAATCTCTTTGAAAATCTAGAGATTATACCTTTCAATAGGTATAATGTATCAGAGATAGAGGAGGGTGACACACAGAGCGAGACAGACCTACAAACCTACACAAATGTGAGGGCAAGAAAGAGAGCACTATAAATCATATGTCATCATTATTAAGGTACACCGACCTTCTTATCTCGACACAATTAACAGTTTCAAAAGTATCAGAAATTTCAAAGGTGTCATTAGACGGGAAAAGTGATTGAAATCCGATTCCTGGGCCAAACGTGAAGACTTTAAATGTTATCACGATCATTGTTAAAAACACTGGTCAAATGTCTGTGTCAAACCTTTAACCGACAAGGCATCATACAAAATATTTTGTTTTCAGTTGCTGTTCTTGGTAAGTAGCGAATTATTTTCAATAAAAGAAATGTTATGCATTTCTTGTCACTATTTAAAATATTCATCTGGGTCCAGCAACACCTAATTCAAATTTCATATATAGTCAAACTCGCATTAAAGGCCATTTCTGTATAAAGGGCACCTGCCTATAACGATCATTCAAACATAACCTTTGGTACCTTTTTAATAATGCTTAAACCCCCATTTAAAGGTCATCTGTGTATGCACTTTTTAGCCACTTTTTATTGTTCCCATGATTGGTCGTTATAGACAAGTTTGTCTGTACTTATCTTGATAATATATATAAGTTTTTTCAAGATTTCTGGATGTAATTGACCGCTTTGTAATACTGGATTTATTCGATATTTTGATATATCTACAATGTTTTGCCAATAGAATATTTTTAAACCAGAGCAGTTTTAATGCTTCAGATACCAAAAAATCTAGTTTTGGTATTAGAGCATTTAACTAAAAGCTGAATTACGAAGATAAAAAGCTTTTAAACTTTTAATGAAAAAAGTGTGTGTTGCAAAAAAATGTTTTGAAACATTCCCACTTCATAACCCCATACGGCTGACATATTTGTAATTGTATCTCCAGAAAATCAAGTCCCACAGCAGGTATAAAAGGCGGATTAGTTATATTGGTCGTCATTGTATATCTGTACTCGCAACGCGAAACGTGCGAAGTCCCAGAGACTGAACAAAACTCATCGAATCTTACCTGTACTTTTGTGTATACTGTCTACAGACGTTTCAAGAGAAATATTTTTTCAACACACATTTTTTTTTATTAAAAGTTATTAAGTCTTTGTAGTTCAGCTTTAAGACTCCAACGATAAATGTACTGTCAACTAAACCCAGCGACAAACGTAGTAACATTTACCTAGGTAGCAATACTAACGCTATCACCTGCATATACGGCATTCCAGTCTCACAAATACAGCCTGTGCGGTTTGGAATCATTTCATATACACTCGCTTCTAATTAGTGATATTTTGGTGTCACGGGTATAAAGAATCGTGAAAACATCATTGTTTTCAAATACCTTTTTCACAGTCAGGAGTATCAAATTACATGTTCGAATGTGCTGTTGTTTTACTTCCTTGACCTCTTGTCAGCGCGGGTTCAAGTCCCATTGTAATAAAAGTTTACTTTCGGTAGGTCTCTTCCCGTTATAACCGAACAATTGGTGGCGTTAAGTTTTTAATGGTGGAGGAGAGAACTCGGTTACAATGTTCCCGGGAATACACCACTTTTCATAATTGCATTGGTTTTTTACGTTTTCCACTAAAATTAACTTTTACCATGAACATGTATTTAAATGCTGTTGATGATTTATAATGAGCCACTAGTGATTCGTCAATTTGAATATTAAGTCGGAATCTAGGAGTGATTGGTTTACTCGGGTCATCAACCCTCTGACCCCTATTGTAATATTTCGCAAATTGCCCAGACACTAAAAGTTAAGAGTGGTTTCACCGATGAGAAAATTTGATAAAGCATTTCTAGTTTTATTCCAGTCCTGTTTGATTTACTGTGTCGAGATATCCAATCCTTTATACATGTTACAATGCGATAAATGACTTCCGCCATTATCACCATCGAATAAAAAGTTAAAACGCCAACCGTTTGTTGTAGCGGACATTTGCAGTTATTGATAACGATAAACGCTGGGGTCGGAACGGTTTTACTTCATCGGTTAACGGAATTACATTACAAGAACGAACTCAAAATGACCATTATCTCAATCGGTAGCAAAGGTAGCACAGGTGCAAATTAAGTTCAGATGCTTTGTTGACCGCTATTTACGCATGAGTGAAAACAATAATGAGTAGGAGATGTATTTCAATATCCGCGTTTGTCGGTCTGGGTCAAAGAAATAAATAATTCCCACGACAGACATTTTTCTTCCATTATATTCACCTTTTCCAATTTCATGTAATTATTTAAATCGAATTCATCTTATGTATGCATTAAGGAAATTCTATTTGATCAGCGACATCTTGGATATCTTGTCGGTTATTCATTATTCATTGTACCTACTTAAGTGATTTCTATAATCCAAATGACAGACAGCGAGGGACGGGAAACACAGAGAGGGGGGTAAACAAATACAGAACAAGACTGATCAAGAAAAATACAGACAGGAGAGGGAGATGACAAGGAAAGGGGGATAAATAAGAGAAAGGGGAGAGAAACAAGAGAACCCAATGGGCATCATCGCTCATCTGAGTAAAACATAATTATTCATGATATTTAGAGATGTACAAACTATGTGCAGTTTCACATGGTTCTTGAGGAGAGGTCGAAAATGAGTAAAAGTTAACAACGGACGACGCAAAAAACAAAAGACGATCGCAATAGGTCACCTTGAGCCTTTGGCAGACAGGGTGATAAAAATAGACGTCTAAAATGAAGTCCCAAAACACGTGGTCAATGTAACCCACAGAATATATATAAAACCAAATTACACAGAGTAAGGAAACTTTTCGCAAAAATATAATCCCTATATTTATATCAATTTTTAAAAAGTATTTTCACCTCAAATAGTATTTTTTCTATGTCAGCAGTAAAAATATATGCCAAAAGACCAATACCTTACAAAGAGCAAAATCTATAGTAGATTTATATATATTAGTTATATATATATTAGTTTAAACATATTTTATTTAGTAATACAGTGAAATAGGATTGGACAAAAGTTACATTACACCTTAATATTGACAACATATCAGTTTGTCAGAGATGGCTACATATTATGTATTAGATATTGATGTACTGAAATATAGGAATACAATAAGCAAAAAGAAAAAAAACAAAAACAAAGGACGAAAGGAATTATAAGGTGAGGGAGGTACGTGGATAGAAAAAGGTTATATATATATAATTTAAAAAACTGTGATAAATACACGTACATAGGCTAGTAATTAACACGATTGCAATGAAGAAAACGGTAAATTCTTGTTAAAAAATAATCGCATCTAGGACAGGGAAATGGACATAGTCCATATATACATGCATCGTATATCGTAATCTAAACGAGGTTCGATGCTGCGAAAGAGTGACTCACTACTCTACATTAACACACTAAGTCTATGAACATTAAGTAACCATTCTGATTCACGTTCTTTGATTGTTCAGAATATAAATATTATAATAAAACGATTTCAATTTCAACATGTCCTTTAACTGGAAACTTCTAGTAAAACTAGAATCGATTCATGTTCACAATCAGATAAAAACAAAATGTCTATAAAAAATGTTGAATAGTGCTTAGGGACTGGTAAATTTGACGTCGTAAATGGAATAAAATGATTTTAACCACTCAATGCCACATCAATTCACAATTAGGGCTTAACCATTTTATCACGTTGTTGTTCTCCAAATTTTGGAGAACATTGTCTTAAAACGAATTTAAAACCATTTAAATTCACATTTACTATAAAACAGATTCCGACCATCAGCTCTGTGCAGGACTGACGGCATGGCCGCATGTGGATATGGCCAGAACATTTGTTAAGTGCAAACGATATGCACGACCTCAGCAGTGGGGTCACGCTATTTTCTTTTTTTTTTTTTGTAATTGGTATACCATCTGCACGTTTACAAAGTCAGATTTTATTAAACGTACATCCTATCAATGCATCGCGTTAAAAACCTTGATACAAAACAGATCCTCAAAACTGAGGATATAAAGATCTAATTACAAGTTTTTGTCGAAACTGTAAAAATCATCATCATTATCATCATCATCATCATCGACAACGGCGTTGTCATCAATTTCAGATTTAATATAGTAAAATCCATATGACATGACTTTTGAAATGATGATAATAACAAGAAAACAATATCAGTGTTTAAGTAATAGAAATGATGATGATGATGATGATGATGATGATGGTTGTGGTGGTGGTGATGGTGGAGTGATGACGATAAACCTCCGCCTCCTCCTCATCATCATCATCGGCATCAGTTCTTAACTCACCTGTGCATCAGACGAAAATCCAACAGCCAGAAAAAGAAAAACAATGCGAAACATGATTATCTTCCTCTTTCACTTCTTTCCACTTTGATAGTATTAAATTGTTCTGGTACAAGTCCTTTAGGTACAAATTATTATGAATCGCAATGGATACGTGAAACTTGTTATCTTGTAAAACTATATAAAAATATGAAACTCTGATTACAGAATTCCTAGAGCGTCTGTTAAAAGAGATTGTAACCTTTCCAGTTTTAATTCCTATATCGTAGAGCCAGCAGCATTAGAGCACATGCAATATCACTTTACCCAATAGAAATAAAACTGTCTCAACTGCAAATGTACGATAGTACGAGCTGCTGTTCTAAGTATCGTGAACTCGGCTAAATGCATTGATGGAACAGCATATTATCGTTATTGTGACCATGAGCAAAAAAAGAAGGCGGTAACCATGAAGTTTTACCAAACTACGCTGTAGGTCAAAAGTTAACAGACTCCAGTAGCTCCAGTGGTAGTATATTTTTTTTCTAATTGCCAGTATTTGCAGGTAGCTAAATTTAGATTCTTTTTCCAATTGATATGCATATACCAAGATCATTCGCCTTGTATTGACGAGGTTTTTTAATTGGTCCCCTTAATCTCCAGGTATATCAACAAATTCTTGTTGTTTTATTTTTCTCTGTTGTGGTTGTCACACAGATATATAGAACGATATCGTGAAATGTCTGGCGCCTTTTTACTGCTAATTTTTATATCATGTTATTTTTGTGTGTCAGTTAACAGGTATTTTTGAGTCATGTTAAATCTATATGTTCTGCTTCGGACAAGTGGTCAGTAGCGCGTGACTTTCGAATCATCTGGTCAACCGTCAGAAAGTTTAATTTATATCTGACGTGAACCAGTCTTTCACACAACATATATAATTTATATACTGCATGAGATGAAGATCGTCAAACTCTCTCTCTTTCTCTCTCTCTCTCTCTCTCTCTCTTATATTTGGAAAAGAATTCATTTCTATGTAAACAATATTCCAACATAGAAAAAAAAGAATACGGAGAAGAATGAACAAGAGGCCCTAACTACGCCTAAAAGGATCATTCAAGCACCATCAACAAATGTGCAAAGAATATAAAAAATGTCTAGGTTAAAAATTTTAGGGTGTAATACATTCGGTTTGTTGTGGATTACTCTCTCTCTGTGAGGCGGTCTTTAATTAATGTCGAAGCACTTTAAAAAGTCATTCACAAGTCCACTATCTTCCCAAGTCACGATTTTCCGATCCACTCCGTTACTCACACAATAGTGGATCGGAAAACCTTGAATTGGGAGGACGTAAGACCACCAGCCTGCCGAAAGTACAGAGTGCAAAGTAATTTCTACTCGCATTTCAAATAGAATGTTCACCGTTAAACAAAGAATTAAACCCAGATTCATTATATATTTTGATTTCTAATTTCTAAATAAGAATTTAAAAGATTTATTTATTTAAACAGAAATAATTGATTTTTGTGGTGACAATTACCTATTTGGGTAAGTAAATTTGTGAAGACTAATGTTTACTTTCTGTTTAAACTGTCAAATCTTTGAAATAACAAATTAGAATTGCTGTTTAATAGTGAAAATTTTATTAAAATGTGATAAAAAAATTGGCTTCGCAATATTTTTTGTGGTTTTATTTGAAATATGGAGTGAAAAATAATAGTGTCTGATTACATTTGTCCCGAATCTGTAAATACGTCATTTCCGAGTTGTCTTGTTACGTCACGGTTCATCACAATAGTAAGCTGTTTTAAAGAGAAAACTAGGTAGATGGAAAGGAGGAAACGCAGGATGTAAACACGTCATCTTATTGTCACGAAAGAAATAAAATAAAATTATGATTTAGCTGAACATTATTACCTAAAATGATATTTTATCTTTGCTGCTTAAATTATTAAAATAATTCATTTATTATTTATTATAATAATTATTATTATAAATTTTATTTTATTTCTTTCGTGACAAATTGTCCTGTACTCATTTTTAATTTAATACAAATAAAAAATTAGTAAAGGCCATTATGAATATCGATGTGATATACAGTGTATAATTACCGAACCCGGGCAACGCCGATAGCGTAGATCCGGATACCGAGTACTATCGTTAGTACATTTGGCATTGGATTGATTTTCATAACTGCGGAGATTAACTAAAGCAACTAAACAAAGTTTCAGTTAGATCAATATGCCGTATTGGTTGGAGGATAATGTAGGGCATTATTATATTCCGGATAAGTAGCCTATATGACCAGGGATATTAATATAAAGTAATAGGTTCCAGATTTGAAAATAAGATTACAAGAAAGTGATGACACTTTCCATATTTACAATAGAGATAATTTAACTAAAATTAATTCCTCGCAGATGAAGTGAAATAAGATATGAAGAATATGAAAATATTACATATAAACCTGAACAAACTTCGCCCAACTCGCTGACGTCACGTAATCTGAGTACAAACTATTGTGACGAAACTGAACGGAATGAGACAACTCGAAAATGGTCTATTGGCAAACGTTTCCACAAAACCACCAGTACTGCTGATCCTAAGTTGTTTTTGTTTTTTGGGGGGTTTTTTGTAGGGAAATTTGCCAGATTATTTGCGAAATGTCGGTGGTCTCTTCCAGCTGGGTACATTGTAACTGAACTCTTCATTTACCATTAAAAAATTAGTCGCCACCTATAACTGAAGAATTGTTGAGTTTGGCCTCAAACACCAATAAAAAACAGACATCACTCATTAAGATATTTTTTCAATGATAGACAAATAATGAAATAAAAAGATTTAGTTGAATTAATGTGTTTCATTGTCTCAAGAGCTTGGGGAATTTTTTAACATGATCCTGAACCGAGCGAACACTTCCAAACTATCATTTTTGGATTAGATGTATTCAGTTTGCAGCAGCTGAACGTGTATTATTGTCACAAATTAAAACCAAGATGTGTCCACTGAAGCTGGTGACTCAGAATAAAGACTTTTATTACATTTTTATTTCTGTTCTGCATTTTCATTTGTCCAGAGACGGTCACGTGTTCTACCCTGTAAAATGAAATCGCACTGAAATTAAACCGGATACTTTAGTACATTGCACTGCTATGACGTCATGAAACTAATTAGAGCTCACTTGATAAAGACAGAAACGATCGTCTTGAGCATTATAACATTGGTATTATGTTAATAATATTTATAACCACTCGGTCGTTGCCACTGCTAATATTTTGCACTGATAACTTCTAATTCTTCGAAAGCTAAGGTAGTAATCTTTTTACAGTATCTACTCTTTAACAGATTTTGCTTTACATTTAGATTTAGTACTTTGGCCTTGTATGATACCACCTTCTCTTTTGAAAATATATTTATTTTATAAATTGGAGCTCAACTGATGAAGTCTAACTGACCGAAATGATCGTCTCGAGCATTATAACTTTGATATTAATGTTTACAATATTTAGCTGAATATCATTTAGCACCAACTTCTCTGACTGCATGGAAAAGTGAGACAAACCAGAGGAATTGATAGGACTTGTCATATATCTTTCAATGGTCAATGGTTTGTTAAATTGAAATGTAATTAAACGATTATTACTCTACTTTTGGTATATATATATATATATATATATATATATATATATATATATATATATATATATATATATATATATATATAATATATATATATCAACATCGGCCTCGGTCGATCCTGGCTCATTGATGCTAACACCGTCAGAAGTACGATCGGGCCAGGATCCCTGTCTAATTAAAGGTGAGAGACATCCTGGTTTAAGAGGCGATGTTCTAACCAAACGGATCACAGAGGTGTCATATGGGATTTACCGGTTAGTCGGATAATCACACACTTCGTGACACGTGCTCCCATCTTTTGGTCACCTGAATCACTCAGGTGATTTATTGCCATTGGTTCCCGTTCGGCGTCCGTTGTGCGTTAACAATTAATAAACATTTTTAACTTCTCCTTGAAAACTACAAAGCCAATTGTCTTTAAATTTGGTACGAAGTATTTTTAGGATAAGGAAGCTAAAATTGTGCATTTCATGTAAATTGTTGCACCTCTGAAGCCCTAGGGGTGGGGATAAAACTGCTAAAAAAGCCAAATCTTCAAAAATCTTCTCAAGTTCTGCACATCTTAAAGGAAAACTGAATGCATGGTTAGAAAGAGCATTGAGGTCTCTACCAAAATTGTAATATTCATGACCCTGAGGTCATGGGTTCTAAACTTACAATACAGTAAAGTGTACTAAATGTTTTTAAAAACTCCCCTACTTCAGCGCACTGTGAAAAAAAAGACTGACTGCCTATAATATATTGTCTAAACAGACAGCATGGAGCCTTCTACCAAAATTGTAAAATTCTAGACCTCCAAGGCAGAGGTTCTGTTTGGGTCTAAGTGGGTCCAAGGTATATTTTATCGTCTCAAATGGGTTAGGGTTTACCATAGAAACATATGGGAAAATTAAACATGACATTTTTGCTTGCATTTTAACTGATGGAAATTATTACACTGTACTTCAAACCAAATATTTTCTTGGATGGCATGGTGTAAGGGGTTCATTGCCATATAAGGCTTCATTTCCAGGATCATTCCCTGCTCCTCTCATTTCAGAAATCTTCCATTATCTCTAAAGTAGTAGCGATCCCCACCCCTAAACCATATATCTTGTTATTCCTCATAACAAGACTATTTATTTATACTGGCAAATGTCGGAGGTCCCGGGGTCATTCCCCACTTAGTCTCCTTATTTCAGAAATATTTAATTATCTCAAAATAGTTCAGACCCCACCCGTAAACCATATATTTCCTTATTACCAATGACAAGACAAGTTGTATTCCCCATCCCCTTATTTCAGGAATCTTCAACCTCAAAAACCGATGTAGTCCCCTACTCTAAACCATATATCTTCTTATTTCTCATGACAAGACAAGTTTTATGGCGATATTTTGGGTTCCCCAGGGTCATCCTCACCCACTTATTTCAGAAATATTCAATTGTCTCAAAAGTAGTTAAGATCCCCAACCCTAAACCATATATTATATGTTCTTATTACCAAGACAAGACAAGGTGTATTGAGTATTTTGGGATCCCCAGGGTCACTCCCCACAGGTAATATGGTGGTATTTTGGGGTCCCTAGGGTCATTCCCTGCCCCTTATTTCAGAAATATTCAATTATCTAAAACAATGTTGAGATCTCCACCCCTAAATCATATATTTTCTTATTACTTATGACAAGACAAATTCTGGGGGGTCCCCGGGGTCATTCTTCACCCTTTAATTTCAGAAATCTTCAATTATTTCAAAAACCATTGAGATCCACACCCCTAAGCCATATATTTTCTTATCACCCATGACGAGAGAAATTGTATGATTTTTAGGGGGTCCACTTATTTCAGAAATATTCGATTATCTCAAAAATACTTGAGATCCCCACCTCTAAATTTATATTTTCTTATCACCCATGACAAGACATATTTCAGGGTGAAATTTGCAAGTGTCCCATTGCCATTTTTTTGTGCATTATGAAGAAAGACTAAATGAATGATTAGAAAGAGCAAAAAGCTTTACCATAATTGTCAAATTGTGCATTCAACAAATGAAATTTTAGAACCCAAATACAAAATCACAACTCGCTATCATATGATTAAATTCAATATCCTATAAAAGGATTGGAGCTCGTCAATATTGTATGATAGTTCAATCAATATATCCATATTCTATTATGAAGTATAAAGAGCAAATGGTTGACACAATGAAAAAATGAAAAAATACTCAGATGACCGGTAAGATCCATGGGGGCTCTTGTATTTTCCACGGGTTCGTGTTTGCCCTTTGTTCCTTGATTCTGTAGTTTTAAATATATGGGAAAACGTTATCATTGACACTGTTGATTCAATGCCTTACTTGCGTCCGAAACTTCTATCTCGGTGATCTGTGCTTAGGCCATTCTAAGTTTTCTGATTTTTTTTTTCATTTTAAGCATCCACCCTAAAATTAAAAAAAACTATCATTCTTTCAGGAAAAAAACACAAAACGACATAAAATGCACAAGACATTTATATGGGAACCAATGCAATTTTATGCACATCTAAATATTTTCCTAATATGTTTGCAAAAGAGAAACAAAATTAAACATACAAAAACCTTATCTTTGGCACATACTAATACTAGTAGATGACCTATGGAATGTTAGTTTTCACAATGATGAAAACAAATATTCGTGTGAAACTGTTCATTATAGGGCTATATTCCAAATTTTGTTCCAAAATGGTTTTTTGTTTTGTTTTTTTTTCGTTTTAAGATCTTAAAACCTATCTATCAGCGGATATTAAATACTAGTATTATAACATATAAACATAATACCAAAGTTATAATTCCCAAGACGTTTCTGTCTATTACCCAGTTGAGTTCCAATTTAAAATAGATGTCTCTAAAAATGGTATCATACAAGGCCAAAAAATAAATGTATGGCCAAAATCCGTCTAAGAGTAACCATTTTCAAAAGATGACTATCTTAGCTTTAGAAGAATTTAAATGGTGTTATCAGTGCGAAATATTACTTAAGTATAAGATTATAAGCTGGTACCGAAATACCAGGTACTATGTTTATATATACCCTCGGGGTCGGAAACGGTCCACCAGCAGTGGCAACGACCTAGTGGTTATAAATATTATAAACATAATACCAAAGTCATAAAAAAATCTAGGAATGGCCTGATAATTAAGATAATAATATCGTACAAAATCCATCGGTCGACCATCCCCCTGTTATAGATAATTAGTTTTCCCTATTCTTGATATGAATTTTTTCATGATTAATGGCGCATATGTAATTAATTTCTAATTTCATTCACCTAGAAGCACTACACATTCAGTGCTAAGTTGCTGTTAATTATTCTTTCATTAAGTCTTCATAAAAGATTCGTGATTTCCCTATTAGTATTTATCATATAGCTTATAGCAGTACAGTATACCATTTACTGTAAGTGTAGGCCAATAAACGAAATTTTCATGTTCAATAATTGAAGCATGAACATATATACAAGTACCACCCATGGGACTATGGTGATTTCGGGCGAATTTAAAACGGAGTGAATACAATTTATGTCGTAAAAGAGCGAAAATAATCAGGAGCCGCAATTTACAGGATTACAGTATACGTACTATATTTTACATGTGGCACTCTGTATGAGATTTACTTGATCGGGAGAATTTTTCGAATTAATTAAATGCCTTTACCGACCAATCATGATCTTTCTTGTGTTGTAAGTTTTATCAAAGTCAGTTTTGTGACAATGCTATAGTTTGATCTTGGTGTAGTACTTAAGAAATATGCATCAAGCATGTTAACAAATTATAAGCCAATCAGGAAAAAAATTAATCAGTGGCTAAACTGGCTAATGACATGATGAACCTTGCATACTATGGGTCAAACATTTGGTAGATTAACAGAATCTAACCCTACCTTGAGAGTATGGCAAAGGAATCTCAGTGCGAGGGTAAGATTCTTGAATGACAGGCTTACCGAGGGTGTCATTCAAAAATCTTATCCCGTGTTTTAAATACATGTATATGTTGCATAGATCTACGCAAATGAAATCTGACATGCAAACGCCGCACTCTACAGCATAAATTGTACCGTGATGTCATAGCGCGTGTAACTTGTCAATACCCTAGTGGCTGACAAGGAAATCATTCCCCGTTAAATGAAGGGGGAAAATGTGAACAATGGGAGAAAACGGTATCATTTTGTCCGGTAATGATACCGTCAGTCTATTAGACTCACATTCACGCGTCTGTTGCACATCGTTTAAAGGTTAGAGTTTTTTTCTGTTAGAATTCGACTAAGATTATGGATATATATGGGAATTATTTTTTTATTCTTCTCTAAACCAGCAAGAGATCATACTATCTTTAATCGTATTTGAAATTTCCCATGACTAGGCATCCTATTTGTGCGTTGAAAACCGGTTAGTATATACTGTATATTTGTATTACAGCACAGGGCAGATATATAATGTTTGTACCAACATTTTTAAATAGAGACTTTCTCTTAAAGGCATATTCACACTGTCCAGAAGTGGACTTACGGCGAGTGTGATCGGTCAACAGGGAATGCTTACTCCTCCAGGACACCTGATCCCACCTCTGTATTTCCAGAGATTCACGTTTGTCCAATATTCACCAGATTTGTATAAGTATCCTGGACATCCTGAAGATTTATACTTTGGTATCTGAGATTTTTACATCATCAATATCAACAACAACAACATCATCATCATCGTTGTTGTTGTTGTTGTCATCTACATCATCACTATCATCATCATCATCATCATTAGTATCAACACCATCTTCATTATCATCATAATCATCATCAATATTATTATCTTTGTTATCATCTACATCATCATCATCATCATCATCATCATCATAAGCATCATCTTATCATTATTAGTATCAACATCATCTTCATTATCTTCATAATCATCATCATCAATATCATTATCATTGTTATCATCTACATCATCATCATCATCGTATCATTATTAGTATTAACATCATCTTCATTATCATCATCATCATCAGGGAATCACGTTCGGGAGAATGGGATATCATATTTCTAAACCGATGTCTAGATCATAACCACAAGGTGAGAGATTACAGTTGTCAGAATATTAACTTGTAAATTCGACCGTTCGTATTGCAACATGGTAACGTTCAACAGTTTCAGATATAAAAGTTGCTCGCAAAGTAATAGTGGTTTACGGTAGTGCAAAAAGATAATTGCAAACAAGGTCATTTTATTATCCATAAAATGTTGATTCTGAAATATGGATTTCCCCTGAACCCAATACATATTGATAACAGAAAGCAAAATATTTTTCTTCTAATATATAATAGCTAATTTTATTCCTTTTAATAATATAAATACAGTATATCATCTAGCTCTCCGAGGTAAATGGATTGTGAACCAAATTCCCATCGTATCAGACAAATTATGACTTATTAGTTGTGCTTCATTTTATACGCTAATCTCTATAATGATCCAAAATAAATGGAAATAATCTGTTGGTTTGTTTTCTTTTGAAAACTATCATTTAGTGTGATAATTGAGATTACTTCGTCTCACATATCAAAACCATGCACGTGCTGTATTTTAATTGGCTTCTCCGTGTTCCTTTAATCATAGACATCATTTCATCATTTGTCAGTCATTCTTTTCTGAATCAACTTTGAAGGTTATTCCGTTTTTTGTACTTGGATTATAATTGCACTTGAAATTTGCACCTTATTGGAATCATTTGCATACTAATTAAATTAATTAAATAAATGTTTTAATTATCTTCCTGATGTTTTGAGATAAAACTAAATAAAAGATTATTCCTAAGTTATAGATTTGCAAAAATAAACAAAAAATGAGTACTAAATACGATCGTTTCCGCTAATAAGACTTCATCAGTTGAACACGAATTGATAAAAGACTTACTCATCTTCATAACGTATTGGCAATAGTATATAAAGGCATAAAACAAGGCAAAACAAAACAAATAAATTCTTGCAAAAATGGCTCTTTTCTTAAATATCAAAGATTTTCTACACAATTTGAGATTCATTATCAAACAGACTGATACCTCATTTCAGGTTTGAGGCACGCCATCTCCAATGAAAAGGAAGTGACCCATATATTTAGAATTCTACAGCACAACTCGAGTACTTAGATAAACTCTCGTATGATGAGTTGGTTCTTGTCAGACAGTCAATAAATCAAAAAGAAACTTCTCAGAATTAGATATTTAGTGAAATCAGGTATGTAGAACATGAAAGATATGCAAAGCATGTCATAATTCAATTAAAAATATGTCGGTCAGTACTTCATACTATGCAATTTTAGAGTAACTACATAAAACATTTTTCTATGCTAAAGAATGCACTGGAACCTGTTATCTGGCATACTGTATATTCAACCATTTACAAGAAAATAAATGTAAAATATGCTTCAACGATTAAATATACGACAAAGTGTTTTTTTTTCAATACAACATAAAATCAAGACACCATTTTGTGAATAATAGCGTATTCATGATGTTGAAAAGACAATTCACAGAAACAAGATCAGTGAACACGGAACATAGGCGTCGGAACCGGGAGGGATGGGGGGGGGCTTAGCCCCCCCCACTTTTTTGGCAAAGATAGAAATAGGTGTTGAAAATTAAGGCTTAGCGCCTAGATGTTTCTGGCGTGTGTGTGTTTTAAGTTGGTTTAGCCCACCCTCCACTTTCAATTTGCATCCGACAGTGTTGCGGAAAATACAGAATTGGGACTAAAGCCCGGCACCATAAAACTTGAGAATTTACTCAAGTCTGAATGAAGTCGGAATAATCTCAACTTGACCTGCTCAGTCAACTGGATTTCAGAATTTGCCAAAATTGAGTAAAATTTTAAGACTTAAGTAATTCTGAAGTTTTTTGGTGCCAGACCCAAGTGACACGAAGGAGAATAAGTGTGGTGAACTAACTCGGACATCTAGGACATGGAGAAGTGAGTATCTCTTATTGACCGGTCAGACCATCATTGAGTCCATGGTACAGTCAGACCAAGCGTAAAACCAATAGTCACAAAGTGTGTAAACTGTTTGACGACTATTGATATAAAAATACAATATAGAAAGGGCATTAGCTTTGTTTACGAAAAAATATATATATTTCGATTTTTTTGGTCCTATCCAATTTGGAATTCTCAATTGTTCTTCTTGTAAGGACCGTTGTTATATATACACCTTTTCACCGAGTTTGAGCTTTTTATCGAACTTGGCCTTTTTACTAAACTCGAGGTTTCGGTTGGGCATTTGCGGCGTGTATGGCGTGCTGGTACTTACCGGACGCCTGGTCCCATCCCGTTTGGGATTAGCAATTGTTCTTCTTGTTGAGATCGTTATTATATCTACTTTTTCGTCGATCTTAACCTTTTCACTGAACTCGAGAGGTTTCCATGGAATATTTGCGATGGGTGAGTCATGTTGCCAGGTAACGCTGACTCCTTCCGGACACCTGGTCCTATCCTGTTCGGGATTTGCAATTGTTCTTCATGCAGAGACCATTTGCATTTCTTATTTGTCGTATTCTAATGAAGTAGGAATTTCAATTATCCGTTGGTACCTGTATACAATAACAAATAAGAGCTATAAACAGGCGTGGAAAACCTTACATTCCTATGTAGGAAAATCTGTCCTTTGAAAGTATAATTTTGGTGACTTTAACATTTCCTGCAGTCTAACTATTAAAATGAGTAACGCACCATAACATGAAAATCACAGATGCCGTAGTGTTAACCAGCAGCTGGTCCGAGAGACATTGTACAAATTTGATGAATAATGGATAAACATCGTCATCGGGAAAACCCAGAGGCGGTATCGGGTGTTGTGAAAAAGTAAGCATCCCAGTTACACCTTTCTTGAATCCACGGTCAAAGTCAAATGAAATAAGTAATGAATAATTCCTATTCCTATTCCTACTATTGAACATACTATTTTACGTTTCAGTTAATGAAATATGGTTATCGCAAACAAGGTAATTATATCGACCATAACATTTGCAAAATGTTGACTTCAAATGCAATTTCTCAGATCCTCTTGCCAACAATTTCTAAATAGGTTACATATGTACAAGAAAATAATTCAACACAGCAGAGAGTAAGAAAAGAAAAATCAATTATTAGTAGTTTGGAAGTAAAGTGTTTATCACCAAAAGTTAACTACATTCATATTCATGGAAAGTTTTGTCAGCGAATGCATTTTTGAACCCATTTAAGCAATAAATCACTTCACCTTCCAATGACTTCAACGAAATTTTGATTTCTTATTCAGACCGATTTTTAAATGCTGAAACCGATGATAAGTTGAAACTAAAACAATAAAATAAACATAAAACACTTTAATTCCGGTATAAACATCTCAGGAACCAAAGAATTTATATTCAGGATGTCCAGGACACACAAATCTGGTGAAAATTGGACAAACATAGATTTCTGGAAATCTAGAGATGGGATCAGGTGTCATGAAGGAGTAAGTACGCAATTTATTGTATGTATGTGCACAATATTACCGGTGGCAAATCGCGAAAATTAAGTTATATTTAACTTTGACACCAAGAATTCATATTTTTGCGAATATTCATGAAAACTTGAACACCGCAAAAAATAGGAAGTCTTTGCAAAATATGAGCAATTTTCAATGAGTAAAGAGATTTTAAAATATTCCAAAAATGCGTATACTGCTTTACATCATTATATGTTTCAGCTGATGAATGTCTGGTATCCCAATCACAAGTATATATCAATCGTGCCTCTTCTACCAGGACAAATTTACGGCAATTTAAAGGTAATAAAGAAACTTTCTTAATCACAAAGTCAAATTATGTGTCTGTCCTTCTAAAGTTAGTTTAAATGATTATCAATTTGCATATATTTGTGATACGTTCGTAGGTGAGACCACAGTTGTCCTTTGACGATACAAACACATTATCTTTAGCTCGTATTCAATCATGGCGCTTGGCTCGTCCTTGACGTATCTGCACCAAGTCGTCTGACTGGCCTTATTCTTAACTTGAGAACCAAAGTAACTGACCGATTAACTAGATCTTCTCACTGCTTTTTGGATTCTACGAATTAATTACTTTTGTTGCACCTGCCATACAGTAGCGCAAAACCTTATCCGATCAGCTGCCCCACTGTGGTTTTGATGGGAGAAATTTGGTTATGCCATTGTTTACATTGTTTGTCGTACTATTATCATTTGAATCGTACTTGCTGGGAACCATTATATAGAGGATCGCGGTTTTGTAGGGGTTAGAAAGCTAAAGACATGTGCATGACAAAAAGGAATTACCATTTTTTTTCAAATCAATACCAACATAAAAGAAATACAATGTACCATTATACAAAGTTCAATAGCAATAAATTTCAGAAAAGGCAGAATTTGAAAGTCCTATGTTCAAGTACAAGACAGGCATCTTTTATTATTATCATTTTAACATTAAAGCAGTTTTCGCTAATGACCCGGTTTGTTATGTTCTTAAAATGTCATGGGTTGTATTATTTCTCTTTATCTTAGAATTAATACCTGTTGCCAAGTAAATAACATTATCCTCTGAAATATTTTACCTCCATTGACGTTTTACAATCGCAAGAGTAGAGCAGACATTTGCAATGGTAGACATTTCATTTTTCTTAAATTTCGGATAGTGTTTTACGCCACATTCAACAATTGTTCAGTTATAATGGAGGTGGTAAGTTTTTATTGGTAGAGGAGAGAACCTGGTTACAGTGTACTCGGGACCGTCCTTGACCGTCCAAGACCGCTGGCCTTCCGCTAGTAAACTGGCAAACTTTATCACAAGAATCAGCTTAGGTTCCAGCGGGGATCAAACCTGTGCCGACCAGAAGTGAGTGACTTTATGGTTCAAAGTGCGATGCTCCAACCATTCGGCCACGGATACTCCCAGTGGTATACATGTGCATGTTATCACAAATAATGGATCCTATTAATTTCCATAACTTTACTACATGTATAAGTCAAATAATAAACTTGGGTTGCATACATCCAAAGTGTAATAAACTTGGGTTGTATACATCCAAAGTGTAATAAACTTGGGTTGTATACATCCAAAGTGTAATAAACTTGGGTTGTATACATCCAAGGTGTAATAATTGTATACATCCAAGGTGTAATAAACTTGGGTTGTATACATCCAAGGTGTAATAAGGTATTATTATGTTAGGCCCTCAGTCTTTAAATTAACTCAGCTCCTAGCTTCACAAAATGTAAAAGAGTTATGTAATCTAGGTAAATATATTAAGTATGCTTTTAATATTAGAAAACACATTATATAAGATCAACACCATACACTCTGTATATCTCATCTTTGACCATGATGATGTATATATTATATTGTTGTTATTTATTTACTTAGAATAATATGTCTATACGCAGTAATGCTTTGGACGAATAAACAATACAATAAACCTGGGTTGTATACAGCCAAGCTATAATAAACTTGGGATGTATACATCCAAGGTGTAATACACCTTGGGTTGTATATGGTCCAAGACTTTGGGAAAATGTAGTGACTGGTCATTCGCTAAGCAGTCAGCTAAGAAAAGTCGCCAAACTTATGGAGGATATTTAAAACCGAGATCCCGTGTTACGAGAACCCCTTTTCCTCGCACATGAGAGAGAGTGATCTCGTTAAATTCTACCCGGAAATGCTGATCCAGAACACTTTGTATCCCTACAAACGTCGTCTGCTTTGTTTGTAAACATGGTAAATCAAGGTGATTTTCGTGTTGTTACTCTACATTGTTAAAATTTAATATTAATTACACAAAAATCATACCAAATTTGTTTGAAAGGAAATGATATTGGTTCATATTTGTTTGCGGACAGTGTGTGAAGAAGGGTGAGTGATGAGGTTACTAAAATAAATCAAACTGATAAATATATGTATATGTAAACAAGCGGGATTTCAAGCAATTCATGTGCGAGAGAAATAATCCAGCACCACATATGAGTTCCAGATAGAAAAAAAATATCAGTCTCGGTGTGGTGACGCCTCAGTTGGGACTTATTGATTCATCCCACCCTCGACTGATATTTTTTTACTATCTGGAACTCAAAGTGGAGCTAGATTCTATTACTCTGTTGGTTCTGATCAGTCCATAGCATAAGTCAAAATATGTGGCACTTCACCATAAACTGTTACGTCTCCATATATAGCTGAAAAATTCTTGGCGGGCTGTAAAACAAGGTAGGACAAAACAAATAACCAGGTAAATGCAGGTACAGGTAAATGATATTAATATACACTTGTACATCATATTGTATCCGCAACAGCATTTCCCAGTACTATAACTTTGGTATTATGTCTATAATATTTACTACAGTATAATATATCAATTTCAACAGTTTAAAGTCAACATTTCGCAAATTTTACGGTCGGCATAATGAACTTGTTTTCTCCTACCACGTTTCACTGTCTGAAAGCTCGAATTCCTTATTTGATAGTGCCTGATAAGTCGTTCATCTGTACTGATTGTTAGTAGGGGCTATAACTCTTCCTGTGGTGATATGAATTGACTGCAGACTCGGTCGGCGGGAGAAGCTTGCTCACCCACGGCACATGATCCTACCACTGGGTTTTCAAGGAAGCTGTCTACTATTTGATGTATATAGCCTTTCTCTCTTTTATTAAAAAACAAGATTAGCTTAAGCACAATCTGCGCTTATCTTGTTTATAAAAGGGAGCGGGGAAAGCGTTGCTTCAGAAGCAATGGAATTTTGGTTTATATTTGTTATATAAATCGGGTTGCCGCCTCAACCATTAAAAGTCGGTCGCCATTATTTATCTACATAATCGAGTGTGTTGTAAAACAAACCAGACATTTATAACATTATATACAGCAAAACAGAGTAAATGGTATTCCGTTATTTAGGAAATGTGTGTTCTACATGTTTTAATTCACTAGCAGGAATGTCTCGTATGCTTTCTTATTTCTGGATAAAATTAATGTTACATCATCAAGATGTTTACATAGGAAGCATTACAGTTGGCATATGGTCGTTGTATTTATGACATAATATCATAGAATGATAAATGAAATATTAGTTTTCTATTAAACAATTCCCAGTTCACACAAATTAAAACGATACATAGTAAACTCATCAGTTTTATCAATGTTATTAATAATTCCAAAGTTATTGTTTAACTAATGAGGCCAAAACATATACTAGAGATGATCGTACATTGGAAATTCATAACAAAACGAGATAAGCAACTTCAAAACATAAATTTAAAGCTTTATTTAAACATTTGTACTGAAACCAAAACCGACATTGCTATATGTATATACAAAAGCGCTGTATCTGTATAATAGATACAAGTCATGAAATTAATATTATAAAACACAAAAATGACTAACGATACAGAATATGTATGTGTGTGCGCGCGCGTGCCTGCTTGCGTATGTATGTATGTATGTTTTTATGTATGTATGTGTGTGTATGAATATTTTGAAAAGGTCTGTTTAAATATATCTATGTGCAATCCATTGTTTTCTAAAATTGATATAAAACTAATACACTTAGGCAGAAAGCACATCAAGAGTAGAATTTGAAGCATTTTTGAAATCGAACCAGCGACACCTATTCAACACTACAATGTTTCCTATGCCAAAGCAATGTCTTGCACTTAATCAAAGAGTACAAGCTGTTCATTTGACATACCGTTTTATTTCTGTTATTCTCACTGGTCGGTAATATACAGAAAAGTGATATCTCACTGGATACTAATGTTAGAAAATCGTTCATTTATTAATCCGGATCATGTTTCCTCCTATACATTGCCTACACAGTGTCAATCGATGATGATTCGTGACACGGGTCATCAGAGTACAGATGATACTGAAATTTATTATACGTGTATATAAATTTATTAAGGTACCCAATGTATAGATGACAGAGTATGTTTATTTGGCTATTTCCGTCGCAGTCTGGGTGGACTCCAGAAATAAAGTAAATGGTAATGAAATACATTTGTATATTCAAATTTTGAAGTTTTCTTTAGATGAAAAACTTATGTTTTATATTTATAAAATATTTTTGAATAATTATTGTACAGGAGTAATCAAACAACTACAATGAATAAGGTTTACATCTGTCAATAAGATTAACTCGGAGATCAGTGTTTTGACACGTGACAACTCTGATGTGCAAGTTTGTTCCACTTTGATATTTGGTCCCTAAAAACCTTATATCTGTAGTCTACATTGAAAATGCTTATCTATCATACAATATTACCATTATAGAACTTTACCTGGTATCAAATTTTGACCTTTTGGTTTTTATACAATGGATACATAACTGTCCGGAATCGCTTTGCTCATAATAAAAATTTAAAAATTATTCGTGAAGCCCCAACCAATGCGAGTAAACGATGCTCGCATTCGTCAGATCGAGGCTTTTAAACAATTTCGGAATTGTATTGGATCAACAGACTATGCGATAACTTCCGTTGGTGATTACAACTACTGTGCTTGGATTAATTGGACAACGCCTCCTCCTTATAAATATTCATTTGCTACGAGAGATTTTGGTCGCGTGAGACCATCATGGATTGGAAAGAGCATAGCGATTCCGGACCGTGGTTTTACGACGATGTGGATATCTTAACCACCTTCGTAAATGATTTACCCAACCTTACTATTTGTATATGAATACCACACTGAACCTGACCTTATTTCCACATGATATATAGGAATATAAGATATTTTTTGCATGTGTATATCTCTTATTTCTTATTGCACGTCAATTACAAGTATTAAACTGAGTAGGAAAAAATCGAATTAATTTTTTGGTAAACAAAGCTAATGCCCTTTTCAGCATTCACGGTATGGCCATAAGCATTCTTTAAGTCTAGAAACGGCAATGAATGCACACTCATTCATTTGATGTATCCCGCCGGACACCTGGTCCCATCCCGTTTGAGACTTCATGTGGAGACCATTTGTACTGTATATCCAATCTGTCGTATTCTAATGGATTCGGAGTTTCGATTATCAATCGATACTTCTTGATTTTAACTTAGTTAAGCCGAAGTCATGCATATCTCTGTTTATATATGTGTGCAATATTACCGACTGAAACTTTTAAAAATCTTTTGTAGCTTTACAATCGCGAATTCATTAAAAATAAATGTGGACGCGAAAAACATAGACATAAATATAAATGTAGATCTAGTGTTCGCGAAATATATATTTTCATGCCAAATAACTTGATCTTGACGGATTACATAGGTAGACGTTGCAAGTTTTCATTCACCATTTGTTGTGTGTCTGTCTGTCTATATATATATATATATATATATATATATATATATATATATATATATATATATATATATATATATATATAATATAGGCGTTGGAACCGGGGGCTTGCCCCCCCCCCCCCAACTTTTTTTGTAAAGATAGACATAGGTGTGTTGAAAATTGGGGCTTAGCCCCCAGACGTTTTCTGGCGTGTGTGTGTGTGTGTGTTTTAAGTTGGTTTACCCCCCCCCCCCCCCACTTTCAATTTGCTCCCGACGCCTGGTGTTGAATGATAAATAATTATGTCTCATACAGATATGTCTCATACAGATACTTTCAATTTGCTCCCGACGCCTCTCTCTCTCTCTCTCTCTCTATAGCTGTCAAACGTAAAACTAATTGAACTACAATGTGAACCAAATGAACCTCACTATTGCTTTCCAGATTAAATGTTGGTGTTGAATGATAAATAATTATGTCTCATACAGATATGTCTCATACAGATACGAGGTGCATTTATTACATAGACTGTCAGCTCATCGCTAGGCCTGTATCAACATATATACAACCGGAGGTGTCTGATGCGAACGATTAAAGGGCCTTTAGTTGTGTGTGTGTTTTATTTTAAACCCAACCCCCCCAGTTTTCCCATTAGACTGATATACCATAACAAAAAAGAAATATACACAGACATAAGAATTCTTATATTCCCATATAGTTTGTGAAAATTGCTTGATAAACCCAGGTTTGGCACTTTTTCAATTACCTTTGATTAACGGGTAGCGCCGTGGGTGAAATTGGTGAGGTATTTTTTAAATTTACCAAGTGGAGGTAAAATTAATTTTTGTATTTACCTCCCACCTTGTAAATTAAAAAAATAAAACATTACACTTTGAAACAAATAAATAAAAGTTTTGGTAATGTAAGCTTTAAAAATGCCAAAGCAGTGTCAGTATTTTTAAAGATGGCTTGTACAAATTAGGATTATAGCGGTGGGTGTGTCCCCATTGTTTTCGTTCGAAGTTCGGTAACATGTCATTTTTACTCCATAATTAGATATTATCATGTTCACACGTTCTGATTTACCTGTGTGATACCCCCCCCCCCCCCCCCCCGTAAACCAAAAACTGAGAACATGATAATAATATATCATGCAAAAAGATTAAAAGAAAATGTCACCTGTGATGATTTTCTAAATTTTGGATATTTCACATCAGCGTCGGAAGCAAATTGAAAGTGGGGGGGCTAAACCAACTTAAAACACATACACACGCCAGAAACGTCTGGGGCTAAGCCCCAATTTTAAACACCTATGTCTATCTTTGCAAAAAAGTGGGGGGCTAAGCCCCCCCTACCCCCCCCCCCCCGGTTCCGACGCCTATGTTAAATTCAAATGGGGTGTAGATATGAACCTTAATAAGTTATCTGTACGAATCAGATTGGTAGGCCTAGCCATAACAATTTTTGTAACGCGGAAAGAAGGGAATGTAGCAGGTACAAACTTATAACAAAAATTAGAAATTTGTTTTCAGCTGTTTTTAAAACATTCCAAAAATTCGTATTTTGTGTCAATTTTATCGGGGGGAGTATGTGTAATTGAATAAGTTTTATGCATAGCTGATTTGCCTTGGCTGTGTTTCATTTCTTTTCTTTTTTCATCTTGTTTATTTTTATCCCTTGATTTGCTCAAAAGTCAACTTTCATAAAATTTTATTAACGGCTGAACTCTGTTGCGCCCCAGTTATTTGTAACTCAAAAAAGAAACAGCACACTGTTTTTAAGAGACCATTTATCAACACTTTATTTTAGCATTTAGCAGAATTTGATTTGACACATTTAGATAATAAACATATATCATAGATAAAGATAAGACGCAGCGAGAGAGAGAGAGAGAGAGAGAGAGAGAGAGAGAGAGAGAGAGAGAGAGAGAGAGAGAGAGAGAGAGAGAGAGAGAGAGAGAGAGAGAGAGAGAGAGAGAGAGAGAGAGAGAGAGAGAGAAAGAGAGATGTTACCTTCATTCGTTTTATGGTATAATAAACTTTCAACCTGCAAAACACCCATGTTCTAACGAGTTCCAGAGATCCGCCTACGCTTCCTATCTGTGGGGGCACGCGGAACATTTCAGTCTGTTTGATAAATTACATGACTCAGATTTTACAAGCACTTTTAACAGTTTAATGAAGTAGCATATAATTATTTGATCTTAACATATATTCTCATATTTATTTCAAAATACTCGACCTCACTGCCTACGTAATGTCACATTTTAAAGATAGACGCAAATACATTGTGTTTTATTTCAACACTTTATTTTGCATACTTTTTTGCATATTTTCAACTGCCAGTGTCTTGTTTTCATACGCGTTTCCTTAATCAATTATATCGGTTTTTTTCTTTCTTTTTTCTTTTCCGTTTGATGTGGGCAGTACAAGGAAATGCAACACAATTATATCAAGTGTGTTTCAAATCTTATTAACTTCCTAAACATCAAATTTACAATAGTTACAATTTAAACTTGAGCTCTGTCCGACACAGCGAGTTTCTATATAGATATAAAAAACTCACATCTCAGCACAAATACACCCCACATTCAAAACACCAACACTGTCTACTTTTTAAAAATTAATAGAGACGTATTTTGATGTATTGGTAAGCATGCATGTGCCAATTTGCTCGAACCCTTGGGTGAACTATAATTTTTCATCCTTTTACTTGCCACGCCTATCGTGACATGGCGCCTCGGTTTTAAATCTCATCCGAAAGATCCGTAACTTTCACTTTGTATGCCGATCATCGGTATTAACCCGGTATCGTGAACCCGGAACTTTCCGCTTGTGAGTCGAACGCCCTAGCACCAGACCAACGCAAGCGGCCCGTCCAAAAATGACGTAACACTTTGCATCATTGCATAGGCATATTGTTATTTTTATCATCGAGATACTGACCTTTTTTGATGCAGATAGGGGTGACGGACAAAATAAAATTTCCTACCACAACGTTTGTGACTATACTATGATCACCCCATGTACAGTTTGTCCAAAATAAATTAACTCCTGTTTATAAACACAACCAGTGTCGTAATTAAGGGACGTGGAACATACCCCCATAGGCGTCGGAAGCAAATTGAAAGTGTGTGTGTGTGGGGGGGGGGGGCTAAACCAACTTAAAACACACATACACGTCTCAATTTTCAACACCTATGTGTTTCTTTGCAAACAAAGTGGGGGGGGCTAAGCCCCCCTTAGCCCCCCCCCCCCCCGGTTCCGACGCCTATGCCCTTATTTGAAACTTTTGTTTGCAAGGACCGACAATTCTGTGTAAAAGAGTGTGGTTCTCTATTAGTCCGACAAGTATAAAACAATCTCATATACCAAAGTATAAATCTTTAGGATGTTCAGGATATAGGTACAAATCTGGTAAAAATAAAATGGACAAACACGGACCTCTTGAAATCAAGAGGTGGGATCAGGTGCAAGATAGGAGTAAGCATTCCCTGTCGATCGGTCATACTCGCCGTGAATCCACAGTCAAGTCAAAATGAAATACGTAAGGAACAAGCCTGTTATTATTTGTAGTATTGCCCAGATCAGACTTGTCGGACTAGTTCTCACTGTGTGTACCCATTTTAATTCTTGAAAAAGAAAAAATGGTTTTGTAAAAATTAATTAAGAAAAATAACCACAGAATACCATTTAATCTGTCCATTTTGATTTAAATATAAGAAAAATAGCAAACTGTAACTTGGAACGCGATGCATTGTTGAAAAGCAAGATAAGGGCAGCAACTCTAATTTCAGATTGACGTTTGATATCAAGAAAAAAATCATCGCCATTTAGTCATGAAAAACAAGAGGACAAGAGAGTATTAGCCTGGGATCCTGGTGTTAATGTTATCGACGAAGGATTAATGAGCCAGGAACCCAGGCTAAAGGGGATATAACTAGCTTTTTTAAGTGAAGTGGCCACATGAGGATCATGATTTTATCTGAGTGAGTCACAGAAATGTTTATTTTTCTTGTATCTAAATCAAGATGGACAGTTGAAATAGCCTTTTTGGGTTATTTTGAATCATCTTCATATGATCCATTTTTTTTTTTCAAGTATATAAATGGGGTGGCCAACTGGTGGGGGCTAACGCAAAAGGGTCATTTTACTAAACTTAAAGGCATACTCACAGATGAGGATTAGAAAATAAATATGTCGAGCATTAAATCTGAATATAACAGAGAGAGAGAGAGAGAGAGAGAGAGAGAGAGAGAGAGAGAGAGAGAGAGAGAGAGAGAGAGAGAGAGAGAGAGAGAGAGAGAGAGAGAGAGAGAGAGAGAGAGAGAGAGAGAGAGAATTGACCGATAATTCGCCAGCATAAAATGTTCAAAATGTCTCCACATTTATATGCTTTCATAACCCGAATAATCGATAGTGGATAGAGGGCGCTGCGATTATTCGAGTTAATGCTTTCAGTAAAATTTTATTTCATTGGCACTTTGATGTCATATCGTATGAAAAAGAATTCAAGTAAAACCTATGACATATCCTTGTATATAAGGCTGGTAAATAGAAAAGATGAGATAAGATAATATAAGATCATTTTATTGTACTAACACGTTAACAATGAATGGTTTTTGACAACAAAATACAAACTACAATGAAATATGTACAATCAGCGATACATAAAGCTAATATTAGCTTTATATATCGCTGGTACAATGAAGGAGTGGCAGTGGATGAGACAAAAGAGGGGTGGGGGCAATTTTTTTTCTTTTTGAAAGTGGTTTCCCCAGGGAAAAAATGTCATGTGCCTTTTGATTATGCAGTTAATACATACAACAGTGGTGGGTGTAGAAAAAATTGAAAAGATGGGTGTTTTTAGGTTGGTGACATAAAATTATACCTAATTGTGATGCAATGCATACATCATCATAAGCAGACCGATGATTCAAAGTTGGAGTAGTGTAAATAAAAAAAATTATTCGAGAAAAGTGCCCCCCCCCCCCCATTCCTACGCCTATGACAAATCATGTTTTTCAGTAATATGTTTCTAACCATCAAACATTCATTTATGTAGTTCACGCCAATTTTTATTACTATTGTGGAATTATTATTTATAATTGAAGTCATAAGATTGTATGATAAAAGAGTAATTTATTGTTCAAAAGTACATTATTTATTTTCTTGGTGAGATTATCTCTCAGATATTTATACGCAGGACATTTTAACAGGAATTGTAGTTCGTCCTTCCACCTCCCTATTATTGCCGAATGCCGATTCAGCTCATTTGGTGGATGATAAAAAAAAATAATCGCGTAATAACGCGAAACTAGCGCTTAATAACGTGAAACTAGCGCGTTATAACGCGAAACAAACGCATAATAACGCGAAACTAACGCGTTATAACGCGAAACAAACCCGTAATAACGCGAAACTAACGCGTTATAACGCGAAACAGAACGCGTTTTTACCCAGCGCTTCCACAGAAATTACCTCAAACCTAACCCCTTTTTAAAAACACCTTTTTATTTGCATAAAGAACGTACCATTTTTACGCGAATGGCGTCTTGTCACCCCCCCCCCCCAAGTTACGCCCCTTCTTTGAAAATTCATGGATCCGCCCCGCCCCTGTAACCCATTCTCAATATTTTGAACGATTGTGCCCCCTCCCCACTTTTCTGGACCCAACCACGCCACTGTATATTGATGGTTTTTAAGTTTTAACCGACTGAAATATACATACAAGTGAAATTACCTTTACCGGTAGTTAATACATTCTTTAAAAACAGTTTGTATAAAAATAACCGTTTAAATCTTTTGAAAGAATTGAACCATTAAACGATCAAAATATCGCAGGAAAGTGAATTATAGAGAACAACGGAACAATATAACGTTTAATTCTTTTCTTTTTAAAGTTGCCTTACTGATTATGACTTTATTTGCCAGAGCAAGAAAGCTCAATATTTCGGCTTGTGAAAGACCCAGTTTGAAGTAAATTCTAACTAAACTATCGTATTCCATGGCTTTACCAATGTAACCAGACCGGTACTTATATATGCTTTTTCGCGTTATTACGCACTTGTTTCGCGTTAAAACGCGCTAGTTTCGCGTTATTAAGTGTTTGTTTCGCGTTATAACGCGTTTGTTTCGCGTTAAAACGCGTTAGTTTCGCGTTATTACGCGCAGAGACATTTTCTATTCTGCTTTTGTATATTTAAATAGCGCCCTCTTTCAACTGACAAAAGCATTTGGATTTGCAGAGATCAAAACATGGTGTCTTATATTAGGTTTATCTATTAATTTAAAGAAGTTTAATTTTTAATAATTTTTAATTCATTGATGTCAGTTTCTAGCTTTTGAAAGGTTGTCTCCTAAATTCTTTCTTGAATGCGTGTAAGGTAAGTCTTAATATTAAAAGGTTTTCGATTAATAAAATGGAAACCGAGTTTTGAAATAAGATTTTTTTTATTTGTTATCCAAGAGTTTTTTTCCAGTTGCTTTGTTTATTTTTAAGATGAGTGTTTGACTCTAGTATATGGAGTCAAAAATTTCATTGCTGAGGACTCTATTCTAGAATATAGGGGCAGTCTGATCATCTCTGCTAGACATGCAGCATTTCATGCTTTGCAATGTGCTCGTAGAATTTCTTTAACAGAATTAATATTGCAATTTTCCACAGGGATCTGAAACCCTTGTATCGTTTCCCTACCCCTTATGTATAAAATGTATCGGACAATCGCAATCCGGAATTTATTGTAATCATTTTCCGTTCGGGTTTTCGGTTATATAATTAAGCGTTTTCGTAACTCGGACTTTATGGATGAAAAAATCAATGGCGGTTATTGTCTGGCGTTCATGAATAAATTTTAAGGATAATTCCGAGGTACGTATCGGAAATTGTTTCATTAATTTAATGAAAATTAATGATCGATAAATGCTGTTAAATATGCACACAAAAGCCATAATGCACAGGCAAGGATAAATACGTTGTTTACAAAATCTTGATGACGCTTTAGAAGATGAATGTTTATCCATGTATCATGAGCGTTCTTTGTTTAAATCGCTTCGTCAAATTATTCATAAAGTCATTAATACGTCAATATATTCCGTAATTTCGTTAAACAGACTTACAAATTCTATTTTTAAAGTATCCCAAATAACCAAAATTGGTTGATGCAGACAGCAGTTCGACATATGATTAAACTAGTAAACAGTAAATACCCCCCCCCCCCAATAGCGTCGAGTCATATAATTTCTGGGGTGGGAAGCATGACCTCGACGTTTCAGTAGAAATTAGGAGTTCTTCTGTTAGATATTGATATAAAGGATTTTTGAAAAGAAGTTTGTGTGACTTATTTGATAGAACAATGATAATATTTTAAAAAGATAAAATTCAATAGGCTTATCAGATTAATTTTTTTCAGTAAATTTCTGATGGCATAATTTCAAGAATTTAAAAGTACATGTGTATATTCTTAGACTGGAAGTCATTAAGGCATGCCATCTAAAAGAAAGAGACCAGCAACAGGTGGAGAAAGGCAGAGTGAAGAGAGAGAGGAATCGCCAGCTCCTAGTGTACAAAAACGAAGGAAAAAATTACATTATGAGCCAGTAAGTATACTGAAAACAGGGATGAGATTTTCTTCCAGTTGGAGGAATTCCTCCTTTAAAAAAATGCAGTGTTATATCTTTATTTTCCCATTAACCCCCTTACAAATGAGCCATTTTCCTCCCTTTTCAACAAAATGGAATGAATTCAAGTAATTTCAGCATCAAATAATATTGTCACTGAGTAATTTTGGCACTAACTTATACAAGTAACTTTGCATTGGTACAGGTAACTTTGGTACTACATTTATCTTTTCAGCTTCTGGTATTTTTTGCACTTGAACAGTTAACATTGGCAACTAAAATTGATTCAGAGCAATCAATTAGTATCTCATGATGAATATTAATTTCAAAAAATCTAGTTTTAACAGGTGCTTTTTGAAAGTGTCAAACATACTTGCTTACAAGTACCAAAATCAGTCTGTGCCAGATTTACCTGACACTAATGGAATCACAGCCCTGTGAAAATATAGTATATGAATGTACCCATACATATGTAGCTAGACTGGGGTAGAGTTTAAGAAAATATCTGGACAGGCCTTTTTCTATAGTTTTTGCAGACCCTATTCCCAATGCAAAATGCATGTTTTTTTTATACAATTTGATGAAAAAGTTCCCAATTGGTGTACAGATTGTGACCGTAATGAAAAATGGATTATTTCTGGGGGAAAATGCATTGAAAAAAGAAAATCCATTGCATGTGGATTTACATATTCATATTTTCTAACTATATTTCACCATTTGACATAAATTCACATTCCATTTCCCAATTTGGGCAACAATGACATTTTCCCAAAATTGACAGAAAAAGGCCTGCAGGATGATCCAAAAGCCATTTTGGATCTGGTTACAGTTGAGGACACAGTCTCAATGTGAAATATTTCAAAATTTCCCAAATTTTCTGCTACAAAATTCCTACTTTCATGAAACTAAATTTTCAAACTTGTCCTCTTAAGTTTTATCTTGCCATCATATATAATATATTGGAATAATTTTAAATATATTCAAGAGCTAAACTTAATGGAGAGCCTTACCTGTATGTTTATTTACGGCTTAACTATTTCTACTTCCTTTTGATCAAATAAGCATGACCTGTATTTATATGTATACCATTTAATTTCTTTATTGTATTATTTTTGTAATTTTCATAATCAAGACCTGATTTATAATAAATTCTCAAGGTTGATGGCAATTCCCAAAATACCCAGGAAAACCCCTGAATATGTTACAATATATATTTGGAATTTCTGAGGGAACTACATTAGATATTGGTCTTAGTGTGAAAAAGGAACAGGCTTCTGCAAAAAAAAAAAAAATCCCATGTTTACTTGTATAATTTTGTCAATGTTACTTAACCCATTCACCCCTAAATACACATTTAAACTGGTCTAAGTCATTGATTTACAGAAGAGTCCATTGTTTTTCAGGGGATGATGAGTTAAAACAAATTTTGAAACATTATCTTCTATATGCTTGCTGGCAGTTGTTTGTTAAACTTTGTTTTAATTGTCCCAAGGGTGTTGTTTAGAAAAGTGCAAATGATAAGAATTGGCGAATCTCAAATTTTTTCATGATGTAATACATTCCTCTAGGCTTACATCGGAAATTATTTTGTGAATCAGATATTGTTGTAAAACATGTTTTTGTCACGTGCATTTGTGATCAAAGAAAACAAAAGGAAATATTATTACAAGGTTGTACATGCATACCTACTACTGGCAATGCCAGCATTTTATATATCTTTAACCCCGAAATATTGTACCTGTACATGTACAACACTTTGTCTTACACATGTACATGTACTTAATACAAAGTCCAGTAAAACATATTCTACATGAATGATAAGTCATTGGAATTTTTATCATTTATAAACCATTGTCACTTTTTACAATCACATTCTTTTTGTAGCCATTACGGCATTAGAAAGCCAATATTTGTACTGACATCCTTGTCTTTGTGCATTAAATCAAATACAAATTGAAATGTACATGTTGAATTCGATCGCTTGTGGTCTCCTAGGCCTGTCAATAGAAGCTGACAAATTATGTCAGTATTTTGACAAAAAAGCAATGTAAGTTGTCTACTTTCTTTTCGTTTTAAAAATAAAAAAAATGCCTGATACATATATATGCAAAGTTCAACTAGTACTACATTGGAAATTGTCTTGAAAAACCACCATTTCTGCCACTTAATTGTGGTCTCTCAGAATGTGGTTTCCTAAGATGGGTGGTCTTTTACGACAATGGTCTTTTAAGACAGGTTCTACTGTATATCTTTTTGCTGGCTACTTTACTGAACTTTTCTCCTACTCCAGAAAGTACTGAAAGGGCTAGTCAGTGCTGGACAAATATTTTTGGAGTCAGCTTGCCCAGGGCAAGCTGAAAGTAATTTTCAACTTGCCCTGATGAATAGGCTATTACAAGGCAAACAATGCAAAATGACCCAACTGTATATGAATATATATACAACTAATAATAATGAGTGTTAATTGCTGTCATCCAATCATCTTTTCTTCAACACTTATGGTAGTAATAAGACTAGACCAATTTTTAAAACATCGTTAATATTTTTTTAGCTTGCCCACATGCTAGCTGTCCATATTTTTCAACTTGCCCAAGTCAAAATTGAGCTTGTCCTGGGTGTTGGTCTAGTGGATTTGTCCTGCCCTGCTAGTTTTATAAGTCACATATTCCCTTTCAAAGTTTGAAAAGGATATACTGTTTGTCCTATGTGTGCATGCATGTACAGTGGAACCTGGCCTAAAGACCACCTTGCTTAGGAGGCCACCACACATTTAAAACCATACATATTTAGTCTCTTGAAAATTTGCTAATAAAATACTTTATTTGAACATACCCTCACTTAAGAGGCCACCTCGTTAATCAGACCACTTTTAGTCAGTCATTTAGGTGGTCTTATTAGCTAAGTTTCACTGTACATATGCTGCACTTTCTTTGCCAATGAATTTGTGTGAATTTAAATTCCCTTTGAGCCTCCAGTTACAAAACCAGCAAAAAATCCAATCATTTACAAATCGATATTTAACACATCAATCCCTGAAAAACAATGGACTATTCTGTAAATCAATGACTTAGACCAGTCCAAATGTGTCTTTAGGGGTAAATGAGTTAAATCATTATTCTTCAATCAGATAGAGATGATTTAACATGTGGTGTGACCAGGGTACTGAAATACTTTTCTACACACAAGTACTTGTAAAATATTATAAAATTTCATGGACATTTCTGTTAATCTTAATGTTTTATTGTTTCAGACTGAAATTTGTCAGGAGTTGTATGAAACAATTCGCAACCACAAGTCTGAAGAAGGTCGCCTAATCTGTGAAGCTTTCATCAGAGTTCCAAAACGAAGGTTTGATTCAGCATTCTATTTTTTCTGTTGCACTTCTTTGATTGAAAATGACATCATAGAATAAGTCAGTTTAAAATAATTTGTTTCATCTAGTTTTTAAGCTTTTTATTTACATAAATTATCTGAGTTTAAAAAAGTCTATACATGTACACCTAAATTGTAAAAAAAATATTTGATGATAATGACCTGTATAGAAATTCTTATCACTGACAAATCAAGGTCCAAAGTCACCAAATTTACTCATCCTCAACTAAGTTTTCCAGATTTCAAGGGGGAAACACATAACATTTAAGCTGAAACTGGGAAGGTTTGTGTATTGATGGCATACAAATGTAAATAATGAAGAAAATCATTGCCCACTTGAAGAAAACTTCAGTAATATTAAAAAATTGTTTGAGTACATACTCAAATTTTGGTGTACTGTACTCAATGTATTTATTCATTTTTTACAGAAATATTATAAGTGTGACCTAAAATTCTTATGTGAATGATAAAAAACAATGATTTGCTTTATATTCAGTTGGATCCAGAAGTTTTACAAACAACTATATTGTCAAAATAATAAAATAAACGTTGAGCTTGAGTATCTACTAAATTTGGTGACTTCGGGCCCTGATTACAATTTATGTGTCTCATTGTGAGTTAGATATAGTCCGTATGGTATAACCCAGTGGGGTGGAGTCCTGTGAAACATTTCCTAACTTGAATGAGTTTAAATCTTAGGTAGTGCATCATAGCAACATTATGATTACACTGGCAAGATTAATTGGTTCAGTTTGTCACCATACCTACAAGTTTCCAGTGGGGAATAAAATGTATTTCCTGTGTAGCCTTTCATAACCCCAAAACTTAATAGAACCATCCACATGATAACCAAAAGGTTATTCCACCCCGCAAACTGAAAGTCATGTGAATCAGACAATACTAGGTGTAAAATAATTTTTTTTGTGAAATAATCATATTGGGACTCTAAAGTAACCCACCCTTGATTATCAATGGACTCTACATGAAATCAAATGATCTAGTCCAGTTTAGCTGTGTTGTGAGGTATAGATGAGTTGAAGTAAAGTGAGACTTTTCCTGTAATTGGAGGAATTCCTCCTTTTTAAAAATTTTGCTGCAATGTTAAATTTTTATTTTCCCCATTGAACCCCTACAAATGAGTCATTTTCTTCATTTTTCACCATTAAGGAATCATATCCCTGCAAATTATATATGAGCCATTCACCACTTGACGCTATATAATTTTTCAGGACGGCTGCTGATTACTACGATGTTGTGGCCACACCCATTGATCTCCTTAAAATTCAGCAGAAAATCAAAACCGATGAGTATGATGACATAGATCTGATGACATCGGACATTGAACTCATGTTAAACAACGCTAAATCTTACTACAAGGTACAGTCAAATCCACTTCAGTTGAACCCCGTTACATTGAAATCCTGCTTTATTTGAAAATGATCTAATTCCTCGTCCAAATTTCTTTATTACCATTCTGACCCAGTTATTTTGAAAACCCTGTTTATTTACAAGAAAATTGATTTCCCTTTGATTTCAATATATCCGGGTTCAACTGTATATACCGGGAGATATTCTTGTTTACATCATCATTTGTTTGTTTGGTTTGTCATGACCAAGGCTTCTAGAAGTGGTTAGGTTGGTTGATTTGCTGCATAAGAGTTTAATTAAATATTAAAGCATTAAGACTTTTTCAAGCAGTTGGATAATTATTAATTATTTAAAATAGAAGTATAATTTTACCCATTGTTAAAATAACTTAAATGACTTCAAAAACAGCATTTTCATAAGTTACAAAATGAAGACAGACCCTTTGGTCATATTTTGTCAATAATTTAGAAAATGTTGATGTCAGTGACTATAGCAGTACTTTTGCAATAGTTTGTAAGTACATGTATTACAATTCTATCACATTAGTAATTTTTTTTTTCAGTTATTAACCCAAATTGTGGTATACTTTATGCCCCCAGGTAGTTTTGTAGATTACCTGTTTATTGTTTCTAAACATATTGTGTGTGTGTGTGATTGTGATTGTGGCATTTTTCGGAAAATAAAGTTTTTTCTCATACATTAGCAGAGTTCTTGAAACTTTCTAACTATCAGACATTTTATGAATCCTGTCAAGCCAAACTGTGGAATGCACGTTTGACTTATCAGACTGAGAGAATTTTTATCAAACAAATCCTTCAGTCTGACACTTTGCAGGAACTCTGTATTAGGTAAGGGTATTTAATTTTCTCATTGATAAACTGTATT
Organism: Atrina japonica; assembly: GCA_030159075.1. Classification (NCBI taxonomy): domain Eukaryota; kingdom Metazoa; phylum Mollusca; class Bivalvia; order Pterioida; family Pinnidae; genus Atrina; species Atrina japonica. The sequence goes on from BROG01000355.1 coordinate 487,804, forward strand.
GTGCTGTAAACCCACGGGCTTTAATTATTTACATTTATTCTCTCTATGTTAATTCTAATAGAAATCATCTCAAGAATACAAAGATGCTTGTGACCTGCTGGAGTTGTTTCATGACACCAAGAGTGACTTATTGGCAGATGCCTTTGGGGAAGAGCCTGTCAGACCTGAGCGACGTAGAAGTTTACGCCAGTCTATGCATGATGTTGAGGAGGATATGGAGGAGGTTTGTGGAAATGTCTAGTTCGTCCTTTTGTTCAGTGTTACCTGTTTATGAGATGGTTGGACCATCAAAAAGATCATATATCTTGTTAACATTTCAGACTATAAGAGAATGGTCCAAAACAATAGGAGAAATACTTAGGGATGAAAGATTTAAGATGATAAAACAGAATAAAAAAGATATTTTATCCTTTTGACCCTTCAGATTGTAATAGAATGGCCCAAAACAATAGGAGAAATACTTAGGGATGAAAGATTTAAGATGATAAAACAGAATAAAAAAGATATTTTATCCTTTTAACCCTTCAGACTGTAATAGAATGGCCCAAAACAATAGGAGAAATACTTAGGGATGAAAGATTTAAGATGATAAAACAGAATAAAAAAGATATTTTATCCTTTTAACAATTCAGATTGTAATAGAATGGCCCAAAACAATAGGGGAGATACTTAGGGATGAGAAGTTTTTATGATAAAACAGAATAAAAAAGATATTTTATCCTTTTAACCCTTCAGACTGTAATAGAATGGTCCAAAACAATAGGAGAGATAATAAAGGATGAAAGGGTTAAGACGATAAAACAGAATAAAAAATAATAGATATTGTTTATCGTAAAAGTAAAAAAAAATTGTTGAAAGTAGCATTAAATATGATGAAGGGAATTTAAGATGAGGAAAGATCCTAACTAGATACAAATTTTGCTGGTTTTACCTCATGAAGACCTTTATAAATTTGACTTTTATTCTTTGTCAAAAAATGTTGTCATGATGACTCAAGTTCCACTTAAGAGATGAATTTTAAATCATTTGGCAAACATCAATAGCAGTCTTGTTGAACAAGTGTGAAAGGGAAGCAGAAAATATATAGGGATTTGATAAAACAGAAGACAAGAGTTTTGAAATTTGAAATTATTAAAAGATGGTTGTGCAATAATTTGCCATGATCTTTTATACAGAATCCGGAAAACTCTAACGATAGCTTGATAACTGAAGAAAAAGATGATCCGGAAGATATAGAACAGCTATTTGCAGCAGTCATGACATCAAAAGATGGTGACAGAGATATCAGCACCGTTTTTCATCTCCTTCCACAAAAAAGTGTAAGTACGAAGTGTCACAGAAAGATTTAGGTGGTGCCCTAATGGAATTATCTGTCTTTACCCAAGCAGACAGAATATGCTTGTACCTTGACAGATTGTATCTAATGATTTAGAAGGCCTGTATAATGGGAATCTTTATGGAAGATTCCTGTTGTAAATTTTGTTGAGGGAGCTTATTGTTCTGTAGGCAGGGAAAATTCCGCCCCTATTTTATTTTTTTCCCTTCACCCTCACCATCAGTGGGTGAATTCAAACTGTAAATTCATCTGTTATAATAATTGCAGAGAGTATAAATTGTAAATTTCATTTTGAATATCACTCAAAATTGTTTTAAAAAAAAACTATTGTAATCATGCAGAAAATAGATATGCACAAGGATAAATTGTTGAATAAATCTTCTCAATAAAATGAAGTCATATTGTAAATTAAAATTGTAACAAGTCTGAGTGAATTTAAAATGGAGCAAAATCATTTACATGTGTAGTAGGGCTAAACTAACACAGGGTGAAAATATCCCTGTATACAGTAATCCTTTTACTTGTTCATTCCTCGATTTCTGATATCATTGATATATGTTCATATTAAAGAAGTTGTATTATTCTTGTACGTATAATTTTTGGAAACTTTTCTTCTGTGCAGAAATATCCTGAATATTATCAAATCATCAAGAACCCAATAGATATGAAAATGATTGCACATAAGATTAAAGATAGCCGATACAACACCTTCGATGACATTGAAAAAGATTTCTTCTTGATGGTGAAAAATGCCAAGACATTTAATGAACCTAAGTCACAGATATACAAGGTATTCTAAGTTGATTTCATGAATCTTAGGTGAAGGAGAAGACAGTTTACAGTTAAGCTGAAATGAATGTACAAAATTTGACAGTTTAATGTTCAATTAATTGATGTAAAGAGTTTGACAGTTGGATGTAGTAGTGGTCAATGTACTTGATTTGACCAATGAATGTAGTTGTAGGAGTTGCTGTCCAGAATTTGACAGTATGGCCGATAAATGTAGTTGTTGATGTACAGAATGTTCAGTTTCATGTTAAAGAAGTCAATATACAGAATTTGACAGTTTAATTTATCGTAGATGTTGCACAGTTTTAACAGATTTTACCAGTTTAATATGGAATGTTATAAATCATGGGTCTTGTCTTAAAATATCCTAGCCATAACATATAAAACACTTGTCTTCTTCAGGATGCAGTCACTGTAAAGAAAATAGTCCAGACCAAAAAACAAGAGTTGCAACAGAAAAAGAACATGGTTCCAAAGCCACCAGAGAGAGTGAGGTATGTACTTATTTGTTACACATACCGGTATCTGTCAACAGTTTGCGCCATAGATATTTGTTTGGTTGTTTTATTATTGGTGTTAAACTCCATGCTTACCAACTTTTTTTTTAGTTATACGATTACATCAAATTAAAACTTAAAATTTTATTTAGATAGAGAATACCTGGATATTATCACTCACGTTTAATCTTCACCATTTTTGCCCTTAGGTGAGAGGGCGAATTTAAAATGAAAGCAAAATTTTCTTCAAGCTAAATATAAATTGAAGCAAGGACATAGATGCCATCTGTAAAAGTATAGTGATTTAAGGGCAATTGAAGACATGAAAAATATGTATTTTGTTGTAAAAGGGTGAAAATAACCAGGGGCGAAATTGTCCAGGTATACAGTAACTAAAAGCCCATTATTTTATTTTTTTTTTATTTTTCTGTCTTCGATGCTGTATGGCTGTTTTTTGTACTCAGTGCAACTTAATTGGGGATGCAGATCTGATAACAGTGTACTGGATTATATTTCTCTGCTGTAAATGGATTTAAAATTTTATGATATAACCAAAAAAAAAAAATAAAATAAACAAAAAGTTTGTGAAATAGCATCTCTAGTGTAATGTAAAACTATTGAGTAAATTAAGAGTTTCTTTCCATGATTTTACAGGACCAGAAATTTGCAGAAAATGTCAACGATTTGTGCTGCATTAAAATATCCGTCAGATGACGAGGAAGATTTAGACACTTCCCAAGATGCAAACAGTAGTCAACTTGAGTATGATGATGATTCTGGTGCGGAAACGGTGATGTCGGAGGAGGACAACACTCACTGGTCATTGTTGAATGCTGTTAAACAACATCGAATACCGTCTGGGGAAACAATATACGAACCATTTAATAAACTTCCTAGTAGAAGGTACAGTTTCTATTGATGTATAAATAACATACTGTAAATCCAGTTTCATTCATGAGAATTTTATTTACACCTTATTTTGATAGAGTTCTTGCTGGCGAAAATAAAATTATGGCGTAATGAAGTTTGATAAAAGAACAGGGAAATGGGCATTCAAAATCGCGAAAATATCATCTCGCAAAGGAATTTAGAACTTGTGTATTGTGAAAATAAAATTCCGTGAAGATTTCCACATTTACATTTGATATCTTCACCCACCCAGATTCAGAACAAATGTTTTAAAATGTAGGATTAGATGTTGTTTTTTTTTTAAGTTTTTTGAGATTTCTTCTAAGAAGAAATATCTTATCTTTAACTTGTATATCATATTCATGATTTTTGTTTTGACAATAGAACCTGAAAACATAGGCAGGAATTAAAATTGAAAGTAAATAATTACCTGGCAGTTAGAGTAATGCTCTAACTATAAAATTGTATAATACTGAGTAAGGAAAATTTGAAAGTTAGATTTAGAATGACCAGTACAAATAAGATGAATTACAGGATTGTTGAATGTTTCTAGCACAGTATATTGTAGATAGAACAGTATTGGTGCATTCACTTAACAACAATATATCCTCCAGGTTTTGCACCATGACATGGATTTGTCGGTAAAGTATATGTCAGTTTGGACCATAAGGTTTATTCTAACTGGTCTGGTTTCCTCCCACTGAAACCATCTATTGCAACAACACCAGTGACAGCAACACATATAAATAAAACATCCCACCCACCCCTGAAATGGATGGAATCTTCATTAAACCAGTGGTATAGAACAAGCCAAATGTGTCTTTAGGGATTAATGACCCCTTAGACAATAGTAGACTGATCTTATACAACACAAAAGAGCATACCATTTTGACACTTAGGGATGAAAGGATGAATACTAGTATGTGTTTATTAAATGTTGTAAAATACAGTTTAAACTCTTGTCATTTTGATGTTAACATTACTTTTCGTTTTGTTTTGTAGGTTTTATCCAGATTATTATGAAGAAATTGCCAAGCCAATGTCTTTGTCACACATACGTAAAAAGATGAAGGTAATTACTGTATATCGGTACCTAGAAATTTTCGCCCCTAGTTATTTTCGCCCCTTGTTATTTTCACCCTTTTATAACTGATAACATATTCACCCTGTCTTAAATTTGCCCTAAATTACTTACTCTCATGGATGGCATGTATGTCCAGGCTACATTTATTTAGTTTGAAAATTTCGCTTGTCAAATTCACCCACTCATCTTAAGACCAAAATTGAACAGGAGCGAAAAATTACCAGGTAGACACTATAACTTTAAGACTAGGTAAACACAGAATTATGGTAAGAATGATGTAAGTGCTATACAAAATGGGGGCATCTTTGGCAGAGTGGATAAAGCATCACGCTTTGAACCCTGAAGTCTCATACTTCCTGTCAGGACAGGTTCGATCCCCACTGGAACTTAAGCTGATTTTTGTGAGAAAGTTAGCCAGTTTACTTGCGGAAGGCCGGTGGTTTCTTCCCGGGTACATTGTAACTTGGTTCTCTCCTCCATCATTCAAAACTGGACACCACCATGTAACGAAAAATTGTGTGGCGTAAAATGCTATTCAAAATCAAATCAAAAGCTATACAAACTGTATATTTAAACTTACAATATGTGATCCCTCCAGAGTTGAGCTTGAAGTTTTTATCCCTTTATGTATTGTGCTGTTTATAATTAATTCTTTATTATATAGAACCCACACAATTAATCTCTCCAAACTGTAATGAATATTAGTTATATTTTTTTTACACGAAAATCAAAAAGAAGAGACAATCTGTTTACTGTTTACTTTTGTACAGTAGAATTTGTCTTGAGAAACCACCCTTTCTGTCACTGAAATGTGGTCTCTCAAAAGGGGTTTTATTTACACTGGTATTTAACTGAATGGTATTCATATTGTGGTCTCAACAGGTGGTTTTTCATGACAGTTGTCTTAAAACAGGTTCTACTGTACTATAACATTCCTTCATTTAATTAAAGAGCCACCTGGCTAATAGTTAAAACATTACCTAGTTAACAGCTGTGTCTCTCACCTTCAGTCGGTGCAGGATCAATTTAGAGTCAAAGCCGATTATGTGAGAGAAATAGCCCAGTTTATGTGCAAAATGCCTTTTCTTCCACCATTATAAACTGACCATTATTTAATTGAACATATTTTTATGTGGACATGGTACTGAAATTACAAATAAAGAAAACAAGATCGTTTGTTGCTGTTGTTTTTGCTGTTATATAACTAATTTCATTATCAATATTTATAAGTCATTTTCTTTGTTATTCACAGTTTAACCAATACAGAAGCCTGGAAGATGTGGCATCAGATTTAAATCTTGTGTTCGAGAATGCAAAACAATACAACGCAGATGAATCCATACTGTATCAGGTATCAGTTTTCTATCGTTGTTTTGAAGCAGTGGGGACCTCGTAGTGGGAGCCTCTGTGGCTGAGTGGTTAGAGTATAGTGCTTTAAAACCATGAAGTCTCTGCCTCTTGTCAGTGCGGTATCAAGCCATGTTGGATCTTAAGCTGATTTTGTAACATTTTCTTAGGTGTAATGACTGAAAATATCAAAATAATAAAAATAAATTTTCGGTTGTAAAATATTGATTTCAACTCTTAAAATTTCATTATTAACTCCCAAGAAGGTATTTTTTATCCCACTCCTTTACTGCATCAACAAATTTTATCTCTGGAAAAACATGTTTTTAATTTGGTAATAAATGTCCATGTCAACTGTTCTGTTTTCTTGTTATTTCAGCTGTCATTGGAGATGCTTGTAATTGTCCTGACTATAAGAAATCTATATCTTAACTGAGTAACTTGTAAAATGTTGTAAAGTCAGGACATGTTTTTTTGAAACACCCTGTATGTAATATAGTAACATAGAATATTCTATCATACAGCATGCCGTACTACTACAGAAGGCGATGTGGGAGAGAAAGAAAGAATTAGAGAAAACGGAGGGGAAGGTAAACGTTTACTTTGTGTTAAAAAAACAAGTGTTTAGGTGTCTTACAGACTGTGCTAAAAGCTAATGCATAAAAGTCTATGCAACAAATGAAAATTCAGTGTTAACAACTTGATCAAATTTTTTTGAATTTTTCCTGCTTGGACTTATTTTGTGTTTTTTTAACAAATATTTCTGACAATCTGTAATTAAAATGAAAAATCATAGTTGTATCAAAAATGAGATTTAGTCTGTAAAATATCCAAACACTTACCCTATGTATGTATGTATGTATATATATATATATATATATATATATATATATATATATATATATATATATATATATATATATATATATATATATGTATCACTGCCATGTTTAATGTAAAGATTTTCATCCTCTCCTTATTGATGAAATATATATACCGAATACCTTGAAATTTTTGGTCCTGTTTAATTTTTTGCCCTTAGACAAGAGGGCAAATTTTAAATGAAAGCAAAATGGTTCAAGCTAATTTAAAATTGAAGCATGGTCATACATGTCATCCTTGAGACTTTGGTGATCTAGGGCAAATTTGGGATGGGTGAATATGTTTTCTGTCTCAAAAGGGCAAAAACATAACAAAGGGCAAAAATTTCCAGGTATACAGTATATCCATATTCTGCAATGATTATGAGAACACCACACCAAAATCCAGTTGTTTAACATCTTCAAGCCTTATCAATATGTAATTTTTTCCCCTCTGGTATTTCTTTTCTCTCAAATAAAGCCCCAAATTTATAGGTGAAAATATGATTTTTTCCCAATGATGAAGCAATGACAGTTTTTAGAAAATTTCAAATATTTTCTGAGAAAAAAAGAGGATGAAAATTTGTATTCTATTAAAGATCTGCCAAAAATAATAATTGCAGACCAAACTGAGAGCTGATCTATATTTTTAGCTTGACTATGCCTGCGTATTGTGAATGATGTCTTACAAATTGAGTTTTTTTTGTTTGGCTTTTTCTTCATTTTGTTGACATTTTTGCTTCATTTCAATGGGTTTTTTTTCTCTCCATTGTGCGAGTGATTCTTTACTGTATCAAAAGTGTGTGGAAAGAACTGACTGGACTGAAGAGAGTATTCATAGATAAAGAAAATAACAAACACCTGTACAGTTCTAGTATAATTACAGTTAAAATCAAGTAAAATAATTTCATCATTTTCGACAGTCAGTGAAACGAATTTTGTAAATTTTTCGAGAAATTTTCTGTGTATATATATATAGAAATTATGTAAACAGAAAAACTTTATGGTTATTATAATACCCAACAATGTTACATCAGGATCAGTTTATCTCCGGATTAATGGACACAATCGATGGCTTCTTCCAGATATTTACTTTCTCCAAATGTTTATAGGCGAATTCTCACTCCTTTGTTTTTTTGTCAGAAGTTAACTGTCACTTTATATAATGTAAATCTGGTTTTATATGCGAGAATTTTATTTACGCTTAATTTTGTGAGAATAAAATTAGAAATATCACATAATGAAATATGATAACAGTATGATCAAATGGGCATTTGAAATTGTGAAAATATCATCTGGCGAATCAATTTAGGACTTGTGTATCACAAAATTAAAGTCCTGTGAAATTTTCCGGATTTACAGTAATCAGGACAAGTAGTCCACAAATCCACAAATGTCGGAGTGTAAATATCTGTCTAAACCTGGATTGTATCATTAATGTGTAGTTGTTTTTCAGTAGCAAATTTTACAGTTTTGAAAAAGACACACTTCTCGCTTTGGTCTTTCAGTTTTAACTTGATAAATGTGCATTATAAGTGAATGTGACCAAACATCACAAAAGCAGATCTAAATTCCCATGAGCGCATTGCTGTAAACCTTCATTTTTGTCCATGACACTTATGTAAAAGCAAGAGGACATTGAAACACATTAGTCTGTCTGTCAGTCAGTTTAATGTACATGTAGTTGACACAATACCAGTCTCAAACACCAAGTCATTTCGATGTGGCATTTATTTGTCAGAATAATATTTGTGTGCCAAACGCAAATAAGCAAAAATAGTATTTGCTTATTTGCAAGTCCAACTTTCTGTAAGTTTTTGTCTGGCAACTTTAACAAGTCCCATCAGACAGTGAGTGACCTTCACTTGTCTGATCTAAAAATGGATCGGTACCATACAACCGGACGAGCATGATTGTTGAAACCTATTTGTAATATATGATAGTGAGCTATTTCTGTTTTGTGTCTGAGAGATTTATTGTTGACCTGACATTGTCAGGAAATCAGTTACGTGATGCTATCCTGTCACACATGATATTTTCAACATTTTTTTTCATTTTGGCATGCATTTGTTTCTTACATACCCTGCATCCAGTCGTAACAAAATCTTTTCATTTCGGCTCACCTGTTGTGATTATGAATTTGCTGAAAATTAAAGTTAAATTTAGAATTTAGATATAGAAACAAATAAATTTTAACAATCTTTTGTTTTGTTGTCATGTTGCTTCTTGCCTTTTCCTGCCACTAACAAAGTATGTGTATTTTTTTTTATTTATTATTAGCATTATTCTTCTTTGACAAATAATTTGTCACCAGGTATTATAGATGTCTTTGAATTTCACAATCCCATCCCCTCCCCCTCCAAAAAAACTAAAAAAGAATATATTTCACATGATCAAATGGTCACATAAATTATCATTGTCTGGTTATTAGATGCATCTGGTAATCAGAAATAAAAAAGGGATGTTTGATAAAATTCCTTTAAAAAATTGTTATCTGCTACAAATTGAAAATTTGGCTTGCCTAATAATACTTTATCACTGATCTATTTGAAGTTGTGCTTTCATTTAAAAAAGTAAATAGGTTTCCCCTGACATGGATATCTTGGACACATCTATATGTAGGCTGTTATTTTACAGCTACCCAGCCTTTTGAATATGTATTGAATAACATTTCAAGGCCTTTTTCTTTAAATTCTGCCCCATTCCCAATGCAAAATACATGTGTTTTTTTCACAATTTCATGAAAAAAAAATCCACATTTGGTGTTGAGGCCACAGCTAGAATGAAAATAAATTAATATTAGGGGAAATACCTGTACATTTAATATAAAGATTGTATAACATTTAGGTTTCTACAATGTATGTATGCAAATTATTTTTCCCAGTTTGACACAAATTTGCATAAAAATTCCCAATTGTGTTGCCAATTGCATTTTTCCTCAAATTGACAGAAAAAGGCCTGATTTTTTAATAATCACTAATGACAATTAACTTTTACTATCAGATATGTATACACACACACAGTAAAACCTGTGTTTAGCAGACAGTTGTTGGACTAATCAAATTGTCTGTTTTAGTCAGGTGTTTGCTGAATGACAGATGGCCATTCACTGCTAAAATAATCATATGTTTAAACAACACTATTGTTCTTGTAATCAACTGTTACAATGCAATGCAAGGAAATAAATATCAAGCAAAAACACAAAAAAAAGATTGCAAGAATGTTTCTCAAAATATAAGTTTGGACACACAACTTATTGAGAAATTGCCCGTGGCAATAGAAGTCGATCATAGGAAGACTGTCAGCTAATTCAAGGTTAAAAATAAAGAAATTATGCATATTGGGGCCAGCAAGGGAGTGTGTGTGTGTGTATGTATGTGTGTGTGTATATATATATATATATATATATATATATATATATATATATATATATATATATATATATATATATATATATATATATATATTGTTAATTTTGAAATGGCATTATAGCAATTATCTGAATGCCAAATTCTGCTGTTGATATACCACTTTCATTTTCTTTAATGCAAATTTCTGATATCTTATCTGAACTAACCTGTGCTATTAGCAAAATGTGGATATTTATTCTTTGGAAAGTCTTATTTGACATAGCATTTTCCTGAAATGCTGAAACAATGGAAATTTGAACTGTTAAACCATTTTGTATTTGTCTTCTCCTAAATATATTGCCCTTTCCAGGGTCCATTGTCAAATTCTAGGTACCGTAGTCGACCCATCAAGCGCCCATGTCCCTAAAAGCACCACTCTCCCCATGCTTTTGACCTAATGAGCTTGGACTTTGACCTACTTTTCAAAAACATTAACTTGAGCTATATCTTTACAACCATGAGAGATGGGCTTTGATATTTCACATATACATTTCTTATGACAGAGCTTTTATTTGGGACCTTGACTTTTGACCTTGACCTTGGACTTTGACCTACTTTTCAAAAACTTTAACCTAAGCTATATATTTACAACCATGAGGGATAGGGTTTTAATATTTCACACATAAATTCCTTATGACCAGACCTTTAATTTGGTACCTTGACTTTTGACCTAGTGACCTTCACCTTGGACTTTGACCAACTTTTCAAAAACATTAAACTGAGCTATATCTTTACAACCATGAGGGATAGGGCTTAGATTTTTGATATAGATTCCTTATTACTAGAGCTTTCATTTTTGACATTGACTGTTGACCTAGTGACCTTGACCTTGGACTTTAACCTACTTTTCAAAAACTTAAACCATGGCTCTATCTTTTAAACCAGGAGGGATAGGGCTTTGATATTTCACATATATATTTCTTATGACCAGAGCCTTCATTTGGTACCTTGACTTTTGACCTAGTGAATTTGACGTTTGGACTTTGACCTACTTTTCAAAATTTTTAACCTGAGCTGAAGGAATCAAATTTTTACCAATCCTTTGACCTTAAAACCTGACAGCTGTGGGTCAAATATCTATTTTGAAAATTTACACCCATTTCAGCAAGCTTTGTTGTCTTTTGACAACTCTTTTATTATTAATTGGTCCCGTTAAGTGCCCACCCCTTTTACTCATTTTTGTAGTGCTCCTGGGAATTAATGGGTCGAGTACAGTATTTTATCTTCCCATGAGTACACTCCACTCGTGGGTACATAGCCGTTATCTAGGTACATTTTGTTTTTGGGTAGATTGTCATTTTTGGGGTTCATGTATTTGATTTTTCTGGCAACATTGTCCTTGAGTACTTTGTCTTTTATTTGGCACATCATTTCTTCACATGGATCTCTCATCTCTTTCTTGGTTAATTTTTGGGACTCTGTGCCTCAGTAAACCATTGCACTTTAAACTGTGAAGGCTCCCCTCCACCCTTCAGTCAGGGTCAATCCATGCCCCGCTGGAAGCCAATCTGATTTTGTGAGAAATTTTGCTAGTTCACTTGCTGAAGGTCGGTGGTCTATTTCTAGGTACATGAACATTGAAGCCTCTATTCTTACTCATTGTTGGTTCGAGCAACCTGCTTGAATCTGTGAGGAAGTTTGCCTGTTTACTTGCAGAAGGCCAGTGGTTTCTTCCTGGTTACAAAATAACTGGGTTCTCTCCTAAGCCAATGAAAACTGACCCCCACCATATAACTGAAAAATTGTTGAGTGTGGTGTAAAATACTGTTCAAAATCAAAACACTGTTTTCTCAAGCAAAATAAGTCTTTTAAGTAATTTATCCCAATTTTTTCCAAAAAAGTATGTATTCACGTGTTGAAGTAAAGATTCCTTGAAGATAATGAATTTAAGAGGCAGAGGCACTTACTCTAAAATCATGATTTTTTTGTTGGAGATTTATTTTCATTATTTTCATGGGTGACCAAAATGAACAAAATTAAATGCTTGGCAAAAATCTTTTATTTGAACGATGGACAATAGGATTTCTCTAAATCAACAAAAATTAATGTGAAAGGAATTTGTATTTGAAGGAAAAACCACAAAAATTTCAACCTAGGAAACTAAATGATTTGACAGTATGTACATGTATATGGATTAGGAAGATTACCGTTACTGCATTAGGAAAGACTGTTGTTTCATGAAGAATACATTCAAAACTTCTTGTATGTCATATCAGAAAGTATTATTGTCCACAGTAAAACGTTTGTATGATTCAGATGATGAAATTCCTTACATGTGAACCTGTTATTTCTGCTTGAGCTTTTTCACTTTCATTTGGAATCTGATAATCTTGAACTAATATATCCCATGTCTAATAAAAATGTTCCCAGCTTTGTACGATGATGAATGCATCCTTTTGTGAGGTTTTTTTTTTCGTTTATTTAAGTTGCCCTTGTTAGTGTAGTGCTGCTTGCTTTCAGTTCCAAAATGCTCGGTATCGTAACTTAAAAAAAAAACAAGATCAGTAGAGATTTATAATATGGTTCATTATTTATAAGCAAGGGTTAAAACCTGAAAGTTTCCAAACAATTTCTAAACATTTTAATACCTTGACACACAAAAAAAGAAACTATTCAGAAATTTGATGTATAGATTGATAATTAGAAGTTTGGAGTCATTTCTGTGAATTGCAAATTAAAGTTTCAAAAACAGGAAGTTGCATATTACATATAATAGAGTACTAGAATTTTTCTTCATCTAAAACTTAAGTCAATTGAAATCTACATATAATTATGCCTCAGTACATTATAATATATGTTTGCTGTGATATTGTCTATCTCAGGATTTTAGCCTTGAGGAAATGTCTTCGTCTCAGTTTGATATTCCGGTCACGGTGAGTAGATTTTCTTTTTAAGAATGGATTTTACTAATGTTGATTTCATTCCTGCACATGCTCATTTTGAAGGTAGACGCGACTCATTTAAGACGTCATTCACGATATGAAAATGAAAATGGTGTTTAAGCAAATCGGTGGATGGTATGAGAAACATTTTAATTGCGTGTATTGTTTCATAAAACTTATAAATTAACTTCATCTGCCCAGTGTTACTACAATAACACACAATATCTACAGTGTCAGTAACACTTACTTATGTAAAAAATGAAAATATACAGTGGAACCTATCCTGAGAGACCACCCCATCTGCCACTGGAATTTTGTCTCTCATGTCAGCTGATCTTTCAAAGGAGGTTTTATACACAGGTGACTCTTGATGGCTCAAACCTCAAAACCTTGATGTTTCGTATAGGACCCGATTTTTTTCCTTCATCAGTTAAGTAGATTAAATCTCGAAAGTCCAAACCTCAAAATTCTTTAAACCTCGAAGTAGATTTGAAGTCCCGATTTGTTTATTCCTTTATATTTCACTCTGGAATCCTTGAAGTTTGAGTAATTATCGGTGGATTTATAAAAAGTCAACACTGTAAGCCAAAGCGATCCTTACCTGGAAGATTAAACAAAATGTGTTTTGATAAGCAGATGACAAGTAGGTCCTGACCTTATCAAAAAGTGATTGAAAGGATTGTTGATTAATTAAGATCAATTAAAACAGAAGAACTATATAAAGAGGATGTCATAAACTAAAATTTCAAATACAAGTTTCACAGACAAATTTTTTAACTTTTAGATTAAGCGGTTCTGTAGGCTACTGCAACATTATAGGTCTTATGTTTCAATGACCATTTATATCCCAATCAGATACATAATAAAGATAACGTATTAACACCGTTTTTTATGTTTGAAAACTAGATACGAGGATTGTTTATGACAAAATTCATGTGAATTACCAAAACAAAATCTCGAACATCCCTTATTTTATATAGTATTAATAACCTACATTGGTCAAAATGTTGATTTCCAGAACTCTCAAAACCTTGAACTCTTGAAACTTTGAAGCTTTTTGGTGGTCTGGAAGACTGCGAGGTATCGAGTGTCACCTGTATTAGGATTATTTGACCATGTGGTCTCAAAGGACTGGTGGTCTTTCATGACAGTGGTCTTTTAAGACAGGTAATTTCCACTGTATTAGTATTATTTGATTCAGTGGCTTCAGAGGACAAGTGGTTCTTTTGTAAGAGTGGTGTCTTAAGATAGGTTCCACTGTTTCTAGTTTTGTTGTTAACATTTACAAAATTGTGAAATATGAAGTCTGGAGTTTTCATGTAATTACATGTACTCTTGTAAAAAGTTTATAAATGCTTGCTGTGTCGAGGGAGCTGAGATTTTATTTCTTCAACTTTCGCTTTATCATTAAATTAATTTCATTCATATATGTATCATGTATTATTTCACTCACATTATAAAAATATTTGATCAGACCCACCAATTGATATAGTCAGTTTGAATCTTTTTTGCTGACCTCTGTACTTTTGGCTGGATTTATTGTGAAAGATATACCAGTCTATGAATTAAAGATGTCTGTCTGTCCATTTGCCTGCATCAACAACTCGGTTTAGCTTCACAATTTGGCCATACCGCCTTTAGCAGTTTCTAAAATCTGGAATTTGTTTGATTTTCAATACCCTTCGGAAGTTCCCAAAAAGCACCCATGTCCCTATAAGTATCCCTCCCCCTTTAGTTCTGATTTCCTCACCTTTTTTAATCATAATTGAGAATCTTTTCTTACAAAAGTCTTAACTTTACTGATAATTACACAAAGCGACAACATTTACCAAGGTATAGCAGGTCTATGATGAATATGATAAAAGGTATATTTCAAATCATTTTATATCAGGACTCGAAGTAATAAATTAGGTGAAATCAGGTGGCCTGTACAGAAATCAGGTGGCCCCAGAATTTTTCTGTAACATAATTTTATGTATGTTCTGCTTGTAAACAGTGTGTGTGTGTGTGTGTGTATGGCATGTGTGCATGTGAGTGTGTGGGTGGGTGGATGTGAGTGTGTTTGTGGGTTGGTGTGTGTGACTATAGAGATAATTTTCCAAGTGAAAGATTGAATTAATGTGCATCAGTGATTAATAGAATCAACCCCTACCTTTCGGGTATGACAAAGAAATCTCAATCTGAGGGTAAGATTCTTGAATGACAAACCTGAGAATTCAAGAATCTTATGCCGAGGATTGAGATTCCATTGTCATACCCTTGAGGTAGGGGTTGATTATTTTTCTCCCATTTCTTAAATACATGTCTTTGTAGATCTACGTTTAATGTATGTGTCTATGTAGATCTTTGTCAAGTCTGACATAACTATATATTAGGAGCCACAGACGTTCTATGTCACAAATTGTAGGGAGAATAATGGAAAATAAATATTGTTCAATTTGTATGCATTGGCGAGTATAAACAAATTGTACAAAATTTTAATGATATACAATTCTGTCAAACAAGTGTGTGTGTCATTAATAGATCTATTTTGGCAGGAGTGATAAAATATTGCCTTACATGTGTGCATGTTTTTGTAGACGAGTATAAACAAATTTAATAAGATTTTACAAATTTTTTTTTAGATATTAAACATTACTGTCAGGAAATCAATATTTGTGTGTGTGTAGGTGTGTGTGTGTGTGTGTGTGAGTGCATGCATGCATGTGTGTGAGTGCATGCATATGTGTGTGTGTGTGTATGCATGTATATCTAAAATAATTTCTTCACATTCATATATGCATGAGTGTCCATCTCAATTATGTACATATCTATGTCATGTAGGAAAACTAATTCTTCGAGATTTTACCATTTTCTGATGTTAAACAATACTTCCAGAAAATCCTTTATGTCTGAAATTTAATATCTATGAAACGATGTTTATAAGCACAAGATTTTATGATCATATCACTGATCTATGTAGTTTGTTGCAAAATAAATAAGCCATCAGTACTCACGTTAGGCGGAATTTCTGACCCGATTTTTAGTTATTTTTGGTAAAACCTAATTTTACGTGTTCACTATACTGAGTGTATTATACCCCATTAAAACTTATAATTGCCATCAACTCGTATCAGTACTTTGATTAAATGCATGAGTGTGAATATGTTGGTTAATTTTTGTGCATGAGTTTAAAAAGTACACAATTTTATGAAGTTAAAGTGTTAAAAATTAAATTAAAGAAAGAATGACTTTAATGCAAGTTTAATTTTGTGTGCAAATGAAAGTCACAAAGTTCTACTGTTTCCATAAATTGCATAAAAGAGTTCATGATTTGTATTATATATACACTAAAACTTTGACAAGTCGAAGTTCAAGGGACCACCTACAAAAGTTCAATGCATCCTGACTTAAACTCATAAATAGTAACCAAGAATCATAGATTTTTATTTCAGTTTCTATAAAACATATTTGACTTATTCGAAACCGTAGAAGACATGCCGTCATGATACGATGTATCCAATTATTAGCGCTTAAATTAACTTACTTTTCCTGAAATGAAATTATTGAGTGTTTATGAGGAGAAAAATTGTAATGGAGCGCTTTCGTACATATGTAAATTTTGAATTTGAATTACCGGTATTTGTAGGATTTTTCAAGGTTTTGGTATAAATGGGTCCAAAAATTTATTTGAAACATTGAGAAATTGGACTTGTAAAATTTTGAATTATAAATTGTTTATAAGTAGTGTTTAATAAAAAAAATTATCCAGAACTTTAAAGTTAGAAACATCAAGAAATTGGACTCATTGAACTTCATCGAAATTCTACTGTAATATCAATAGATTGTGCATGAGTGAAAGATTTTACATTATTTCAGTTAATGTGCATGATTGTGTGCATGGCTGTAAACAAAATGATATTGCAGCACTTAAATTATGTGCCATTTGTTGTGCTTGAGTGTGTGAAATATTATCTCAATTCTTGAGTTTTGTGTGCGTAAATCTAATAGTATTAATTATCTTTCATTGGAAATTCAGTATGTTTTAGGTTAGGTATAGTATCTTAAGTCTTGAGTTTTGTGTGCATAAATAGAAGTCGTTATAGACAGGTGGCCGTTATAAAGAACTTTATTCATTGTAAAAAGAGTTAACAGAGTTTATGTTTGAATGGCTTTTATAGGCAGGTGCCCTTTATATGGAGGTGATCTTAAATGAAAGTTTGACTGTATTTTCAGCCACTTGAAGTTTCTATGTTAATTTTACCATTGAACATCAGTATGTTGTTATGCCTCCGAGATCAAAGATTTTAAAAGATATAACCATTTACCCCTAATGACACATTTTGACTAGTCTAAGTCAATTATTTATAGAAGAGTCCATTGTTTTACAGGGTTTGATGATATAAGGGATATACTTTTTTTCGTTTCTCATTAAATAGGTTTAGACTTTTTTCCTCAAATTCTAAGCAAATTGTGTATCTCAGATGTTTTTTGATAATGGCCAAGATTTCTGGGATTAGTGACTTAGCTCTCTGGATTAGCAGTTTCTCAAACATATCTTGTATATGTTTACATATGGCATGGTGTATGCTAAACAGTCACAAAATTTTGAAATATAGTAGAACCTTGCTATTAAGACCACCTAACTGACTGACTCAAAAGTGGTCTGATTAATGAGGGGTCTCTTAAGTGAGGTTCTGTATTAACAAACAGATTCAATATTAATGGAGAGACTGGAAATTTGTGGTCTTAATTCTGAGGTGATCTCCCAAGTGAGGTTTTCTTTGGGCAAGGTTCCACTATATAAGAAACTTATATAAGAGTTTTATTATTTCTTTCACATGTGTGATCCATATGATCAGTCCTTACAGATGGTACAGTGACCTTGTGACCTAGATAATGCTATTTGACCTACTTATTAGTCGTTATTTCAGTGTCTTAGATACATTTCTGTCACTAGAAAGTTACATGAATGTTGTCTTCTGACAACTGTTGTTGACCTTCAGTGTCAAACTCCAGATATTTTGACAAAGGCCTGATTCAAATCTCTTCATAAATATCTAATAAAATGAAAAATTTATATGAGAATCAAATGCAAATTGTCTGGTGGGAAAATACCTCTGTACACTTTGACTTAACTTTGTTTTTAGGACTTTTTGTGTTTGTCCAACACGTTTTTTCATTTTTATTATAGTCCAGGAGACACCTGAGAGTTGTATGACTGATAGTTCAGTTACAATTTTACTTCAAGAAACATGCACAGTCAAAGTTGTCCATAAAGGCCCCTCAAGGGAACAGGCAAAAGTAGCTGTTATAGACAGGGGACCTTTATAAAAAGGTTTATTCATAATAAATAATGAAGAAAGGTTATGTTTCAGTGGTCTTTATCGACAGGTGCCGTTTATAGAGAGATAGCCTTTATGTCATGCATAAATGCACATTTATACTTTTATTTCTCTAAACAGAAAATTTCAAGGGAATTATTTGATGAAGATAGCCAGACTAGTTCATCTAGCAGAAACCGACGTAGTGGCGGATCTGACAGTGATAGAAAGAGAGCAAAGAGAGCAACACCTGAGGAAATGATGAAAAGAAGACTCTGGACTCTGTATAAATCTGTTTATGATTACACTGTAAGTAAAGTCTATGTATGATTACACTGTAAGTAAAGTTTGTGTGTGATTGCACTGTAAGTAAAGTCTATGTATGATTTCACTGTAAGTAAAGTTTGTGTGTGATTACACTGTAAGTAAAGTCTATGTATGATAACACTGTAAGTAAAGTCTGTGTATGATTACACTGAAAGTAATGTCTAAGTATGATTACACTTTAAGAAAAGTCTGTGTGTGATTACATAAGTACTTTGTATGATTACATGTAAGTAAAGTCTTTGTGTGATTACACTGTATGTAAAGTCTTTGTATGATTACACTGTAAGTAAAGTCTGTGTGATTACACTGTAAGTAAAGTCTGTGTGATTACACTGTAAGTAAAGTCTGTGTGTGATTACACTGTAAGTAAAGTCTGTGTATGATTAAACTGTAAGTAAAGTCTGTGTATGATTACACTGTAGGTAAAGTCTAATAATGATTACACTGTAAGTTAAGTCTAATAATGATTATACTGTAAGTAAAGTCTGTGTATGATTACACTGTAACTGTAAGTAAAGTCTGTGTGTGATTACACTGTAAGTAAAATCTGTGTATGATTACACTGTGACTGTAGGTAAAGTCTGTGTATGATTACACTGTAAGTAAAGTCTAATCATGATTACACTGTAAGTAAAGTTTAATTATAATCACACTGAGTATAAAGTCTGTGTAGGATTACAGTATAAGTAAAGTCTGTGTCTATATGTCATACACTATCCTGTCTTTTTGTACTCCAGTCAAATGCATAGTAGTCAGAAACCTATATAAGATTTGCCTTTTGATTACACTTTCTGTTATACCTGTAGGATTCAGACAGCCGACCTCTCAGGTACATCTTCATGCAACTGCCATCCAAGCGTGACTACCCTGACTATTATCAGGTCATTGCACAGCCGATAGATTTATCCATGATTGAGGCAAAGCTCCGTAGCGACAAAGTAAGTATTTAACAGTATTTTTTAAACAAATTTAAATCTCTGAACTCCTAAGCAAAGCAATATACGGATGTGTAATTTATTTAGAATAACTTATTTTTATATAAGCATGATGTATAGCACATTGTCATTTAAAAAAAATTGACACCCTGACTGAACTTAAATTTGTAGTCGTGAGGCTTGAACAGTTGTCTGCCACCATATAACTTAAAAGAGCCAGCCTGGATCAGTTGGTAGCATGCTCGACTCTTGGTCATGAATTCGAGTCCAGCCGGCAGCAGTTTGGTCTCCTGTCCTTCGATTGAGACAATAAAATCTGAGGTCCCGTGTCACAGAAGGTGTCGACCTGTTAAAGAACCCTCACTGCTCAATGGCTGTACTTGCCGTGCATAGGCCAAAATTTGAAGCCCTTCACCGACATTTGGTGACGTCTCCATATGAGTGAAAGATTTGTGAGTTGGACAGTAAACAACAATACAGTTTAAATCCTAGATTCATTGACGAAACTTTTAGACTCTTCCCATAAACCTATTTTGTTTTGTAGTATCCCAGTGAGCAACACTTGATTGCCGATTTTGAACTTCTTTTCAACAATGCCCGACATTACAATGAGGAGGAGTCGGTAGTGTATCAGGATGCTGACCAATTAGAGAAGGTTCTGAAAACAAAGTGGAAACAAATTTGTCACCACATCGAATCTCGGCGAGCGGCGCTGAGTAAAAGGTACCTGTAAGTGTCGTAAATTGTATTTTTTAGTTCCTTTTTGCCTAATTTGCAGTGCTGTGGTGTAGACATTTTCTTCATTTGATACTACTGTTTTGTTGGCAGATCAATTCTAATATGGCATTAGATTGTCTGTGTTTAAGATTTATTTGATCTCTACTTCAATTTAACTTAATATTTAAAATCACAAAAATTACATTCAGTAAGACCATTAATGTGTTATCAGTGCTCCAGATAAGCTGCATATTTTGTGTATTTTACGCATATTAAATCCCAAGATACACAGTTGAAATCCATGCTTAAGATACTCAATGCAAATCAAAACTAAAGCGTAAAATTAAACAGACTGGATCTGAAACTTGCAGAAAGATAAATTATTGAGTTCACTCTTTCTCAATGGGTCATGGTCATAAATTGTATTAAGGCCCTGTAGTGATAATGTTTTCGCTGACCCACACCCAGATGTATAAAATGTGGACTTACATTGTAACAGACAGCTAGATATATATTAATTAATAGTAATTTAGTAGCCAAGCCATTACAGTAGAATCAGTGGCAATCATAATATGGCAACAGAATTGGAAATACCCACTTTACAGAAATTTGGCAGGTAAAAATACCCACTGTATTTGGAAATGATGGGCATTGTATCCAAGAACCCAGAAAGTTATCTGGAGCACTTTAATTTAAAAGAGGTAAAAAAAATCTTACATATATACGGCAGGTGTATTATGAGTCCCCTACCAATGAATCGGGGTGGGATGAAACAAAGGGTTGAGATAGGGGGGACCAAGTTTTGTCCACAGCCAATCGTTAGTTGAGCTTTCTCTCCAGTTAAAGTTTTGATAAAGTGTTGTAATAGCTCACTATTCACTGAATTATAGTTTTTCAGATTGGGGACATGTAATGGTTCATCACTAACTCTGAATGCTTGTTTAAACTTTGTAATCTTAAAGTTGTATATATTTTCTGGTACTAATAGAATAAGAATAATGTAAGGTATATGGTGAAGCAAGTGTGGATGAAATACACAATTTTAACTCATTCACTCCTACAGACACATTTGGGCTGGTCTTAGTTATTGATTTATAGAAGAATCCATTGTTTTTCAGGGGGTGATAAGTTAAACTCCAGTAATTTGTGATTTTAAATGAATTTTTGTTTGTCTTGCATGGCTTAATTTTGCTTTTCCAACTTTTTGAGTAATAAACATCAAGGATATACAATATAGAAAAGATTACAAACAAACCCAAGCTTTAATAGGGGAAAAAAGTAAAAACAAAATGAAATTAAGAACTACATGTCTTTAACTAATGAATCCCAATTCATATAGAATTGCGAGATAAAAGTTTTGAAAAAAAAAAATGTATATTACTTCAACAGTCTTGGGATGAATGAATAATTTTCTTCTGTCCGTTTTTTATGTGCTATATATCAAGGGCATCTGGTTAGTGTTTGCATTCACTTCTCACCAATGTAATCCAGGTTTGACCTTTGTATTGGACAGGGGAGAAAGTGGGATGCGGGTCTTCATCTTGGCTACCTGGGTTTTCTATGGAAATTTCCATTCCTTCATCAGTCAGCACCCTGTCATTCCAACTTAAGAGCCAAAAGGAGAATAAATCAACCCCCATGGTTGCATTTAGACTCATTCAGATCATAAATACAGAAAAACCTGCTTTAGCGACCACCTCTGTATAAAGACCACCTGGTCACAAAGACTGTTTTATGCCATCCCCAATATTACCATTAGTGTACAAATCAACCTCTATATAAAGACCAACTCCCTATAAAGACCAGTTTTCTTGTGTTCCTAAGGAGGTTGTTATATATAAGTCTCACTGTAGTATGGTTTACTGTCATAATTCAGTTATATTGCATGTATAATTATTATAACATTTTTATTCTAAATCATACACCCCTCTGACAGTGGACCTAACTAGTCACATAAACAAGTTATTTATGTGACTATACTTCAATTGTTTTAAATGTTTATAACCGAAGTATTAACTGCATGTTTTTCTTTATCTTCAGATGCAAAAATCTATAATGACACATTAGTTATATAACAGTGGAATTTTCCTATCTCCTAAATTCTGGGTCCAGGGTCCGAAAAATTGGGGAAATATACAACATCAGAGACATTTGTTTTAAATACTTCGAACTCCAGAAAAGCATAATTAATGGGCCCTGTAACCAGACAAAATTAGGAAAATCCTTGTAACTTTGTATAATACTTCTTGCTGTATCGTCATTTTTAATTTCTCCAAGAAACTCCAAATTGGGGTAATTTGAATCTTTAAAGACATTGCATATTTTTTTAGTCGGCAAATTACAACCTTCCACGTCGACACTTTTTTTACATTTAGGGAAAATGGGCGTCGTCCAAACTGTAACCAGAAACAATCCCAGAAGCACAAAATGACGTAGGAAATATCAATCTTGTAACACGTGTTGATTATGTATAACGGTCCTTGAATCCATCTTTCCAATGCTGTATCATTCTTTATGCCAATCACTTTGTTTTTGCTTTTGGACGCCATGCTTTTCAATTTCTCCACGCTAGATATAATATCACGAATTTTTGTCGTACCGATGCAGCCAATAAAACTATTTCTTCTTTTTTTTTTAAAAAAAACATATTTGGAGTAAATGTTGAATCTTTAAAAATTGCAAAAAATATTTATATATAATACAAAAATCTAAAGATGAATTGTTATGATAAAATTTCACACACACTGTCTAGAATGGTTCGTTTTAGGCTGCTAGTTACTTGGTAATAGATTAAATTTGTGTGCATTTAATATTAGCCGACTGAAAGCCAAGTCCCAGACCCAGCTACCAGTCAAACTACAAGAAATGTACGATGCCGTCAGTTGCTATCAAGATGTCAAAGGCAGGACATTGTCAACACCTTTCCTTAAATTGCCACTTAAAACTGTAAGTTTATCTTTTGTATATTTCATAGAACGTAAAAGAGTTCATGCACAAACTATCAAATTCCAGAAAATCCTGTATCTGGATTAAAATTTCTGTTTGGTCCATTTTGGATCGTATTTTCATATCCAATCCGCATCCAATTTACCATGACCTTTGACTGACACTCTAAGGTCAAATGAAAGATATTAATCATTTACTGAAACCATTATATTGCCTTTGTTCAATAGGAATATCCCGATTATTATGAAGTTATTAAAAAGCCGATAGATATGCAGCGAATAGTAATGAAGATGCAGCAGAATCAATATGAATGCGTAGAAGACATGACTGCTGATTTTGTACAGATGTTTGATAATGCTTGTAAATATAACGAGCCTGACTCCCTTATATACAAGGTATGTCATTATGGATGTAAATCGTCAAGTGTAATGTGTAAATGTGATACTGTAAACATGTATATTTCAATGTGTATGTTAATTATGTGATTCTCTCATGCAAGCCATATGCGTGGGGATTTTTTATGCGATGTCACACCTTACTTTGACCTGTATTAAACAATGATTCTTAGCACAACTGTGGGACTGGTACGTGGGTGGTAATTTACATGAAAACCTGTTCATGTATTTAGTGTAAGTTTGCTGTGTTTGAAGATTTGCTGATGTTGACTGGTGGTTTTACTGTCACAGATGATTTTTACCTGGTGACACATGTCAATTTTTTATAAGTCAAACAGTTCATATAAGTAAATTTTAAAGGTGCTTAAAGTTGAACCGAGGTAATATGATGCTGTTGCTACATAATCAGTTGCAGTAGAATATTTGTTTAGTTTCTCTGTTAATGATGTAAGTTTCACCTGATCAGCACTTTCAGCATTTAGGTGTAATGATAATTTAATTTTTCACAATTTTATCAAATTTGAAAGTACAGTGAAATCTGTCTTGAAAGACCACTCTCATGAAAGAGCACCTGTTTTCTGAGACCACATTTTGAAAACAACTTGGTTTTAAAAATGTTTTAAATAAAACCTATTTTGAAAGACCATCTGTCTTGTAAGAACATTTTCAAGATAGGTTCCACTGTAACTTCAGTACCTTCAGTACCTTGGTGTGTATGTTACATATGTGCCGTTTTCAATGTGTTTTCATCTTAAATCAGCAAATTTCTATGCGCCTCATTTAAAATGGCTGATACAGGTTCATTGGAAATGAATTAACATTGTAATAAAACAGATTCTGTATCACTATGTTACCTTTTTTCAGGATGCTCTGACACTACAGCGTCTTGTTTTGGAGAAGAAAATGGAATTAACAGATGATGGAACAAACGACGTTCCCGGGGTGAAGGCTTTCGTTCAGGAGTTAATGACGAGTCTCTTCATCTCGACTTACAATCACCAGGTAACAAAATCAGTTTCTCACTTGTTTGTACGTTTTTTTTATTACATCTTGGCAGGATTATTGAGTTAATTGTTGGTTGTAAATTGCTGCATAAGAATTTACTCTACTATGAGATTATTAAGAATTTTTCAAGAACTTGAAAATAAGATACAAATTTCATTGAGTATTACAAATAAAAGAATTATTTTTACCCATTTTTAAAGTAAATTAAGTGGACTGAAAAAAAACCAATATGTTTGCCATAGGTTACAAAAGATGAAGACTGGTAATTTTTAAGTCAGTAATTTCAATATTTTGTATGTTGATCATTTCTGCAACAGTTAACAAGATCTGTTTATAATACAGGATGAGGAAGGTCGCTGTTACAGTGACTCATTTGCTGAACTTCCGGAACGAGATCCAGACGAAGATTTAGCTACATCAAAAGAGAAAGAGTCAGTAAAATTGATATTTCGTAACTTGTGTGTTTGTTGTGCAGGGATTTTCCTAGGCCATTTTGGGGTCTAGTTACAAGACCCATTTCAAATGTAAAAGTGGCTTTTTTTTCCCTCAATAAAATATATGAAAAAATTCCCAATTTAGAATTTCAAAATAAAGAATAAAGTATTTTCAAACACAGTAGCTCAAGTTTTTCTGTTATAGTTAAACGTATATTTTCCCCACTTTTTGGACTTTGGTGCCAGAATCTAGGAGATAGGAAAATTCCTTTAGTGTTAATGTAGATATGTGTAGGAGTGTACAATTATGGGCAGATAACTCTTTTTGACATACAAAATTTAAATTCAAATGAATTCCTTTAAACAAGAAGATTATGCCCAATAAACAAGCCTGTGGTCAGTATGGTGATGATGATGATTATTTTTCTGTTCATGCTTTTATCTTTTTATGATTTCATGGGAAAATATATTTTAATCAGCTTAACGGAATTTAAACAGTGATAGACATTTTGTGGTTAGATCAAAATATATGTAATAATCTTTTATTTTTCTTACAATCTTGGAAAAAGAAAAAATTCTTGAAACTTGCCTGAAATTGACATTGTTTTTTATTGTAATACAGGCCTCTAAACTCAAATTGAAAAATGAGTGGTTCTTATTACAGTAAAAAAAATGCTAAAAATATTTTTGTAATTTGACTGATTATTAATTTTTGCAGAAAACCACTTTCGTTTGACCAGATTAAGAAGAATTTAGATAAGGTATGATTTCTGTTGATTTTTATGTAATTATTTTAAGTTAAAGTTTAAAGATGCTCGTCGGAGATGGTGAGGTAGTGAGGATTTAGTAAGTAAATTCGTCTTTGGAATTTATTAGATGAGTCAACCATTACTACATCGACCTACAGCGAGAGCATCAGTCCGTCCAGTTATGATTTTGGTTAAAGTTTTGTAATAACTCAACATTCACTCAATAATAATCTTACAGGTAAGGAAAATGTATTGATTCTTCAGTACTCTCAAACTGTGTGTTAAATTTGAGAATATTATAGATTTTGATATATCTATTTATATTTTTCAGGGCCGTTACATAAGAATGGATAGATTTCAAGTAGACATTTTTAAAGTGTTTGAACGTGCACGCAAACTTAGCAGAACAGACTCACAGGTTGGTATTTTTCCTCTTTATTATTGAATATGAGTTAGGGTTCTTGTGTTACTGTATTACAATGTTACATTTGGCTGTTCTTGTAGGTAGTAAAAATGCATTCTTGTTTAAACTCACCGAGTTTAGCTGCCTCCATGGTTGAGTGGTCAGAGCTTTAAATCACAATATCTCTCTCTCTCTGAATCAACACAGGTTTCATGTCTTATGTCTCTTCCTTTGAGCCAGTACAGGATTTGTGTTCTCCCTTTGAGACAGCACAAATTTCTCATCCCAAGTCTCTCACTTTGAGTCAGCATAGAATTTGTGTTCTGAGTCTCTTGTTTTGAGTTAGCACAGGATTTGTGTCCCAAGTCACTCATTTTGAGCCAGCACAGGTTTCATACCCTGAATGTCTCATTTTTAGTCAGCATAGGTTTCATCTTCCAAGTCTTTCGCTCTTGAGTCAGCATAATTTTCATGTTCTAAGGCTCTACATTTGAGTTAGCACAGGTTTCAGTTCCCAAGTCTCTCCTTTGAGTCAACACAGGATTTTTGTCCCAAGTCCCCCTTTGTGTTAGAACAAGATTTGTTTCCCCAAGTCTCTCACTTTGAGTCAGCACAAGTTTCATGTCCCTAGTCTCTTACTTTGAGTCAGCACAGGTTAATTTCAGTTATCTTGAATTCTGGATAACTCAAAGTAATAGGGGTGGTTCCATGAATTTTGAGATAGCAAGATTCCTCTGTACTTTACTGCATAAACCTTAGTCTGTAGCATATATCAAAACATGTATCCTTTCACAGAGAGATTAAAACTAAATATTTTACAGAATGTTGCAAGTTTTGACCTTTTCTGTTTATATGATGGTATTTATTTTTGTTACATGTTTGAATTTGTTTGTAGTTATATGAAGATGCTGTTGAAATGCAGATCTTTTTCATAAAGAAAAGGGACGAAATCTGTAAAAACGGAGAAATATTATTAACTCCGGCTTTGAGTTATCAGGAGAAACACTTGTACGCTGCCCTAGAAGAAGAAAAACAAGAGAAACAGAACCAGGAACAGAAAGAAGATGAAGAAAAACGATCCAAGAGAGATTCTGAAGAGAGGATGTTGGACAACTCTTGTGTAAGCCGTTTTTAACCTTTGTCAAAGGGAGATAAATCTTTTCACCATAGGGAGATGTACATATATAACCTTCACCCTAGATAATATTGCAGTTTGGTTTTATCATATCAATCCTATTTTCCTGTTGTAAGATATATATGTCTGCAAGTTTCCTCCATGGTAGATATAGGCCTCCATGGCTGAGTGGTTAGAGCGTTACATTTTACACAATGAAGTTTCTCACCTGTTGTCAGCGTGGGCTGGAACCTAAGTTTATTTTGTGAGAAGTTTGCCAGTTGACTTGCAGAAGGTCAGCAGTCTCTTCCTGGCTTCATTATAACCGGGTTCTTTCTTCCACCATTAAAAAGTGGCCGACACCATATTACTGAAAATTTGTAGAGTGTGGTGTAAAACACCATTCAAACAAACATCAGAGCTAAAAATACATGGTAAAGTAGGGGAAAAAATGTGCTTTCAACCACAGTGTCTCTCACTTCTCATCAGCGTAGGTGTGAGCTTAACTAGGACCTGATGTAGTTATGTGAGAAAGTTTGCCAGTTCACTTTTTAAAGACTTTTGATCATTGTTCAGGTACAATGTAACCAGATTCTCTCCTCCACCATTAAAAACAGGCTATTGTCCAAGTCACATAACTTGGCGGGTGGAGTAACCTCTTGATTATCATAAGGATGATTTTACTCACTTATTGGTTGTGACAAGCTTCATGGGAAAAACGTTTTATTTCTCGCTGGATAATATTAGGTACAGTGACAAAAAGGAATGATTACTCTTGCCAGTGTAATTTTAATATCGTTATGGTACATTACCCAAATTTTAATCTCGTCCAGGTCAAGTAAGAGTTCACGAGACTCCCTCCCACCAGGTTATATGAATTTTACTATATTGTATAACCGAAAAAACTGTTGCCTGTAGAGGAAAATAACATTTAAGCAGACTAAAACAAAATATAAATCTGCCAAAAGTATATTTTTGAATGTATTTTGAATGTTGTTTGATGCCACACTCAACTGTTTTTTAGTTATTTGGTGGCGACCAGTTTTTAGTGGTGGAGGAGAGAACACAGTTACAATGTACCTGGGAATAGACCACCAAAACTTTATATAACATTTTTTTTTATTTCTGATGTTTTTTCAAAAGACTAGTAGAAAGTTTATTGCACAAGATATTGATTATTTTCTTGTAAATTCTGTTGATTTTTGGTAAATGTTATTCTTTAATCAGATATTCTGTGGGGTTAAAATTTTGTTGTTTTAAAAATAAAACAAATTTGTTGACATTGATTTTCGTTGAAATAAAACAAAATGTTTTATAAAGGAACCTATTACTGTTACTAGGTATTTTTGTTGATAAATGAATAAAATGAAATAAACAAACTATAAACCACAATGGATTTTTCTGATTCTACAGTATATCTTTGCATATATTCATTTTCATATATTTTTATTCTATTTTTAGTCTTCAGAAGGCAGTGAAGACTCGTTTAAGTACAAAGAACAGACTTTCCATGTTGGTGATTTTGTGTACATTGAGCCAAGGTATGTTTGTGTCGTACGTTGTACTCTGTAACCCATGAAAGTGATTTGTGAGTCAAAATGAGTTCTGTTATTACATTCAGTTGACAGGTGAGAATGTTTGTGTTGTACGTCGGACCTGAGTGATTTTATTTTGTAACGTGTAAACTGATATGTGACTCAGAATGATTAGATTTTCTGTAACAACATTTAATTGAGAATGAAATTGTTTCGTTGAAAGTGACATTGTTTTGCTGGCTGTTTTATGCCCCCGGCCTGAAAGGTCAGCCAGGGGGCAGCTAAAGTTTGGATCGTCCATCTGTCTATCCGTCTGTGTGTCTGTCCGTAATTTTATCCCGCTTACATATGAAGTGCAATATTTCAAGTTTGGATTGTGATACAGTAACCAAACTTAAACTGTAAGTTCATCTAAGAGTTGCTCACACTTCACTGACATTACATACCCCTGGGGGTGGGGTGAAGTCAAAATGTAGGGCATTGCAAAAATTTGTGGGACTGTTTCACAAACACATCTTGTTATGTCTGGACGCTAACTTTTTTACCTTTTGCAGTTCGTGTGAGGTACCTGTTTTGTCTGTGTAACTCCTGCAGTGATTTGTTTTTCTGATTCACCTTCTAATTCAATCAACTGTGCCTTCCCTACATTGACTGCCTTCAGCAAGCAAATTGCTCATTCACTAGGCAGGCTGCCTTCACTTGGCAAATCCTTTCTGAGTCTTTAGTAATAAATAAGCTTCTTGAATTGTGGAATTTAGGAGATAAATTGTCCCATATACAATCATATTTCTTGGACTTTGACCATTGAATTCAAGTCAAAATTGTTCAGAAAAATGCATATATGTGTATATAAGGCCATGTAAAAAATATCTGGTTCTCAGACAATTAGCCTTCCAAAATGGGCAAGGTAGGTAGGTATTTGATTTTGATTTTTTATTTAAAATTTATTGTTTATATACCTTAAAGGCAAGAAAATAAGAAGGCTTTATGTAACAAAAAAATGTCTTTTATTGAAACCTTCAATAAATTGTAACAAAAAATGTGTGAATGTCTTGTTCACTTGGTTTTAAAACTGAAATAACATCAAAAATATAAAATAGCTAAAAGATTATATATTTATCAAAACATAAAAATGTTTTGAAACTACAAGAAAATTAATTGTAAATGCATCATTATAATTATCATCAATCATTATCATTACTATTTTACAAAGCTGTACAAAATGTAACTACATGTACTATGTGTCTAAAAATCAATGCAAATTCCAAGTTTCATTTTGGAAAACAATAGCTATCCATTTTTATGTATTTTATTAAAACTTTTACTTTTATTATACACCTACATTTAATTTAGATTTTAAAACTTTTATACACTATGTAGTGTTGCATGTATCATCATTTTACCACATCCTGAAATTCAGTTCCATTCGGTATCGGTTCTTTCATTCATAACTCAACTTCCACTTCCTCCATAAACTGCAAGCAACAGCAGAAAACACACGATGTGTTCTGTGACATTATTGGGCATGACGTAAAGATTTACATTTTGAATTGTCAATAAAGTAATTATTTCAGTTTCTTATTGGGTTTTAGAAATGTTTTATGAACGACAAATAGAAGGGAACGGATCATATTTGAAACTTAATCCTTTTGAAATGTCTGACATTTTTTCTTGCCGATTGGCGGTTATTTTTTTATGAAATGTGAATAAAATGATTTCATCGGTGATTTCTTTTTGCGCGCGGCGGTGTCTGAGATCCAGAAGTATCATTTTATTTGGCCTAACAAATTTTTGTGTGTTTTCATGAAATATGATGTATAATTTCAGGGAGAAAGGATTAGAAGCACACATAATGTGTGTGGAGAAGATGTTTGTTGATAACAACGATATCCAGACTCTACACGGAAACTGGTATTACCGACCAAATGAAACATTTCATCTGGCAACTAGGAAATTCTTGGAAAAGGTTTGTTGTTTGAACTCTTTTAACACTACAGGCAATAATAGACTGATCCAAAACAATAGAAGAGACCATACCATTTAGATACTTATAGGTGAAAGGGTTACATTATCTTTTTATGCTGAAGTGTATTAATATCGTAAAGGTGTTCTTTTACAGAACTTTATGAGATTATTTTGAGATTCTTTGGTCATGAATTATTTCTATTGGAAAATTTGCATTCATTGCATTGTTTGAAAATTTTCATTAAGACTTGGGAACTTGTCATTAGTGCATTAAGACACTATGAGTTGTAGATATAAGCTGCTTGTAGTCAATTGCATATGCTATTTAGTACTTGATATTATATTAGTTGTAACACAAACACAGTGACACTGACTTGTAACACACACAGTCACACTGACAATTAACACAAACTGGCTTGTAACACACACATTGACTTGTAACACACACAATTCACTGATACACACTGACTTGTATCATACACATACTGACTTGTAACACATACTGACTTGTGACACACACTGACTTGTAACATACACACACTGACTTGTAACATACACATACTGACTTGTAACATACACATACTGACTTGTAACATACACATACTGACTTGTAACATACACATACTGACTTGTAACACATACTGACTTGTAACATACACATACTGACTTGTAACACACACTGACTTGTAACACATACTGACTTGTAACATACACATACTGACTTGTAACATACACATACTGACTTGTAACACATACTGACTTGTAACATACACATACTGACTTGTAACATACACATACTGACTTGTAACACATACTGACTTGTAACATACACATACTGACTTGTAACACATACCGACTTGTGACATACACATACTGACTTGTAACACATACTGACTTGTGGCATACACATACTGACTTGTAACACATACTGACTTGTAACACATACTGACTTGTGACACACACACAATAAGTTGTAACTTACAGACACAAATATCCACACTGACTTGTAACAAAACACATGTGTACACACATACACCTACACACACACACACGCACACACATTCTGATTTCTGATATACAATCAATTTATTGTCTCTCTATCTTTACAGGAAGTGTTTAAGAGTGATTTCTACACCAGTATCCCACTGACACAAGTATTAGGGAAGTGCTATGTTATGTATGTCAAGGATTACTTCAAATCCAAACCACAGGTAAATATATATATGTGTGTCTGTGTGTGTGTATGTAAATGTATATGTGTAGGTGTATATATATATATATATATATATATATATATATATATATATAAAATGCATGCCTGTCTCTATACTGTAGCTGTGGTCAGCACCATGATATATTTCTATGAAGACATTATTAGTCCTTTAGGGGTTGAAAAGAGGGCAATAGTTTTCTGTATCTGCATTCATATGTCCATCAGATGTTGGTTAAAATTTTGTGTTTTAGGTGACTTGTTTTAATTCATCACTACCCTTAGAGTGCTTGTTAATTTCATGAGAAATGATTGTATGGGCTGACAGTATGAATAATATTTCTATTATTGAATGATAGAGGTTTTAGTAAAATCTTTTGAAATTTGAAAATGCTATTATTAAGGACCATTTAAATCTAGAAATGTGATTAGGTACCATTAAACACAGGTTTAGATTGGATGTAATTGATTTCATATTGCTTGTTTTAAAGTAATGACACACCAATATTATTGATTCTCAGATTCATTTGGCGCACCTGATTAACGTTGAATTCAATTTCAGGAATTCGACAATAAAGATGTTTATGTATGTGAGTCCCGATATAACAACAGACACAAATGCTTTAAAAAGATCAAGGTGAGTTTATGTCGCGATAAAAGTGGTGTCATGACTAGAGCAATTACACATCACATGTTTTTATTCAAAATAAATGTTGTAGTTGCCAGAAATATTCTTCAACTTTTTGTGTGTATGTATCGGTATACAGATATACTGTTGCATCAGCTGAAGATAACTTTAGGCAATTCATCAATTCTTGTAACCTTTGAAATTGACATGCACAGGTAGCAAATCAATCATTGTAGGATTTCAAACTAAAGAATCAGTTTACAATACCCCAAGCCTATATATTATACAGCTATCTCTTGGCTAATACAAGTTACATGTATTTATAGCCCCAGGAGGGTCTGTTTGAAGTGCTCAGTTTTGGTGGTCTTTTAAATGCATGCAGTCAGAAATTTTGTCAGTGTGGGGACAAAATAAGACATATAACGTGCCTGTTTGTACGCTCACTCTCCCTCTAGAAGCAGGAATTCTGTTTGATTTGTTTATATGTGTTATATAGATCAGTTTCCATTGCTAATTAACTTGCAGATTTAAAAACAACAACAATTTATATAATATCGGGAAAGGTCATTTACTTTGAAGGGATTTTGTTGTTTAATATTTCAAATGGATATAAATTCCTTCTCTCTATATTCCTGGTATTGTCCAGGTTAATGTGAATATATTACAAGATGCAGGATTCTTCAATATGGATTTACCTGAAGCATGAAATTAATTATGTTGTTATTTTTATTATTTTTGTTTGAAAAGAGATAAATTACTAGACCTTTAATGACTGTGGTTTAAATTGTGTTGTTGTCTCCAAAATGAAGTTATATTAATTGATGCTATGCTTCAAATTCTGGATGTTGTCATGTGTTTGCCAAGTATTGTGTATTTTTATTTTTATCAAAAATGACACTTTTGGACTTATGTTGACATATTTTCAGAGCTGTAGTTAAGGTGTGAGGTGATCTTTATAATCTTTGATTACTCTATGTTGGTTTTTACTTCTAGATTTGGCAGGTGCCCGGAAATGACCATGTGACCATTGTCCCAAGAGATATACCCCTGGTACCTGTCCGAGTAGCGTCAGTATTCGCAGACAAAAAGGAAGAGGATTTAGATGATGGAGAAACTGGAATTCTAGATAAAGAAAGAGAAGTAAGCCATATATATTATGTTTTTCTTTTATTCAGATCTGAAAAAAACAATATATATAACTGTCAATTAAAAAACTAGGAATTTTTGTATGCTCATTGTAAGAAGGGTCATATTATAGTTTACTGTCCTGTTGTCAGTCTGTCCAGTTGTCCATCTGTCCATCAACTTTTCTTGTTGTTGTTGTCTCACTTTCATTCCTTCAATTTTGATTGATTAGAGTAGTAATCTTTGAATCATGAGGTCTCTCACTTTTGGTCAGCACAACTTCTAGCCCCATTGGAACCTAAGCTTATTTTTGTGAGAAAGTTTGCCAGTTTACTTGCAGAAGGCTGGTGGTCTCTTCTCTGGTTCATTGGAACTGGGTTCTCTCCTCCACCAGTAAGAACTGGTCACCACCATATGACTCAAAAATTGTTGTGTGGCATAAAACAACATTCTTAATTCAAATTCTCAGATTCATAGTGATGTCTCTGTATGAGTTCATCTCGGAAACATTGTGATGTCTTCTAATGGTTCAACAAGGAAAGTTTTAGGTCAAAACTGGCTAGTAAGGTCACTCAATAATAATTATTAGATTGGTCATGATATGCAAATGACCATTTTCTAGAGGTACAGGTGCATGTATAAGGATTCAATTGGTATATTGTGTAAAATTGACATGTTGGACAAAAGTGACCACACTCAACCTAACCACCCCTGAAAAAACGATGGACAGGACATAAGATCAATGACATAGACCAGTCCACGTGTGTCTGTAGGGGATGAAGAAGTTAACATGATGTTTTTGTACAATTGACTTTTAATATGATGAGAATGTAACACACAGAGTAGTATCTTGGTGTTCTGTTTTTAACTACAGAATGTGCCGATTGATAACCCAAATGCAGAAGATGGATGCTCTTACTTTGAACAACTTCAAACTCCATACGGAACATACAAGATTGGTAAGTTCACAAAATAATATTGGTACACTAAAAAAAAAAGTAGCGACTAAGAAATGTCAGTCAAGACAATCAAGGAGATAGAGATTGAATTAATTGATTGATTGTTTTTTAGTTTATGGTTCTATCTTACAATTTACAGAACAGTACGTTCTCAGCCTGTTAGTAATATTTCACAAATTCTCCCTGTCATTGAGGTGTTGTTTTTCAAAACTTACAGTATTGAAAATCAATACAAACATGAAATTGTTGAGAAGAATACACCTCAATTGTAAAAAGTCAGCAGTTCAGGAAATTGGTAAACTTGGAATCAGCAATGCAGAATGTTATCTTTAAACATCTCAGTTCCTGTTTTATTAAGAAGTTGTAAGTCCTACATTGTAGGTCTTAAGTTATTTGATTGTAAGACAAACTTTATGACCGTTTTATCAACGCAAAGTCAAGTCTTAAGCTATATTCCCATATCTTCCAGTAAGATCTTTATAGTTTATGAATACTTTGCATGCTACATTTACAAAGATATATTATACCACATAAAATAAAAACAGAGATCTATGCACTGCCACTGGGAAGTCATAAAGACCTGACCTGATTTGGTTGTAAGTCACTGGTCCTAAGTCTTTGTAAAATGTTCGCAAGTTGTAAGTGTGGTCCTAAGACCATGTCTAAGACTTAGGACCTTTCATAAAATGGAAACTTATAGTCATAGAAAGCATTAATTATTTTTCAAACTTTGATGTATTTCAGGTGATTGCCTGTACCTCAACACAAATGCTGAGTTCCCATTAATCTGCAAAATAGAAAAGATTTGGATAGCATGGTATGATTCTTGTTTTAATTTTTTCTGATCTCATTTTATTTTTACACTTGAATGTTATACAGTGGAATCTCGTTATCTCGAAATTTACAGGACTGCCCCTGTTACTTCAAGATATCCGGAATTTGAGATGACCAAAAATTTAGTTAACATATTTTGTATTCATAAAATTCGGAACCAACCATTCAACTTTGACAGATCTGGAATTTTGACTCTTCCAATTTTGACAGAATGAGATTCTGCTGTATATGTTTAGTATAACTGTATTTATTTCACAGGTAGTAAAGTAATTTATGTCGATATATTTTTTTTTTAATTTGGCACATTATTTGATATTATGATATTTTAACACTTTTTTTGTGTTAATAAATTTATGTTGTGGTAAAGTTTTAAAGTCATTTATTTGATTTATTTTATCGCCTCATCATACTCGTGTGCCATGTCGCAATTCAGCAATTCTTTGCCGATTTGTGAATTAGCGATAAGTCTATAGATAAGTGATATCTGTTACCTGTCTGACTTGCATTTATAATTTGATTAAGCTTTTGCACTAAGTTCTGTCATGAGCAAACCGTTCAGAGTATCGCATACGTTCACATTATGATCCAACATGATGACATTACTTGAATATGACCTTTGTGTTTTACCTTGACCTCAACTTTGACCTTGAAATTTAAATTTGAGATGTATTTACATTAATCAATGGTTTAAAATACGATGCTTTGCAATTTGGCCATATCCCCTTTAGCAGTTTAGCAGTTTTAAAGTCATACAGAAATGGCTTTTTTTTAATGGTGGGGGAAAGCTTGCAACATAGTTACTGAGAAAAGATCATTTTCCTGTAAATTGCAAACCTTATTTAAAAAATCAGCTCAAAATTCAAACAAGGCTGAAACCCTCACTGATTTAGAAGTGAAAGATGATATCACATTCCGTTGATTCATTATCGCTATGTTTACATCTTGACTAATCAAGAATTTGTCTGCTCTTTCTGTTTTGCAGTTGGTATACTTTGTCTAAAATTGAAATGAATGTTCAAGTATTTGTGAATTAATAGTCAATAATGAATATTAAATTACATGTATGTACTGAACTTTGGTACTTGTTTCAGCTTTAACATTGAACATTTGTCTGATGAATATATCTTCACAATTTTTTTTTTTCAGTGGAGAACCGTACTTCACAGGAACAGGATTTGTACGACCAGCTGATATTCCTCATTCTCCAACTCGCCTGTTTTACAGGCATGAACTCTTCTTGAGTTCCTTAGAAGCTGTTTATCCCATGTCCAGGATCCTGAAGAAGTGCTCAGTGCTCCACATCAAAGAATATGTGATGGGTAAGGTCTTCAATATTCAAATATTTTACTTACACATGTTCTTGATCAAGCTCTGTAATGATGAATCAGAGAACATTAAAAAGACAGTGAAACTGTTGAAAGACCACCCCTTCTACTACTGAACTGTGGTCTCATTGTTTTACAATTTTGAAATATCTGTTGCTTGTTCATTTTTCATTTTGTATTGAATAAAGTATTTGAAGTACACTCTATACATTGGTATATTTATAAAATCGGAAGCGGTATATCTTTTTATCTCATGTGTCCAAAAGATACACAGATAATAATAGAAGATTGTAATGGGTGTCTGTTTGCAGGTAGAATAACAGAAGTCCTGGAGGAAGATACATATCTGTGTGAATCCAAATACCAGGAAACTGACAGAATTGTTAAAAAGCTTGGGAAGGGATTCAAGGTAAAGATTTATAGTAGTGTCTTTATATAAATTTAACTTCAGAATGTTGAGTCAAGTGTTGGTTTAGCAGGAGTAATGTTCTCGGTTTGAACCCTGTTTTGTGCTCCTGTATCAATACAACCTGGAATAAAAAAAACAAAAAAACAAAACAGTTTTAGGGTTATTGCATACTTTCAGAAC
Organism: Atrina japonica; assembly: GCA_030159075.1. Classification (NCBI taxonomy): domain Eukaryota; kingdom Metazoa; phylum Mollusca; class Bivalvia; order Pterioida; family Pinnidae; genus Atrina; species Atrina japonica. Next base: position 525,416 of record BROG01000355.1, read on the forward strand.
ACAAGTGTAAACATGTAGAATTATTCCTGTAATACATGTTTATATTTGTTGCTTTTATGCTCCTCAAAGTTCAGGGGTCATATTGTTATTAATCTGTCTGTCACACCATTGTTTTGACAGATTATGGGAGTTTCTTACTATCAGTAGGATCTTGAATGCGTTTGATCATGGCCAATATTCAGACATATTTCTTTAAGAGTTATGGGACTTCAAAACCTTTATAAATGATTTGCCTCTCAGGGGCATAGTGATACTTAAACACTTCTCGTTAAATGTTGAAATTCTTCCTTACTGTGACTGTAGGTCTATCAAGATAAAGTGGCACATCTGGGGTTCTGTCAAAAACCTGAACAATAATGTCTGTTTTTGAAAATAGGGGTGTACAGGAAAAACATTTTACTTTTCTCTGATTCTACGCATTACTATAGTTCTGATATTTTGTGCTGACACGTAGCTAGTCACTCCTGTTCTGATTTGATATAGATTCGTGTTTGTAAAAAATGTGCCAATTTTCTTAGGTAGATCAATATAATTTGTTGAGTGCTTACATGTGTTCAATTTTTTTCAGAAACATGGATTGTCTCCCCTAGTTACAGACGATGAGATTTACTTTTTCAAGAAACCCATTACTCCTCAAAAGGTGAGAATTCCACACATAACAGCTATAACTGGCATTCTACGTTACAGAAAACCCAAACTTGTAGAACAACTCCAAATCTTTTTTCTAATGGAGAGACTAATTTATCTTTTATTTTTGTTCCATCAGCACTACTCCCGGGTCATATGCTGTGTAAAGCAAGTGGTATTAATTTGTATTTCCTTAGATCTCCCATTGTCTCTAAAGATTGAACAAAATTTGTAAATTATTTTTGGTGATGGTAGTAAACATTTGGTGGAATGATAACAGTCAGTAATAGGAGAAACCACATTAACTCATTCACCCCTAAAAATGCATTTGGACTGCTCTAAGTCATTGATTGACAGAAGAGTCCATTATTTTTCAGCGATTGATGAGTTAAGTTACAATATTATGTCTGCTATTCCACTGTCTCACAGCATGGTCAATTGTTTTTTCATCTTTTTCGTCACTGATGACCATTCAAAATGACCAGTTGATCAGTGAATTGATAGATCTTGTAACAAAATATCATAGAACAAAAATCAGATGCATTTTTGTTGTGTTGCTATTGTGAAAAACAGGAAGGAATCCCAAACTCCCCACACTTTCTTTTTTGTTTCTAGATTTAGCCTTTTATAAATTGAATAGGGCGTAAAAAGGGTTAAATTTTGAAATTTTTAAAGTAAGAAACAAACTGAATAACTTAATTTAATTTCATATCATTTAGAATTTTAAACTAGAAAAAAATATACAATACCAACAAATATACACTGAATCTCTCTCTCTCTCTCTCTCTCTCTCTCTCTCTCTCTCTCTCTCTCTCTCTCTCTCTCTCTCTCTCTCTCTCTCTTGACTAACCTTGACCTTGGGTATGGAGTGATGATGATGATTCAAGGTCACTATGACCTAAAGAAATGGACATATTATATTCACAGAATTCTGGGGTGACTTTAACTTATCAGTAAAAAAACAACCTTTTAGTCCTTGACCTAATTATAAGTTTACAGCATAGATGGTCATTTTAAGAAGTCATTTTAATATTTTTTTTAAATTATTAAAAATTATCTAATACATGAATAGGGGGATTCTCTGTCAGTATAGGATAGACTCGGTCACTTTAATACATAATGTCTTTTATGCATGTTAATAATGTTTTTGCATGTATTTGTCAGTATCCATGACTACACATGGCTGATTACACTTTAACCTTTCATTTGAGATGTCAGTATACAACACAACTTTCTTCTGTTTGATATTTGTTGTAAATATCGCTGAGTATTGTGTGCATATCAACAGATAGACTCTTCCGCTACAGTAATGCTAGAGGTATGATGTTGTATTACAAAACAAGCCACTTTCAATTGTTCTTTCAGTTTTTTGTTCATTTTAAGTTAACTAACTAACAGAAACATAGTAAAAATATCTAAAAAAAAACTATATGCTCTCTTGAATCAATGTAAATATTTAGAGGCAGCTTCCCAAATAAGAATCTTGTGTTGACAGAAAATATTTTTTGTGCATTCTGAATGAAATTTAGGGAGCATTTAGTATTTGAAGTGTTGTGAAAGCTAGTGTAAATCAGATTGCATACATTAGTAATTCCATTTTTTTCCATCAGCTGACACATCAGTAGAGTAAAATCCATATAACCTGGCGGGGTGGAGTCTTGTGAACCCTTTTTATTTTTTGACCTGAATGACTTTAAATTTTAGGTTATAAAGAATAATGTTAAAATTACATTGCTAGAGTAATCGTTCCTACCCGTCACCATACATAAGAGAGTATCCAGTGAGGAATAAAACGTTTTTCCTGTGCTGCTTTTCAAAACTGAAAAATGAGTAGAATCATCGGTATGATAATCAAAAGGTTGCTCTGCCCGCCATATTATGTAAATTGGACAATAGTTACTGATGAACTTAATCACTTGCGAGATCAGATCTGTTTCTGCTGTTGTCCTCTACCTTCATAAATGTTTCATGCTTAAATTGTTGACAATTTATAACTTTTAAGAAAAAAAATACTGTTCCCATTCACTTCAAATTTGGAATGTTGCATCTCCTTGGTAGGGGATGCTCCTGGGTGAAGGGTTTCATAAAGAGGTCAGTTACTCAGATTACCTCACAATTTAAGGGGCTTTCTTTTTTGTTTTTAGTCCAAAAAAAAAAAAAAAAGCCATTGTAAATTACACAAATTTAGAGGTATTGGGATTGATATTGTTACTGGTATCATCTACGTTGTTTTTTTTTTGTATATTCTGTTGTTGTCATTTCTTGTGTTGTAATGCTGTTGTTGTTCTGAGTGTTATTATTATTTTGTTGGTACTTATATTGTTGTTTTTATTTGTTGTTTTTTTTTCTTGGGTTTATTCCTGCATGTTTGGTTTTTTTTCATCCTTGTTTCATTACAGATGTCCTCCTTCCATCAAGAAGTGCAAGGAAGAAATTTTGAGATCTCACAGCGAACTAGATTTTCAACAGTAGCGTGTCGTGCCATTTTTTTTTCTGTGTGTTTGTTTGTGTGGGCATATGTGTGATGCTTTGATATATTAATTTTCTGCCAACTGACATGCTTTTCCAGAAAACCTTTTTCTTATTAATGTCTTACTTGCAGGGTTGCATTTTCCTTATTTCAACACAACTTGCGAAATGATTTTAAAATAGAATTTTAAAAAATGCCCTAAAATTGTGTATATTACAGGTGTAGATTTTATCAGTTATTGATCATGTCTCTTAAGTAATGTTGATATATATTGCTTAAAAAAATTACAAAAATTGTAGAAGAATTGGTCAGTTCTATTTATAACATAAGAACTTCATAGGACAGATTTATATAGTACTCAGTGATAAAGTTGTTGCCGTCAAAATGACATATGTTACACCTGCCTAACCTGTGCAAGCTAAATGTTGTACTGGTCAGTATGTGATGTGAACTATCGGTATCAGTCTAAATATGAGGAAGTTTCTGAAAGGTGGTAAACTGAAAATGTTTTGTTGCAATTTAAAAAAAAAAGAAGTTTAAAAAAAGAAACAAAGTATTAGCAATTTTTCAATGGCTTCATTAAAAATTTACTGAACTGTTTATGAAACTTATTGATAGTCTTGTGTACAAAGCTGAAAGGCATATTTTCCACTTTCCTACTTCTGATTGCAATTTTAACTTGTCTTTGACCTTTCAACTTTGACCTTGACCTTTACAAAACATCAAAACTACCTTCAGAAGCATGATGTTAACAAACTCATTTGGTTTTCTGTTGATGTGGAAAGCAGCAATTTGTTTACTGGTTGAGGAAGTACAGTCTGTATCTGTTACTAATCTTTCACCACATTTCATTTTTTTTTTTTTTCAAAGTTACTAGAGAGTCGGCCTGGCTCAGTTGGTAGGGTGCTCAACTCTTGATCGTGAGGTCGTGAGTTTGAGTCCAGCCGGCGGCAGGTTGGTTTCCTGTCTGTCGGATGAGACCGTAAAACCCGTGGTCCTGTGTCACAGTAGGTGTCGGCACGTTAAAGAACCCTCACTGCTCAATGGCCGTAAGTGCCGAGCATAGGCCAACATTTGAAGCCCTTCACCGGCATTTGGTGACGTCTCCATATGAGTGAAATATTCTTGAGTGGGACGTCAAACAACAATAAACAAACAAAGTTACTCGAAAAGTGAACTTGTAAATATGTATTCAAACTTCCCCCCACATTGAAACATTAGGCTGAAGGTACAGTTTTATCACATTTATGAATTAACAGAAAATATATATATAACAATTTTCTTTAAACTTTTGTAGAGTCGTTGAATTTCAAAATTCTCTGAAATTTGGAAATTGACACATTTTACTCAAATACTTCTATCTGTATAAGTGAATGATAAGTTAATTCTTGTATTTATGCTGTCAGTCCTATAGATGACATCAGATTTTACTTTCACAACGAACAGAAGTCCCTCTTTTTTTTTACTGATATCACACAAGGATTGTTTTCGCCTCTGATAGGTCATGGCGTCAAAGTGTAGAGTTGACATGCTAAGTCACACTGTTCAATACTGTTAACTTGGCATGACCCCTGAGATATTGTCAGGAGAATCAAATTTTAGGAATATTAAAAACTTGGCCAACTCCTAAAAGAAAATGAACTCAACTTCTTGCAGTATTACAGACCAGTCTACATCTGATGATGGGGGTATATAAGATGTAGTAACTCTATGCAGTCAGTTGGACATAAGTTAAATTGTATGCTTGCTTTATATCTATTGGACTTGAGCATTTGACTGTTCAACCCTTTCATCACTAAAACATCATAGTGGACTGATCCAAACATTCGAAAAGAACATTCCATGTGAATATATAGGGTGAAAGGGTTAAGCTAGTCACCAGCTTGAGAACTAATATTAACCACTATAACAGCTTAACCTAGATAATATAAAAATTTTTGTAGTGCTGCCTGGAAGTAGAGTATGAATGCTAGATTTTAGCTCGCCCATTCAAAGAATAGGGTGCCATTGGTAGTTCTGACAGCATCCATCGATTCTTGGTTAAACTTTTGAGCTGTTTTAGAGGCTTACCATTCAGTAATTAATGGAGTTAGAATTTTGATATCTTGCATGGGGGCTCTTCAGGGGTAACTTTGATGTTGTATATTTAGTAAATCGTAAAATTGATTTATAATTTTCCTATGTTTCCCCCTTTTTTTAGACTTAACTTTTTAATCAACTTCTCAGGTTAAGTATGCTGGCAATTGGCAAGTTTTATGTTGGTAATTGACCAACTCGTTTTATTCTGAACTTTAACTTAAGGTGTCATAGACTGAAGGAAAGGGGGAGGGAACAGATAAATGGTGAAAACATATTAGTTTTTTGTTTCATTGATACTGAGCTTCAAAAGAGATTTGTTGAAGATGTTTTAGGTATATTAATGAATAAAATAGTAGCTAATTAAGGTTTGCCAGTGTTTATTAATACCACTTTTTTTGTTTGGGACACCATGTTTCCAATCACTACCAGGTGAATTTCATAGGTCATACGAGAGGGTTAGTCTTTTGGTTAAAGTTGAAAAATCTTGACATTTTGAAACTGTATAATGGTCAACAAATTCAGAAAATTTTCGAAAACTAAACATGGAGGATGTTACGAACATGGCTCACTTTCAGTGTGCAAGAAAAAAGAAAATGAATCTTTTCATAATAAGAGTCATGGTATAAAATCTTACATTCTGTTATGCAATACCCATGAAAAAATAATAAATTAGCAAATAACAGTTCAAGCATACTCTCTTTCCTTGATTGAATTCTGTAGAGATATTCATATCCGCATGTGCATCTACAGAACATTGAAATTGCTTCTTTTGAAGAAGAGAAAGAATGGAAGTTTTTTGTGGCAATTGGATATTGAGCATGCATGATACGATATTAATACATTTTAATGTACGTATATAGCAGTAAAAGCAGAGACGTAACAATTTCTTGCAGATGCACACTAATACTGCTCAGATATCGTAGATAACTTAAAGCTTGTAGATTTAACATAAAATTCTAACAAATATATATTATAATTATTATTATTATATATCAATAATAATGGTTACTCCCCAGTTATGTAGCTATTTTTCATTATACAATAATAATGATTGCTCCCCTAGTTATGTACCAGTAGCTGTTTTTTTTTTATTACACTTGTATCAAAAGTCAAACATACATAAAAATCTTCTCCCTTGTTTGCCATGCAGTAGTTTTTTTTTTTCTCTTTTTCTTTTTTTTTTTTTTTTTTTTTATTTCTTATCCATTACTTACACTGAAATACCAAGATACAAATGATAATGTTATCTTGATGTTTCAAGACATATTTTAACATATTGGATTAGTTCATTATTTAAATGCAGGGATGAAGAAAAATTGTATGTTCATGTGAAATATTACTTATAAGTATTTAGAGAAATGTTTATATCATACAAATTATTGCTTCAAGGGAAATAATTTGAGAGTAACTTTGTTTACCAGAATTTTTTTTTTTTAATGAAAATTGACTTTCAATTCTCTTTCAAATCATTACATGGAATTGTATATCAATTACAATTATTCTAAAACTGTTTCTTGACCTAGGACTTTTAAAAAAAAAAGTAGTATCCATTTTCTTGCCTAGTTTCAAGTGAAAGTCACATGTTTTTCATACGAGACATAAAACCAAGATCCCGAGTCACAACAGAAGTGTGAAATAAATGAACCCTCTCTCCTAGAAGCCCATAGCACAGGTCTAAATTTGTTGCCCTTTACCTAAAAGTTAGTGACATTTCCATGTAAGTGAAAACCTCTTGGCGAGATGTTAAACAATATCATATAGTCAATGAACACCATGCCGAGTCTTATGGCGGATTAAGTTGAATACAGGGAAATATAGATACACTAATTATTGCATGTAATATTTAAGATTATAGGTTAAAGGTCATATATCAGTTGTAAGATCCTTTATTGCATGTTATCCCATTTTATTAGTTCATTATTATTTTTCCCCCCCCCCCCCCCCCCCCCCCCCCCCCCCCCCCCCCCCCCCCCCCCCCCCTTTCATTCATTTTTTATTTTATTTATGACCATTTTTGTATATGAATAAAAATTCAAAGCATGAAAACAAATATTCATAAGATTAGTTTGTCTAAAATTAGACCAATCTGTATTTAATTGCAATCTCGATATTTTACAAGATTTTTTTTTAATTCAGATATTTCTTTTTCTTCAGATTTTAATTTCAAACGGAATTATTTTTGTGTGTGGCATTATGATGATTAATTGTATAAAACTGTACTCAGGAAAAATGACATTACTGAGGTTCAGAGATATATCTTTTAGAGTAAAATAATTTGCATTGGCATTTTTTTATGATCACTTTTAATTCAGTTGGAATTTCCCAGCCTATTTTAATATTGTTACTATAGCAACAGAGTAAGTTATGAAACCCAAATAACTGATCTGTGTGGTTATATTTACGACTGGTTATAATTACGACCATTTGCTGTAGCTTAATCGATTAAGCCATTCATTTCTTGGTATTTCAATGGCATGGTCCTCTTTCTGTAGTATTAGACTAATATATTATGGTATGGGGGGATGAAAGGATTAAAGAATAAGAAGTGAGAGTCATTGGTCACTTAGGTCAGACTGAGTAATAAGGCTCTATGTTTTGGTAACTGAAACATTATAGAACTGTATTGGCATCAGTCAGTAGTACAGGTCAAAATTTGAGTATCTTGACATAAAATCTCAGTGACATCTCCATGTAAATGAGAAATTTTTGGCAAAGTATAAAAGAACAATAAAACAGAACAAACAAAATTATAAATGCAACAACAGATTATCTCTTAGTCTGTTTGGTTAAAAGCAAAAAGAAAAGGAAACTGATTAAGGGAGCAAAATTAATAATTTACATAAAATTTACATATATTGTCTTATGTTTTTTTTATTTCAAAGCAATCTATTATGTATTAGACTAAATTATTACTAAATGAAAGGCTAGAGTCTGATTTTGTAAAATTTTACCCCTATAGATTTATATCAATTGAATCGGTTAAACAATACAAATGATAATCAAAACAAAAATTAAATACATAGGAATTTAATGTAGATAAGCTGAAACCTGGGGCCGGCACCATAAACTTAAGAATTACTTAAGTCTAAAAGTTTTACTCAACTTTGGCTAATCCTGAAATCCGATTGGCTTAGCAGCCCAAGTTGAGAATATTCTCAGACTTTGTACAGTTCCAAGTTTTGAAAGAAAATGAGGTCCATTTTGTCTTAGTTACCCGATATATCTGAAGTAAGGGAAATTCTTGTTATAATTTGATAGCTATGAAATGTTTCTTGTTCTTATTTCCCCTAAGGAACCCTCCCCACTGTTGCTGAAGGCGGCTGATGATTCATCATTTTTAGACGATTCACAGGACAGTAATCTGGACCCGATGGATGACTCCGTCCTGTCTTTTGATACTGATGGACAACTGTCCGATTACAGACCGATAAAAAAGGTAAAATATACTGATTGACTACGAGGGTACCTAGCACTCCTTTGTTTTATACAAGTTGTGTTTTCATACGTGTATCTATTTTTACTTTTTCATTTGTTTGTTTGAATGGTATTTTACGCCACACTCAACATTTTTCTGGTGACGGCCAGTTGTTAACCTGCTACTCTGGACGTTTAGTTAGTCTTTTCCTGGGAACATCCAGGTTTTCATCTCTATTCCTGATAAACTTGCTCTCACTATAACTCATGCTCTAATTCTTTGTTTTTTATTTGTTGTGAAGTCCATGCATCTAAATATCAGAGATTGCATTTCAGTTCTTTTAATGTAACCCGTCTACCCCTGTTGTCACATTTAGACTCACCCAAATCAAGATAGTATGGTCTACTTTCATACATCTGGAGTGAACAAGTTGATATTGCATGTAAAATTAATGAAAAATTCGTAATTTCAAATCATACATTCGTGAAATCTTCTGATGGACTTTACCATTCCTTGAAATGGGTGAATCCAAATGTAACTAAAAGGTTGATGAATTAGAGACTTCCTTGAAGAAATTACATTTATTCTCAAAACTTTCTTTATTTCTGATGGGCTCAATTTTCTCAAGTGTTACAGTCAATGATTTCATACAGTTGAATTTCTCTGTCATTACTTTCTTATAGAACTTTGAAGACTTTACTCCCATCCCAGATAGATCTACAAAAAAGGTAAATATCCATAAATTTATAAGTGTAAAAAATATTGACAGAATGTGTACTGTCAATTTAACAGAAAACCAAAAGCCATTTTTTTTATTTATTTTAGTTTGTTGTAGGAAATATTTAAAGAAAAAAAAGCAGTACCGGTTGGGGACTAGTAACCGGTAGGACCAGTAGCTAGCTGTTGCATTATTTTGTCTATATAGAACATGATTTTGTGAGATTTTTTTAGATCAGTCATGAGATGATGGACATTTTTCTCAAACAGAAGGAAACAAATATTGTCGTGGTACATAATAAAGACGAAATCACACCATAGCCTCCTACTGGTCCTAGCTGGCTACTGGTCCTGGACCAGTATAACAAGACTAATTAGATAAAAACAAATGCAGTAAAATAATCTTTGATTCTATTTATTAATTTTGATATTTTGTATAATATAGACAATTAATCTTCAATTTTGTTCATTCATATTATTTTGTAAAACACATATCTTGCATGAAAAAAAGTATATTATTTGCATTACAGAATACTGAAGAGTTTACACCAATATCAGAAAAACCAGCTAAAAAGGTATTTATTGACCTTATTTCTATCAGGGAGTGCATGCTGTCTTATTTCATAAAAAAAATGTTCATTCATACATGAAATAATTGGCTAAGACAAGAAATTTGCATACCTGATTATAATTATTCCAGATAGAGTGGAAACTAGTTATCTCGAAATGCATGGGACTGCACCTTTTACTTTGAGAATTTCAGAATTCATGATAACCAAAATTTTAAATGACATTTTCCTATCCAAAAAAATCGGGGCCGGCCGTTCATTTTTGACATATCCAGAATTCTGACTCATCCGATTTCGACATAACGAGATTCCACTGTATTTCAAGAAGATGGATATAATAGAAATAAAATTTTACCCTAATGCTTATTGATTAAAAAGAAAACATTGAAATCAAAATGTTAAATGATTTTTAAAAAGAAAAAAATTGAAAATGAATGTAAACTGTAGTTGAAATCTTTGTACAGTGGAACCTGTATTGAGTGATCTCTGTCTTGTGAGACCACTATCTGTTTATCATTTAGCTAACCCTTTCAACCCTACAGACCATAATAGACTGGTCATAACAATAGAAAAAAAGGGCATACCACTCAGATGCTTATGGATGAAAGGGTTATATTATGATGGAATAGTCCCATCAAGGCAGGTTCCACTGCTGAATACAGATGAAATGAGATAAAGATGATTGGATGTATTATAACGATTTTGGAAAGATCTCCATACATGATTTTACGATGTTTTTCACTCTCTGCAGACAGAGAATACAAACAGATTAATCATCTTTCTCAATCCTTTAGTCTACAGGATACAAATTTACATGAACGATAGCTTTAATGTGAACAATTATGTAATGGACACACCACTTTGGGCAGCAAGAGAATGGCTATATATGGGCCAGCAGCTGAGAAAAAAGTCCCTAACACAATTTTGGTGGAAATTGTGATTTTTTGTTTTTGTTTTTAGAAACTTGACATATGTGGATTTAAATAATATGATATGAGAATGATCGCAGTTGAGAGCAACTCTTTTTGTTTCCACTGAAAGATTTCCAAAATTAGAAATATTATGTTAAAATAATTTCATGTTTTCTTGCATTTCATTGGTTATGTTGTAAGGACCCTTTTTGCAGCTGCAGGCTCAGTTATAGAATGGGATATATTTTAAGTATTACTTATGAAATTTAGTGAAACTCATAAGTCTTGATTTAATCTGAAATCAAATTTTTTATAGTTTGAATATTCGATTAGGAACCATTGCAACAAGTTTGATTCCAGATCGATAATTTCACTTTAGTCTTTCAAGCATTGTTCTTCACTTTGAATAATTCTTATATTTGTTTCGGAGACTATATCTACTTCGATTTTACTGAGTTGTCAGCTATTTTTAATTATCGTGGGATGATGAGAAAGAAATATATTTCATTAATAAATTGTTTGATAGGAAAACTCACTTACTATTTACATTCTAGAAAGTTGAAGAATCAACCCCTAATACAGAAAGACCACCCAAAAAGGTACCAGAGAATTTGAATAACAATATTCAGGGGTTGACAAAATTGTCTTGGCATGGTTTTTGTAAAGAGACTCAAATTTTATATTTATAGAAATAAAATACAAGTATTTTTTTAATTCCTGCAAGAAAATTTGTCAACCTCTTAATTACAATGACAAATATGCATTAATTAAGCATTATGCAAATTAGATTAGTGCAAACAGCTAATTGCAACATTTGGGGAAAAAGCCAATTTAGAGGTTTACAAAGATGTGTGAAATGACCACAGTCAAATTTTCAGATGCTGTTTATAATGTTGGATTGCAAATAATGCATGTTTTTTCCTATTTATGTCGATAGATCTAATACAGAGTTATCTTAAATGGTAAAAGATATGACATTATTTTTATGACCCGGAATTTGAATTTGAGGTAGAAAACACATTTCATTTCAATGGCAGAAATATGACAGAAATGTATGACAAGCATTTGAGAGTAATTCTGTGACAGCAATTTGTGATGCCAGATATGATTGTCATTTGTGATGACAGAAAGATGACAAAGCAGTTTGAGATGACATATATGATGGCAGCTTGTGATGACATGTGACAGCAATATGTAATGACCGATATTACAGCAGTTATGATGACAGATATGACAGCAGTTTGTGATGACAGATTGACATCAATTTCCTGCCATTAAATCTTTCCCATTGTCATTTCTGAAAGATGGCAGGTATGGAGATATGACAGCAATTTGTGATGACATATATGACACCAATTTGTGATGACAGAAATGTGACAAAGCATTTTGTGATGACAGATATGACAGCCATATGTGATGACAGAGCAATTTCTGATTACACAAATTTATGTTGTTAACCTATAAAAAATTATCAAGTTTGTTATTCAAAATTATCTTTCTGATGAACAACCAGTAAATTCATCATATTTGGTGTGCTAATTTGACATCAGCCATGTGGTGAACCAGATGTTTGACAATCCAGCTTTCTAATTGGTCTAAATTATGATGCATCAAGGAAATTTCCTTGCACTATTTTTAACTGAGCATCTCATCAAGTTACCAAAAACCACAAGTCTATATGAAAACATTTTTTTGCAGTACTGTCTGACAATCTTTGAGCCTAATACTTTAAGTCTGAAACACAGATTTAAGGGGAAACTTTTGATTTGATTAGGTATTGCCACAATTGGTTTCGAGATGATGGTTTACGGGCCTTTTTCTGACAATTTTGGGACACAATTGGGAATTTTAATGTGAATAGTTTGAACACCTGTAAATATAATGGAATCTCTATTTTAAATGCATTTCTCCCTTGTTAATTCATTTTTCATTTCGGTCATGGTATGCTCACCTAATTGGGAATTTTTTCATGAAATTGGGAGGGAAAAAAACACATGTATTTTGCATATCTGCCCCTTGGAAACAACTGAAAAACATCTGATTTGATATAATCTGAAATGGAATATTACTTAGTTTAGAAATGTGATTAGGGATCTCTTATTACAGACTGAGTTTAAATTTGAATAATTCTTATATTTGTTTCGGAGACTATATCTACTTCGATTTTACTGAATTGTCAGCTATTTTTTATTATGGTGGGATGATGAGAAAGAAATATATTTCATTAATAAATTGTTTGATAGGAAAACTCACTTACTATTTACATTCTAGAAAGTTGAAGAATCAACCCCTAATACAGAAAGACCACCCAAAAAGGTACCAGAGAATTTGAATAACAATATTCAGGGGTTGACAAAATTGTCTTGGCATGGTTTTTGTAAAGACTCAAATTTATATTTATAGAATAAGATACAAGTATTTTTTTAATTCCTGCAAGAAAATTTGTCAACCTCTTAATTACAATGACAAATATGCATTAATTAAGCATTATGCAAATTAGATTAGTGCAAACAGCTAATTGCAACATTTGGGGAAAAAGCCAATTTAGAGGTTTACAAAGATGTGTGAAATGACCACAGTCAAATTTTCAGATGCTGTTTATAATGTTGGATTGCAAATAATGCATGTTTTTTCCTATTTATGTCGATAGATCTAATACAGAGTTATCTTAAATGGTAAAAGATATGACATTATTTTTATGACCCGGAATTTGAATTTGAGGTAGAAACACATTTCATTTAATGGCAGAAATATGACAGAAATGTATGACAGCATTTGAGAGTAATTCTGTGACAGCAATTTGTGATGCCAGATATGATTGTCATTTGTGATGACAGAAAGATGACAAAGCAGTTTGAGATGACATATATGATGGCAGTTTGTGATGACATGTGACAGCAATATGTAATGACAGATATTACAGCAGTTATGATGACAGATATGACAGCAGTTTGTGATGACAGATTGACATCAATTTCCTGCCATTAAATCTTTCCCATTGTCATTTCTGAAAGATGGCAGGTATGGAGATATGACAGCAATTTGTGATGACAGATATGACACCAATTTGTGATGACAGAAATGTGACAAAGCATTTTGTGATGACAGATATGACAGCCATATGTGATGACAGAGCAATTTCTGATTACACAAATTTATGTTTTTAACCTATAAAAAATTATCAAGTTTGTTATTCAAAATTATCTTTCTGATGAACAACCAGTAAATTCATCATATTTGGTGTGCTAATTTGACATCAGCCATGTGGTGAACCAGATGTTTTGACAATCCAGCTTTCTAATTGGTCTAAATTATGATGCATCAAGGAAATTTCCTTGCACTATTTTTAAATCAACATCTCATCAAGTTACCAAAAACCATAAGTCTATATGAAAACATTTTTTTGCAGTACTGTCTGACAATCTTTGAGCCTAATACTTTAAGTCTGAAACACAAATTTAAGGGGAAAACTTTTGATTTGATTAGGTATTGCCCACTCAATGGTTTTCGAGATGATGGTTTACGGGCCTTTTTCTGACAATTTTGGGAACACAATTGGGAATTTTAATGTGAATAGTTTGAACACCTGTAAATATATATGGGAATCTCTATTTTAAATGCATTTCTCCCTTGTTAATTCATTTTTCATTTCGGTCATGGTCTGCTCACCTAATTGGGAATTTTTTCATGAAATTGGGAGGGAAAAAAACACGTATTTTGCATATCTGCCCCTTGGAAACAACTGAAAAACATCTGATTTGATATAATCTGAAATGGAATATTACTTAGTTTAGAAATGTGATTAGGGATCTCTTATTACAGACTGAGTTTAAATTTGGTAGTTTCACTTTAAATTCACTTTAGTTATTACTTCCTTCCAATAAAACAAAGGAAAGGGGGTATGTGCTTTATCAGCATCCATCAATCTTTCCATGTAAGGTGTCGGTTAAAGTTTTGCAGTTAGTTACCATTCACTATACATGACACAGGGAACATGTATTGCTTTATCAGAACTCTCAGAATGCTTGTTGAGTTGTACTCCGGTGACCGACTACATTCATATTTGTTCTTCAATTCCACCCATATTTTTAATGAAGGTGATAGCAAAAACTGTATTTCAACTTATCAATAAATTATATTTGATAAGAAAACTCACTTACTATTTACATTCTAGAAAGCTGAAGAATCGACCCCTAATACAGAGCGACCACCCAAAAAGGTACCAGAGAATTAGATTGACAATGTATTCAAGGGTTGACAAAATTGTCTTGGCACATTTTATTTTTAATATAAAGACATATATATATATTTATGGAAACAAATATAACAATTCAATTCCTACAGGAAAACTTGCCTTTAATTCCTTAAGGAAAACTTGTCAACCTTTTAATTACAATGACAAAAAATGCATTAATTAAGCATAATACAAATTAGATTAGTGCAAACAGCTAACTGCAACATTTGGGTAAAACAATTTAGGAAGATTGCATTGACATGGAATGATAAAAGCAGTTGTCGAATCTGTAGATGCTGTTTATAATGCTGGATTGCAATGCTGCATGTTTAACTAGCAGTAATTAAACAGTAATTTGTGATGACTGCTCCCAAAGTAATTTGTGATAAGAGTAGTTTTATGTCAGATTTGACAGAGTAAGTTTTTTTTTAATGACAAAGAAATCACAGTAATTTTATGATAGATATCCTAAAGTAATTTGTAATGACAGATATATGAATGTTTTCTTTTATGAAAAATATGTGAAAACAATTAAGACAGATTATATGACAGATACATGAAAGTAATTAAATGACAGGTACATGAAAGTAATTATATGACAGGTACATGAAAGTAATTTAAAGACGGATTTATTTTTAAGTAATTTATTACAGATATATGAAAGCAATTTGTGATGCCAGATATGATTGTCATTTGTGATGACAGAAAGATGACAAAGCAGTTTGAGATGACATATATGACAGCAGTTTGTGATGACATGTGACAGCAATATGTAATGACAGATATTACAGCAGTTATGATGACAGATATGACAGCAGTTTGTGATGACAGATTGACATCAATTTCCTGCCATTAAATCTTTCTCATTGTCATTTCTGAAAGATGGCAGGTATGGAGATATGACAGCAATTTGTGATGACAGATATGACACCAATTTGTGATGACAGATATGACAGCCATTTGTGATGACAGAAATGTGACAAAGCATTTTGTTATGACAGATATGAGAGCCATTTGTGATGACAGAAATGTGACAATGCAATTTATGATGACAGAAATGTGACAAAGCATTTTGTGATGACAGATATGACAGCCATATGTGATGACAGAGCAATTTCTGATTACACAAATTTATGTTGTTAACCTATAAAAAATTATCAAGTTTGTTATTCAAAATTAACTTTCTGATGAACAACCAGTAATTTCATCATATTTGGTGTGCTAATTTGACATCAGCCATGTGGTGAACCAGATGTTTGACAATCCAGCTTTCTAATTGGTCTAAATTATGATGCATCAAGGAAATTTCCTTGCACTATTTTTAAATCAACATCTCATCAAGTTACCAAAAACCATAAGTCTATATGAAAACATTTTTTTGCAGTACTGTCTGACAATCTTTGAGCCTAATACTTTAAGTCTGAAACACAAATTTAAGGGGAAACTTTTGATTTGATTAGGTATTGCCACAATTGGTTTCGAGATGATGGTTTACGGGCCTTTTTCTGACAATTTTGGGACACAATTGGGAATTTTAATGTGAATAGTTTGAACACCTGTAAATATAATGGAATCTCTATTTTAAATGCATTTCTCCCTTGTTAATTCATTTTTCATTTTGGTCATGGTCTGCTCACCTAATTGGGAATTTTTTCATGAAATTGGGAGGGAAAAAAACACATGTATTTTGCATATCTGCCCCTTGGAAACAACTGAAAAACATCTGATTTGATATAATCTGAAATGGAATATTACTTAGTTTAGAAATGTGATTAGGGATCTCTTATTACAGACTGAGTTTAAATTTGATAATTTAACTTTAAATTCACTTTAGTTATTACCTCCTTCCAATAAGACAAAGGAAATGGGGTATGTGCTTTATCAGCATCCATCAATCTTTCCATTTAAGGTGTCGGTTAAAGTTTTGCAGTTACTTACCATTTACTTACACATGACACAAGGAACATGTATTGCTTCATCAGTACTCTCAGAATGCTTGTTGAGTTGTACTCCGGTGACCAACTACATTCATATTTGTTCTTCAATTCCACCCATATTTTTAATGAAGGTGATAGCAAAAACTGTATTTCAACTTATCAATAAATTATATTTGATAAGAAAACTCACTTACTATTTACATTCTAGAAAGCTGAAGATTCGACCCCTAATACAGAGCGACCACCCAAAAAGGTACCAGAGAATTAGATTGACAATGTATTCAAGGGTTGACAAAATTGTCTTGGCACATTTTATTTTTAATATAAAGACATAAATTTATATTTATGGAAACAAATATAACAATTCAATTCCTACAGGAAAACTTGCCTTTAATTCCTTAAGGAAAACTTGTCAACCTCTTAATTACAATGACAAAAAATGCATTAATTAAGCATAATACAAATTAGATTAGTGCAAACAGCTAACTGCAACATTTGGGTAAAACAATTTAGGAAGATTGCATTGACATGGAATGATAAAAGCAGTAGTCGAATCTGTAGATGCTGTTTATAATGCTGGATTGCAATGCTGCATGTTTAACTAGCAGTAATTAAACAGTAATTTGTGACGACTGCTCCCAAAGTAATTTGTGATAAGAGTAGTTTTATGTCAGATTTGACAGAGTAAGTTTTTTCTTTAATGACAAAGAAATCACAGTAATTTTATGATAGATATCCTAAAGTAATTTGTAATGACAGATATATGAATGTTTTCTTTTATGAAAAATATGTGAAAACAATTTAGACAGATTATATGACAGATACATAAAAATGTAATTAAATGACAGGTACATGAAAGTAATTATATGACAGGTACATGAAAGTAATTTAAAGACGGATTTATTTTAAAGTAAGTTATTACAGATATATGAAAGCAATTTGTGATGACAGATATGGCAGAAATTCTTATTGATATAGAAATGACATACTATAGAGTCATTTATGATGACAGTAATTCTTAATGATAAAGAAGCTGACATACTATAGAGTAATTTGTCAAGGCAGTAATTCTTAATGATATATAGACTTGACATACTATAGAGTAATTTGTCAAGGTAGTAATTCTTAATGATATATAGACTTGACATACTATAGAGTAATTTGTCAAGGCAGTAATTCTTATTGATATATAGATTTGACATACTATATATAGAGTACTTTGTGAAGACAGTAATTCCTAATGACATAGAAATGAAATACTATTGAGTAATTTGTGAAGATAGTAATTCTAAATGACATACTATAGAGTAATGTGTGATGATAGTAATTCTTAATGATATATAGACTTGACATACTATAGAGTAATTTGTGCAGATAGTAATTCTCAATGACTGAAATGTCATACTATTAAGTAATTTGTGATGACAGTAATTCTTAATGACATAGAAATGACATACTATAGAGTAATGATTACCACATGGAAACACAAAATAATTACCATGTGAAGATACCAAATGATTACCATGTTGGGACACAAATGAAAAATATCATAACATCAATGTTGAATGAATGAAAAATAATCCTGTAGTTAAAAAAACAGTTAAACTATGATACTTGGTTGTAAATTGTTAATGAATTGCCACACTGAACATGACAATGAAATAAAAGTAATTATATGTATATATATATATATGTATATATATATATATATATATATATATATATATATATATATATATATATATATATATATATATATATATGGCTGAGGAGATCCTTCAAATACTTGATAGCTGTGGCTATTGAATGATTTTAAATTACCGAATTACCTGTAAATACAACAGAACAGTGATATATCATATTGGACAAATTATAAATTACCCAGTAGATTAGAGAGTGGAATGTGTTAGAGTGCATGTTAACTCTCCAAAGTCCAGAAGTTAAATAGTTGTGATAAGTATCATGAAGATAATAGTATTTCCACATGGGGAAGAAGAATTTAAAGGGGCATTAGCTGTGTTTACCCTAAAAAAAATATTTCGATTTTTTCTACTTTTACTACTTGTACTTGATGTACAATAACAAATAAGAGCCATACACAGACATAAAAATCTTATATTCCTATGTAATTCATGAAAATAAAGTCAGGTCCAGTGTGGATTCATATAGAAATAGTAATGTTGAGTTCATCAATTCCAATTGAAAAAGTAACAAATCTGGGTTTCTAAAGAAATTTTCACAAAATTTATAAGAATATATGAATCATTTTGCCAGTATTTTACTCTTTTTTGTTATTACATATCAATCTAAGTAAAAAAGGAAAGTAAAAATTTGGCCCCTTTAAGATAAATCTTGAAATTATTTTAAAACTTATTTTCAATACCTTAAGAAAAGCTTAGAGGGACCTCTACAACAAAGATTTGGAGTATCGGTTTTGTTTTGTTTTTTTTGGGGGGGGGCGGGGGGTTGTTATGTCGTGTCTGCCAGTTTCTAATGGCGAAGTAAAAACTGCAGTTAATTGTAAGTGGCATGAGACCATCAACCTTCTACAAGTGAACCTGCATATGTACCCACATACTCAGCTCAGGTCCCAGCAAGGCTCAACTAAGCCATGACAGAAGAGGCACAGTAGCCTACTAGACCATAGAGACCCCCTACATCCCTCTGGTTAATTCTGGTTGATTTTGACATTTTAGTTTAAATTTGTTGTGTTTTCACCTCAAGCAACAATTTTCACTCAAGGTGACAGCCATTTCTTTTTTAAATGTCAGAGGAGAAAACTTGGTCAAAATTACCACTGGCCATCTAGAATTAAAATGTCAAACTTTCTCACCCGATCAGCTTAGGTAAAGGTGGGGGCCGAACTGGATTTGCTGATCTCCATTTTGGTTGGAGAACAGAGACCATGTGATTTAAGTACAATGCTCTAACCACTCATCCATCAAGGAAGTTTGGGCCTAGATGAAGTACATAAAACTTATATTGCCCATGAACTTGTAGCATGCATACCCCACTAATAAAATACATCTTCATTTCACAAAAAAGCTTTGACTTACAAATTAACCTATAATTATCACAAAATCGGTGATTAACATCAACGTTTATGTGTGTTATAATGCAAGACGAAATAACTATACAGAAAGTCAACAAGATAAACCATATTCATAGAATAGATTATCTTAGAGTCTGATGGTACAATTTCATTGGATTTTATTGGGGGGGGGGATGGCCTCCATTTCCTGTCATCCAATACTGTCTTGTGCATCAGTAATTAACAGTATCCTCATTTCATCTCACCTGCCTAACTTGTTTTCCCCTAGTTTTGAATGTTTCCAAAAAGTAGCATGGACAAAAAAAAAAAAAAAAATCAGGGGAAAAGTACTGTGCTGGCTGATTTTTTTTTTTTTTTTTTTTTTTGGTCATATGCATGTTTCTCTAAAATTAAAAAAAGGTGTACCAGGAATAAATTTTATGCACAGAATGGAGATGCAATGGTGTCATGTCATTAGTGTCGTCTCTGTATCTGGTTACTGGAAATGTTGCTAGATGTAGCAGGCTTTGCAGGATTTCCACTCATAGACGTAACAAAGGGGTACCTAGAGGGGGCATCTGACTCCCCCGTTTGAATTCTTGAACAAAATCGAATTAATGAGAAATCAATAAATACAATAAAACCTGCTTTAGCAACCACCTGTGTTTTAAGACCACCTGGCCACAAAGACTGTTTTTTGCTGTCCCCAATAGCATCATTTGTATACAAATCAACCTTTTTATAAAGATCACCTCCCTATAAAAAACGATTTTCTTGTGTCCCTAAGGAGGTTGTTATTTACAAGTTTCACTGTGCATAAAAATAATCCCAGAATGCCATTCAAACTGGCCCATCCTGATTTAAATACGAGAAAATACTGGTACATTTGCATGGCCCACTCAGATAAAATATTTACCCTCATTTGAAAACCTCATGTTATGCCATTGTTTCCACTAGATGTCATTTACGGTTTCTCTCTAATGACTGTGAATACATTTGCATATCTCATAACTCACCAACCCCTTGGATGCTATTAGACTCTTCCAAATCAATAAACAGTATGATCTACTATCACAAGTCAAGGGTGAACAAGTAGATATTGCATGTTATAGTATCATAAAATTTGGATGTTAACTCATATACTCCTGAATTCTGAAATTGGACTTCACCATTCATTGAAATGGGGTAGTCTAGATAGAGGCACAGGGGTCAGTTTGAATAATTGAAAATCTGATTACCACACTTGTATACACTAAATATAGTAATGGGGATTCCACATTATCTGACATTATTTGTCTGACCTCATGAGTCATTTTGTAATTTTTGCAAGATAAACTGAAAATTCACTTTACATTAACTTTCTAGGAAAGCTTGAAAAAAGTTGATAACCTTTGACCAGTTTGTTGTTTTATTTGGAGGGATGGGGACTAGCAGTTGGTTTTCTCCAAATATATTACAAATGTTGCATAAAATATTACCCACAATCCTTGTTTTTAGTTAATGTATTACCAGTATTTTAAAATACATACAGGAATTTGAATGTTGCATGACAATAAAATATTTAACCCTTTATTTTTATTTTTTATTAACTTTTTCAATTTCATTTTTATTTTATTGTAAATATTGCTTTGATAAAATTTCTACATGCTAATTTCTCAAGTTAAAGTGAAATTTTATAGAATTAAACATGTTATGTTCAGAATTTTGATAATGACTTTAGAGTGAGTTTCAAACATGCTACCTCTGTGTTAAGGACACTTGTATATTATCACTATCTTAAATCAAAAATGAAAATTACAATAACTTTCTATTGGTAATTAACAATGATATCAAACAGTGACAAACTTGTGAATGATATAAGTGGCCTTTGTGTAAGGATTTGATATAGTAAAATCCATGTAACCTGGCGGATGGTCTCGTGAACCCTTTTTTGACCTGGACAAGTTGAAATTTTTGGTAATGAAGCATAGGGACATTGAAATTACACTGGGTAGAGTAATTGTTCCTAAATTTATACCTACAAGTATCCAAATGATGACTGAAGCATTTCTCTGCCCCACCAAGTTTTGTGAATTGGACTATGTCAAACAATGGCAAACTTGTAAATGATGTAAGTGGCCTTTGTGTAAGGATTTGATATTACATGTTAACAATGGCAAACTTGTTAATGATGTAAGTGGCCTTTGTGTAAGGATTTGATATTACATGTTAACAATGACAAACTTGTTAATGATGTAAGTGGCCTTTGTGTAAGGATTTGATATTACATGTTAACAATGACAAACTTGTTAATGATGTAAGTGGCCTTTGTGTAAGGATTTGATATTACATGTTAACAATGACAAACTTGTTAATGATGTAAGTGGCCTTTTGTAAGGATTTGATATTACATGTAAACAATGGCAAACTTGTTAATATTATCAGTGGCCTTTTTATAAGGATTTGATTTTTACATTGTAACATTCTTTTCCAGGTTATTAATGATTTTTTTATTATCGTAATCAAAAATCCATATATTGTTTGTGCACAGTTTTTACTATTGACAAAATGTACTTATCGTTAGTTTTTGATACTCCATGTACATTGGCTGAATTGAATGGACAAAGACTAGAACTGGTTGATAAGTTGTTAGCAATATTTTTAGGCCAAAAGCAGCATGAAGCGACAGATAAGTGGTTATATCGTGTATTCTGGAGAAATACGCAAACTGATACAACAGGAGAATCCTGACTGCTCATTTGGGGAAATCAGCCGAATTGTCGGTGGAAAGGTATCTTTCCTGTCATTTTTTTTATCAATGTTGTATGGCTAAGTAGTGTCATTTGCATGTGCCATGCATGTGTATTCATTGTTGCATGCTTTTTTCTTCATTTTGATAAATTTTAGGACAGAAGAGCTCGACCTCCAAGTGGTTATATTTTGTTTTCGAAAGCATCACGCAAACAAATTCAAGAGGAATCTCCGCAAACATCTTTTGGTGAAGTTAGTCGCCTGGTGGGAGCCAAGGTAACGATTACCTTTAACCTCACAGTTTCATGAAAATTCTCCAAATTTTTGATAATTTCCAGAAAAATACTATTTATGATAGATATTTTCATTCATAGTGAAGTTTGAAAGAGACCAAAATTTATTTTAAGACAAATAGATAAGATTTAATTTTGTTTATATTTTTTTGTTTTTTGGTTTTTTTTCGCCAGTGAGACATAATAAAACTCAAATAATCATGGTAACAATTTACTTGTTAGAAAGGTCTGTTCACATTCAATTTATCTTAAAAATAGATGAAACAAAAATTTTATTACAAAGTCAATTATTTCAGCCATTCTTGTGGATTTTAGGGTTCGTTGTCATCAGTGACCAAGTTAAAAAAAATAACTGAAATGTTCCATAAATCTTTACTAACAGTTTTCAAAATATAATTTTTTTACTTCTCAAAATATGGCAATTTTTTTAGTATATATCTTTAACAAGATTTTTTAAGTTTAATATCTCAGGTATTGAATTTCATTTGACTTCACGAAGGGATGGCCGATTTTGTATGTACAATGGAGGTAGATGACACATTTGCTGTTTCATGCTTTGAATGGTTCCTCATTTTTATTTGCTTTATATTCTGTGTGTAGAGTTTTTCATCATAGATCCTCAGTTCTAGAATAACTACTTCTTCTGTAAATGCTTACTATTATTTAACTCACCAACCCCTGAAAACACTGGACTCTTCTGTAAATAAATGACTTAGACTAGTCCAAATGTGTCTTTAGAGGTGAATGAGTTAAGGCATGCCAAATGTGAAAAAAAAGTATATTAATTTTCCCTTCAGTTTACAAATAACCTTCCCTAATTTCTGGTTCTATGGGGTAGTTAGTTAGGCATGTTTCTGGTGTTGTCTTCAATGTAAACTTTTTTTTTCATCATTGACAATTCTATTCACTTGTGCACCTGTTTGTGAGCATGTTCAGGGATTAGTCAACATGACATTTTGGTATGACTAAAGCATGATTAGGACTCAAATGCCTTGGAATTATTTTTATGCCATTAAGTTGTTATGGACATGATTCTAGGCATGATTGATATTTTATTGCAATGCTTTTCCTTTTTCTAGGAAATGACTTAGGTTATCGTTGCTTTCCACCCATACACATTTTGTTGTATTTATATTTGTATTTACCAAATTGCAACTGTGATATTGAATGAAAGAGAGGTGCTTGATTTTACTTACCCCCTTTAGACACAATTGGACTGGCCTTGTCACTGACATGGAGAACAGTCAATTGTTTTTAGGGGTAAATCAGTCTAGGACTTTTGAATTTTTTTTTTACATCAGTAGGGTAATATTAGCGAATGTTTTAGGAGTAAAATGCATATGTATAAACTCTGATAAACATATAAAACAAACATCCAAAGTGGTACTTAGTGATGGGTTGGGGAAAATAAAGATTCACACATCTTTACAATTTCATTTCATTTCAAGTTTTGTCACAAAAATGAAATCTTATTTTAGATTGTGATTGTGGGAATAAGGTATCTGTCTAAATCCGGGGACCTTTGTGTTGATGATCCAGAGCTCTACCAATTGAGCTCTGCGATTTTGTGAAAAGTTTCTTTTGGGTTTTTTTAAGAGACCCTTAGAATCACCTATATACAGACACTGTTCCCCCTGCTTTCTCTGTGGTTTTGAGCATTTTATGAATCATATTTCAGTATATGCCCACAATAATTATTCAATTATTTTTGTTCATTTTCTTCTCGTCTTTTGCTGCATTTTCTAAAATTGCAGTTTCCGTAATTGTTACTATTGTTATGTCTTAATGATTCTGTATTCTATTTGAACTATAAATTTAGCACTGTTTGTAAAGTATTGTATTTGAGGTCTGTGCTAAGTGCCCAGAAATAATCTTACAGAAAATAGAAAGGCATTAATAGACAAGAAATGTGTATGGGTTCAGAGCTTTTGACTACTATTGACATGTTAAAATTAACAAGTCATTCTTTCAGTCTTCTCGTCTTTTGCTGCATTTTCTAAAATTCCAGTTTCCATAATTGTAACTATTGTTATGTCTTAATGATTCTGTATTCCATTTGAACTATAAATTTAGCACTGTTTGTAAAGTATTATATTTGAGGTCTGTGCTAAGTTTCGTAATGACAGATATCACAGAAATGTGTATCGCAGCATAATGTCATGCACTTCATTATGATTTTTTGCCAGTATTCTTTTCTCTCTGATGCATTTTATCATATATATACCTTTTCTGTCATACTAAACACATGTCTTAAGAGGACCATCAAAGAGTAAGTTATATATAGAAAGGGTAAAAACCATTACTATAAATAGTTGGATGACATTGTCATATGTCTGTCTGCATCGGCACTGAAATATTTTCATGTGTTGGTTATCACGTCTTGTTCACAGTGGAGAAATTTGTGTAAGGAGGAAAAGGAGAAATATGAAGAAAAGGCAAAGAAAATAGCAGAGGAGCAACAGGCCAAGCAACAAGAGGCGGAAAAAGCCTTTAATGAATCTCTACAAAATAGATCTCAGTCTCCGTGGGACTACGGGGGCGGCGGTAGAATGTCACCAGGAACATCTAATCGTCCAACGACTCCAGGAAGTAAGTTATTCCCAACACCCATGTACCATGTATGCATTGTATATGTGAAATTTGTGGATTATTTTGATGTCTTTAGTGCCCCAGGCCATTGTTAATCAGGCAGATTAATGTATTATCAAAGGTTTGGTTTAATTGGATATCAGAAATTTGTCTTACAGCTCTTTTGAATTTAATAAGGTATCCTTCTAGATGTCTGTTATACACACAGCCCTTCTGATTGGTAAGTTAGGTTTCTAGATATCAATGTTAGAAGATTTGGGTTTCTAGATATCTGTAATATGTATAGCCCTTCTGATTGGTAAGTTAGTTTTCTAGATATCTGTTATATGTATAGGCCTTCTGATTGGTAAGTTAGATTTCTAAATATCTGTTTTAAATATCTCTGATTGTAATATCTAGTATCTGTTATACCCATTCCCTGATTGGAATGAGTTAGATTTTAGGCATTTTGCTTAAATATCTGTTTTTATTGTATAGCCCATTCAGATTGGTGAGTTAGATTTCTAAATATCTGTTATATGTATAGGCCTTCTGATTGGATAGTTAGGTTTCTAAATATCTGTTATATGATAGGCCTTCTGATTGGGTGAGTTAGGTTCTAGATATCTGTTATATGTATAGGCCTTCTGATTGGTAAGTTAGTTTTCTAGATATCTGTTATATATAGCATCGGTAAGTTAGCTAGATCTCTGTTATTGGTGATCGGTTAGTTAGTTTTCTAAATATCTGTCGGTATATGATATAGGCCTTCTGATTGGTTATATGTATAGTTATTGGTGATTTTTTCTAAATATCTGTTATATGTATAGGCCTTCTGATTGGTATAGGCCTAGATATCTGTTTGGTTCTGATTGGTGAGTTAGTTTTCTAGATATCTGTTATATGTATAGGCCTTCTGATTGGTGAGTTAGTTTTCTAAATATCTGTTATATGTATAGGCCTTCTGATTGGTGAGTTAGGTTTCTAAATATCTGTTATATGTATAGGCCTTCTGATTGGTGAGTTAGGTTTCTAAATATCTGTTATATGTATAGGCCTTTTCTGATTCTGGTATAGGAGATTAGGTTAGTTTTTCTAAATATCTGTTATATGTATAGGCCTATAGGCCTTCTAGATATCTGTTGATGCATAGGCCTTTCTATTGGTGAGTTAGGTTTCTAAATATCTGTTATATGTAAAACCCTTCTGATTGGTAAGTTAGAGATATCTAGATATTCTGTTGGTAAGTTACTCATAGTATAGGCCCTGATGTAAGTTGGTTTTCTAGAATCTAGATTTCTGATTGTTATCAGATGTTTTATTTTTTATGCCTTCATTGGTAAGTGCTTTTCTAAATCTGTTATTTGGGATTGGTGAGTTTGGTTATAACATAACCCTTCTGATTGGTAAGTTAGAGTCTAGATATCTGTTATACTCATAGCCCTTGCTATTGGTGAATTAGATTTCTAGTTATCAATGTTTTATTTTAGGCATTTTGCTTAAATGGTTTGGGTTATTGGATAACATAGTTTTATTGAAGGCCATTCAGATTGTGATGGATTAGGTTTCTAGATGTCACTGTATATTTAAGGTCATTCTAATAAATGAGTTGGATAATTATCAATCAGTTTAAATCAAGGCCATTTTAAAAGTGGCCACCACCATGTAACTGAATAATTGTTGAGTATAGCGTAAAGCTCCAATAAAAATATGAAATAAAAATCCAAGTCCATCCTATCAGCTGGGTAGTTACATGTCAATGTTTTGCTCATGGTAACGCTGATTGATGAATCATGTGACTTTATATCGGGGATTTAGTCTAGTCATTCTGGTATACCAAACAGGATACTAGGTATCGGTGATTTTTGTCATGACCTCACTGAATAACTAGTTAAATTATTTCAGGTGAAATTGTTTCATTTTTGCTCACATGAGTCAAGGGCTGTGTTAGATACTGTATCAATCAACATTGGCATCTTTTTATTTTTCATATTCATAATCTCTCTAAAACGTATTAGGCAGATTACAACCAAACTTAGTAGAGAGTAGTATCCCCTAGGGACTGGGCTCCATTATTGTAAAACAAAAAGAGGCAGGTCCCAAACGGTGCCCCACAAGTTGCATGGAATTTGTGACTGTTAAGGCGTTTTGAGACTCTTGGTTTTTATTATTATTACTTACGTATATTTATTGCATGTTAGTTTCCATAGCTATGGTAATACTTTGTAAAAACATTAATATTGAAATAAATGGCTCTTTTCACAAAAATTCATAAGTGTATTGAAATCACACAGTTATTACTGGGTAATTATTACAACTCATAGTCATCATTGAAAATTCATCTCTTTGATCTGCCATGACCCAGTTTCCTAAAAATTTCACAGATTGATAGGTAGATAATTTATTTTCTCTTTTAAAATATCTATTGTAATGATATTTAATTTTTTAATTTGGGTCAAATTAAAAACAATGGCAAAAATTTGGCTGAAAAAAAATCCTACTGAGTCTATTTACGAATTTTCCCCAGTTAAATGTATATGTTGTTTAAATGCCTGAAACCAATATTCTGATAAAATTATCAACAATCTACACAAAAATTTGCTTATTTCTTGCTTTAATCAAGAATTTACACTTTCTGAAATTAACTGTGATTGATACAACAACTCATTGACCCCTGAAGAGCAATGGGGTCTTCAGTAAATCAATGACTTAGGCCAGTCCAAATGTGTCATTAGGGGTGAATGAGTAATGAAAATATGATGTGTAGGGAATTGAAATTGTAACTAATCAATTGGTCTGTTTACACAGTTCAAATTTACACTTTATGATTTTTTCCCAGATAGTACCAGAAAAAGCCTTGATTTATCAAAGGAGAAAAAAATTGTGCAATTAGGTTTTTTGGTTTTTTTTCACGAGTCGGACATATGAAACAAATTTAATTCCTTATGCGACTACTGATGGACCCTTTCACCCCTAAATATCTAAATGGTAGGGTCTTTTGTATTGTCTTTTTTTCAGTCTATTATTGCCTGTAGTGTTGAAAGGATTAAAAGTCTAATGCCATTTATGGTGTATTGTAGTTCCCATGATGGATTGCACATATCATAGGCCAAAGGTCACATGATCAAAACCAGGTCAAGTCAAACCATAAACTAAAAATGAACATTAGGTCAAGTCAAAATATAGAATGTTAAGTTATTTAACTAGGTCAAATCAAACTATAGACTAAGAATAAAAGCTAGGTAAAGTCAAACTATAGACTTTAAAAACAAAAACTAGGTCAATTCAAACTTAGACTGTAAAAATAAATACTTGGTCAATTCAAACCTTAGACTCTGCTCAGTACTCAGGAGTATTGTAAAAATAAGCATGTGTGTAGGGGGTGTGTGTGGGTGGTGGTGTTTAGCATTAGAAGTAAAACTTACTGGTCTTACAGTTAGAACACCTCAGGTTCCTTGTATCACAGTGATCTTGGCACAGTAAAGATAACTGACTGCTTTGACATAAGCCCATAGAACTATATATTTTAGGTACTTACAATTTTCCAAAACTGTAGCTTCAAGATATTTCTGGAGTCAGCCTAGCTCAGTCGGTAGCACTCGACTCTTGATCGTGAGGTCATGAGTTCAAGTCGCAGCAGGTCGTATTCCCGTCCTATGGATGAGACGGTAAAAACTGAGGTCCCGTGTCACAGTAGGTGTCAGCACATTAAAGAACCCTCACTGTTCAATGGCCGTAAGTCCCGAGCATAGGCCAAAATTTGAAGCCCTTCACCAGCATTTTGATGACGTCTCCATATGAGTGAAAGATTCTTGAGTGTGGCGTTAAACAGCAATACAAAAACAAAATCAAGATATCTCTGTAGGTGTGACTTCTTTTTAGGCGGGTTGGGAAGTCAGATGTAAAAAAGAATAGATGTAAGCAGTATAGTAGCTGTTGTGATTATACACTTAACCACTTTTGTGAAAAGCATCACTTTCAATATCAATTTCTAATGAGCATGTATGTTGTTTTGACTGTATCATTTGTTTTTCAGATAAATATAGTAAAATTGATTTTGTTTTGAATCCTATGTCGATTGTCATGTTTCTCATTGTCAAAGAATGTGTATGCGCCTGACCCAGTAACATTCAACATCGTAATTTGTTTATTGTGCTTTTTATATAAGTTGCATTATTATTTTATTTTCGGCTTTGGTGTTTTTTTTTCATTTGCAAAAGGTATGCACAATGGTATGCACCCTATGACACCCATACAGAGGATGGGAAATATGTCACCAATGCGACCTTATATGCCGCCTTACCAACCAGGGACTCCTGGGATGCGCCCAATGATGTCATTGGGTCCCGTACCAGCAGGAGCGTATCCAGGAACTCCACAGGGTCAGCCACCAAACCAGTCCTCACTGACACCTCAGAACAGCATGTCCGTGTTACCACCACATCCTGGCATGTCTTCGGGCCCTTATCCTTCTTCTAAGTCTCCTGGACCCCAGCAAGGGTCCATGGGAGGAACTTTCTCCGGAATGCCAACTAGTTCGCATGCCAGCATGCAACCCAATATCTCCATGCCAGGTAAAGTACCAAAGCAGCCAAATCCTTGCTTGGCAGCTTCTGGTGCTTTTAACATGTACTCTAGCAACTCACAGCACGTTGAAGCTGCTTCAGGACTTTCGGCTCTTCAGGACATGCTTCGTCGACCATTTAACACGCTAGCTCCTGTAAACAGATCACCTAATCTTCAGCGAAATACAGCACTTGATTACTATAACTTTCGCTCTGACCCAGGTAGTCACTCATCTCTTTTATACTTTTGTCAAGATTAGCAGTGATCGGTATATTTATATAGATCATAAAATGTGTTCCATAAATATCTAAAGAAATACAGCAGTGATCCATTTGTTTATATTGATAATTAATTGTGTTCCGTAAATATCTAAAGTACAATTGCTGTGATCTCGTTGTTTATATAAATTAGAAAATGTTTTCTGTAAATATCTTGAAGGGGCATTAGCTGTGTTTTTTCACACAAAAAAACATTTCAACCCCACCCTTTTTTACTACTTAGATTGATTTACAATAACAAAAAAGGGATATACACAGACATAAAAATTCTTAAATTTCTACATATTTTATGAAAATTGCTTGAGAAACCCAGCTTTGGAACTTTTTCAATTGCAATTGATTAACTCAACCTTATTATTTGTATATGAATACTACACTGGACCTCACCATATTTTCACAAAATATATAGGAATATAAGGTTTTTTGTTGCTATATATAGCTCTTCTTTGTTATTGTTGTATAAGGTTTTTTGTTGCTATATATAGCTCATCTTTGTTATTGTACATCAAGTACAAGTAGTTAAAGTAGAAAACAAAATTGAAATATTGTTTGTTGGTAAACACAGCTAATGTCCCTTTAAGCACAACATCAGTGATCCATATGATGATATAGGTTATAGAATTAGTTGAAGGATTTTGTGAATGATCCATAGATTGATGCTTATAGAAATTGTTTAAAGATATGTTGAGTGATCTGTACAATGATAAAATTCTGGAATGAATATAAAAGATATCTGGAATGATCCATATAGATCCAGTGACAAAATTATAAAGATAATTCAAAGATATCAGGAATGATCAATATAACAACAAAAGATATAAAAAAACAAAATTTTATAGATATCCTGAATACTGCATTCAGACTTTGACATTAATTTTAGGAATATTCCATACATATCATAAATGAGATATTTCAGTGTATCAGAAATTGTCCTCAATTACTGAAAATTTTTTGTAAAAACTGTAACACTATTTTAACACTCACATGAAATCAAATTCTTGAAGTAGAAATTGAACTGATAAGAATATTTTATTGTTTATTTTCAAAATGAAGTTTTTGAATATCACATTTTATTTAGGATCTGAAGCGATTAACTTCCATAGCAAAATATCATTATGTGATAATGTCCAACTATAAAATTTACCAATGGTCTTCAATACATTAACCTATCTACCCCTGAAAATCAATGACACAGACCAGTCCAAATTTCTCTTAGGGATGTACAGAGTTAATAATGGTAAAATATCTTGTAAAATGAAATACAGACATCATTCTGTGATATTGATAATAAGAAAATGACTAAATTTTAAAAGGTACAGGCTATACCCAAAATCAAAGGTAAATTTGATCTTGACAAGTGTATACATTTGCTGTATTACATTCTTATTGTTTACCAACCATTTACAACTTTTTAGATGTAGTAAAAACCGTTCTTCGTCTTGTATTTTCTCCTTTTTTATATTTCCTACACAAGGCTAGTGCAAGAATATTGTTCTTTTCCTGTAGCAGCCAGTGGCTTATAACCTTTCTGCATATTGTCTGAACATAACCTTGCTAGCATGCACCAAATCATTATATTATTTATATCCAATGTATATCTGTAACTCTATTTAACTATACTAATCAGATATTTTTTCTAAGCATTTCCTCTGCTCTCTAGAATCATTCATTTGCATATTTAAACTTGTTTGTTTTCATCTTCTGTTTGAAAATTCTTTTTGCTTACTTGTTGATATTTTACTTGATATTAAGTTTCTTCTAATTAAATTAGTACTATTAATATTCAAGTATTTGCTGTTATTCTAACGAAATACCTTTTTTTTCTCTCTTGCTTTATTGGAAGAAATTATAAATGACTTGGAAAATTTTGTTTTATCATCATGAAGCTCTAAGGCAAATGACACATTTATTTAAACAAAACAATATTTCATTGTTATGAAAAAATCATTAATGGTTTTTGAAGTTTTTTTTTAAGTAAAATTTTGAATAATAATTGCTATCATTATTACTGTAATTATTTACTATTATTATTATTTTTTGATTAATTTTTTCCACAAGTTCATGATTTACATTGTATATATTTTAATACAATATATGTAATTTTGATGATAAATGGTAAAAATACAACCTTTATTTTTTGTGATGAAGCAATTACATACTTTGTCATTGGTCAACACTTTAAACTGGAATTGTGGGTAATCTGTAGATGGCATGGAAGATTTTAATTTTAACAATAGTTAAAGATAATCAGAAATTGTTTTGTTTTGAAAAGACATTGTTATGCATTGTGCATATAATAACAAAGTGAATGTTAACTTTGATGACAGAAGGACCGACAACATTTTCCAGTACATGTATTGTACTTCAAATTACAGGTCAACAGATGGCGCCACCTCCTCCACCACCACCACCTAGGCCTCCATCTCCGATGTTTGTCAGTGTTCCTCCTAGGACACAAAGACTTTTACACTCTGAAGCTTATCTCAGGTAAAAAAAAAAAGCTGTTTTATGTTATTAGCTCACCCGAGTCTTATCCACAGGTGAGCTTTTCTGATTAAAGTCTCTGCAGCATCCATTTTAATTTGTTGGCTTTCAATCCTTTTGACTTCTTCATCCAAACTATCCAATTAATTCTAACCTGTCTTGATTCTGAACAGAATTTATTTGCTTGTATTTGATTTCAAAAATCACCATTTCCAGAAAAAGACGTATAATTGGGATGTATTGCATTTTACTGACCTGACACAAAAGGCCAAGTGTGCTATTGCTATGTCCAGATGTTCATCCTCTATTACTTTTCCATTCACATAACTTTTCGAGAAACACGACAGATTTCAACCAAATTTGGCAGGAACTTAGGTCCTAGAAAGGGTTTCAAGTTTGTCAGTATCACAATCACAGAGATTATTCCAAGGCAGACCTATCCATGTGAACAGTTTTCAATTATCATTGTCATTTCAGGTACATAGAAGGGTTGAATTCAGAAAAGCAGACGATAAGTGATTGGGATAAAATTCTCACGGCTACACCAGAAAATACTCAAACAGATGAAAGCAGACTTCCCACTCATTGGTTGGCTGAAGGCGCTGGTTACCATGGAAGTGTCACAAATGCATTATGGGCTCTCAGGGATTTAATGTTGAAAGACACAATGAATATATCTAGAACACTACCATTTGAAGCATTGTGTAAGTGAAGAATTATTGTCAAAATTAATCCTGTGTGAAGACTAAATGTATTAAGTTAGTGGTGAAATAGATGTAATGTATGTATCTAAGCTTTGTTTTAAGATAAAAATGCAAGTAATATGAATAAATGATTAAAATCTATTTCTATCAGTTTTACAGAACTAGACTATATTTTTTCTGTTCCCATCTTCACAGTGCAGGTTTGAGCCTTGTTGGAACCTAAGCTAATTTTTGTGAGACAGTTTGCCAGTTTACTCACAAAATGTTCGGTGGTCTCTTCCTGGGTACATTGTAACCAGGTTTTTCTTCTCCATCATTAAAAACTGGTCACCACCAAATAACTGAAACATTGTCAAGTGTGGCATTAAACACTTTCAAAAAAATTCTCACATTTAGCTTTATGTGAAAATAAGAAATACTTTCTAAAATCACCTAACAATATTTCTTTTTTGTTTACAGAAGAATGATAAAGACAACCAAGTGAGAGTTGACGGGTACAAATGACTTCACATGTTTCATAAAGATGTTTAACTTCAGAGAGCAGCTGAACTTGTCGGTGGTCAATTCACTCGCAGTATCATTTGCAAAGGATATTAATTTCATTGTTATGAGAGTCTTTGACTTTGATGTTTTTTTCCAAGTTAACATATATAATCAGAGTAGCAGCGCTCTGTCTCCTCAGATTGTCACAATTAAGGTCATGGCCAGCATTGACTGAAATATCAGATTATATCCCAATTTCATGGAAGATTTAACATTGAGGAAGTTTTTGTAAAACTTTTTACTTGAAGTCCAGATATATCTTTGATTTAGTCATGCTTGAATATGTACATTAAATTAAATGTTTGTATAAACAAAATAAAAGATAAAATACCTGAAAGTAAAAGTGAGTAATTATCTAAGATCAAAAATGTTATTGGGAGTGTTTGTCACTTTCAGTTGAACCTGGATATATTGAAATAAAAAAAGGATTGAATTTTTTTAAAATAGTAAGAAAGAGATATGGGCAGGAAATGAAAGTACTTTCAAATAAAGCAGGATTTCAATATTACAGGGTTCAATATAAGTGGTTTGACTGTATTTCTTATAACAGCCTGTCAGGTAATTAGAACATGTTCAGGTGAGCATATCAGAAATGACCTTCAGGTGTGCTTACAGGTATGATAATATAAGTTCTACAGCATGGTCATCTATATATTCAAAGGAACAGCTACAACTGCAAATACAAAGTTACCTCTGCTAAATGAGGCAAGTGTTGACTGATGTTTGATTATTTATAATATAGCTTGTCAATACCTATAGTTATGAAAGGCTGTGATGTTCAGATGGGTTGTTTGTAATCACCAATTTGTTGTATTTACAAAGGGGTGTGTTCAGATGGGCTGTTTGTAACTACCAATTTGTTGATTTACAAAGGGGCTTGTTCTAATGGGCTGTTTGTAACCACCAATTTGTATTATTTACAAAGGGGTGTGTTCAGATGAGTTGTTCGTAACCACCAATTTGTTGTATTTACAGATTTGTTGTATTTACAGAGGGGTGTGTTCAGATGAGTTGTTCGTAATCACCAATTTGTTGTATTTACAAAGAGGTGTGTTTAGACGGGCTGTTTGTAACCACCAATTTGTTGTATTTACAAAGGGTGTGTTCATATGGGCTGTTACTACCAACTTGTTTCATTTACAAAGGGACTTGTTCAGATGGGCTGTTTGTAACTACCAATTTGTTGTATTTACAAAGGGTGTGTTCAGATGGTCTACACCCAATTTGTTATATTTACAAAGGGGATTAAGATGGTCTGCTTGTAACTACCAATTATTGTATTTATAAAGGGATGTGTTCAGATGGATTGCTTATAATATCCAAGTAATATTGTGCATTACTCACTA
The DNA here is from genome assembly GCA_030159075.1 of Atrina japonica. Lineage (NCBI taxonomy): Eukaryota > Metazoa > Mollusca > Bivalvia > Pterioida > Pinnidae > Atrina > Atrina japonica. Next base: position 560,918 of record BROG01000355.1, read on the forward strand.
GTCAATGTAAGTAAATCATACAGTGTGTGTTCAAATGAGCTGTGTAAAACCAGTAAGTTACTGTATGTATTTATACAGGGATGCAATGATCTATATGTAACTACAAAGATTTTGTGTATTTTTACAGGAATGTGTTCAGATGTTATGTGTGTAACTAGCCAGTCATTGTATGTAATCATAGAAGAGTGTTGAGACTTGATATAATTAAAATTCATCACATATATGTAAAATCGTACCACATTAGTCTGGACGTTTAATGCCCCCCCCCCTAAAAAAAAAGGAAAATCCATTTGTTTAATGCTCATATTATTCATTTTCCAAACAAGTACATATGTTTCCTTGCCCCCCCCCCCCCCAAAAAAAAATATTTATGTTTGTCTGTTGTATTCATTATGTGTCTCATTTCACTAAACATTTATCCATGACTCATTAATGAAAGAGGCAGGTAGAACAGACACATCTCATTTTCTCTTTTCAAAGATTCATTATTTGGTGAGGGAATCTTCCAAACCTAACCACCCCACCCTTCCTACAGTCACTTGAGTCATACAGATAACCTATTGTGAGCTTTCGTTATCTACAGGAGGGTGTTATGTATAAACCTTTGAGCATTTTCAAAGACAAAAAGGTGAATTCCTTTAATGGTCAATTAGATTTCACTTTTGGCCCAGAGACTCTGTAGTTAAGTCCAGACTCTGGCGCACGTTTTAGTCCTTGGTTTATTTACCCTGGAACAAAACTTGGGACAGTTTTATCAACCATTTTCTTACTCAAGTCTTTTAAAAATCATCTTCGCATATTTTCGAATGAGATATCAGTTGTATATGAATACCTATATAAAAATTGTGTTACATTTACAAAAGTGATTTGTAGCCCTTGCAATAATATATTACCAACTAACTTTGTATGGTCGTAGATTCAGGGCCTTTATAATTATTTGGTTATTATTCGTAAGTTCTAACTTTTTGTAAAAGGGTCCCAATCCCAGATTGTTGTTATATATATATATATATATGCAAATATAAGACATCAGGTGCCAATGTCTCTAAAGGTCGTAACTCTGCCCATAAACGTTGACGTAACTTTAGACGTAACTCGAATTATGATTTTATCTACGTGTACTTACTTTCAGTTTCACTAAAGGTCGTAAACTTCTTTACATATGAAATAAGTAGTACTTTGGAGAAGACGTAGACTCGAGGTAAGTTTATACGTTGGAAGAAAGATACGACCTTTAGTCGTAATTCATTTTAGACGTAAGTTACGACTAAGTCTACATTTACGTGTCGTCTATACATAAGGTTATGACCTAGAGTGAAATTAGACTCTAATCTTTTATGAAATTGTCCCAAGTTACCAGCGATTCCTTTCTGTCCCTTGATTTTCCTTCTAGTCAGACATCGCATACTGATTCACTCCTGTACGTCGTCCGCATTGTCGTAGAGTAAATACATATGGACTTACGTTGTGGTCTATTGTTTTGACATTTCTTAATTATATGTACGTGTTTTACCGTCATCTTTTCATGTTGTAAACACGTGATGTAGATACTGAAATAAATATAATATTTCCTTCATATCTATTTTACTTTTTGTGTGGTTCGCTTCCTCAGGTAACTCATCGACCCCTGTAACCATATTTGGACTCGCCTATTTCAAAGAATGGTGGTGCCCATGGTCGAAATTCAGGAATGTATAATTTAAAAATCGAAATTTCAAAGGAATTTACTTTCAATATTAACTTGTTCACCCCTGAATTTAGATAATAGATAGTTCATTTACACTTACAAATTCGGGCGAGTCTAAATTTATTGACAGGAATTGATGAGTTAAAAGTGCTTGTCTCATCAGAAAAAAAAATAAAGCATTCTTGGAGTAGTGACGAATCAGTACATATCCCCTACCGGTCAACCCAACATTACTTGAAATGTGGGCAGTTACAAAACTTGAAGAGCCGGCCTGGCTCAGTCGGTAGCGCGCTCGGCTCTGGATCGTGAGTTCGAATCCCGCCGGCGACAGGTTGGTTTCCTGTCTTTCGGATGAGACAGTAAAAGCTGGAGGTCCCGTGTCACAGTAGGTGTCGGCACGTTAAAGAACCCTCCCTGCTCAATGGCCGTAAGTGCCGAGCATAGGCCAAAAATTTGAAGCCCTTCACCGGCATTTGGTGACGTCTCCATATGAGTGAAATATTCTTGAGTGGGACGTTAAACAACAATAAACAAACAAACAAAACTTGAAATGAAAACAGGAGCTGAGTGGTTAGAACCACACCCGTCGGAAATATTACATGGAAACCTCTCGAGTTTGGTGAAAATGTCATCAATTAATGTTAGATCTGATTGGTGAAAGGAAGTCACTGTATATGGTCGTGTCCCAGAATACTATCTAACATTCTTGAGAGGAGGGCATAAACTTCCCGTATTGTTTATCAACATATGCCATGGTAGTCATGACATTTTACGGAATCTTTACCCTAGAGACCATAAGAGACTGGTCTAAACAATAGAAAAGAGCATACCATCTAGGTACTTAAGGGTGATTAGGTAAATTGAAACAGGTCAAAGGCACAGGTTAAAATTTGTGACACTGCCTACATTTGGTGACGTCACTCTATAGAAATCTTGGCGCGAAGATATAAAATAACAAAACAAACTGGATAATTTGATTTTGAATAGTGTTTTACGCCACACTCGACAATTTTGAATGGTGGAGGAGAGGATCCGCTTACAATTGTACCCGGGAAGAGACCACCGGTAAACTGGCAATCTTACTCGCAAGAAATCAGTTTAGGTTCCAGCGGGACTCGAACCTGCGGTGACCAGAAGTGAGAGACTTCATGGTTCAAATTGCGATGCCACAGAGGCCCCACAAACTGGGTGATATTGCCATTTAGATTACCGTGTTTATCATACAGTACGCGACGATAATTAATAGCCTAGTTTTGTGTAAGGCCGATCGTAATCAAGTGTCTGGTGTACCATCTTGTCTAGATGAAAAATGTTTATATTGTTGTATATATTGATCAGACTTTGATGCAAGGTTATACGGTCACAGTTTAGATCAACAAATTCGAATTAGACATAATTAAAGGGGCATTAGCTGTGTTTACCAAAACAAATAATTCATTTTTTTTTCTACTTTTACTACTTGTACTTGATGTACAATAACAAATAAGAGCTATACACAGGCATATAAAAATCTTTTATTCCTGTAATAAGGACAGGTCCAGTTTTGTGTGCATATATAAATATTAAGTCTGAATTATTCAATTGCAAGTAAATAATTGCTAAAATTTGTTTCGCAAGAATTTTCACAAAATATATAGGAATATAAGAATTATTTTTCCTGTATATATTTCATTTTTGTTATTGTTTATCACTCTAAGTAGGAAAAAAAGCTAAAAAAAATGACCCTTTATTCAAAAAAGTATGGATTTTTTTCAGAATGTTCTTTTGAGAACGGAAAGTCGTAAAACTAACGGGTTTTATTATATTCGTCGGTCAAACGACAATGTAGACATCACAGATACTAAAATATTAATCGTAAGGAAGTTCAAGAGACAATATATATTTGTACTAATCTGCTGAACAATGGACAAACACGGACTCCTGGAAATACGGGGGTGGGATCAGGTGACGGGCCATGGAGGAGTATGTATTCCCTGTTGACCGGTCACAACGCATTATAAGAGTATAAAGTATTCTGAAAAGCATTGATTGTGTATAATTATGTTATTAAAATTTGTCATTCTAGACATGTTTAACGCGCATTATCAGTTTTGGTGTAACAGCAGTGTTTAAAGTATAAATGTCATAGCTGACATGTAATTATGAATATAAAACTCGGTCAAATCTGAATTATAGACAGTAAACTGTGTGATGAGGCGATTTCCATTACAGCGTCATAAGTTCATAATGGTATTCACGCTTCACTGATTTTGAAGATTAGATTTGCAGTCGCAAATGTAAATCTTTATAATAAGTCCCCAGTGTGGACCTCAAACATATACCTATATATATATATATATATATATATATATATATATATATATATATATATATATATATATATATATATATATATATATATAATATATATTTATAACATATAATGAATTGATAATTTAGTGAGAATCTGTTTCCATGCAAATTGTAGTTCAAATTTTTAAACAGGTCGTGATCACTGAGCACTAGATCTGGGGCTCGTTTTACAAAAAGTCCTAATTGTCATGGGACTGACCAATCAGCGATGCCTTGCCATGGTAGTTAGGACTAAAAGTTAGGATTTAGAACTTGGGACCACGGTCCACTGGTCTGCGGGACGGATGACCGATTTGATAGTACATAAATTTGCGAAATGTAGTGTGTGTGTGTGTGTGTGTAACGTTTTGCTTTATAAGTGACCTAGACGCAAACTTTTGTTTGGTTTTCCAACTGTTACATTGCCTGCAGTGCAGTTTGTTTGGGTTTTTTTTTTTTTGGGGGGGGGGGGCAAGAATTCTGATTGGGGACAAATGGGGAACCAGTAACTACCTGACCTCTTATAACTCGTCAACTTGTTAATTATCAGAATATCAAAATAAAATGTTGTGTCAAATAAACGTGGTATACATGTGTATTTAGATTAGTGAGGGGAGAGCTCTGTGGCCGAAACACCTGAGCATCACCCTTACAACCACGACGTATCGCGCCTCGAATCAGCACAGCTTCGAGTTCAACTGAAAGTCAACTATCATAGATGAAAGTTTGACGGTTTGCTTTGCGGAATATCCTCCTTCGCCATTAAACTATGGCCACCACGCCATCGTTTCAGATCGTGGAGTTCAAGAACGATGCTGTGTTGTCTAGATATCATTTTCTGTGCGCTTTTCTGAATACTTTGAACTATTTGTACTCTCCTCGTACAGTCGTAGTTGAAAAAAGTGGGTCTTACAATCCCCACTAACCTAAGTAAGTACAAGTGCACTTTATTACAGGACAGTCATTTATATATCGGATTATAAGTTATCTTCTGAAAAGGTAAACAAATACCAGAGTGGTGAAATAGATTGTAATGTACAAATATAAGCACTCGTGATTACAACATGTCTCGTGTTGATACACGATTCTACGTACTTTTGTAAATTCCAAATATACACCATGACAGGGGTATTATGCAATTCATAGTTTATCTTGCAGTATTAGTGGACATTCTGATGTAGGCCTTTACATAATCACTATAAAATGACATTTAGACCTTAGGTAAGACCATTCCAAATTTTTTCTCTGTTTAGCGTCCTCTGATAGATAGGAATTAAGATCACAAAACAGAAAAAAAAACCACAAACGTAAGGAAACGATTTGGAACATAGCCCTAAAATGAACAGTTAAACATGAACATTTATTTTCATCATTTTGAAAACTAACATTTCATAGGTTATTTATAAGTACATGTATGTGCCAGGTATACGGATTTTTTCATTTTTTCTTTTGTAACGTATCAGGAAAATACTAATATGTGCATAAAATTGCATTTGTTCTCATAAAAATGTCTTGTGTTTATTCTGTCGTTTTGTGGTTTTTTCCTGTTGGAAAGATAGGATTTTGATTTAAGCGTGAACGCTTAAACATAAAAAAATCTTGGAATGACTTTGGAATGTAACTTAACATTTTACATGTAACACGTTTGATATAAAATTCTCAGATACCAAAGTACAAATCTGGTAAAAATTGGACAAACACGGACCTCTGAAAATCAAGAGGTGGGGCAGGTGCCATGGAGGAGTAGACAACCCTGTTGACCGGTCACACCCACCGTGAGTCCACAGTCAAATCCAAATGAAATTAGTGAGGAACGAATCCTCGTCACAATTGGTAGAGACGCCTCATTAACTGCTATCGAACAGGCAACATATCATTTTATTTTGTGAAATAGAGTAATCGCAAATAAGTCTATTGTACCGACCGTAAAATTTGCGGAACGTTGACATCAAACGCGGTTTTCGATATCCCTCTGTCAATAATTTGTCAGTGAATAGTTTACCTCTGTATTTGAAATGTTCATATGTTGGACACGTGCTGGCATATCGGAATATTTGTCAAACGCCATATGCAGGCTATTGTGGGATATTACTAGAATCTAGAATTATAACGGAAAGTTCGAGAACTAGAAAATCCCCTGTTGGAATTAGACATACCTAAAGGAACATTAACTGTCTTAACCAAAACATTATTTCGATCTTTCTGCTTTTACTACATGTACCTGTTGTACAGTGACAAATAACAGCTATACACAGCCATAAAAATCTTATACCCCTATATATTTTGTAAAAATAAGGTCAAGTCCAGTGTGGTATTCATATATAAATTTAAAGAGTGCCGAACTGGGTTTATCAAGTAATTTTCCCAAAATGATAAGAATTAAAGAATCCGTATGCCTGCTGCGTTTATCTCTTTTTTGTTATTGTATATCAATCTAAGTAGTAAAAGGGGGGCATCGGGGGGGGGGGGGGACACACAGCTAATGCCCCTTTAAATTGTGTCTTTAAATTATTATAAACATAATACCAAAGTTATAATGCTCAAGATGTCAATTAGACTTCATCAGTTGACCCCCAATTTAAAATAGATTTTCTAAAGGTAAAGTGGTATCGTACAAGGTCAAATAAGAAATCTAAATGTATAGCCAAATCCAACAAAGAGTAACCACTGTAAAAGGATGACTATCTTAGCTTTTGAAGAATTTAGAATTCAAATGGTGTTACCAGTGCGAAATATTACTTTAGTTTTAGATTATCAGCTGCTAACATTGAAAAAAAAATCTTTCATTGTTTTTAACTGCATATCGTATTAAGACACACAAGAATGAAAATGGGCCTATTATCTAGGACACTTTGTGATTTTTTCTGAAACTATATAAACCATGCAGGGAAATGTTACACTAGGTTTCGTCGTTATTTGTACGATGTTTTATGACGCTATATTAAAGGGGTACGATCTGTGTCCCACCTCAAATTTTTTTCTCTTTTTACTATATAAATTGATGTGCAGTAACAAACAAGCGATATACACAAGCATAAAAAAATCATAAATTCCTACATATTTTGTGAAAAGTGCTTGAGAAATTTAGATGGCGATTATTCGTTTTAAATGATTAATTCGATCTTACTCTTTGTATATACATGAACCTGATCTTATTGTCACAAAACATATAGCAATATATTATTTTTATGCCTGTAAAACCAGAAAGATTGTTTGGGAAAACACAACTCATGCCCTTTTAACATCATCAAGCGATTTACTGCATGCGATGGTCTAGAAGCAGAGCGAGACACGTATAGGAACCCTCACTAAATTGACGTCAGTCCATTGCACAGGTAAAAAAAAGCTTCGCTTGAAACTAAGCTGATTTTTGTGAGTTAATTTGCCAGTGTACTTGCAGAAGCCGGTGATCTCTTCACGGGTACATTGTAAACTGGCCGCCACCATATAACTGAAAAATTGTTGAGTGTGTTGTAAAACAAGAATCAACGGAGACTTCATGCGAAATTTCATATGTTTAGAAGAAAGTCTTTTTATTTTCTTCTGGTTTGAGGTTTAAATTTCTTTGAAGCTTTATTTTTGGGAATCGAAAGTTTCTCTTTGCAATAAATATTTTGTTGACGCCACTAACTGAGAACAAAGAATTAAATGACGCTACAAATTTTGCTTGTCATTTATAAATACTTGCATTTGAAAGAAATTGGCACATTTCAAACCAATTTAGAAATATAATTCACAGACTACCCCGCATAATGATGCAAAAGTTTACAAGATTTCATTGAATATATGAGTCAGGTCAATAATTTTAAAATGATTGATTTAACATAGCAATAGGAAAATATAGAAAATAATTATTGACAAACTTTTTGCACATGAGTGTATGTAAAACAAAGTGACGTCAACTGATATCATTATAAGTGTGTAATACTATAAATAGACTTCCACATTTTATCAATAGTAATGTATGTATAATTGATAATAATGGGAAAAGGTCAATATAGTATTAATGTTTACAATGTGGCCGACTTATTACACGCTGAACGATCTTCAGTCAAAGGGCCATTAGCTGTGTTTTTTTTTCTTCAAAAAACTTATTTTCCCTTAATACTACTTAGATTGATATACAATAACAAAAGAGAGATATACACAGGCATAGAAAATTCCTGTATATTTTGTGAAAATTGCTTGAGAAATCCATGTTTTGCACTTTTTCACTTGCAATTGCTTTACTCAACCTTACTATTTATATATGAATACCACACCGTGTCTGACCTTATTATCACAAAATAAATAGGAATATAAGATTTTTATGCCTGTGTATAGCTCTTATTTGTTTTTGTACATCAAGTACAAGTAGTAAAAGTAGAAACAATCGAAATAATGTTTTTGGTAAATACAGCCAATGTCCCTTTAACAAAATTTGAACTGAATTTTGAACACTAGAATAATATTTAATTCAAGGGTAATGATTGTCCTTTGTACACATAAATACACTGAAGTTGATGCTGGAATGTTCGGAGACATGGTCTTTCAACAAACTGTAGGCATCCCTATGGGATTCAATTGTGCCCCTTTATTGGTTGACCTGTTCCTTTTTTCATACGAAGCAGACTTAATTCAGAAACTGCTGATCAAAAGAAGAGAAGGTTAGGGATGTCCTTCAATTTGACATTTAGATATATTGATGACGTTTTGTCAATTAATAATGACAATTTTGAGACATATGTCAAAGCAATATATCCAAACGAAATAGAAATTAAAGATACAACAAAATCAACCACACACGCTTCATATTTAAACATTGTACTCACTATAGACACAGACGGGAAATTTAAAACAACTAAGCTTTTCGACAAACGCGACGATTTCGGCATTCTCATTGTAAATTTTCCACATTTAAGTAGTAATATCCCACAGTCACCTGCATATGACGTTTATAGTTCACAAATGATCGGATATGCCTGGGCGTGTTCAACATATGCACATTTCATGTGTACACTATTCACTGACAAATTATTGACAAAGGGATATATAAATCAGCTTTTAATGTCAACGTTCCGCAAATTTTACGGTCGGTATAATAGTTTTGTTTGCGATTACTCTTTTTCACTAAGTGAAATGTTGAGTTGCCTGTTCGATAGCGGTTGTTGAGACGTTTGTACCAATTATGACGAGGTTTGTTCCTCACTTATTTCATTTGGATTTGTCTGTGGATTCACCAGTCAACAGGAGATGCGTACCCCTCCATGGCACCTAATCCCATATCTTGATATCCAGAGGTCCGTGTTTGTATAATATTCACCAGATTTGTATCTATATCCTGGACATTCTAAAGATTTATGATATATATATATATATATATATATATATATATATATATATATATATATATATATATATATATATATATATATATATATCTTTAATCACATTCTTAAGCATCTTCAATGAAACTACTCAAAATATATATTAATCTGCAGGAGACAAATATACAAATCTGGTGAATATATGGCGAACTTTGACCTCCTGAAATCCAGAAGTTGGATCAGGTGCCATTGAGGAGTCTATATGGCGCTTTCATGTTGTATTTGCTAATAATGTTCTTTAAATGTTCTGATTTCCAAGATAAGCAGTTTTAAAAGAAAATTAAATTGTTTATTTCACAATTCCATATTTACATTATAACTTTCTACCTCAAACTAATCAGAACTGTAAAACGAAACGATGGAATACTAGAAACAAATAAACACAGTAACTGCGAAATATCAATGGTCAATGGTGAAAATTATATTGACATCGAATAGGAAATGAGGCTTTAAATGAAATTTAAAGGAAAAATAATAATACCTTTCCTCACTTTTGTCACCAGGAATAGTGTAAAATAGTGACCACTGACGATTCATGTTCATTTAGTCCTTAAATATATATTACTATTATAAACATCCTAAGTACACTAGTAATAGATTCTCATAAAACATAGATTGGTAAGTTCTCATTTCTATCAAAATAGTATTTCAATAGATAATTCTTACCATAATCAATACATTTTTGCCCATTGGGGGGGGGGGGGGATAATTTATGCAATTCACAGGAATTCTTGTTTAACTTATGCAATTACAATGAATACTTAACATATAAGATATAGGAAATGGCATTGTGTTTTAAGTTCTTATTCAATGAACAGGAATTTGCAATTATGTTTTTTTTTATTGTAAAATAATTCTGTACCATGACATTTAAGAAGGAAAATTACAGGAATAAACGTGGTATCTTTTCATATTAAATGGCTGTTACTTTGAAGCTAGACAAGTGAGTTATAATTTCTTTATGATGTCATAAAACACGTCATTGGGGTATACATGAACCTAGTACCTGGTATTTCGGTACCAGCTGATAACCTTATACTAAAGTAATATTTGGCACTGATAGCACATTTAAATTTTATAAATCTTCTAAAGCTAGGATGGCCATCTTTTACAGTGTTTACTCTTACACGGAATTTGATTATACGTTTAGATTTACTATTATTGCCTTGCCTGATACCACTTTCTCTTTAGAAAATCTGTTTAAAATTGGAGCTCAACTAATGAAATCTAATTAACAGGAACTCGTCTTGAGCATTATATGTTTGGTATTATGTTTAAAACACTTTATTCATACGAAGCAGACTTCATTCAGAAAAAAAAAGAAGAAAAAGTTAGCGGTGTCCTTAAATTTGACATTAAGATATATCGACGACGTTTTGTCGATTAATAATGACAATTTTCATATATATGTCAATGCGATATATCCAAGCGAACTAGACATTAAAGATACAACAGAATCAAGCACACACACTTCATACTTAGACATTTTACTTACTATAGACACAGACGGGAAATAATCAACTAAACTACACGACAAACGCGACGATTTTGGCTTTCCCATCGTAAATTCTCCACATTTAGGTAGTAATATCCCACAATCACCCGCATATGGAGTTTATATTTCACAAATGATCCGATATGCCAGGCGTGTTCAACATATGAACATTTCATATACAGATGTAAACTACTCACTGACAAATTATTGACACAGGGATACCTAAAACCAAGTTTGATGTCAAATTTTACGGTCGGTATAAAAGTCTTGTTTGCGATTACTCTGTTTCACTAAGGGAAATGCTGAGTTGACTGTTCGTTGGGACATCTGTACCAATTGTGACGAGAATTCGTTCCTCACGTATTTCATTTGGATTTGATTGTGGACTCAGGTGTGACCGGTCGACAGAGGATGCTTACTCCTCCATGGCACCTGATCCCACCTCTTGGTTTCTAGAAATCCGCGTTTGTTCAATTTTTACCAGATTTGTATCTGTATCCTGGATATCCTAAAGATTGATACTTTGGTATATGAGATTTTTTTGTATTTGATACGAAAAAAAATCAGTTTTATGACAATTTTGCGCCGAATTTGGGGAATTTATTTAAAGGGGCGTTAACTGTGTTTATCAAAGGTTTTATATTGATTTTTTTCTACCTTTACTACTTGTACTTGATATACAATAAACAAAAATAAGAGTTATACACATGCAGAAAAAAAATTTACATTCCTGTATTTTGTGAAAATAAGGTTAGGTCAAGTGTGGTATTCTTAAACAAACATTAAGGTTTAGTAAATCAATTGCAAGTCAATAATTGCCAAACTGGGTTTTTCAAGCAATTTTCACAAAATATATCGGGATTTAAGAATTTTTATGCTTGTGTATCTCTTTGCCTTTTAACGTATATAGGAATATGAGATTTTTCCTGCCTATATCTCTTTTGTTGTTGTTGTTTTTGTTGTTGTTGTTGTTGTTAATGTATATAGACGTCTCGCAAAAACCTGGAGTAAATCATATTCATAACAGTTAGGACAGTCTTGGGATATTTACGTTTTGTTGTTTTTATCATTTTATGAATGTCCGATACGACTGCAGTTTCTACGGGTGAAATTCTAAATTGGTGATTGAGGGGATCTGCGGGCTAAATATTTAGCAATCACGGCGTTGTAGCATATATCCAGCATATAATTTCCCCTTTACACAAAGTCAGTACAGAGTTTTCCCTTCAGATTTGTTTCCTGATTTCAAAACAGAAAATACGGAGACGTGCCAAATTTTCATTTCTTTGATTGTTTTATTTCATAGTAGTGATGAGTTTTGCAAGATATAAGGTTTTAATGTTTCTTTTAAATGATTTTAAATTGGGAATTGTGACGTCAGGAATTCGATTTTATGTTTGAATCGCTGTATCTTAAAAACAGAAAAGTTTTATGGTATAAGTTTCATCAAAATTAATTTAGAAATGACTCTCCATGGACATTTTGAAAAATTGCGGATTTTATGATATCAAATATAGAGGGAAAAATTAAAAAAAAAGTTGCATCAATTTTGGCGCATCACTGTAGATGTGCTTTTTAAAATATTGATTGACATAATGTAGTCTATATATGGAAATATAAGGATATTCTTAAACGTTTGAAAAAGTAAATTATTTATTTTTTGTAGACCGTAACTTTGAATATTTTGAGTATCCATGCAGCACCACTTTCAATTTGCCTCATTAATAATATTTATCAATTGATATAAATATTTCTGTAACAAGTCAAATAAAATAGAGTAACGTTATAAGCTTCAAATCTTCTGAAAAACAAAATAATGTACTTAAATAAAAGGATCCTATTGGTTACATTAATTTTTTCGTTTATGAAGTAGTCTTATAATTCAAAAGACAATTTTTTATTTGCGATTAACGTCCCTACAACATAGAAATAATCTTTATGTAGAACTGTATTAATTTACAAAATTTAATCAGTTTCTAGCATGCAGAGACCAGCTCTGATCAAGAAAAAGTTGACATGTTAAATTCTTTGTTTGTATTTCAAGAATTGATGAATCTACAGCCCCCATTCTTCCAAACATTAAACATAATGACCAAATACCCCTTTTCACTGAACTGGTAATTGTAGAAGAAATTAAAGACATCGTCAAGATCATTCAAACGAAAAAAGCAGTTGATCCAGATTCTATAATTCATAAAATGTTAAAATTGACAATAAATTCTGTGTCTAAAGCTGTAACTTTGCTTTTCAATTAATCTCTCCAAGAAAAAAAGATTCTCACTAGTCTAGAAACAAGTAGGTGTCGGCACGTGAAAGAACCCTTACTGCTCAATGGCCGTAAGTGCCTAGTATAGGTCAAACTTTAAAGACATTCACCGGCATTGGTGACGTATCCATATAAGTGAAAGACTCTTGAGTGGGACGTTCAACAACAATAAACAACAGCAAAAACCTCCTTTCAAAAACACTACCCCAGTATCACCTCTAACTATAAGCTGCTTCACTCTTGGGCTGCTTAGTTAAATAATGGAACGAATAATTTTTAAACATGTGTATAACCATTTCCATCTTAACAACCTTTTCTTTAAATATCAGACTTTCTTCCAAGTCACTAAACAGTTTTTCAGCAAATCGAAATGTATCATAATATTGTTTCAGCATTAGACGCCGGGAAATCAATTTCCATGGTCTTATGTGATCTGTCAAACCTTTGATAGGGTTTTTGCATTCTGGGCTATTATATAAACTAAAAACTTATGGTATAACGGGAAACCTTTCTGTTTGGTTTCAAAACTATTTATCTGACAGGTCACAGAGGGTCATTTACAAAGATTGTTTCTCAACTCTTGCAGGAGTTCCTCAGGGCTTGGTCCTGGGTCCTTTATTATTTCTTATGTAATGACATATCACAACATACGGTTGGTCAAAGTAGATTATTTACGAATGATGGTGATTTTGGTGAAATATAATTTAAATTTAATAATGATTCGTTCTCGCATCAAAAGAATCTTTGTATCTAGAAACTGATTGGGAGCCTTTGGTTGACAGACGTAAAAAATAGAAATGAATAACTATGTTTAAGACCCATAATGATATGGCACCTACTTATCTTAATGACACAATGCCAAACCAGAGACTTGGCATATCAAGCCATGCAACTTGATAAAGTACAAACTATGATGTACCGTTATGTAGACGTGAACTTTTTTAAAGAAGTCTTTTGTTCCTTCAGTAGTAAATGACTGGAATAATTTGAATTTTGACATAAGATCGGTAAACTCTTTAAAGTCTTTCAAAAAAAAAAATTTCAAAAGTTATAACTACAGTACCCACTTTCTTCAACTGCGGCTTTAAATATTTCAACGTTATTCAAACTCGAATACGCCACAATTGCAGTGGCCTAAAAAGTGATCTTTCAATATATGTGACAATCCGTGCTGCGAATCTGGGCCTCCTAAACGCGCTGAGCATTTCTTTTTTTTTTTTTTTTTTGTCTGCGGCAAATATACTGAACAAAGACGCAAAATGTTTGATAACCTTTCTCATATCTGTAACATTTCATATATCAATACACATATTATTTTATGGGGCGATGAATCTCCTTCAGAAATATCTTATAATTGTTCAAACATACATCAAGGAAACTAAGCAATTTTCGTGGAGTGATGCATTCAAATCTTCTACAATGTGAGCATAAACATGAGAACAAAATTATTGTCTCTTTTCTCATACTGTATTCTTTTCCCCACTTTTTTCCTTTCTTTTTTCAGCGGTATATAAAGAAGAATATTTGTCCACTTCGATTCTCCTAATTACTTTTTGCGAAAGGGGCGTAGACAAATGAATTAGACAAATGAATATGAATACATAACTGTTATATCATTCAAGTCCCTGAATATCATAATGTAGGTAACCGTAGGATCCAAATTTTACACGCTTTTTTTTCTTTTTCTAAAAAAATGCGTACAATGTACATTTACATGTTATATTCAGCCATACCAATTTTGTAAAGACCGATCAACATTTTGTCAAGGTCTAATACAACGGGGAGATGAATTTATACAAGATTTATGTTTTCTTGTATTCAAATTTGTATTTATATATTTTGTATAGTGTGCTGCTTATTCCGAAAATAAATCACAGTTTAAACTTATATTATTGCAGTAAATTTTCGTTCTATTTTGATCTTTTTTTAATTTCTAATCCGCTAAAGTTCTGTAACATTAATCTCTTGTCTGTTACGCGTTACAGTAAAAAACAAAAAAGTGTCGGGAAGGTTTTGAAGTGAATAAATATTCTTCAATGAACTATTATTATATATCGAACATTTGACTCATTCTGTAATGCGTCGTAATATTTTTGCTTTCATATGGCTTGTTGTTGACATCTGTCTTCGTATATGGGAATTCACGTTTGGTCTTGTGTTGATTTATCGCGAAGTTCTTGCGTGACGTCATAGGAATATGAGATTTTTAAATGTTTATGTATAGCTCTTTTGTAATTGTACATCAAGTACAAGTAGCAAAGCTAGAAAAAAAATCGAAAAAAGTGTAATATTTTTTGGAAAACATCGTTAATGCCCCCTTATAGATTGAATATATTTTAAATCATGTACTGTGGTATATATAAATTATATGTCGCGGCGACTTATATAACGTACTCATTTTCAATGACATGCTAAGTGCATAGTACGTCATTTTAAAGCTGCAAAAGTTTTTCAAGGGGCATTATTAGATTTTGGTTTTTCTTCATCATTTTCATTTGTCTAGAGACGATCACGTGTTCCATCGTTTAAAATGAAATCGCACTGTAGGAATTATTTATGGCGTACTTAAAAAATAATTATCATATCAAACCAAAAATAGCGCAATAATAATAGAATCTAGCTCCACTTTGAGTTCCAGATAGAAAAATACCAGTCGAGGATGGGACGGATAAATAAGTCCCAACCGAGGCGTTAGCCAGGGTTGGGATATTGATTCATCCCCCCCAGACTGATATTTTTACGAGTTGATGGAACATCAACTCAGTTATGTTATGCTATGTCGTTTATTGGTAACAAGTTTAAGCACATTTTGCAGGATGGGGTTAATAACAGATAATATTGACGCAAAATTACACATGTATGCATTTCAGCAACATAAACTCAACTTCAAGATTGAAATTTCCAAATCACACTTTTATTCGTATATTTTTGCTTTTTAAAATTACGAAAATATAGTAACAATCGCTGAAAAATAAAGCTCTTCAAGACTTGTTGAAATATATGCTACTAAAGGTCAGTTCGGCGTCCTTATTTTAAGATATTATAAATTTGCTTTAGAATGTTACTTTTCAATTATTTTTACCATTATACTCTTGTGTTAAAATTGACATTAAAAGCGATAGACTGGATTGTTAACTATTCTTGTGCACGATTAATATGCAAATGAGTTTTGGTCAAATTTCCCTTACTGTGTATTGGCAAGATCTGTCTGTGAAGTTGGACATAGAAGTTGCGTCAATCCTCATTATCGTGATCTTAACTAATGAAAAACTCGCGGCAGTCTTTGAAGTTGGGAAAATGTTTTACATGTACATGTATTGACCTAGAGATTTAAGGCTACTGATAAAAAGTACATGTATAGCGTAAGGGTATAATACTGCCCTGTCGCATAGAAATTTAATGTCGATGAAACGATGTTTTTATAATCATATCGCTGATCTATGTAGTTTGTTGCATAATAAATAAGCCATCAGTACTCACGTTAGGCCAAATGTCTGACCCGATTTTTAGTTACTTTTTGTAAAACGTAATTTTACCGAATTAAAAAGTATTCAGTATACTGGGTGTATTATACCTTATTAAAACTTACGATTGCAATCAATTCGTATCAGTACTTTCAGTACTTTGATTTTATCTGGCACTCAAATATGGTGCTGGGTTATTTTTCTCACGTCACTCACCCTTTTTCATACACCGTCCGCAGATAAATATAAACCCGCATTATATACCTATATATTTATTTCCTTTCAAACAAATTTGGTAAAATTTATGTGTAACGGATAACGAAATTTAACAATGTAAACTGTCAACACGATGATCTCCATGACCCCCCCCCCCCCCCCCCCCCCATGGTTACAAACAATGCTGACGACGTATGTAGAGATACAGTGTTCTGGAGCAGCAGTTCCGGATAGAATTTTGCAGTACTGATAAAAACGAAATCCGTCTACCTCAGGTGCGAGAATTGTATAATATTGCACATGTATAAAAAGCAAAAGTATATATTTCTCCGTATAACTAAATCATTTTGAAACTGAGAATGTGTACAGTTAAACCTCGCTATAAAGACCATCTAACTAACTCAACGGTATCTGATTACCGAGGTAGTCTCTTAAATGAGGTTCTGTATTTATAAGATATTTATCATGAAATTGTAAACTTGTGGTCTTTATTGCAAGGTGGTCTCCTAAGCGGTCTATCGTATTTATTGCTGTTTTGTATACCGGTATGTTAATTTCTACAAACAAAAACATGTTGCCAATGATGTTCATTTTACATTTTACAATATGGAAATCAGTAGAGTACAGTAATTTATCGGGACATAATTTCATAAAAACAAGCTATTACATTATATTCGCTAGGTATTTGAATTCGCGAATAGGCCTTTTCACATTAAAGGATTCGACTTATAAATCTCTCGCGAGATAAATGCGATTCACAATAACTGTAAAAAGTAAAGACTACTTTAACTGTCATTGAAAGTGTGAGCCATGTTTTTGGAGAGACCGTGTATATTTATAGTGGAACTTCTTCTTACGACCACCTCGTTTAGGAGACCACCTCGCATTTAACACAATAGATATTCAGTCTCTTAAACTATTCTAAAAAATATCAAAAAATAAGTCCAAATCCCCACTGAAGAGACCATTCGTTAATCAGACCAATTTCAATCAGACAGTGGGTCTTAAAAGCGTGGTTATATATATATATATATATATATATATATATATATATATATATATATATATATATATATATATATATATATAAAGCACAATTTTGATTAATGACACGGACAAAAGTAGTCAAATTTTTCGGGACGATCAATCCCTTCATCAGTACGAAATTAATAAAGTTACATAAATAACACACACATGTAAACACATACACACACTTAAACAAACACACATGTAAACACACACACAAACACGTAAACACACATACACACCACACACATACATTTACATGTAAACACACACATGTAAACACACACATGTAAACACACACATGTAAACACATACACACATGTAAAACACACACACACATATCACACACACATGTAAACACACACATACACACACTTAAACAAACACACATGTAAACACACAAACACGTAAACACACATACACACCACACACATACATTTACAGGTAAACACACACATGTAAACACACATGTAAACACATACATGTAAAACACACATACATCACACACATACACGCATGTAAACACATACACACATGTAAACACACACACATATCACACACACACATGTAAACACACATACACACACGTAAACAAACACACATACACACCACACACATACATTTACATGTAAACACACACATTTAAACACATACACACATGTAAAACACACATATATCACACACATGTAAACACACATACACACTACACACATACAAACACATGTAAACACACACACACATGTAAACACACACACTGACAGAATGTGTCTTTGATTATGACAGTGAAAAGCAAGATCCGACTACTGACAATGTTTATTATCATTTTAAACATCAATAGTGTTACGGATACACATCATACCAACACAAACAATATGTCCAAATGTAACGGACAATTATATAGCTCTTAATTACACATATCTTGGTCTTTCTTCTAATTATACAGATATTGCACTTACGTCTCAATATAAAAATAAACCAATCTTTCTATTAAATATCTCAGTCATTTTTTTTTCAAATATAAAGACATTGTAAAATATTTGCAAATATTTGCAAGTTACGGGTTGATCAAATACAATGAGAAAAGGTATCAACTGTTTAGCTCACTCTGTAATAAGAACTAAATGCACTGATATTGTTTGTGTAACACTGACAGTTATAAATAAACAGATAATTATTAGATAATAATAAATAAATTAATAGACTAAGTCAAATTAAACACTTTTGGGTAATTTTCTTTTAGGAGGATTTTCAAGTGAAGCTCGGAGAAGACTCTGAAACTTAGGAGTATGACATTATGACTTTACACTACTGTAATACAATATGTCAAAATTTAAAGAAGGCTGTAGTATGTCATTATGACTTTACACTACTGTAATACAATACCGTAAGTTGGGATATTTTGGCCACTTTGAAGGGTTATATTTGGCCAGTTAGATTTTGACCATTGGTCTTATCTGCCTTTAGTGACCATTTTCAATATTCCCCTTGTTGAATTCACATATTCCTTTACCCTATATAGTGACCACCTGCTCTCTGTAACCAGCGACCGCTCAAATTTAGCTATGAAAGTTAACATTAGAAATAATTCCGGGTTAATGTTAGAAACAGATCCAGATTTTCCAGCCGATGAATGTGTACATATTTTGGACAGTTTAATTTTGGTTATTATAATAGGGTGGTCAAATTGGCCAAAATTAAACAATGGCCAAAATTAAACAATGGCCAAAATTAAACAATGGCCAAAATATCCCGTTTAGCAGTATGTCATACTTTATAGCATGCAATAGTATGACATTATTTACTTTACTGTAATACAATATGTCATACTTTGTAACATGGTATTAAATGCTTTATTTCTTGGATTTCAAATTGTGTGAATAATCATAAAAAACAACAAAACATTAGCATAATACACGAAATTGTTCGCTAAGGCTGCATAAAGATAATGTAACGTTCTTTTTCAGTTTTATGTAAAACTACCAACGAATCAAAAAGCTATATCAAAGTCGTAAACCCAATAACACAAAAAGGTAAGGCTACATACATTCAGTGAGTATTTTCTCCGTCTTCTTTATATGTAGATCGTTAAAAAAAACAACTAGGTAAAGTACAACGGTGTAATTTTGCGGGTTGTAATTTTCACGTGTTTTTTTTAAACATCTTAAATGTTCGCAGTTTATTAATTCGCGGATTGGAAGTACATGTAGCTTAAAATAATATCATTTCTTGCCAATAAAATATTACGTATATATTAAGTTTTATTGTAACATATTCACTGCAATGGATTTTTCAACATCATGAATATAGTAAATATTGAAACGCGAGTTATTTCCCCATCACAGTATGCAGGTGTATCTTTTTAACCCCATGCATAGAAAAAAATAAGATGATAATTTGTGCAATTCACATATGTATAATTTTAATTGCCAACACTGAGATCAATGGAATCATCCCATTTTTAGATATGATCCTTTAATTAAAAATATTCAGCAGTGCACATGTGTATGTGCGCGTGTGCCTGTGTTGTATTTATGCTTTTATTATATATCTGCATCTTCTAACTATTTCTGATCTACAATCTGCTGGTTAAAAATACAGTTAACAATATTGCACTAGTATTAAAGTCATCCGATGGTTAATAGGGGCGGATCCAGGACAACAAATTAGAGGCGTGCAAGTCTAGAATATCTTTGGCGAGTGCAGCATGGCCAAAAATTTTTGTAATGGTTCTAAAATTATTCATCTTTTTATATAAAAATTGAAGGTTTCACACATTATTGACCAACTTCAGTGTGAGGCACGCCCGCTACACGCGTCTGAATCATCCTCTGGTCTAAAAACAACTTCAGACATGATGTTAAAGCAACAAAATAAATAAGTTGTGATATTTCACGGAGTTCAACCCGCACCGAGACAAGTGTCCAGTATAGATCTATCACACTTTACAAAGGATAACATGATTTGCTTAAATAAATTAGATTTAGCTACTTAAAGGTAGTAAAATTATGAATTTCTAATGTTATGCTTCTTTCTTTATGGAACCATTAGAAGACTTGTTCTTTTCGGAATCTTCAAAGTTCCAATCTACCGGTGTTATCATCTGTTGGGTTTTCTTATATGTCCAATATGGCGTCATGAGAAATGTAACAAGAGTCAGTTGGACGTAAAGAAAAGAGAAAACCGATAACGGCATGGCGGCCCAAATTCTGTCCCAGTGTTGATAGGTTTCATACCAAAGATAGCATTCAACCACAGACCTCAGATGAAATGTGTGAACCAAAAAGAATTGATTTGCCTTCCAAAGAAGCGTGTGTGCTTTCCCAGCTTTAAGTACAGTCCAGCAAACAGCTGAAAAGGGTGTGCTCATTTCTAGAATAAGTCCTTTTGTCCCAAAGAAATGTGCCCCCTCTGTGACCATCAAAGTGGAATATCCCAAAAGTGATAGCCAATGGTGGAGGTTCAATAGAAAGCTAACCTTTTTGTACCTTATATCCGAAATCATTATTGCAGAACATTCAAAGACGAAGAATCCGACGGTGATTGTCAGAGCAAAATAACTGGTAGGACAGGTCCCAAGAGCTGCATCTTTATTCAATTCTACATCGAAAAATATTGCCCATATACCCACAACAGTGCAAAATATTCCATAGACGGCTCTCACAACCGCCAAGTTCCAGAACATTTTTTCTTTCTGTCGTAAATTTTGATATGTTTTTGTTACTGATGACAAAACACCCGTTAGAAAGTACACAATTGTGAAAAGTCCGAAAGAACCAGCGATGAATTTGTACTTCACTGATGCCTCCCTATAATCTAGCTCTGCTAGTACTGGATGTATATGTTCCACCAAACCCATGATTACCTACAAAGAGAAAAATATCAGTTAGTATACAAATAACCTATTCCATGACAAAGACGTTGTTGTTGGTATCCTGGAGTGGTATGACTGTGGGTACAAACTGTGCGCCACAAGAGAAATGTGTTCAGGTAGTACATGTATTTCATTATCAATTTAAACTCTTGAACTCAAATCATAACGTCTTAATCGTATGTAAAGCTTAAAGGGAACTATAGAGTTTTGTGCATTATATTTGTATAATCCAGTACATGTTATATATGTACTGGATTTTTATGTGAATCAGTTTACTATATACATTGGGCAATCACTCTGAATAGCTTAAAGGGTCATTAGCTGTCACTCACCCAATTTTTTTCTAACTTATTTGATTGATGTACAATAACAAAAAAGAGATATACACAGTCATAAAAAATCTTAAATCCCTACATATTTCGTTTGCATATGATTAATTCGACCTCACTATTTGTATATGTGCACATAACTGGAACTGACGTTATTTCCACAAAATACATAGGAACGTAATATAAGAATTTTTATATCTGTGTATATCCCTTTTTTGTGGTTTAACATCAATCTTAGTAGTGAAAAAACGAAATATATTATTTTTGGAAAACACAGCTAATGCCCCTTTAAATATGCAAGCGTGACACTAAATATTCACAGAGGCGGTCGTTTTCAATGGCGGCGGAGTAGAAACCCGTGTACCCGCGATACCTCTGCAATCTTCAGAATATTCATCTTATATATCTTATCAGAACTACACACAGTGATAACAGCTGTTTGAACAACAGAAATTAAAACATTATCAGACTGTGTTAGATAAGCCTACATGGTTAACTTCACTTGGTGACCCCTATTGAATGCTAACATTAAAAGTACTGGCGATCTATTATACATGTGATTGATGGACAAGTGCGCCAATATACAGAAAATACTGGAGTGAGATCAGGTCCCGAAGTATATTGTAAACAATAGTAGATATTGATGAAAAGCATTGATTTTCTACAGAAACAATGTTTTTAAATGATGACTCTAAAATTGACCAGAAACAAAAAATAAATTTTTAGAATATTTACCATGAAAATATTTATTTTCGATTTTTGGAAAATTGACAAAACCTGGCGAGTACTGGTGTGTCCGCTACCAAGCTTCCAGGTGCCGGTCCATCCGCGAAGGAAACCAGACCCTTGGTGGAACTATTAGTCCGATTCACACAAGATGACGGGGCGGAGTAACCTTTTGATTATCATACGGATTTTTGGATCTTTTAATTTTTATCAGAATTTATGAAAATAAAAATCAGCAGTGAGATATTGACCTGTAAATGACCAGTGCAGTGGTTACATACTAGTTAGTAATTAAAACGCGTGTAGATCTAGATGGGTCAGCACGGCAAACATCAAATGATAATTCCCTTGTAAACAACAGTAAGGCTCCTATGAATATAAGGTAATGCTTCACTTCTTAATTAAGATCGGGAGTGCAAGGACCGATAACTGTGTAATGAATTGAAATTTTATGCGGCTTCACATTGGGATACTGTACGTCAAGTTTCATTTAAATTGGCGCAATAGTTTTTGGTAGAAGTTGAAAATATTCAAAATTTGACATAACAAACTTTTATTTTCTGTCTTATTTAGGTGTCTGTGACCTTAATCTTTGACCAATGACCTTGGAAATTTGTCAAAATGGTCTTTCAACAACCCTAACAACGTGTCAATATATTATAATAAACAAAAAGACAACCAGTTTTGAGTTATAAAGCTATTTGCATAAAAATTGTATCCCATATTACTGAAGCGCCCCCTATTAGCTCGTTTATGAACATATTTGTTTTATGCGCAAACTTTGTAGATATTGACATAGGCATCATGCATACAAAATTTGAAAGTCCTCTGATCATTGGCTCATGAGAAGAAGATTTTTAAAGATATACCAAGATTCGACCCTTTTGACCCATTTCGAAGGCAACTTAGAAACTTGAAGCTCCTTCCCAGGACAAAGCTCCCGGGCAAATTTGCAATCTCTTACACAAAGTTATCGGTCCTTGTACTATTGTTGAGGACAAATCTGCCACTTGGTTCGTGAGAAGAAGTCGTTTAAATTGAAAAGTTAATGGACGGACGACGGACATTTGTCCAGGTGAGCTAAAATACCTTCATCAAGCAGCATTGCAATGTCGTGATACACATGGACTTAACATATTTAAATATTTTCACAGCAACGAAAATCAATAACTCATCTATACGGAGATGTCTCAACTGCGCATTTGAAAAAAAAACTTGATGTGACTTAAAAAGATGGGAAGTAACACAAATTATTGATCAACAAATATATTCTACAGTCCTTATATCACATTTAGATGATCTATTTTGTAGCTTGTGAAATGGCACCGATATTTACAAATTTTATCACACCCATACACACACACCAAACTTGATCACATAATGCTGATTTCACTGTTGTTATCATGTGCCCAGCAACAATTTACGCATGATCAAATATGACATCATATCAATCAATTTAATGTGTCCATGTGATGTAAGAATTTTTAAATCAATTTCCATCCCATCGATTTAAAGATTTCGATTTCGGTGTTTTATTTTTCACTTGGCGTACAAAACTTCTAGTTTCGTTATATAATATTTATATACAGAAATGCTTAGAAAACTCTTTCATTTATAAGAAAATTCATAAACTTTAAAGGTGCTTTTTCGAATAATTTTATGAAATACATAATTATTATGTTTTCACTTTTTGATTTAACAGGGGTTTTACCATAAAGTGAGAACATAGTTATTATGGTCTCTCTTTTTGGTATAACCCCTGGTAAAAAAAATTTTTTATGTATTAACTTTGAAATTCATGAAATAAACAAAAATGAATGTTAATCATACATTCTGGACGACGATTAATACCTTGCTTCTCGACAGGTGACTTTTTACTCATGAACCTGACAAACTTTGACCGATAAGTAATAAGAAATACACCTTAGACGATATTCGCCCGGACCTCAATGTCGTTTCTATACGTGTGACCTATCACGCATAGTAGTATGTAATGATATGAATACCTTTTTCACTAGCGTTTCTTCTCACTCATGACCCCGTCTACACTTATTACAGTATTCCACTTTAACTTCACATGACTTGTAACAAAATCAAAAGAAAAATAGAGGTCCAAACGGGATTAACCCACCCCCTCTCCGTAATAACCGTCCTTAAATATTCTTTAACCCGTGCAAAACAAAACAAAAAATGAAAATAATTGTTTACTTAAAATAAAATATGTTAAAAATTGATTAAAATATGACAAAGGCGTAATACAAACTGTGTAATACTTACTGTCCTAATATAGCACACCTCCAGCCAAGAGTTGTCCAGTTAATAGACAGTTCTATACGTGTCCATATCTCTGTGTTTATAAATCCCAAGTCACCTGATGGCGGTGGACATTTAAACCTTGCGGTGATAAAAGCACTGATTAGAAACAATGCAAAAGTTATCTAATATATATATAAGTATATAGGTATACATGCATATCAGTTCGCTATCGTGTACATGTATCACAGAAACTGATTGTGATCATGTTTTCATTTTGTTAAATACCGGTCTCTCTCTGTGTCTGGGTGTGTAAATGTGTGTGCATGTAACGTACAATGAAATCGATCACGTGTAACACATAAACACGTGCACGCAAATATATATATATATATATATATATATATATATATATATATATATATATATATATATATATATATATATATATTGATAATTAAAACAAGTGTACAAATCAAATATCATACAAAGTTGATAGGATATAAATTATATATCTAAAACCTAATAACCAATAACAAGTTCTTGCACTCTCGTGTCAGATGTACCAGTTTGTTTTCACAATTCTATAAATTAAAATTTTGGTCATTTTTGTTGACAGAACCGTGCAAATCTGATAATGTGAAATGTGATAAACACATACGCCTACACACACACACACTCGCGCGCGCGCGCACACAGACGCGCAGACACACACACAAACACACACACACTTTAGTTCGAAATTAGAGTAATGTGTGCATAAAAAGGTGCAGTTTTTCTATTCAAGACACTTCCTAATAGTTTAATTTTGAATGTAAGAAATTTCCCCTTCAATCCAAAAAACACACACCGGCATCACATTTCTATGGTGGCATATTTCTGCCATTGAGTTGCTGACTTACGACTTAATAACGTCGACATAATATGAGACAATGTCGACATCGTACAAAAAGATGTCAACTTATTAATTCAACCAAAAGATGTCGACATCTAATCTGGAAATTCGAGCAAAAATCGCAACATTGGTACCAAGACCCTGTTTAAAACCAAATTGTGCATCAGATATTACATCATTTTCATAAGACCAATCAAGTAATCGATTATTCAATACCGATGTAAAAAGTTTTGACAACAAGTGTGATACCTCTGTAATAATTTGGTGAGTTCACATCACCTTTTTGTGAATTGGTACTATAATTCCTTGTGACCAATATAGTCGCGCATATGATAAAATGTGTGTTCCAATACATCATCAAAGATTTTCTTTTCGGAGTTATTTGTTTTATTACAATTTAAGTTTTCCCGTACCTTAAAAAATCCAGCTGGATTTCCATATGCAATGACCTTTCAGATAAACTCTTTCGCCATATCAAATGTACTTCGTAATTCGGTCAGGGGATCTCGGTCCTTTAAGCGGTCGGCCGATTTTGTGTTTAATATCTATTTTTAAAATACAGGACGTGGTTTTTATTGGAATGTGTATGTATTATGTAAAATATATGCTTTTCACCGCTATTTTAAATACCTGAAGAAAATTGGATGAATATATGAATAAATATATCAGGTCACTAAAAGAAAATTTTCCGACCTTTAATGTTACCCTGAATGTTGACGTTGACAAAATCAAAACAATATGACTGTGAAAAGTATGCGTACCTCACGTTTTACAATCGTATCGACATGTCCGGTGGAGTTGGGCAGTTCATGACCATATGTGTCAAGAATGATAAAGCCAAGAATGCCTTGGCACGAGTTAAAAATGAGTCGAGATCACCCGATATACCCGACACGTGGACAATTTCAGAAACGAATGTTTTGAAACGACGAAAAAGACAAACTTTGTATGATTTAGTTATGAAATGATCATGTACGAAAATAAACGCAAACGGTAAAATGCATATTAACTGCTAATAGCACATGTTTATTTGTCACTCGGTAATCTTCGTAAAAAATTACCGAAAGTTAATTTGTAAAGCTCAAAGTATGGTGGACAAAAAATAACTGAAAATACGGTTTACGTTTGGCAAGATTGTTGCAATTTTACACATGCACTGGTCTCGTTGGAATATATATGAGATAGAATATCACATAAAATGGGCATGTAAAATTTTTCACCCCCGATAGCTCATATCGTTTTAAAACTATGCTTGATTGCTATATAATACGCCTTAAAATAACAAATATCCTCTGGAAATGATTGTTATCAATGTAATGGACAGTTTTTACGCGTTTTCAAAAAAATTTTTTTTTGACCAACTATCACGTATATACACGAATTATATATATATGTTAATGAAGGTGTGTGGATGACGAAAGATATACGCGGCAATCCGTTCAAAATTCACCCCATATATATTTTCTGTTATGAACATATTAAAATGATCGTTCCATTTGCAATAATTTTCTCTTAAAATATCAAAGTTTGGAATTCTCTCTCTCTCTCTCTCTCTCTCTCTCTCTCTCTCTCTCACACACACACACACACACACCACACACACACACACACACACATACACACACATATATATCGCACCTACTTATTCAATGGATCAGTAAGTGCAATTCCGATAACAAATATTGCGTTAGAGTTTTACAAATTCATCTCGATATCAGATGAAGAGATTATATATTTATTTTCAACAAAAATTGACATGTTGTACTTCACTGATTTCGCCCATAATTTATTTCAGATTGAACTGGTATCTGATTGTACTTTCCAATCATAGCGCTATAATGCTTGTTTTCTCTCATGGTTGTTAATCAGTTATTGGCACGATCGACACGCATTTTAATAAATTAGATAATTTTGTGTGCATTTTATCTATCGTTATATAAGACGTTTCTAGAATCATAACTGAATTCTTAAATTTCTGCTGCAGCTTACTGTTTCTAAAAAATATTTCATGAATATTCAACAAAAATGTAGAAATTAATATCAAATCGTTATAAAAATTAATGGAATTGCCAGCACCCATGCCAGTTTACTAAGATTCACTTATCCAGGGATTCCATACAAAGATTCTGTAAAAAGATCACACCAGATTTCCAAGTTTCTCTTTCCTAGGATTTCTTTTATTCATATTCAACAGAATAGCGAAGATTAACACCAGTTTTCTAAGATCCCCATTCTAGTTTAGGGATACCGCCAATTTTCTAAGATCCTCATTCTAGTTTAGGGATACCGCCAATTTTCTAAGATCCTCATTCTAGTTTAGGGATACCGCCAATTTTCTAAGATCCTCATTCTAGTTTAGGGATACCGCCATTTTTCTAAGATCCCCATTCTAGTTTAGGGATACCGCCAATTTTCTAAGATCCTCATTCTAGTTTAGGGATTCCCTTATAGATATTCAATAGAATATCGCAGATCCACAATATTGCCCGAATCACATAAGATGGCGGGGCGGAGTGAACTTTTGATTATCACACGGATGAATCTACTCACTTTTCGGTTATGACAAGCTGCACGGAAAAACGTTTTATTCCGCACTGGATACTCTCTTATTTGTGGTGACAAGTAGGAACGATTACTGTAGTCAGTGTAATTTTAATGTTCTGCTTTGTTACCTATATTTTAAACTCGTCCAGGTAGAGAAAGGGTTCACAGGACTCTACTCCGCCAGGTTATATGACAGTTACTATAGTTTTCTTCATCTCCCGTTTTCTACGATTCCCCTTGTTTACATTCAAGTGGACCGTTGCAAACCGTAAAGTTTTGTAAGATCCATTTCCAGGGATTTTCTCATAAAAAGTCTCAAATATCAAGGTATAAATCATTAGGATGTCCAGGATATAGGTACAAATCTGGTAAAAAAAAATGGACAAACACGGACCTCTCGAAATCAAGAGCTGGGATCAGGCGCATACGAATTCAACAGAACTGCAAAGACTCCGCGCCAGAAGGTGCATAAGGCAGTCACACGCTCATTCCATTTATCGCCATCTTTAGCTGCAACTTTGGTGACATTCCAGTTTGACAAACCTGCTGCTTTTCTTCTTTTTTTTAATCGTCCTTCTCCATATGGCCTTTTGGTTTCAATCGTCCTTCTCCATGTGGCCTTTTGGTCTTCCCTTCGTACGTTTTCCTTCAAGATTCCATCCTTGTGCTGTTTTACAGTCATTAATTCCTTCTCCCTTAAAGATGTGTCCTAACCAATTCCATCTTCTCCTTTTAACTCACGATTGGTATTATTCACTTCTGATATTTCCACTACTCGTTCTTTTGTGATTCTTAAAGATTCACAGCAGTTTTTTCAGCATTTCCTCCTCCATGATTTCCAAATAAATTTCCTACCGATTATAAATATCCACTCCGTATTATAAGAAGAAGTAGAGGTGAAGTGAGTGGACGAATATTCACGATTGAATGGTTTGAATTTTGAATAACGTTTAACGCCACACTCAACAATTTTTCTGTAAGTGGCGTCCCGTTTTATTGGTGGAGTAGAGAACCCGTTTACAAAGGTACCCGGGAAGTATCCATCGGTCTTCCGCAAGTAAACTTGCAAACTTTCTCACAAAAATCAGCTTAGATTCCAGCGGAGCTCGAACCTGCGCTGACCAGAAGTGAGAGACTTCGTAATTCAAAGGGTGTCATCCTGGTTTGCCCACTTTTAATTATAGGTATAAATTAACATAGTGGACTGTGTTGTTTTAACAGTTAAAGTTTGTTCTAACTTGTATTTAATATTTACCTGTATTTTACCTGTAAATTTTTTGTATATTCACTATTTAAATTCTTGAACTTTAATTAAAATGAGATGTTAACATGAGTAAAATAAATTGCAATTTAAAATAATTTTTATGTCAAAGTTTGTTTTTTTTTATTTTGAATATAACAACATTTTAACAAAATATTACTGTTTCATGGGTAATTATTTACATCTTTTTATACAATTAAATTTGAAAAAAAAATCTGAAACTTGTCAGTAGTATCCAAACTTGTTAATTGACATATAATATGAACAGTATTCTGCATCCAAGCTAGCTAGGATATTCCTTGTACAGACAACAAGCAGTAATTCCTGACTTTTCCAAGCTGTAATTTGTGCTAATTTGAACTCTTCTCATAAACTTTAAGTAAAATAGATAGGTCTTCTACAGACAACAAGGCTATGTCTTTTAAGCAGTAATTCCTGGCTTATCCAAGCTGTAATTTGTGCTAATTTGAACTCTTCTCACAAACTTTAAGCAATATAAATAAGAACTGGTTTATAGCTTGAATCATTCAAATTCAGTATGGCAAACGCTCAACTACAAGCACTTCAGTACGTCCAGAACAAATTCGGCAGAGAAAGTCTGATCCTAGGGGGCCATCGTTTCAGAGTTAAGAACAGACGCAATGAAAGAGTGTACTGGCAATGTACCATTCCAGCTTGTCCCGCCACAGTCAATACACATGAGGGCCACCTAGTCAAATTTGGTCTACCACACAACCACCATGCCAACCAACCTAAGATAGAGGTGATGAAAATTATGCAGACGATGAAACAACGAGCCAGGTCAGAGGTTACTACTATACCAACCATCTATGAGGAAGAACTCGTCAAGCTCCGCACTCCAGAATGGAACGACGATACCCGACATACAATTGAACAACTACCAACATACTACTCCTGCAAGACATCACTATACCACCAAAGATCACTCAACATACCAGGCCTACCAAAAACAACAGCTGACATCAATCTACAAGATAAATGGTGCCGAACTACTGCTGGAGAACAGTTCCTTCTACCTTCTGACAACGTCTACCCACCAATGCTGATATTCTCAACTGTACACAACCTTACTCATCTTGCTGCAGCCAACACAATCTTCTGTGACGGCACATTCTACGTATGCCCAACTCTATTTCACCAGCTCTACACAATCCACGCCATGGTAGATGGATCTATGTACCCACTTGTATTCGCACTCTTGCCAGGAAAGGACCAGGTCGTCTACACACGCTTATTCAGCCAACTCAGACACATCGCACAACTACATCAACTGCAATTCCAACCAGACAGTGTTCATAGACAACGAGACAGCAACTATTAACGCGGCACGCACAGTCTTCCACGGTGTAGTCATCAAGGGCTGTTTTTTTCACTTTACACAGTGTATTTGGCGTAAGACACAGAAATGCGGACTACAGGCACACCACAAGGAGAACGACGACATCACCCGAATCGTACGACGAGCAGCAGTACTACCACTCGTTCCACAACACCTAGTTGAAGACGTATGGTTCAACGCACTCGAGGACATTGGAGAAGCAGACAACGTTCCTGACACAACAACATTCACCGATTATGTAACAGAATTCTGGGTTGAAGGACAACGCTTCTTGTGGAACCACTACCAGACCGAGGGACCCCGAACCACTAACCACCTGGAGGGATGGCACAACAAGATAAAGAAGAAGGTTCAGCATGCCCATCCGAACATCTACCAGATCATCGAGTTACTACAGAACACACACAACCAGCCACCGAATGCACAATCATCCAGTACGCAGCAGGAGGTACCCGCCCACCAAAGAGACGCCGCTACAGAATTATAGACACCAGACTTCAGCTACTAAAAGACAGATGTCAACAAGGACTCATCAACGTGATAGACTATGCAGACGCAGCTTCCCATTTACTTAACCTAGACTAAAAAGGTTTTACTATTGAACTGACATTATAAAATATTTTATGTATTTGTATCACAGTGCCTTGATATATTTTGCTATTCAATGTATATTGTTATGATATATTTTATTTATTATGTATAAAATTTTTGTTTTTGTAAATATCCATAGTGCATAAAATATTTTGTCTTAAATATAATTTCACTTGATTAAATATATTACTTGTATTATAAATATCAGAAATATGAATGTTTTGTCTTATTTAATATAATATTTAAATTGTATAAATTTTCAGAAATATGCATGATCTACCTTCCAATGTTATTGAACTTATTGTTGAATTTATTAAAATTGACTTTAATAAGATATATGAAATAAATGAGTTCTTATTCTTATTATTATTTACATATATTTTCAAGGTAAATTATATAGTGAAAAACTATAAAGAAACAAAAATATCTGATACAGACTATACAATTTTATGGTCACTTAACCCTTTGTCTTTTTTGTGTTTTTAACTAATTGATAATTGGTATAATTAAAAGTGGGAGAACCAGGACTAAACCAATTCAAAGCGCGATGCTTTAGCCACTCGGTCAAGGAAGCCGCAATGAATAGTTAAGTACGAATATTCCGATATAAAATAACCATTCAAATATTTGGTCAGATGTCTACAGTGAAACTTGTACATAAGAACCCCCTTGGGGACACAACAAAATCAGTCTTTATAGGGAGGTGGTATTTATGTAGAGGATGATTTGCACACAAATGGTACTATTGGGGACAGCAAAAAACAGTCTTTATGACCAGGTGGTTTTTATACACAAGTGGTCGCTAAAGCATATTTTACTGTAATTCCAGCATACTGCGCTGCGAGACATCATTTTGTCATTTCCTGTCGGTATGGAAACGAATAAGCTGGATATTAGAGAGTTAAGGTCATTTCTTCTCTGTTGCTGGATATTGGAAAGGTAAGGTAATTTCTTCTCTGTTTAGCGTCCGCTGGTGGAATGGTTTGGAAATTTTTACCACGGTGAATTTGTGTTGAAAAAAAGAAGACGAAGATGATACTGTAAATAACAAAGATTATTTTGATTTCGTACTATAAAAGTAGGCGGATTCAGCAAATCACACTCGTGTTTTACACAAAGACCTCAATTCTAACTGAGTAAAAAAACAAATGTACAAAATATACTGTGTAATGATCGCCTGTAATTGTTCCATAATCCAGTTAGCAAGTTAGCAATTAAACTAAGTATTCTCATCTGTCCACACATTAGTCTTTGGTGAGTCGCTAATTATATATCTATTTAAGAGTAATATCCATTTCACAATAGATGTAAAAGGAATTTTTCGATTTGAAATATAACAATGGAATACAGTAAACCTTGCTTTAGCGGACCACCTGTGTATAAAGATCACATGGTCATAAATACTGTTTTGGGTTTTTTTCATAGTACCATATGTGTACAAATCAACCTCTATATAACGACCACCTCCCTATTGTATCCCTAAGGGGTATTTATATACAAGTATCACTGTATAAGAGAAAAGATTATGTACGTAATTATACAGACATTGAACTGAAATTACTTTTGACTAAACTGCCAAATATCACTACTAAAACAAAAATATACAAACATCTAGGAAATCAATATAGAATCCTCGTCACAACTGGTACAGATGTCTCAACAACCGCCAACGAAAAGGCAACTCAAACTTTCACTTAGTGAAACAGAGTAATCGCAAACAAGACTATTATACCGACCGTAAAACTTGCGGACCCCTGTGTCAATAATTTGTCAGAGAATAGCTTACATCTGTATATTAATGTTCATATGTTGAACATATCCTGGAATATCGGATCATTTGTGAAATATAAATTCCATAAGCGGGTGACGGTGGGATAATGGTTAAAGCCGTAATGGTTAAAGGTATGTTTTTTTTTCTTTTTTAATACATCAGGGAAATACATAAATCTTCATTCAATTGCATTTGTTCTACCTAAAATGTAGTTTTTTGGTTTGTTTGTTTTTTTTCGTTTTATGATTTTTTCCTGATGCCAATGCGTATTCTTTTGCAGATGGCCAAAATTTTATTTTCGCAAACTTTCGTTTTATACCAAATCTTCACAGCACAGAATTGGAAATTGACATATAATAATTCAATTTCAGGTAATGAGAAACCAAAAGTGTAATTTAAGGGATAAAAAACACGTGTAGAAAAGGACGGATATTCAAAATTAAAACTATGAGCTAATGGACACCAATCACTGACCGAATTATAACAGGAAGATCATCATTGCAAGAATATCAAAAGAGTTGGACAACCAGCGGAGGGAGGAAGAGACGTGATTTAGAAAAGGACGAGATACAACAGAACAAAATTACATAGTAGAAACGTAAATGAACAAGCAGACGAGTGGAGGTCAAATTTGTTGTTTGTAGACATTCAATAGTGTCCATCGGGAAACGTAATGGAGAATTCTACAACAATATTAATTTTCTGGAAAAAAAAGTATAAATATGATCAAAGCCATATACAGCAACAAGCTATGCGCAGTCGTGGACGGAAATGGAAAAATCAGACTGGTTCATTGTGAATTTTAGAGTGAATAAGGATTGTAATATTAGTATGTCATAATTTTTACTCATAATGATATTAACAACACAACAAAAGACAACAGCGTTGGCATCAGGTGGTACACCACTTGCAGATTAGATGACATCGACTATGTAGAGGACTAAATTAAATACAATCTGACACTACTTTGAGGGAGGGATTGCGTAATGTCAATACGAGTGCACAGACGTTTGTTTATGGACTAACAAAATTTTGTGCACGAGGATTGAGATTTCGGCATCCCTCCCTCAAAATGGTGTTTGACTGTTTTTATCTCACGTTGATACAGTAAACGGGAGCGACTACACCCATCTGCAGACGACAACAACAGTTAAAATATAAAATTTTCAGATACCAAAGTATAAATCAATAGATACAAATCCGGTAAAATGGACAAACACGGACCTCTGGAAACCAAGAGGTGGGATCAGGTGCCATGGAGGAGTAAGCATCCCCTGTCGACCGGTCACACCCGCCGTGAGTCCAGTCAAGTCCAATGAAACAAGTGAGGAGTGTATCCTCGTCACAATTGGTACAGACGTCTCAACAACCGCCAACGAAACGGCAACTCAACATTTCACTTAGTGAAACAGAGTAGTCGCAAACAACACTATCATACCGACCGTAAAATTTGCGGAACGTTGACATTAAACGCGGTTTTCGATATCCCTGTGTCAATAATTTGTCAGTGAGTAGTTTACCTCTGTATATGAAATCTTCATATGTTGTGCACGCCCTGGCATATCGGATCATTTGTGAAATATAAACTCCATATGCGGGTGACTGAGGGATATTACTACTTAAATGTGGAAAATTTACGATGGGAAAGCCGAAATCGTCGCGTTTATCGTATAGCTTAGTTGCTAATTTCCCGTCTGTGTTTATATTAAGTAAAATGTCTAAGTATGAAGCGTGTGTGCTTGATTCTGTTGTATCTTTAATTTCTAATTCGCTGGGATATATCGCATTGACATATTAATTGACAAAACGTCGTCGATATATCTAAATGTCAAATTAAAGGACACCGCTAACTTTTTCTTCTTTTGATTCAGCAGTTTCTGAATGAAGTCTGCTTCGTATGAATAAAGGAACAGGTCGGCCAATAAAGGAGCACAATTGGTTCCCATAGGAATGCCGACAGTTTGTTGAAAGACCACGTCTCCGAACATTACAAATATATTGTCTATTAGAAATTCCAGCATGTTTTTTATATCAACTTCAGTATATTTATGTGTAGAATCAGAGTGGTGTTTGACGAAATAAGTAACCTGATAGCCAATCACTAGATATTTAAATTTTCGAGTACCACCTTTAGTGAAAAAGCAGTTGTCTATGATGCTGAAAAGTCTTTCTTTTAATTTTTTATGTGGAATAGTAGTGGCACTTCCGGAATGGGCTTATCTCACCCTGCAGGGTGAGATAACATTTTCCCTGACATTTAAATTCGCAGACAAATCAGTCTCAAGTGAGAGAAATTGTCCTCCTCTCAAGTAATAAAGATCACATACATCGGAAAAAAGAAATATTGACTAGAATCTCTAGATCAACTGGCTTTATCCTCCTTTAGCCAAAACAAACGAACAATGTTATGAGAATGAAGCACACCTATAAACTGGAAATCACCATCAACGGAAGTAATATTGAGGAGGTTGACACTTTTATCTATCTTGGTGCAATTATGAGTAAGAAAGAAGGGACAGACAAGGAGATAACGAAAAGACTGAGTCATGCTAGAGTCACCCATAACGAATTCTCCAAAATATGGTCCAGTTACCATCTTTAAAATAGTCTAAACTCAGAATCTTTAGATAAAATGTGAAATCGCGTTTACTTTATGGTACCATTATCCATAAATGCCTGAGAAAATCATGAAGATATTTTGGCCAGTAAAGATGAAAAATGAAAGATTGAGATAACTGTCAAAGACGAATATTCGAATACAAATCGAATATCAGTTATGAATACACGTATTCGAATGCCGGTAATTGGTATTCAATTCATTCAGTTCTAAATCTAAGATTGCCTTTCCTATGGATCTCCTCATAGGCAGTATTTCAACGATAAGCATCAGCTGTTAGAGATTTCCTTATCTAGATAGTGTCTTGATATTTCTGCTGTTGTGGTTGTCTTGACTGGTTGTGGAGCAAGAGAAGGGATTGAAGGTGTATTGTAAGACATAAGGGTATCTGACGTAGGTGTTGCCCCATTTTCCCAAATCAAGATTTTCTGGTCCACATCGAGTGTGAGTACCGGAGTGGATTGGAAAACCTTGACTTGGGAAGATAGAGTTGCCCGTGTGATTTGTAGTCACTTAAAGGGGCATTAACTGTGTTTATCAAACAATTATTTCGATTTTTTCTACTTTAACTTCTTGAACTTCCTGTACATGTACAATAACAGATAAGTTCTATGCACAGGCTTAAAAAGTCTTGTATTCCTATATATTTTGTTAAAATGGGTCCAGTGTGGTATGCACGTACAAACAGTAAGGTTGAATTAATCAACTGCAAGTGAAGAATTGCCAATCTGGGTTTCTCAAGCAATTTTCACTAAATATATAGCAATTTAGAAACTGTTATACCTGTTTATATCCCTTTATCGTTATTTTAAATCAATATAAGTAGTAAAAAGGACAGATTTATTTAAAAAAAAAAAAAAACAGCTAATGCCCTTTTAAGATTGTCCTGCCTCCATCGTACTGACGTATCGTGTTTTGCTTGCGATATTATTTTCCGAAACACGTCTCAGATAGGGAATTAGTTCGATACCGGGGTTGGTGACAAGCTCTGGTCAGAGTCACTCAAAAGTGTTCTAAACCGGCTGCAAATTATCAAAGGAAACAATAAATATTTTTTATTATTCATTGTGTGTCTTGGCATCTATATACACTATACATATACACTTATATATCCAGTCACTAATTACAGTCATCATATTTTAGTTTCTAGTGACGATAATCATTCAATTAATAAATGTCACAATGATAATTATATAATTCAAAATCCTACATTTCTGTTATGAATTATTTTGCTATTTAAATTCAATTAATATTACAACAGTAGATACATCAGTGCAATACAGGTAATTCAATTTGAACCATCATTCTACACATGTATATGAAAACCATTTACCGAAAGCTCAAATTAAAAATATTAATTATTAAATTTTAAAACATATAAAGTTAAATGCATTAAGATACAAAATTTAACAAATAATCAACACTGACAAATTAGGTTTAAATCACTCAAAGAAGAACAGAATATAAGTGTAACATACCTGCAAATTAACAAAGGAAACAATCATTTTTATTATTTATTTGTAAGTCTTTGCATACAGTGACTGCTGTACGTCTGTATATATGCAAAGACTCAACGCCTGAGATTTGCAGGTAGTTACCGATCAGATTTATTTTTCCAAATTTCGTATTTTATCAACTGACCGTGATTTTAAGGAAACTGACCATGACAATTTTGCTCAAATGACTAACTGGTTGTTCTGACCCTAGGGAATTACGACAGAGGTGTTAAATCACAGTCATAATTTCTGTCGCAAATCTTCAATGATGCTAAATGACCTCAGCACTTAACATAAATCTAAACTTGATTGTATGACACTATTGTGTACGTAATTAAAAAATTATGCTTACACAATTTCTTTCTCATAAAACTTCTTTTTATTTTTTATTTTATTTTTTGTTTTTTGCCGTTGAAAATTTTATATTTTATATTGTCACTAACAAAATTTTCAAGAATACAAATGTACATAAAAATTAATCTCGACTGTGTAAATATCATTTAAGTAATCTGACATAATAACAATGAATATGAAAAAAAAACCATTTGACACATAATATCAGTGAATAAAAGCAGCGATATATAAAGCTTTATATATCGCTGATAAAAGTAAATATATCTGTCCTCATAACATATACTAATTTTATTATTTATTTTTAGAATAAAATTCTGTATTATGACTATTTCCCCGTGCTAGTCATAATAAAGAATTTTATTCTAAAAATAAATAATAAAATGATGTTAAGAGAACAGTACGTTAGACGTGTTAAATGTGCGTTCAACGTATTCGGTATGCGTCACTTGCAAGATAATGGTCCTGGCGCTCTACGTTGATCCCATGAAAACGACACGAGCTAGTGTCAATTCTCCTCGGATACTAATGGAGAGAGTCTCGTCATTATTCGACCAACAGTGAGTTCATCTCCCCGGATACTAATGAAGAGTGGCTCGTCATTATTCAACTAAAAGTGAGTTCAAAGTTTTTCAGTCATGAAAAATTTCATAGATTATATCAATAGAGACATATCACAAACTAGCACCTGTGAGTGATCAGTTTTTAATTACATTGTAAATTGAAAAGAAATCCCTATGGAAATCGAATACGTACCACTTCCCGTATCAAAGCTTGCAAGGGCTGATTCTCCGAACGCCTACTGCCCAATTATCATTATTCAATTATACTGGGCAATTATGGGGCCTTCTAAAGGTGCCTTGCGCCAAACAGCCTGTGTGAAATGGAAGAAACATCCTTTGGTGGTGATTCCGGGGAAAACGTCTCTGATGGAGTTATGTACTGCAGTTTCGAAGTCGGCAAGGGCACTGGTGGGAGAGAACTGCAGGCCGAGGTCGTTCATCTTGTCGGAAAGGAGAGTGAAGAGTCTTGTGTAGGTGGCTTGGTTCTTTCCTGGAAGAAGGGCATACACAACGGGCGTCATCTGGTCGTCAGTCATGATGTGGATGGTGAAGATCTGGTAGAACAGGCTGGGGGCAGGTGTAGAAGGTTCCATGGGTGTGTTGCTGTCGTCCAAAACCTGTGGGGATGTCGTTCTCTGTTGAGATACTGGCGGAACATCCAGATGTAGTGTCCGTCCTTCGATTTACCCGGTAAATGTAGCCATTGAATGCGAGATTACGTCCCCCTCTTCTGTTGGTGATGAACTTAACGTTGATCTGTGCATTTGCCATTGTGAGTGAAAAGTGATGATGTCTGGATTCTTTCCTTCTATTTATACAATTCTGCAGCTTGTGTTCATTTATTTACAGCTTGGATGAGTTCGGTTCAACATCATTTATTTACAGCTTGGATGAGTTCGGTTCAACATCATTTATTTACAGCTTGGATGAGTTCAGTTTAACATCATTTATTTACAGCTTGGATGAGTTCAGTTTGTACATGTAATTAAATCACCAGGAGATCATTGTGAATTTCGTGCGTCTTCGATTTACGAATTACTTAGCAGGAGTATTTCAAATTGCACGGCTAACCTACGGACTCCTGGCGGAGTCAACAGGTGGCCGGTATTTCCACCAAAAGATATACCGGCCATCAGCGTCGGAAGCAAATTGAAAGTGGGGGCTAAACCAACTTAAAACACATACACACAACAGAAACGTCTGGGGGCTAAGCCCCAATTTTTAACACCTATGTCTATCTTTGCAAAAAAAGTGGGGGGGGACTAAGCCCCCCCCCCCCCCGGTTCCGACACCTATGCCGGCAGACCATCCGCAGAACCACACAGTCTGTTGTGACTGATACTTTAAGAAACCTCTATCTAAAGGGTAATTTACCTCATTATTATATAGCCTACACAGTCATACTTCTAAACTGTAGAGCCCCATTCAATTAGATTTATAAGCAGGTCAACCGAGGTATACATGAGTATGGGGCATGTAGAATCTTTTCTACAATACTCTTAAACATACTAGCAAACATACGGGAGGGATTTTTGTCTACCCTTGCTTTGTCACTTTTCTACATTACACCGGCAATTCCAGAATGGGTTTGTTTTACCTTACATGGTGGGACATTTTCACTAACATCTAATTTCGCGAATAAATTGGACTTCAGTGGGAGGATGAGTTATCCGGCGGGGGAAACCGGAAAAGTGCGTTGCGCCTAGTGCAATTATGCAGTTTTTACAATTAGATCCATTCATTTTTTTTTCATTTTGTTTGCATTGTTTCATTGATAATTGTTTATAAATATGACTTAGTATTTCGAAATTTTTGTATCACTGTGTTGAACAGTTACAGTAAAAATCCATATAACCTGGCGGGGCGGAGTCTTGTGAACCCTTTCCGGACCTTGGCCTTACCTTTTAGGTAATAAAGCATAACATTAAAATAACACTGACTACAGTAATCGTTCCTACTTGTCACCATACATAAGAGAGTATCCAGTAAGGAATAAAATGTTTTACCGTGCAGCTTGACATAACCGAAAGGGGAGTAGAATCATCCGTCTGATAATCAAAAGGTTACTCCGCCCACCATCTTATGTGAATCGATTTGTTTGTTTACTTTGAACGATATTTCAGTTATATCGTGGCGATTTTGTGACTCGGACACTATACGTTAGATACATCATTTATAGTTATGCACGTAACCATCTCCCCAAACCGGTTTATACTGTAGAGTTGGAAATTTTCGTCCTTGTTTAATATTCGCCATCGTCGTCCTTAGATGAGGGGGCGAATTAAAAAAGATAATTACCAGGTACATGTATTTAGTATACAGTGATGTGCCAAAATTGATACCACTTTTTATTTACCTCATTATTTTTCATGTGGAGTTATTTCCAATTTAGTTTCAATAAAACTTTTTCTCATCAAATATGAATGTAAGTTTATATATATATATATATATATAATATATATATATATTTTATATATAATATATATATATATATATATATATATATATACATAAATTTCCAGCCCTTTGTTCTACAGTACCAATGACTTTAGCAGATTACACACTTTTAATGTTTCTTTTTAATTTGTATAAATAGTGAATGGTGACATGAAGAAATAAATTTTATTTACTTTCTGTATCTCCATAACAGGAATTTTGAATATTATGAGCAAAAACACAATGAAACTATTGGATATTTTAAGTTTTATGTTATATGTTCTTTTAAATTTGTGCTAAAAATGAAGTCACATGAATTTTTGGAAATATTGTGAAGTTAACTAAATATATAGTGGAAAATAAAAAAGTTGCAACAATTTTTGGCGTCACTACACACACACACACATACACACACACACACACACACACACACACACACACACACATATATATATATATATATATATATATATATGTGTGTGTGTGTGTGAGAGAGAGAGAGAGAACAACACAACACTGACTGCTGCACGATCACTTAAGTGTCCTCTTTACTACTTAAAATGTGTCTTTGTAACACTGTCCGTGTGTGTGTACTTATCTAAGGCCACAGAGATCACTTTCTTAATCACTGGCTATATCTTTAC
The DNA here is from genome assembly GCA_030159075.1 of Atrina japonica. Taxonomy (NCBI): domain Eukaryota; kingdom Metazoa; phylum Mollusca; class Bivalvia; order Pterioida; family Pinnidae; genus Atrina; species Atrina japonica. The sequence continues at coordinate 602,477 of BROG01000355.1, forward strand.
TTTGTACGTATACGCTACAGACAGCATGTTATGTAATTTGTGTTGTTTACTTAGTGGTATTTTACGCTGTACTCAACAACAACAACAACCAATTCAACTATCCCGTGACGCCAAGCGTTTAGTTCTGACCAATCTGGTCAGTGTACCCAGGACAAATCCACTACCCTTCCGCCGATAAGTTTTCAACCTCACTTCCACCACACCCCCAACACAATAGTGAGGTAATAGATTTAGTGGTTCAAACCCCATCCACCCCATCGCGCCTCAGATGGAAATACAAATCTTCATCCAGGGCCCGAAGTCACCAAATTTACTAAATATTCAAGCTCAACAAACTTTTTACGATTTTTAGATGAAAACACGCAAAAATTATGCTCTACCTGGAAATTTTGCATACTTATTGAATATGATATAAATAAAAACTTCAGAAATATAAAAACAAATTGTCAGTTGAGTATATATCCAAGGTATTTATCATTTTTATTTGGGAACCATAAATTTGAACCAACACTTTTGATGTGATTGAAAAAGTAAAATTACATATTTTTACGTATTCAGTCATACCTATATGTTTAACGATCAACTCTATAGTCAAACTAATAAATTAAATGAAATAAAAATTGAGCTTGAGAACTGAGTAAATTAGACCTGGCCTACATCTATATGTATCAAATAGCTCTTTATAACTGGTGTCAGCAATTTATATTCCATTCCAAATTTTACAAGAACAAAAAGAAAAAACCCACCTAAATTGATTTTTTTTCTGTAAAATCATATTGATGCAACTACAACCGGCGCACACATTGGGGAGATCAGATAGTGTTGTAAACGGCATATACCATCATTCGTTTACTTCGTGAATGCATCTAGAAATTGTAGTGTATATTTGTTATAGTTGAATTATTTGCATATATGCACGACAGGTAAGCCATGTTAATTTACTCGATGAAAATAATGTGTACTTACTATATATTAAGTTCAGCATGGACTGTACATGTGCTGGCATATCCTTGTCATCGATACAACATTTCTTTCTTTTCCATCGCTTATATTTAGATGCTCTTACGATGTAGAGTTCCTCTGACCCACGTGACTGTCACCTGATAGTGACAGGGGTGATGTCCCTACGATACAACCAGAATCTAATAGGTATCTTACGTGAGGTTTACGATGCATGAAATAAAATAACAGTAGATTTCTTGATATATACAAAACACTTGGTTATGAAGGTATACGTAGCTAGATCAAGCTCGTGGCGTATCGTACAGATTTTCAAGTCATAAGGGGGGGGGGGGGGATGTCATGGATACTCGGAAATAATATGTTAACAAGTTTTATGTAGAGGATCTCCGTTTTAAATTTCTTTATTTTAGTCTAAATAGGAGAACTTCATCTCTGAAAGAAATTCCCCGTATCAAATATTTTATAACATTTTTCCATTGAATTTCAATTTATAAATCGTTGCCATGGCAAATTTATAGTGCAACACAGCGAGTTCAGAAAACCGTACCACTTATCACAACTGCAGAAAATTTGTAATCACGCATTTTGTGAAGTAATACACTACCGATGGACCTGCTAAATAAATAAACAAACAAGTGAATAGATATGATTTATAATTTAGTACATGAATAAATAAACATTAAAATAAAAGTACAAAAAGTACGTAAATAGATAAATAAGAAAACGGTAAAGTCAAACAAAAGCCGGACATTTGCTCGAGATTCATTGTAAACAATTTTTAAATATTTTAACTTCATATACTGTTGATGTATAACTGAATATTTGATATAACAATTTCAGAACAGGCATGGAGAAAAGTAGATAGTTAATGATATCAAATTTTGTGAATCAGTGATATAAAAAGATAAAACTGCGAACAAAAGATAAAAATTTAATGTTTATTTGTATGAAGTCCGTGATGAATTAAATCAAACTTTATAAAGATATTCGCACGATATGTTCAAGTGCATACGATGTAATCTGCCTATATCAAATGTTATTCAGTTGCGGGTCGTGTGAATTCTCGAGTCCTTGGGGCGTGTCGTAGATACTAGAAATTGATGGCACTTATCATCTTATGTGGGTACAGAATCTAAGTGCACCGCGAGCTCTCGCTTTCAGAAATTAACTCTCTTTTTACAAAAGTTTATAGAAATTAATCAATTAATATAGAAAGATTTAGAGGGGGGTTTTCTTATCCTAGCAGTTTAGGCCTAGATGGATGTGCAGGTTGATTCCTTCCTCGGATTGTACAAGTGCGGTGGCAAGTTAAAAGCCGTAGGAAAGACGGGCCACTGAAGGACGAAAAAAAACCCCGCACCAATCTCTTACACAGAGTTGCTGAGGAGTGCAAGGACGATTTTGTGTAATAGAGTGTATACTATGGGGCGCAGTTTAGTATTTATTCACTAATTTTGATAGCAGGAAATGTTACAAAGACACATTTTAAGTAGTAAAGAGGACACTTAAGTAATCATGCAGCAGTCAGTGTTGTGTTGCTCTCCCTCCCTCTCTCTACTCTAGGGTGTAGACAAGTTTCATGTGCCAAGACATCAAAAATATAATTTTTTAACGTAGGACTTGGGCTATGGTGAGAATGTTGTGTCACATTTTATTTTGGTGCATGAACATGTATTTGAATCATGGGTGATAAATAATCAAACATGGGTGTGTTGAGTGGAAACGGAAATCTCAATACTCCTGGTTAGAATCCGAAAGTGCAGCTCTCTGGAAAACTTTGGATTGGACTTTCAGATCCTTACCACTTGGGTACACAGGTGCTTGGGGACAGGATTTTTTAAATTAAATTTTTGTTAAATTATTATCATTTGCAATATTACTCAACACCATTTGTTTTTGAGGATTTACCCGTATTTAGATTGATGCCTTCTTTTTTGCAAAGATAGGCATAGGTGTTGAAAATTGGGGCTTAGCCCCCAAGACGTTTCTGGCGTGTGTGTGTTTTAAGTTGGTTTAGCCCCCCCACTTCTGGTGTGTGTGTGTTTTAAGTTGGTTTAGCCCCCCCCACTTTCAATTTGGTTCCGACGCCTATGTACTGTGATATGTCAAAATGATCTCCATGTCTACAATGATCTGTAGCTGGTCTTTTAAATCAGTCTGTAATGTAATCTGTACAAATGATCTCCATGTCTACAATGATCTGTAGCTGGTCTTTTAAATCAGTCTGTAATGTAATCTGTACAAATGATCTCCATGTCTACAATGATCTGTGGCTGGTCTCTCTCTTCGGTTTGAAATGTGACCTGTACAAGTGATCTCCATGTCTACAGTGATCTGTAGCTGGTCTATTTCATCGTTTGAAATGAGATCTGTACAAATGATCTCCATGTCTACAAGATATGAATGCTTACCTCAGTGATCACTAGGAATACATGTGATCTGTAAAGATGATATCCATGTCTACATATGTGGCTGGTCTCTTAGATCAGTCTATAATGTGATCTGTAAAGATGATATCCATGTCTACATATGTGGCTGGTCTCTTAGATCAGTCTATAATGTGATCTGTAAAGATGATATCCATGTCTACATATGTGGCTGGTCTCTTAGATCAGTCTATAATGTGATCTGTAAAGATGATATCCATGTCTACATATGACCTGTGGCTGGTATCTTTAATCAGTCTATAATGTGATCTGTAATGATATCTGTCTACATAATATCTATGGCTTTTTTTCTGTAATGAATATATCTATGTCAACATATGATCTGTGGCTGGTCTCTTTAACCAGTCTGTAATGTGATCTGTTCAATTATCTCTATATGATTTGTGGCTGGTCTCTTTAATCAATTTATAATATAATCTTCATGTCTACATATGATCTGTGGTTTGGTCTCTTTGATCCGTCTATTATGTGATATGTAATGATGATATCTGTGTCAACATATGACCTGTGGCTGGTCTCTTAGATCAGTCTGTAATGTGGTCTATTCATTGATCTCCATATGATCTGTGGCTTGTCTCTTTAACCAGTCTGTAATGTGATCTGTTCAATTATCTCTATATGATGTGGCTGGTCTCTTTAATCAATTTATAATATAATCTTCATGTCTACATATGATCTGTGGTTTGGTCTCTTTGATCTGTCTATTATGTGATATGTAATGATGATATCTGTGTCCACATATGATCTGTGGCTGGTCCTTTTAAGCAGTCTGTAATGTGATCTGTTCAATGATCTCCAAATGATCTGTGGCTTGTCTCTTTCATCAATCTATAATATGATCTTCATGTCTACATATGATCTGTGGCTGGTCTCTTAGATCAGTCTGTAATTTGGTCTGTTAAGATGATCACAATGTCTTCATATGATCTGTGGCTGGTCTCTTTAATCAGTCTGTAATGTGATCTGTTCAATGATCTCCATGTCTACATATGATGTGGCTGATGTTTTCATTTGGAAATGATCTGTATATGATCTCTCAATACTTTCTCTGTGTGGTGCACATATTTATACACCTGGCTTACTTACCAATTAAGTTGGGTTGATTTGATTTAATTTTGAATAGTGTTTTATGCCACAACCAATAATTTTTCAGTTATATGGTGGTGGCCAGTTTTTAATGGTGGAGCAAAAACTCGGTTGCAGTGTTCTCAGGTAGAGACCACTGGCCTTCTGCAAGTAAACTGGCAAACTTTCTCACAAAAATCAGCTTTTGTTCCGAACCTCGAACCTGCTCTGACCAGAATGAGACTTCATAGTTCAAAGCGTGGTGCTCTAACCACTCGGACCTAATTAAGTTGAGAGACTCCCATACTTTAACACTCTAATACATGGCTGTGAAAACCCTCCATCATAGTTTACTCCTTTTTGGATATAAGACTACCATACTCCGACCTTCTCTTATACACTGGATGGAAGGCTCGCATAATGTGGCATTCATCCACTAGATTAGATAGATAGATAGATAGATAGATAGATAGATAGATAGATAGATAGATTAGATTAGATACATAGATAGACAGATAGATAGATAAATTAGATATATAGATTGACAAACAGACAGATAGATAGATAGATTAGATTAGATAGATAGATAGACAGATAGATAAACTAGATATATTAGATTGACACAGACAGACAGACAGATAGATAGATAGAGATAGATAGATGGATGAATGGACAGATGGATAGATAGATAGATGGAAAGACAGATGAATGGATAGACAGATTTATAAATAGATAGATAGATGGATAGACAGACAGATAGATAGGTGGATGAATGGATAGATAGATAGATAAATAGATAGGTTAATAGAAAATATAGATAGATAGAGCAACAGATAGATAGAATGGACAGACAGATAGATAAATAGACAGACAGATAGACAGGTGGATGAATGGATAGATAGATAGGTGGATGAATGGGTAGAAAGATAGAGATAGGAAGACGGATGAGAGAGAGAGAGAGAGAGAGAGAGAGAGAGAGAGAAAGAGAGAGAGAGAGAGAGATGGATTGAAATAGATAGACCCATCCATACAATCACATAAACTTAAGAATTATTATAACTTCCATATACAAAACATAACAACTGTATAAAGTCCTAAAATATACAAAATTTTAATGCATATAAGTGACTGATAAATATACTTACATTTTTATTTACAATGTACATTTCCTCAATGCTATGATACTTGACATTTTCTAGGATCATACTACTGCAGATTACAGCATTACATCACGTACAGTGTCATATTTACATACATATCATTTTATTTAAGTTTTTGAATGAATAATGATATACAAAATGATAACAATTTCTGTTGCCATGAGAATACAGTGCCCCCTCCTGCTATTTTCATGAAAGCCTGGGATGTATGACACAAATGATAAAACATTCACTCTGTGATGGTAAAATCTACACTGTACTCAGGATTAACCAATCAGAAACGGAGATACTAAATGATCAGTGAGTAGAACTAGGTTTTTCCCCAGATAGAGCTTAATCAACAAAAAATATTAGTCAGGAAACAGAGTATGTCCAGGCATCATGCTACAAAAAGTTGGATAGTGACAATTATAATCTTTTTTAAATCTACTATTCCCCTTCAAACATTTCTCAGGGAAAGCAAGATGTCTGTAAGAATTTATATATTTTTGAAAGTTGAATTTTAAGATATTGTTTGATCAGATGAATATTAAGAATAAAGAAATTGTTTAAATGTTGCTATGACAATGATTAATTGACTTTATTTACAGAACTGGTTCAATGGACTTTGAGAAGATTATTTAACTCATCAACCCCTGAAAAACAATGGATTCTGCTGTAAATCAATGACCTGGACCAGTCCAAATGTGATTCTAGGGGTGAAGGTGTTAAGATGCATACCTATATAATGCACAATGCACTAATATTAGATCATTACTCCCAAAAAAGGTTACCCGAGTGACACAGATTACTTACGGATAAAATATTGGAGGGGGGCACCTGTCACAGAATTCTCAAAAACATAACTGCATGAGATAAATATAGTTAATTTTCCAATGTTTGTGATTCTGTAAAAAAAAAAATAATAATAAACCGGTTAAGAGATGTTGACCATTTTCAATGTCCTAGGATTCTATTTTGTCCAACAATCTTTATGATGTAATCTCTATGATATAAATATGTATCTATGTCTAATCTCAATCCTGTGGTCGCACCTGAAGTGTTATTTTCTGTTGGTTGTCTAGACACTCTCGTAATTTGTTTTCCGTCATTGTTAGTCTTTGTTCTAGTAGTGACACAGTCTACAATAAAACAACAAAAAAAGTTATTTCAGAACTGTTCATATCAATATATCATTAAAGATGTTGTTTCAGAATTTTTCATATAAATATCCCATAAAAAAATTATTTCAGAATTGTTAATATAAATATCTCATCAAAAAGTGTTATTGTTCGTAGGAGTATCCCATAAAAAAATTATTTCTATCCTCAGACATTTAAAGTGACTCTACATTTTTTACATTGACTCTTCAAAAATTCTTTATCTCTAACTAACATTGACTGGAACTCCTCCCAGGTCTCATAGATATAAAGCAACATAGAAATTTTTGTTGAAATCAGCTAGAAAAAATTAAAGTTATGTAACATAAAAACCAAAAGTGTGACTGACAACATTGACACTGCCAATGCAAGACAACAGAAGGACAGATCTCTAAGTGTATCTTAAGTCATACTACTGCAGCTGTTTAGTCTCTGTCATGATACTGTAGCTGTTTAGAGGTTGTCATGCTACTGACAGTGTGACTGACAACATTGACACTGCTAACGCAAGACAACAGAAGGACAGATCTCTAAGTGTATCTTAAGTCATACTACTGCAGCTGTTTAGTCTCTATCATGCTACTGTAGCTGTTTAGAGGTTGTCATGCTACTGACAGTGTGACTGACAACATTGACACTGCCAACGCAAGACAACAGAAAGACAGATCTCGAAGTGTATCTTAAGTCATACTACTGCAGCTGTTTAATATCTGTCATGCTATTGCCGATTTTTAGCAACTGTCATGTTACTGCAGCAGTTTAGCAACTGTCATGCTACTGTAACTGTTTAGTGAATGTCATGCTACTGTTGCTGTTTAGAAACTGTCATGTAACTGCAGCTGTTTAGAGGCTGTCATGTTACTGCAGCTGTTTATTGACTGTCATGCTACTGTAGCTGTTTAGTGACTGTCATGTTAATGCTGCTGTTTAGAGGCTGTCATGTTACTGCAGCTGTTTAGAGGTTGTCATGCTACTGCAGCTGTTTACAGGTTGTCATGTTACTGCAGCTGTTTAGAGGCTGTCATGTTGCTGATGCTGTTTACAGACTCATGCTACTGCAGCTGTTTAGAGGTTGTCATGTTACTGCAGCTGTTTAGAGGCTGTCATGTTGCTGATGCTGTTTACAGACTCATGCTACTGCAGCTGTTTAGAGGTTGTCATGTTACTGCAGCTGTTTAGAGGCTCTCATGCTACTGTAGCTGTTTAGAGGTTGTCATGTTACTGCAGCTGTTTAGTGAGTCATGCTACTGCAGATGTTGAGAGGCTGTCATGCTACTGTAGCTGCTTAGAGGTTGTCATGTTACTGTAGTTGTTTACAGATCGTCATACTACTGCAGCTGTTTAGAGGCTGTCATGCTACTGTAGCTGCTTAGCATCTGTACTGCTGTCATGCTACTGTAGCTGTTTAGAGGCTGTCATGCTACTGTAGCTGTTTAGAGGCTATCATGTTACTGCAGCTGCTTAGAGGCTGTCATGTTACTGCAGCTGTTTAGAGGCTGTCATGCTACTGCAGCTGTTTAGAGGCTGTCATGTTACTGCAGCTGTTTAGAGGCTGTCATGTTACTGCAGCTGTTTAGAGGCTGTCATGTTACTGCAGCTGTTTAGTGGCTGTCATGTGACTGCAGCTGTTTAGAGGTTGTCGTGTTACTGTAGCTGTTTAGAGGCTGTCATGTTACTGCAGCTGTTTAGAGGCTGTCATGCTACTGCAGCTGTTTAAAGACTCTCATGCTAGTGTAGCTGTTTAGTGGTTGTCATGTTACTGCAGCTGTTAAGAGGCTGTCATGTTACTGCAGCTGTTTAGTGACAGTCATGCTACTGCAGCTGTTTAGAGGCTGTCATGTTACTGTAGCTGTTTAGAGATCATCATGCTACTGCTGCTGTTTAGAAGCTGTCATGCTACTGTAGCTGTTTAGCATCTGTACTGCTGTCATGCTACTGTAGCTGTTTAGAGGCTGTCATGCTACTGTAGCTGTTTAGAGTCTGTCGTGTTACTACAGCTGTTTAGAGGCTGTCATGTTACTGCAGCTGTTTAGAGGCTGTCATGCTACTGTAGCTGTTTAGAGGCTGTCATGCTACTGTAGCTGTTTAGAGGCTGTCATGTTACTGCAGCTGTTTAGAGGCTGTCATGGTACTGTAGCTGTTTAGAGGCTGTCATGCTACTGTAGCTGTTTAGAGGTTGTCATGTTACTGCAGCTGTTTAGAGATTGTCATGTTACTGTAGCTATTTAGTTTCTGTAATTTACCTGTGTTAAAACATCGAGTTGTCCTACGATCTGCTCTAGTGTGTTAGCTAGCTGAGGTGGTATTGATCTTGCCTCTAATTGTTGTGTAGTTGATGATGATGGACGATCCTTTGAACTTTCTCTTCCCCCAGTTGCCAAAGCAACATCAGCACCTGATAATTCCTCCATATATCGACTTTCACCATTGGGAATTAATGGCTGAAAAAAAAAAAGAAGTAATAATGAAATATTTCACTCCAGTATCAAAATACATTGGAATCTTGTTATCTCAAAATTTACAGGTTCACCACTATTACTTTGAGATATCCAGAATTTAAGATTACAAAAATTTCAACTGACACACTTTTTTTATCCATAAAAATCGGCAGCAGCTATGCAACATTGAATAACCCAAATTTCAATGCATCCAAATTTCGAAATAATGAGATTCCACTCTATATATGACAAATCCTTGGAAAACCTGCGGCCTATTTCAAGGAAGGTCCCAAGTCTTAGACTTGGTCTAAGGACTTCACTTACGAATTGTGACCAATGGCCAAATCAGGTCAGGTCTTTATGACTACCCAGGAGTGTGTAGACCTAAGTTTTTCTTGTATGTGTCAAAATTTATCTATGTAAATGAAGCAGATATATACCATAAAACTTGATTTAGGGTAGCGTAGATAAAATGGTAATAAATTTTGACTCAAGATCATATAACTTAAGACTTAGGACTTTTTTTGATAAAACAGGCCATAGGCTTTTTTAGTTTCTTTTTTCAAAACTGTTTCTTTATTTTGGTCTTTGTTTTTTTTAACATGCTGAGTGACAATAACACCAGAAAATGAACAATAATTCATCATTTTTCAGCAACAGCATATATTATGTAATTTGTGAACTGTTTATAAAAATTTGATAAAATACCAAATATATGAAAAGGACTTTTTTTCACACTGTTTCCTACAGTATAACATCAAACTCAACCTGCCTGGTTTTGTCATTGCCAGCAATATACAGTAAATCTTTGATGAGTCAAAGTTCAAGGGACCACCTAGAAAACTTTGAAACATCGGGACTTCATCTGATGGATCAGGATGGTAACAGAGAATCATACGGTTTTTTTGTTTCAGGTTCTATAAGGTGTATATGACTGCTTCGAAACCATTTAAGAAATACACGGATCAAGCACCATTACACTGGCAAATTTTATGTGAATTTACTTGGTGATAGTTCCATCATAGTTTGCTTGAAATTGGCCCACTACCCTGGTAGTTCTTGCAAAGTCCAAAATGTGAAAGTTGACAAAGAAAAACTTATATTCTTCAATGACTTAGGTGTCTATGACCTTGAAACTTAGTCACACTGATCCTTAGATAATAATTTTCTCATAAAATAGTGCCTCAATATATAAAAAAATAAACCTTGCAGTGATGCAACCTGTACAAATTTCCCTGCAGTGCCTCAGTAAGAAATTAAAGCGGGCTGTGACCCTACAGTGCCTCAACCAGTAAATATAACTTTGCAGGGCATTCATCAGAAAGTTTGCTATTGGATTAGTATATTATTAGTGGGAAATTTTAATCGAAATTGTCCTGAAATATAACAACATAAAACACAGTCCAGGACTCAACATTAACTTTTTGGTGTACCTGTCCTGTTGGACAGTCCTACCAAGATTTACCTGTCCGAATGACATATGTACCTGTCCAACTTTTTAATCAAATAAGTCACTTCAAAACTGTCATTTCGTTGAAATTTCCTAATAAATTTTTGTTTGTTTACATTTCAGTGAATCTATGGCAACAGATTTGTCTGATAATACAGGTACCGATACTTATAACTGTAATTCTGTCGTATTTTTGTTTTAAAATGTCCTTTATTTTTTTTTTTACATATATCTTCTAGTTTTAAGTCCAACAGAGCTTACATTTTACAGCTGCTGTTTTAGACCGCCGAAAGCCACATTTCAAGGAATATAAAAGGATTTAGGCAATATTGAGTTAATGAGTTAGAAAATTACAGATAGATAAAAACTAACAGACTGTCACCAATAAAAAAAACCTGAGAAAATATCAAAGCAGAAGTAGAACTACTCTACAATCATAAGTGATTAGAAGAATATTTAAGATAATTCTGAAGCAGATATTCAAACTAAACATAATTAATTAGCATTAATCACCCCAAAAATCTAAAAGGTCTAGTTATAAATTGACCAATCGTCTAATGTCTGACATGTGTAGGTCCAAACTGACCAATCGCCAAATGTCTGACACGTAGCTTTCAATGCACATTTTTGATGTAATACAATTATGATATCGTAATCACACAAAATGTTTGACGGGCCATTTAACTGTGACATCATAATGGAAAAGTTTGCCAAAAAGTCTCATGTCGGGCTTTTCGTGATAGGTCAATTGACTGCCTTGTCAGAAAAGATACATTGAAAAATTCTAGAAGTTTCCATTTCTGAAATATTAATCGTATTTTTATTCAAATATCTTTTTTCTTATTTTGTTTGGCTTGTTCCAGTTTTTCTCTTCCAATGATTAATATGTTTGATGTGATCTAATCGGCCCAACAAGAAGCCAGGCACAAATATTTTTAGGCAGTTTTGCAGACTTACTGTAAATCTGGTTTATTTGTGAGAATTTTATTTACACAAAATTTCACAAGTACTCATGCTCACGAAAATAAAATTATCACGTAATGAAGTATGATGATGGTAAGATGAAATGGGCATTCGAAATCTAGAACTTATGTACATCGCAAAAGTAAAGTCCCGTGAACATTTCCAGATTTACAGTAATTAAATTTTTGTTTTCTTATCCAAAATTTTGCTTAATTCAAATATTAAAAGAAAAAAGAAAAAAGAGAAAAAATTTGCCTACTGACCGACCCACTTCTATGACTACTGGTCAGAGCACATCAAACAAATAATTTTTTAACAAATTTTAATTTTGATAGTGTTTTACGCCACACTCAACATTTTTACAATGATATGGTGGCCAGCTGTTTTAATGGTGGAAGAGAAAACCTGGTTACAATGTAACCCAGCCTTCTGCAAGTCAACTGGCAAACTTTCTCACAAAATCAGCTTAGGTTCCAGTGGGGCTCAAACCTGTGCTGATCAGAAGTGAGAGACTTCATGGTTCAAAGCGCAGTACTCTAACCACTCTGCCACGGAGGCCTCGTCAATTTTTTTTAGGATAGCCGTGGGAAGTACAGAAGCAGATTACTACCAACTAGCTCTACTCAAAGTATCACTGTCACTCAATTACTACCTGTCCTGATGAAAATATCGCTGGTCCAACATCCGTCACAGGTACTGAGTCATCCTCCATGTTTTTTAATTCTGTTCGGATCTCTTGCTGTAAACAACAACCATTTTGTACTTGTTTGCACTCGATGTACATAATAGGAAGGGTAGGGGGGGAGTATTCTCATCCATATTGTTGTCATAAAATTTTACAATCATGATCTAGATCTTACAAGACAAACATACAACACAAAGCATTCATTTTAAAAAAACAAAAAACATTTGTACTGGTGAAGGTTACTAAAATATGACTACATCCTATGATTAACTTGGGTTATTTATCTTCCTTTGTCACTATAGCAGAACCTGTCTTGATAGACTAACACATCTGCCGCTAAAATGTGGTCTCACAAGACAGGTGGTTTTTCACATGAGTAGTCTCTCAAGACAGGTTCCACTGTATATCGGTCTCCTTTCATTCTGCAAATTTATAACCTACAGCCACTTCCAGAATCTAGAACCTGACTTAAGAGACCACCCCATCTGCCATGCCCAGTGAAATGTGGTCTTTCAAGAAAGGTGATCTCTAAAATGAAGTTTTATTTACAGGATTGTTTAAACAACTGGTTTTCAGAATGTGGTCTTTAAAGATAGGTGGCCATTCAAGACAGGTTCAAAACATTAATTGCCCCTACTTATACAAGCATTCTAAGAGTACTGATGATTCAATCACTGTCAGTTCATCACCTCTATGTGTTAAACCATTATTAAGTGAATGGTGAGTAATAACAAAACCGAAACCAGATGGATGGTCCAACTAATGCAGATAAAACCTAGGGTTACCCCAGTTTTACCAGGGAAAATGTCCATCAGCAGATAATTTTTCTAAATAAATCTCACAGATCATGTTCTATCTCGCCAAAATCATGTAACAGCCGGATACTGGTCCTAGCCAGCTACTGGTCCTTGACCAGTACTACTTCCCAAACAATAGAGGTCCTATATCATAACTAGATATACATCCCTTGTTTCTACAAATACTAATTGTCTAAATATCTATACCTCTGGATCTCTATACATTCAATATCCTTGCTGATATCCCATATACACAGATCCCTTAACCCATTCACCCCTAAAGACACATTTGGACTGGCCTGATTCATTGATTTATAAAAGAGTTCATTGTTTTCCAGGGGTTGATGAGTTAACTGAGTTAACTTTATAACCTTGTGTATCCCTCTTGTTTGTTTGTTTGTTTATTGTTGTTTAACGTCCCACTCGTGTATCCCTCCTAAATATAACCCTTGAATCTACAATGAAACCCTCTCAATTCTATATCCTATTCTCCCTATATCTAACTATAACCTTTCAACCTTAACCATTCATCCCTAAAGACTCATTTGGGCTAGCCCATGTCATTAATTTTAGGTAGATTCTATCATTGTTCAAGGGTAGATGTGTTAACCCATCCCACAGAAAATTGAATCATATAGAATCTTATTTATGGATATAGTGATAAGTTCCTAAGATCCCTAACCTCAAAATACGGTGATTGAAGTCCTTGCTACATCTTCCCGCCACATTATACATATATTTGTCGCATAGGTCCCCTTCATCCCAATATATTCAATTGGTATGGTCTTTTCTGTTATTTAGACCATTCTATTATGGTCTTTCAGGTGGAAAGGGTTATAGATATAGATGCATATCTAAGTTACTTACTCTTCCTGAAGATTTGGCGCTTGTGGGCCTTGGTACTCGAGGTGCTATGTCTGTGATTGTTGGCTCTGGATTACTTTCCTGTTTCTTTTTGTGTGACTGTAAAACCTCCGTAAAATCCATCTGGTCGAAATTGGATTTCCAAACAAGCACCTGTTGTGAAATGATAGAATCAACATGAAATGCAAATATTTTACTGTAATAAGCAAGCCTCATCTTGAACCCATCACCCCCCCCACACACACACAAAAATGCTGGTTTCTCAAATTTTATTTGCGCATTTATGATATCACAGAGCTTAGACCGACGTAATCTTTCACAAAGGCTTGTGAATAAAATCTACAAATATCAACTTTTGAGTATGAATAGCTTTGTGAAAGTAAGATGACCTATCATGAAGATAAACATGGTGACAAACAAAGAATTCAAATATGACAATTGAACTACATGTAATATGAAATTGGTAACTTTCCAAAATTTGAAGAAATAAAACAAAAATATTTCAGCATTTCATTTTAAGATTTGGGGAATATGGATCTTTATCATCAACCATAAACAAAGAGTATCTTCTACATTAAAATTACAGGCTTCAAATATTTCTCATATCCATTTTCTGCTATATAACAGATGGTGACTTTTGTTCATCAAAGTCAAATGTTTAGGTGTGATGTAGGACATCAATCAGTCAATCAATTTTACATATCTGAAGACAATATGTCCTTCGTTTGATGGCCATATCAGGTTGTTCTGACATGCCAATCATTCGATACAGAAGACTGAATTTTGGGGAAGCTGGTAAATATTTAATACTCGTAAGTAAATAAATCAATTTTACCTGTTCATCTGAACCTCCTGAGGCAAAATATTCACCAGATTTTGAAAAAGAAACTGAGGTGCATGGGCCCTGAAATACAACAAAATAATCATGTATTCAAATTTTTTTCACCAAATCTTGAAAAAGAGACTGAGGTGCAAAAAATCAAAAACCAAAAAAAAAAAAAAAAACAAACCCCCAGATTAAAATTTGAGATAAAAACCTGAAAACTAAAACATTACAAACAGACAGAATGACAAATGGATACTGGCCAAAATCAATATGGCCCTCTCCTTTGAGGCATAAAACTAGTCTTTGAATTCTGCATTACAAATGAACATTGTACTACAGTGAAAGCCATCTTGTGAGACCACTGTCATAAAGGACCACCAGTCTTGAGGAACCGCAATATGAAAACAACTAATTAATCCTTTAGACAGAACCTCTTTAGAGGGACCACCTTTTTTGAGACCGCATTTCAGTAGCAAAAAGGGTGGTCTTTCAAGACTGGTTCCACTGTACTAATTTTACAAGCAGTGTTTAAGAATTACTACAGGGTACAGGGTGTAGAAATTTATAGAAAAAACAAACATTTGCAACTTTTCATTATTACCATATATACATTTAAATATGTAAATGTTATACCTGTACAATTCATTTATTTGTAAAATATGCCATATCTTATGATATATGTGGAACCTGTCTTGAGAGACCACCCCATCTGCCACTGAAATGTGGTCTCTCAAAAGAGGTGGTCTCTCAAAAGAGGTTTTATTTTAAGGATTATTTAACCAATTAGTTTTCAGAATGTGGTCTTAAAAGACAGGTGGTCTTTCAAGAGAGTGGTCTTTATGGCAATAAACCTTCTCATAAAATTTCAAATTAATCTGTTGAAAATTAATAAAGTTATTACGCAGAAAGTGATATGCACCCACCTGTCCGCCAACGTGAAAATATAATACCACCCTTCTTTTGACTGGCATATAAAAACCATAATCTAAAACTCCCTGGCATAAAATATATATGGTGAAACTTTTATAAAAAGACCCCCTTACAGACAAAACAAAACCATACTTGGAGGTGGTCTTTATATAGAGGTAGATTTGTACACAAATGGTACTATTGGGGACAGCAAGTCCACCAAGTGGTCTTTATACACAGGTGGTCACTAAAGCAGGTTTTTACTGTAGATAAATAACCCATATATTACCTGATGACCGTGTAATGTGTAAAATAGTCTTCCTTCCAATAGATCAAACACTTTCAACGTTGAGTCGTCTGATCCTGATATCAGATAATTACCGCTCCCGTGAAACGATATACTGTTTACTGCCGCAGAGTGTGCTGTAAAGATATTTTATCTTATTTTCTAATTCACGAAAATGTCTATGTACATATATATTTTCTGTCTTTGAAGGACCTAATATAATTTTATGCAACTCCAGATCCACAAATTCAAAAACTGCAATCTTGCAAGGAGAGAGGAATAAGTGAAAATCTCATCCCATGGTTTTAAACCCTTATACAGTGCCCTGTAAATAGATCAGTTTATCATGAAATATCCCTCTGTTCATGTGTAAACAGAATAGCTTAGTGTACTTTAATATGGCACTTAGTTCAGATGTACTTAAAATCTTTGAGATGATCACAAATACATTACCTAATTCAGGTAAAGTGACCTACCTTAAAAGATTCAAAATAGTTAAAACACTTATTTCAACTGAACAGTAAACATCGTTCAGTAAAGATATAAGATAAGATGGATTTACAAAAGTTGTTTTCACAGTTTCCCCCAAACAATGCCTTTGTTGTATCGTTTGGAAATCGGGGAATCAAATCCAAACAAGGCACGAAAAAGTCTATCCAATGTTACCTGTATAATGCTGGAGCAGTTTGTTCATTCTAATATCCCAAACTTTGACTGTTGAGTCGGTCCCTGCTGATGCTATACATGTGCCACTTGGATGAAATTGAACATCATTTACAAAACTGAAAGTAAAAAAATATAAATAATGTTCTTTTTCCTGTGGCTATATGGTAGAAGAAGTAAATGAAGCTGATTGTTTTAATACTACATTACTACATGTATTTGAATACTTAAAATCACATGAATAATCTTGCAAGATATATTGCTCTTTATTTGTCTCTTTCTTCTTATACATTTTCAAGATAATACCCCCTCCATACACATAAACAAATGTACTAATCCAGAATCAAAGGGCAATAACTCCTACAAAGCAAGAACTGATATGAGTAACTTTGATTTATTTGTGGACCTCAACAGAACTTGGTTGTTACTGGGAGTATGCTAATAAAGCGTCCTACAAAGCAACACCTGATGATTTCAACAACTTCGACTTATTTTTGGACCTCAACATACTGATATTCTTTCTGAGAACTTGGCTGTTACTGGGAAAATTACAATAAAGCTGTCATCCCCCCACTCCTACAAAGCAAGAACTGATATGAGTAACTTTGATTTATTTGTGGACCTCAACAGAACTTGGTTGTTACTGGGAGTATGCTAATAAAGCCGTTCCCCCATACCCTCCCCCACACACAATCGAATATACAAATCCACATTTAAAGGGCAATAACTCCTACAAAGCAACACCTGATGATTTCAACAACTTCGACTTAATTTTGGACCTCAACATGCTGGTATTCTTTCTGAGAACTTGGCTGTTACTGGGAAAATTACAATAAAGCTGTCATCCCCCCACACAAATATACAAATCAACAATCAAAGGGCAATAACTCCTACAAAACAACACCTGATGATTTCAGTAACTGACTTATTTGTGGCCATGCTGATATGGTTTCTGAGAACTTGGCTGTTACTGGGAGAATTGTCAGTAAGCTGATACGTACCCTCCATGTTCGTAGAATGTGTGGATACATTCTTTGCTATTTTTATCCCACAATTTCACCGTTTTATCATCACTTCCTGATACTATTACTCTGTTGTCGGGGGAAAATCTGTCAGAAAAATATAAATCACATATACAAATATAAATTTCCAATGTTTCATCTACGGAAATCTTATCTTGAAATCAAATGTAATTATATGTGTAACTCAGAATGATTTACCAGAAAAAAAACATTTTAAAAGTATGTTGTTGTCTAGATATTACTCATTCTTCAGAATAAACCAAAAGGTTAAACTCATTTACTGTACACCTGAAAATTTTCGCCCTTGCTTATTTTCACCCTTTTATGACAGAAAACATATTCATCCTGTCTTTAATTTGCCCTAAATCACCATAGTCTCATGGATGACACACATTTCACTGCTTCAACTGAAATTCGCCCTCTCATCTAAGGGCGAAAATAGCGAAAATTAAATGGGAGTGAAAATTTCAGTGTACACGATATCTCTATGAACAAAGTTAAATAGAGAAATATTATTCAGCTACCATTGATTCCATTGTTTTACAAGGGAATATTTGCCTATAAGCCCTGAATAGTTTGCCATTACTATTACACTTAAAAGTGATTTAATTTCTGAATCTTGATGAATAGTGAATATAAACAATGTAAAATAGTCCATAAGACATCTGAGCCACTGCAGGCAGCTAAAGCGGCATGTTTGTGTCATGTGTGTTACTAAACATGTACATTCATGTGTGGCCCTTGACAGTTGTCTAGTGGTTAGAGGATTTGTCTCACAAGTGGAGAGTGTCGAGTTCAATTCCTTCTTCTCAACAAAAGTGGTGACCATTTCTTTGCGAACAGCTCAGCAAATGAAATGAACATCACAGATTTTCCCTGTGAGGCTACAAAACCAGGTCCCACGTCACATGAAATAATCCTTACCACACCTGCCTAAGTCCATAGCAGTGGTCAAACTTTATGTCACTTCACCTAAAGCTGGAAATGTCTCTACACAAGTGAACATTTTTAATGAGTCATAAAACCAATACAAGTGTTTGAGGAATACTATAACTCTGTCAAATATTGCAGGTTTGCCATTATCAAGTTCATCTCAGATATTATTACAGGGGCATTAGAGCTGTGTTTTTTTTCCACAAAATTTTATTTCTTTATTTTTATCTCATTAATTGATGTACGATGTAAAATTGATTGATCTTACTTATCACAGACTTACTTGGCACATCTGACCCAATTGATGTGTTGATTTAAGGAAAACAGGAATTTCTGTCTGTGGCAGGTCCATAACTGTTAGAAATAAAATAAAAAAAAAGACATTTAAATATTGCAAGTAGTTAAACCAACTTGAAAATTAGTCTTGGAAGACCATTTCCAAGCAAAGAAACAACAATTTGTTTGTTTATATTCAACCACTTTTCAGAGACGTGTTAAAAGTACTCTAACACAGAACTTCAAATAATTCAAGCACGCTCTGTGTTTTATTCTCTCCATACTATGAGGGCTTGATGTCTCTATACGATAAAATTGTCAGTTGTTCCATGTCACAGGGAACCAATCACAGCATCATATTCATTTGAGTATGTGCAATAAGTTTATCCGGTGAAAATTAAAACTTTGGAAGCCTTTCGTCTTCACTCTGTCTTCAAGTTATTTACTTCAAACAAATGCTGACGATGCTTATAATTGGATTATTTTTTTATATCACACCATTTCAAAAGTAGGACAGCTTTATTTACATTTACTTTGAATTACTCTTGTTTTCCCTGCCAGTTGTAATACCGGTACTGTATACAAATCCCACAATGCAACACAAAGTAATTTCCTATCCGACACGTTTTGAGTGAAATGCATTCAGGCAATTATGCAGTAATCGTAGTGAACAGAATATAATGAATGAATTATTCGCGTTAGTTTTGAGCTGACAAAATTTTCAAGAGTTACCTACCTTTACTGCCTTTACAAGAGTTACCTACCTTTATTGTTTTATCATCAGAAGCTGTCAGAAGAAGTTGCCCATCACTAGAAAAATCAACGCTACGAACCGTAGCTGTATGAGCTTTGAATACAGTTGACTCTCCTTTTCTGTAAAAAAAAAAAAAGAACAAATGTTTTAAAAAAAACCTAAGTACCCAAGAATTCTATCCATTCCTCAATTCTCAGTAAGGGCTAATGTGTTGTAATTTTGTTTATTGTTTATTTTATGTTGTCCAATTTCCATGGCAACAGATCAAATAGATCAACTGAGTAACTTGGTTGACCTAAAATATCAAAAAACTACCTTATGTTTACAACATTTCATAAATACAGTCAAACATGCTTTAATGGCCACCTCTGTATAAATGGCACCTGCCTATAAAGGTCATTCAAACGTATAAACTTTGTTAACTTTTTTATACTGAATAAATCTCTTTATAAAGGCCACCTGTCTATAATGGCTAATTTTGCCTTGAGTTGCCTATATAAACAAGTTTGACTGTAGTAAAATACTTTCACAAGATATCAATCTCGTAAAATTCAGAATTTATTTTTCTTTCAGTTCAAACAAGCTTCTTACACTGTTGGAATCCATAGCCGCACGGTTTTGTCTCGCGATGCTGACGCCACTAAATGACCAGACGGTGAGAACTTGCAATCCATGACCGCATCCTGTTAGTAAAACATATGATAAATGAAAATATACAAATGTATAAAAAAATATTTAAAAAAAATTATCATCCTTTTAGATATGTAAACTGTACTTTATTTGATCATTTGATTATCTGCATTAGAGAACAATCAAAACAGATGGAAATTTGATTAGACAGGGGGCCTTAAAGGAAATTTCAGCCACCTGAGTCCATTTCTACAGAACCCCTTATCTAGGAGCCCTGAAATTCAAAATATCTATAATGCTGACCTTATGGATGCCACATACCAAGTTTGAAAGATATTGGCTTAGTAATTGTTTAGAAGACTAAAATGTTCAAAAGTTTTTGTGTAATCTACATCCAATTGATGATGGACAGAACTTAATCATATTACATCACCTGAGAGACTCGAGTGATTTAAGAATTGTACACATAAGTTTCTCCCAAGGAATTTAAAATAGCACCATGCTAGACCAGATGTACAATCTACTACAAATTTTAGTATAAATTGTTTATGAAATGTTTATATTTATACAGAGTATTATTAATTGGCAATGAAGTAAGATGTAAAACATCAATATCAACCACTGTCGTAAAAGACCACCTGTCTTGAGAGACCACTGTCATAAAAGACCACCTATCTTGACAGACCACTGTTGTAAAAGATTTGAGAGACCACTGTCATAAAAGACCACCGGTCTTGAGAGACCACTGTTGTAAAGATAACCTGTCTTGAGAGACCATTATCATAAAAGACCACCTGTCTTGAGAGACCACTGTCATAAAAGACACCTGTCTTGTGAGACCACTGTCATAAAAGACACCTGTCTTGAGAAACCATTGTCATAAAAATTTGATTTTTGATTTTATTTTTTGTTTTACGCCATACTCAACAATCTTTCAGTCATATGATGGCGTCCATTTTTATTAGTGGAGGAGAAACCCTGGTTACCCGGGTAAAGATCACCAACCTTCCGCAAGTAAACTGGCAAACTTTCCCACACTGTCATTAGAGACCACTATCGTAAAAGACCACCTGTCTTGAGAGACCACATCCTGAAAGCTGTTTATTTAGATAATCCTTTAAATAAAACCTCTTTTGAGAGACCACCTGTCTTGGAAGTCAAGACCACATTTCAGTGTCAGAAGAGGTGGTCTTTCAAAACTGGTTCCACTGTATTTTAGGATCTTGTTTAGAAATCACCAGGGGGATAAATTATAGCGCCATGGTGACTTAAAACCTTGCAGGAAACACTGTTGTTTTTTGTTTATGTGTACATGGCTTATACTTGTTGATCAGCTGCAATATACAAATTTACAAACAGAAATGTGAATATCCTTTACTTTATCAAAATTTATAGATCAATAAATCTATAGATGATTGTTTGGTTTCATGTCATTTGAGACCATTTTCTCCCATACTTGACTGTGGAAAGATAACTCTGTCTTTCCCTAGGGAAGGCCAACTCTCAAACACGCTATGATGTCACCATATAATTGTATAACATTGGACTTCTATGTGATGAAAATACAGTGCATTAAAGTTGCATTAGATTTTATCTATGTGCATAAACATGTGTTTGAAGCATGGGAAAAAATAATCAGACATGGATGTGTTAAGTGGAAAGGAAAATCTCAACCCTTGTGTTAAAATCTGAAAGTCTAATCCTCAAGAAACCCTTGGATTGGACAACCAGATTCTTACCACTCCAGCGAAGATTTCCTTATCCACTCCACACACCCACGTAAGATTCTATTATTCTTGTTCCTCACTACTCAATTTTAACACATAAAACAACTGTAGATGTATGGATGTTTATGTATCTATACATTTGAAAAATTTTATTGTCTCATCTACCCCTGATAAAACAATGAACTCTACTAATCAGCCTAGTCCAATTGATTCTTTAGGGGTGAATGAATTCAACTACCTTACCTTGTGTCCTACAAATCTGTATGCCCTCATCTGAGGTTTAAAATTCCACACCATCAAACAGGAGTCCATGGACACAGAAGCTGTAATGGAGGACAAAAAAGAGAGAAGATGAAACAGATTAAAGTTTGATATTTACTACTTTGAACACAGTAAGCCTGAAATGAAAATTTCCTCCCAAAAATAAAAACTGTTTGAAACAAGGTCAGATTTGTCAAGTCAGTCATGTGATGGTGAATTCAAGCCCTGATTTTAATATAGTGGAACCTGTCTTGATTCTTCTAATAAAAGACTATCTGCCTTCTGAGACCACATTTTGAAACCACATGGTGAAATAATCCTTTGAATAAAACCTCTTTTAAGAGACCACCTGTCTTGTAAGACTACACTTCAGTAGCAGACTGGGTGATCTCTCAAGACAGGTTCCACCATATTTATTTTTTAATGGTACAAAGAAAAAAACAGATCCATGGCTCACCAAGCAGTCTCAGACTTCAGTCTACAGTTCTGTGTTTCATCTACTCCAAATAAGATGTTTTACTAGACATGAGTAGCTCTGGAAGAATTTCGTGAGTAAACTTTTTTCCTATTATTCAATTGGTTTTTTTTTTTACAGTTTCTTAGAATATGGGTAAATTTTTAGAAGATTCTGTAGCCAACATTTACTTCATGTGACCAATGTAGGAAAAAAATAGCCAATGGGTACATTGGCTACACAAAGAGCAAACCCAAAGCCTATCCTGAAAAAGCTCTTAACTACAATACTTGAGCTAAACATTTGTTGTAAATAAGTTTTTTATCAAAGACTGAAAATTTGACTTAGGATTTTTGTGATTCTGGGCCCTGTTACTATGTTCAAAGGAAATGAACTTTGAACATTCCACATACAAACTGACAAATTTTTCCATAAAAAGAGTTTAGGTTTGGCAGAGCATTGAAACTTATCAGAGAAGGTGGAAGGTGTTTTGGTTCAATGTGATGCTCTGAACACTAGGCCACTGAATACTGGGTTGCAAAGAAAGCACTCAGCAGAAAATAATTTTATGTGCATTATTACTTTGATCTTCCAAAGAATCTAATATTAAAGTACTGAATATGGTTCTTTCAACTTAATTTATCCATTTGGATTAATAATGCTAGTGATACATTCATTTACAAATAGAAAAAAAAATGATCAGAACTGAATACATATATTGTATACCCTTTTCTACTCTGTGAAGTAATACAAACCTAGTTGCTTCATATTGGGATTGAAGTTGACGCTGCATACTGTATCTCGATGGCCTTTAAAATGCCGCTCTAGAGATGGATCCTCCTACAAAGCATAATCAGGTCATATTATTTTGCTCTCAATATAAAATCTTTGTGAATCTTTAATACATGTTTGTTTGTTAATTAATGCATTATAAATGTGACCCATTTTCTCCATATAAGTAACACATTAGCAGTTTTGGAATAATTTGGAAGACATTATAATTTTGATTGATAGATAGATATATACATTAATCAAAATTTTGGTTATCTCAAAATAAAAGTGTGGTCCCATGAACTTTGAGACATCCCAATGAATAATTAATTTGTAAACATATCTTGTGTGCATGTGTAGTAGGTGAGAAAAATGTGTGGCCAGACCAGGAATCAAAACCAGGACCTTCCTAACACTAGTAGTAGTAGGACACTCTTACCAACTGAATTATCTGGGCTGATACCATCTGCACCACTACACTCCTCCCCCTTAACAAGATTTCTGACCCCAAAAATCAACGAGACTCCTAACACACACCACAGTGAGTTATTTAGTTGGGCACTGAATGTAGTAGGTGAGGAAAAATTCGCAACCAAACTGGGAATCGAATCCAGGACCTTCCTAACACTAGCAGGAAACTCTTACCAACTGAGCTATCTGGACCAATACCCTCTGCATCACTACACTCCTCCCCTTAACAAGATTTCTGACCCCAAATATCAAGAGACTCTTAACACACACCATAGTGAATTATTTAGTAAATTAGTTGGGCGCCAAATGTAGTGGGTGAGGTAAAATGTGCAGCCAGACCGGGAATCAAACACAGGACCTTCCTAACACTAGCAGGAAGCTTTTACCAACTTGAGCTATCTGGGCCGATGCTATCTGCACTGCTACACATGTATCAACCACAACTTCATATACTAGTCCCGTAAGAGAAAATTAACCACCTCTTGGTATATATCATTATAAACAATTAATGAAAAAATTATTACCCATTCATATCATTGTTAGGTCATATCTTCGAAATTCTGTGTTAGGCATCCACACTCATCAACATTCCTCATTACCAAATAGTTAGTATTTCCTAGTAAACTCTGATTTAGTTATTTGTGATTATGTGCTCACGATTTACAGGATACGTAAAAAAAAATTTGGTTATGACTACGGTATGTTTAAATTTGACACTCCCATGGATAATATTCCAGTGGAACGAGATTATTTTTAATGAAATATTTATAAAAAAATATATATTTCCAGATCTTCTAAGAGCCACAGTAGATTCCAAAGATATTGACCAAATGTGTTAATAATATGGATGAGAGAAGCAGATTTGCAAGTCTAGAATCATTTTATGTTGAAACTATTTATATTAGTATATGGAGGAAATTCTACTGCAGATCAAATAATATCATCTTCAATATGTCATTTAAAGGTTCAGCAAACTAGATCTATGACTGTTAAGAATCTAACAGATTTTAAAATCTTTTTTGTGGTAGGCCTAGTTTGAAAAAAAAAAATAAAGTTGGTGATACAAAAGTTATTTTGATCTGAAAGGCTTATAAGAAATAGCAACAGCGATCCTGAAATGATCATAAACCTACATTCTTTATTACAATTTTAAGTTAATTACATAGAGGGGTCTACTAACATGTAGTAGTGATTGTCACTCTAACAAAATATTGAGATATAAATCAATACACACACATACAGAATAGTTTCAAAATATAAACAAATCTAGTTGACTTTACTCTTCACACTAGAGTTAAAATCAAAGAAATATCGTTTGCATTTTATAAAACTAACATACCAAAACAGTTGCCATATTTATGTTTGCAGGTGCAGGGACCTCCAAATCCTCAGTCTTATTCAGGTCTAATCATGCACCAGTTTTTTTCGAACTGCGGCGGTTGTTTACCAAAGGGAGGTAATACCATAAACACTATGACTAGATATAATCATTTGATCTACTGTACGCTGTTCCTACGTAATCAAATAAAAAAGTGTTTTGTGTAAGTAACAAACTGGAAAACAAATTAATATTTAGCAGAATCTTGGAAACCACTTTATGTTTTGTGCAAGCGGAAAAAAATATGTAAATATCAAAACCAATTTCGTAAATTCCAAATTCGTTCCGGAATTATATTTAAACATATCATAATCACTCAACATTTTATCTACAAAACCTTTTTAAAAATAACTAAAAAAACTAAAAATAACACGAATAAAAAAGAAATTTTTAATGGAGTAGGCTTCGCGGTAAAAATTACACGACACTTCGTACACATGGAGCATTTAACAGAGTTGGTAACGTAAATGGCTTAGCACGAAATATCCGGAACAAGTACCCTACAAGCCGGTTGTTGATCTAAGAGGACTGGAGAGGTATCTGTGGGTGTCAGTTTAAAGCTACTCTATTTCGACCTACTTAACTATTTGTTAAGAAGCATTATGTCAGAATC
This sequence comes from Atrina japonica, assembly GCA_030159075.1. Lineage (NCBI taxonomy): Eukaryota > Metazoa > Mollusca > Bivalvia > Pterioida > Pinnidae > Atrina > Atrina japonica. Next base: position 628,422 of record BROG01000355.1, read on the forward strand.
TGAAGCCAGAGTTCATTACAGAGTTGTAAGGTTTATACATGAAGCAGGTAAATTGGAAGTGTTTGTGTTTTCTTTGAAAAGGGGGGGGGGGTTGTCACTGAATCGGACCCGTCGAATTACCCCATACTACTACATACTACCCCGTACTACCACATATTACTATTTAATAAGTCATTTTGCCACAAATTATCGAATTATTTGCGAAAAAAGTTTAATTTTAGCAATAAATCCAAGTCAGATACTAGTGAAACTGTAATCCAGACCAGAATTGTTTGTTTTCGTATACAACGTGTACTGAAGTACTTAGTAGCCTACCACACACTATCCCATAATACTGCATACGACCCCATAATACCAGATACGACCCCGTAATACTGCATACAACCCCATAATACCAGATACGACCCCGTAATACTGCATACAACCCCATAATACCAGATACGACCCCGTAATACTAGGTACTACTACTAACTTAGCTATTCTGATTAAAAATTTATTTTTAGCTTTAAATCCAGGCACAATAAAAGTGAAACTGTAATCCGGAATTGGTTTACCCGTCTTGAACGTGCCTATCTGACTGGATTTATTGCTAAAATTCTATCTTTTTATTGTAAATAATTTGATAGTTTGTATCAAAATTACTTAGTAAGTAGTAATATTGGGTAGTATGTGGTATTATTAGAGTAATATGGGGGCATTATGGGGTAAATCAATGTGCTGCATTGAATGATTGTCATGATAGAAGTGAAACTTCTGATGAAGTAGCCTGTTGACAATTGTAAATATTACCTCACCTTGAGTTTGACTGTGAGTAACTGAATTTACAGAGTTTAATGTGATCTAGCATTGCGAGAGACTCTAAATGGTCTAAAAGGAGAATTATACTGGTGTCTCATAATGTATCGCGGTACTTAACAATTTTCCTTGTTTTGACATATATCATGAATTAAACAGCAAGTGTATTTTTTTGTCATGTTTTTATACGTATTTTTCTTTCTAATTTGTGCAAATGTTCTTTAAAAGAGTTTTTACTCTCACAGCGAGGCCAAGTTTTCTTGGTCTTATGAACTGAGGTGAGAATGGCTTATGTGGGATTTAGATAATAACTGTCAAAGTTGTTTCTGTTTTGTAAACTTGATTTTCTGTATTATGAAACCAATTTTAGAAGGGTGGTACAGGAGAATTTTGGAAACGGTCGCCATATTTATAAAAATAGATTGAAAAAAAAATAATTATGTCATTTACTTATGAAAATCTTGTGACATTTTCACAGAAAGTGTCTTTTGGAAAGCAACATGGACATAACATTTTTCACAAATTATAGAGTTCGAAAAAACGATGCCATGCTGCAGAATTCCCGAAAATAAAATATACTGTGATACAATGGGACCCGCAATACAGTGGGACTGGAATATATAGATCTATGGACAGGTCAGTTGACCGTGAGATGTTGGTATTCACTTGATATTAAGTCTGACATGATCTATAATTACACTGAATGATTGGTGTGTCCGTAGCATTGGTTAAAATTCTTACACTTCATCTGAAGCATATATACATGTAGGCCAGACCATGATCTGGAATCAATAAGCTCTTTCCTACCCATGGACTCATGCGACCAAAATCACTCAAAGTTAATGAATATTTATAAGGAGTAGGTGTTGTTCATTTTATCCAATCACAGTAGTTGTCATCGGCAACGGAATTTATCGCAATATCTGTTGATCCAATACAATTCTGAAATTGTTTAAAAGCCGTGATCTGATTGTTTGACAAATTCAAGTGCCATTTACTTGCATTGGCTAAGGCTTGTTCCATTGTCTTTGTAAATGTAACAAGTGTTAACATTCATAAACTATCAAGGTCTTATTTGAAAATCTGCGAAGTAAGGGTTATTGTTTATAAAATGATCTGTAAGTTTTGTTTTAAAGTCAGTTAACTTATGACTTAGGACCTTTTGATAAAAAGGGCCCCAGATGTGTCTGATTACTAAATTTGTTGAAATGACATTATAAGTTGTAAAAAGTTATTCAATTATGCTCAATCCATATACTAGTATATTAGTAGTCTGATAGTTGGAAAGATTTAGCACTTTGAACTTAAGAGACCATTTAAAATTTATTGAGTAAAGGTCTAGATACCAAGATAAGTTGGAATATGTTTACAAACACAACACAGAATCTCCATGGGCAAGTGGTTATAGCATCATGCTTTAAACCATGTAGCCTCTTACAACTGGTCAACGCAGGTTCAAGCCCCACTGGAACCTAAACTGATTTTTGTGAGAAAGTTTGCCAGTTTACTTGCGAAAGGCTGGTGGTCTATTCCCGGGTACCGGGTACATTGTAAGTTAACCGATTTCTCTCCTCCACCATTAAAAACTAGCCGCCACCATATAACTAAAAAATTGTTGAGTGTGGCGTAAAACACTAATCAAAATGAAAATATGAGTAAATTCTGAAGTTTTGTGGTGTCAGACCATGGTTTTCAGCACAATAATGTCGGAGCTACCGTAAATTTGTACATAATATAAGGAATCATGTTTTACCCACCGGTGCACTCCTTTTGAGAAAATTTTATTTTTTAGATAATCCACTTTACCTTGGTAGACATATATAGTTGAGTATTTGTTCATATTCAGCTGGCAATTCTAGGGCACATAATACTTCATTGCATTTATTTCTTTGTGTGAAAATTGCTAAAATTAAATGAACAAAAATATGTTGTTGTTTCATGTCTTTATGATTTGTTCAACAGAACTGAGGCAGTAGTTTTGGTGCAGGCAACAGCAGGAGTTAATTTTATTTCATCATTGTACATTGTAATTATTTGTTTCATTTTTATTACCAGCTTTACGTCTCCGAATGAAGAACATCCCTCAGGCAACATCTGTGTTGATATACCACAAGTTCTTTAGAGAGAATTCTTTACAGCAGTATGATCCGTATGTAAGTAAGATATGAGATACAGAAATGGGGACTGAGTGGTTAGAGCATCACACTTTGAATCATGAAGCCTCTTACTTCTAGTCAGCCCAGGTTCAAGTCCCGCAGAAACTTAGCTAAATTTTGTGAGAAAGTTTGCCAATTTACTCGTGGAAGGTTGGTGGTCTTTTCTCTGATACTAGATAAGCGACTTCTCTCCTCCGCCATTAAAAACTGGCCACCACCATATAACTGAAAAATTGTTAACTTAAGACTATCCAAATCAAAACAAAAGATAAAGAGATGAAAATGAATATTGTGTTATGTACAGCTTTTTAAAGGCTCTCACTTATTTGCACTTACAGAATTGAAATTGTGTCGATGTAGTAACATGTGGACTCATTACTATTTTTGTCTGTACAAATTTTATTATACTTATACAACTCAATTTTGTTGGTTTCAATTTAGTGCCAAACTCAACAATTGATCAGTTATATGGTGATGGCCAGTTTTTATGCTGGAGGAGAGAAACTTAGTACTCTCTACCCCGGGGATAGATCAGGAACCATCTGCAAAGTAAACCAGAAAACTTTTTCACATAATCATCTTAAATGTAGGTTTCAGCAGGTGCATGAAATTGCTGTGCTGACTAGACATTTTGTTATTTAAAGTACAGTAATTAAAGCATTATAGAGCATTCATTGAAATTTAGATAGGTCACCTAAATGACACAGGTCAACTCCAGCGGTCTGTCACTATATTCATTAAGTGGGTCCACAACTTGCATAAATTTTTGAACATTTGCTTTTCTGAAGAAAACATAAGACCAGTTCTCTTCAAATTTATTATTGCAGTGAAACTTGTTTATAAAAGACCCCTTTAAGGATGCAACAAAACCAATCTTTATAGGGAGGGATGGTAATGGTACAATTGGGGACCAGGTGGCCATTATACACAGGTGGTCACTAAAGCAGGTTTTACTGTAGTACATATATGAAGTATCTATAGGATAAGAATACAGTGGAACCTTTCTTGAAAGACCGCCCCATTCTGTCAATCAAATGTCTTCCTATATATATCTAATAAAGGAATATTGTATGTGTATTTAGATAAGCGCATTCATATTTTAGCGCTGTGTGGGAGTGACGACTTAACTAGCACAATCTTGAATTCACACAATTACGACAAGATTAGTTTTAAAGAAATCTCTACTTCTGGATTTTTTATATTCAATGTTGTTTATAATTTGAAAAAAGTTTATTCATATCTGAGAAATTTAACTTCTTGGCCATCTAGACCCATCCTCTATTAAAATGAAATTAACAAAGAAGCTCAAAATGTGTCATTGCAATGTACATGTATATGCCACAGTTTCAATTCATTTATCATTTTCATCTTGCAGAGGAGGAAAAGAGAATCTGGAAAGTATGATTTTTGTTTTAAGAATGTTTTTGAGTGTTGTTTTATGCCACACTCAACAATTTTTCAATTATATGGTGGTGGCCAGTTTTTAATGGTGGAGGAGAGAACCTGGTTACATTGTGCCCGGACAGAAACCAGCGACCTTCCTTAAGTAAACTGGCAAACTTTCTCACAAAAATCAGCTTAGGTTCCAGTGGGACTCGAACCTGTGCTGACAGGAATTGAGATACTTCATGATTTAAAGTGTGATGCTGTAACCACTCAGCCCCGTTTTTTTTTTATAAGAATAATAACCATATCATCACTTTTTTCTTGGACATCAGGGAATAATAATTTCTTTTGTGAACAAGTCTTCATAAATATTTTTCTCGGAAATAATAAATGTTGGTATGGAATATGTCCGAGGTCAAACAGCCTTTCAAAAACCAAATTGAAATAACCACCTCACATTATCAACACATGGGGTGGTAGCTGTTCTTCAAGACAACAAAATTTAAATGTTTTAAATCATTAGTCCCTGAAAAACAATGGACTCTTCTGTAAATCAATGACTTAGACCAGTCCAAATGTGTCTTTAGGTGTGAATGAGTTAATGAGGAACTTTGTTTTTATAGCTGATTGCCACAGCAGCACTGTATACTGCCGGTAAAGTGGAAGAAGAACATGTGAAGCTGAGAGATGTAATCAACGTGTGTTACAGGTATGACATTTGAACTTTCGGAGTTATGCTGATGTAGAATCTATGTTCAGAACATTGGAGTCTAAGAATCAATTACATAGCTGGTATGTGTCAGAGCTATCCACAAAGGCTATCTTATAAAGTCATGTTTTGGTTATACTGCCATTTGAAGAAATAGGATGTACATGTATTAGATTTCTTTTGTTTTGTTGAGAATTTTAATTCCAAATAATGTTTTATGCCACACTCAACAATTTTTCATTTATACATGTATGATGGAGACCAGTTTTTATTGATGGAGGAGAGAACCTGGTTACAATATACCTGAGAAGAGACCAGTGACCTTCTGCAAGTAAACTGGCAAACTTCCTCAAAAAATCGGCTTAGGTTCCAGCGGGGCTCGTACCTGTGCTGACCAGAAGTGAGAGACTTCATGGTTCAAAGTGCGATGCTCTAACCACTCGGCTATGGAAACTGGTTAGGCCTTCTGTTGGGGGTTTCAGGTTCAAATCCAGGTCAGAACTAGGAATCATTAACACAGGTTGTGACAGTTTCTTCACAGAGTACTTGGAATATAAAGTGAAAATCACAAACTTTTGTATCATACTTAAAAACTTTCAGCCCTCTGCCATAGAGGGTGTGGTATGATAGGGGGTGTCCAAGTAGTGCAGTAGTTAGCACACTTACTTCTCACCAATGCAACCCAGGTTCGATCCTTGGATTTGACAGGAGAGTATGTGAGATGGTATGGCGGTCGCCAAGTTGGACACAAGGGTTTTCTCCGGTTTCATCCCACAGCAAGGACCCCCACACGCCAACATCAGAGCCAACGAGAGACATTAATATAAGTTGACATAACTTGTTTGTCAATCATTATAAAATAAATAAAGTTTATATAAAACTGAAATTAACAGTGGGTGTGGTATGTTAAGAATCTTAACTCGGCGGTATCAGTACATAACATACTTCAAAATTTCTGACAATTCACATACAGTAGAACTTCATGGAGTCAAATTTCTCGATGTTTCAAACAGTTGATAAATTCCTGAATAATTTTGTTATTTAACGCTACTTATTAACATTTTATACTTTTATGAGTTGAATTTCTTGATGTTTCAAAAAAAGTTTGGGCCCATTTCTATAAAATTCGAAGTAAAAATTGACCTCGACCCACGATAATTCTTCTCCTTCTCATAAACACTCAATGTTTTAATTTCATGAAAATTAAGTTAAATTTAGTACTAATTATTAATTATAATGATCGTATATGTCTTAAATGGTTTCGAAGCAGTCATATACACAGGGTCACCATCTTAGAGACCCTCTGAAACTAAAAACAGTTGGTTCTTGTTTACCATCCATGAGTTGAAGTGCCGATGTTTTGAACTTTTCTAGGTGGTCCCTTGAACTTCAACTCATCGAAGTTTTATCGTAAATGTAATCAAGTGATCATTGTCATCATCATTATTGTCATTGTTGTCATGATCATCGTCAATCGAAAGTCTCAGAATGAGATTAAATACTTAGGTGCCATAACTGTTAAAGGGCTCTCACTCCATTAGAATCAGTGCATAGCATAGGTCAAAAGTTTGGCTCTTCACCTATCATGAGTGAAGTCTGCATGAAAATGAACAAATTTCAGGAGGACATTAAAAAAGCAATGATGATCAATGAATACCACAAAAACAAATTACACAGATGCCTTGAAACGATTTAATATAGACAAACATTTGTTGACAGAACACTACATCGAAGTAAGCCAGCACTGGAAATGGGAGAGGCATTTTGGTCGCTGAAGAATTCTGTTGCCAGTTGTGAGATGTTTCTCCTTAGAGTTCTGAAGTTCAAAGTCATTTTCAACCATCCTCATAAGGTAAAATTTAAATTATTGAAATATGAAATACCTTGATCCTTCTTTTTCCTTTTCTTTTTTTAAATAAGTCAACAAACAAACAACAAAACCCAATGGCTTGTCATTAGAGTTGGTCTCTGATTATGTATTGGTTTCTGTACAATTCCTGATCTTATGCTCTCTCTCTCTCTCTGTCTCTCTTTCTCTCTCTCTCTCTCTCTCTCTCTCTCTCTCTCTCTCTCTCTCTCTCTCTCTCTCTCTCTCTCTCTCTCTCTCTCTCTCTCTCTCACACACACACAGATCATGAGCTATTGTTATTAGTTAATCTGTTTGTCTGCATATCTGTTTTTCTGTTTGTCTGCATATCTGTTTTTCTGACAAAAAACTTCATTTTCATTTCTTAAATTTAAACCACATATTGTTTGAAATTTTATGTCAATTAGATATAGAGTGACGTCAATTATGGCCAATATATCCAGGAATATTTACCAGAGTTATGGGACTTTCAAATCTTCAAAAATGTTTTGATATGTTTAACTTTGACATAAAAGGTTACTAATGTTAAGATGTGTTGTATTTTTTTTTATTTTTGCAGTATTTATTACATTACCTTAAGTTCCTCAAGGACTGGTTTGAACCATATAAGTGGGAGACCGTCCCCTTGGCGAGGACAGCTTGGACGTTATTGAAGGACAGTTACCATTGTACTCTTAACTTGAACTACAAGCCACAACATGTTGCTGTGGCAATTATCTACTTCGCATTGCAGTGTTATGGAGTAGAGGTACCACTTCAAGAAAATGTGGGTACTCCGTGGTGGAAGGTAATGATTAAATGAAGTATTAAGCCTTTCACCCCTAAGTATCTTAATGGTATACTCTTTTATGTTATATTTGGTCAGTCTATTATGGTTTGTGGGGTTGACAGGGTGGAATATAAGGATTAAATACTTTCGTGACATGAAAAGTTAACCCTATACTCTGTTATGTTATATTTGGTCAGTCTTTTATGGTTTTTGGGGTTGACAAGATGGAAGGTAAGGATTAAATTCTTTTGAGATATGTAGTACTAGCCCTTTCACCTCTAATCATCTTAATGGTATACCCTTTTATGTTGTATTAGGTCAGTCTAGTATGGTTTGTGGTTTGTAAACAGGTTTGCTGGGCAGCACTGTAATGTACATGATTTTGACACCTGATCATCTTAACATAAAAAAAGATCATGTATTGGTAAATGAATATACATGTGTTGCTATACACTGCATGCTGGACACCAATTTTCTCATGATTTTTGTCAACCTGGAACCAAAGGCCACCTGTCTTATGCAGCCACTATTTCAATTTCCCTTTTAAAACAGGCTGCTGAAAAAACAAATGAACACAACACTTAATTTTAGACATACTTTCCACTTTTATTGTATAACTATGCTGCTGGTTCCAATTTCAACGAATGTAGCCACATTTGAAGTCTACTTTAAGATTCTTTGTTTGTTTGTTTATTGTTGTTTAACATCCCTCTCAAGAATCTTTCACTCATAATGCTGGTGAAGGACTTCAAATTACCATATTTTACGACCTATAGGTTGATATTTTTTTACTCCAATGTTGTGACCTCGACCTATTCACTGCATTGACTTATCTTAGTGAAATATTTGACTTGTATCTGCAATTCCTCATTTTAACATCGTAATTCAACATTTTCCACTGGATAATCTAGGGGCCTACTCCAAACACCCATTTGTATTTACACTTAATAGAACTATTAAATATGACCTTGTGTGTGCGTAATGCACTGTGTTCATAATCAAGTGACAAAATAATGATCTTTCAAGTTACAATATAATTGGGATTCAAGACTGTGTCAGAAACTGCGTAATAAAAATACATCATTTACATTATATTTATACTGGACAGTTTATACTTTTGAATGATTCCCTTATCTCGGTACCCGCTGTGAAGTTGAAGTCTTCATTCAGACTTTCAGGACATTACAAGCTGTGTTCACTAGAAGTGACCTTCAACTGATAAAGAATCCTGAGGCAGTCTTTGAAGTTGGGAAAGTTTTGGAAAAAGTGTTACATAAATTAATTATCACTCAACCTTGAGTATTTAATTGTTTGACAATTGCAGCTACATAATAATTTAGGCCAATGTAAGGATAAGACAATTACTGAGGTCCCTTGTATTGACAGGATAAAGAATTTAATGATGATTTGACAGGTAACATAATTGCGATGTATGTACAGTGAACGCTCTTTACAACGACCGTGTTTGTTCCCATGTAGGAATGACGTTATATCGATTTTGTCACTGTCATATAATTTGATGTGTTGGGCATTTCATAGTTAGCTCCCTTGAGTATCATTTATGCATATATTTGTACATGTAAATAAATAAACTTAAAACAACATTAAAATCTCTATGAAAATATATAAATAATATTTATGCAAGTTAATCTTGTTAACATCGATGCACAATTATTTTTTCATTAAATCGGTCATAAATCGGTGATGTCGTAAAATGCATGAATCATGTACAAAATGCCCGAATGTAATAGTATAATAAAAAAATGCAGAGATTGCTGGTACAATTCTCTTAAAAATGTGTTTCATAAATAAAGTTTTAGTCAAATGTCTACTGCTATCGCAAGTACTGAAATAATGCCATTGTAACCACATCAGAACGAACATGTAGCCTAGCGGAACTTGTCAACTATGTGTATTTTTTATTCTTTGTTTATCAATCTTATTTTTTCAATTTGTACCCAGCTTGAATTTCACTTCCTGTCAGTTCAGTTCAAACGAAACCTACTGATGGTTTATAAACATTAGGCCTACTGACGTACAGGTAAGGGTGATTCAAGCGCTAATTGTTGACACCTAGGTCATCACCTATCAGTGGAGATTAGAAAACAAATTGACGGTTTAATTGTTTTATTGGCAATTATTTTTACCTATGAACTCAACCGTGAAGAAAATCAAGAATAATAACAATAGCCAGATCAGCTGGTGGGTTCTATGTTACGTCATTGTAAAGAGTTTATTTACACTGAGTTATGTACATTTGTTCCCGGAATCTAATGTCGGAGTCGGATACCGAATATTCCGTTGTAATGAGTACTTTTTATGTACATGTACGTTTGTTCCCGAGCAATTCTTGTCAGATACCGAATATTCCGTTATAATGAATGTCGTTGTAAAGCGGGTTCACTGTATATATAATCAGTACACACGAGTAATATAAGTGATGTTAAATATGATAAAATGCAACTTGTAATCTTTTTAATCACTCATATTTAATAATGTACAGTAAAGTAAGCCTATTACTCTGATTATTTTTGTCGGCTACCATCCTTTTAGCACCAATTATTAAACATAAACGATGTATTTTTGTGTTCTCCCATTCATGTTTCCATCTCTGCTGACATCGACCTGTCTTCAACTTCGACCTATCTAATACTTAAACCTGGATTGTTGCCAAATATCGGCCATTCGACCTATCCCCCGCATCGACCTATAGGCCATAAAATATGGTAATTCAGGAGTGCAAGATTTAGAGTCCAAATTTTACATGCAATTTCAACTTATTTACTCCTAAATTATGATAATAGACCATATTATCTATTGATTTGGGTGAGTCTAAATGTGACCACAGGGGTTGATAAGGTATTTTACTTTCACAGGTCTTGTCCGAAGATGTGACAGAACAGGGGATAATGGAGATTATCAATGAACTGATTAATATGTATGACTTTGAGACAACTACTTCTTAAAAGAAAAATCCAGGTATAGAAAAAAAGGAAGCAAAATGAGAGAATTGGCCAGGTTTCTGAAACTTAAACATCTTTAATACATTAAAAAGAACCAGGTTTTCAGAAACTTCAACATACAATACATGAGAAAGAACCAGGTTTTGAAATTGATCGTCAGAACAAGAAACGGACATGAGACATGCTGATGTTAGTGTGTCATTATGGTAAGAAATAGTACAGGAAGTTGAGACAGTGGAGACGAAGTTTTCCACTGTGATAAAAGGATGTAGATATGTGGCATGGTGGAAACAAGTGCTTCTCCACTGTCAGAGGAAATGAAGATGAAATATTGTGGAGATTATATCTCCATTGTGGTAACACGAAAGGAATATCTGACATGGTGGATTTAATTTCTCCACAATGGTAACAAGAAATGGAGATTTGAAATTGTGGAGATTATTTCTGCACAGGGGTATTAAATATGGAGATTTAACATGGCAGGAACGTTTTTATCTGCTGTGGTAACAAGATCTATTTAGCCCACAGGAAGTCAAACAAAGATGTGACAACATCATGAAGCCAAGTTGCACCGGAGGCAACAAGTGGATATTTGACATAGCGAGGATCAGAATAGATATGAGACATTGATGTATTGCTACAGTTGTAAAAGGAAGAATAATAAACTTGTAACATGGTTTATTTATTGTTTGTGTTTGTTTCATTTTTGCTTTATGCCACACTCAACAATTTTTCAGTTATATGGTGACGGCCATGCTTTTAACGGTGGAAGAGAGAACTTGGTTACAATGTACTGGGGAAGAGACCACTGGCCCATTGCAAGTAAACTGGCAAACTTCCCCACAAAATCAACTTAGTCTACAGCAGGACTTAAATATATGGTAATCAGAGGTGAGAGACTTCATGGTTTAAAGCGTTTTTGTCTTACCACCTGGCCCTCTGTGACATGATAGAGGTTATATTTCCTCCATATTGATTATGTACAGGAAACTGAGACGTGGCAACATGGAAAATACTGATATCTAGTGTGGTAACAGAAAATGTTAAAATGACTAAGTGGAAATTTGTATATCAATTATAATAGGAAGATGTGAGTGAGACAGTAGAGTTATTTCCCTTTAATATGGGAATTAAAGATGTGAGACAGCAGAGTTATTACCCTTTAATATGGGAATTAAGGATGTGAAGCAGTAGAGTTATTTCCCTTTGATATGGAAATTAAAGATGTGAGACAGTAGAGTTATTTCCCTTTAATATAGATATTAAAGATGTGATATGGTAGTTATTTCCCTTCAGTATGGGAATTAAAGATGTGAGACAATTGAGTTACCTCCCTTTAATGATTATGGGGAATTACAGATGTTCTTTCAGTGAATTATGTGTACATACAAATTCTATGTATGATTTTTTTTTCAATTGTAACAATTTTTTACAGGAAAAAAATCATTTATTGAATTGTTTGAAAATTGCATCCTGAATTAAGGCACCGAGTGGAAAAAGACTTATTACTGTCCAAGTGGTGTTTGTGAGCTTCTGTTATGGACTTGTTTTCCTAAATTATTTTTTTTTTTACTACTAAGAATGATGTACAATAACAAATAAGAGATATACAGAGGCATAAAAATAATTATATTCCTAAATATTTTGTGAAAATAAAGTCAGGTCCAGTGCCGTATGCATATAGATGATATACAAATAGATGGTCGAATTAAATAGTTGCCAAACTATATATATAGGAATTTTTTAAAAGAAAGAAATTTGGGGGGGGGGGACACATTTGATGCCCCTTTAACAAACTGTTTAAATATTGTTGTAATATGCAAAAAATGGCCACTGGAATATTATCAACAATCTCCGCCAATAATTGGATAGTCAGTCAATATCGACAAAGAACAGCCTTTACTGTAAAATATTGTCCGAGTTGACCAATACAAGACCAGATGGGAAATTGAAGGTGCATGTCATGCAGGGCGCAAAGATGGACATATGGGGGTGGATGTAATATAGAGACATGAAAAAAACATTGTTAATTAATAATGGGTTGATGATTAGCTAATTTGTCTGATTCCATATTAGCCCATTAAAAGGCATAACATCATGGTTGTCGAATAATTACTGATATTACCTCCTCGTTATCAAATAGTTGGACATAATATCCTAGTTGTCTAATAGTTACAGACATAACATCCTGGTTGCCTAATAATTACAGACATAACATGGTGGTCTTATAGTTACAGACATAACATCCTGGTTACACAGATATGACATCCTGGTTGGTTTATAATTAGACATAATATCCAGGTTTCCAAATAGATACATACATTATATCCTGGTTGCATAATAGTTACAGGCACAGCATCTGGTTGCCTAATAATTACACTATATACACATATGAATATCTAAATAATCGTTTCAATCATTTTGTCATAAGAAGAACAAAACATAGTTTTTACCCCTTTTTGGATCTTTGATGACAAAAACTATGTTCAAAAAGCTGGAAAACATTTTGTACATTATTTGATTTTTTCACAGTGAAACATCAAGATGTTATTCATTTTTTTTTTGCACAAGATTGTAATTTTTGTTTTTATTTTCCAGATACGATGCAACCCATCTTGAAACACTGCTTGTCTTTTGAGACCACATTCTGAAAACCATGTTTTTGGTTCCTTTAAACCAATAGTAAAACCTCTCATGAGAGACCACCTGTCTTGAGAAAACATGTTTTAGTGGCAGTCTCTAAAGACATTTTCTATTCTATCTATATACATATATATCTCACTATTTCCTTTTTTAGTCATGTAACCAATTTTGCTGGAGCTGCTCACAAATTAGTCATACTGAAAATATAAGAACTTCAAATGACAGTTAACCCATTCACCCCTAAAGACATATTTGGACTGGTCTAAGTTGATTTACAGATGACTCCATTGTTTTTCAGGGGTTGATGAGTTAATATACTTAATAGCCTAGGATTGGATTTATTTTCTCTGTATCACACTGGTATGATGGTGATATTTCCATCTTTTCTGTAGCTTTCATTTCTTTTGCACAGTCACTTCCAGTTCTAAAAAAGTCTCGGTAATATCTCAAGTCCATTTTACTCAAAGCTTTTAAATTATTGTAACTCATAGGTTAGCAAATTTTCAAAATCCAGGTATTTTGTAAAATGAACAAATATTTTATAAAATTTAGCTTTATGATTTATTTCTTAAATAATTTGTATTCATAATACACAATACCTAATTTCCCCAAAATTCCAGATATATACATTACTGAAAATTCTGCAGACTTATAACAAATTTATTCTTACAAACTCAACAGAAACCTTGATTAAGCCTGGCACATAAAAATGCAGTTATGGCAAAGCAGTTTCACTCTTTACATAGCTGAATAAAGGGTCGCCATGGTTGAGTGGTTAGAGTTTAGCCACCATGTCTCGTCCAACACCTAGTCATGGCCAGTTTCAGTTGCACTGGAGCCTAATCCGGTTATGTGTAGGAATTAATCATTTTTCCCTTAGCTGACAATGGTCATTTCATTGGCACATGGCTCTTTAGCGGTACATGGCTCTGTAACCGGATTTTCTCTTCCACCATTAAAAACTAGAACGGAAAATGTTGTGAACCAAAATTATGAAAATACAGTGGAACCTTGAAATTAAGACCACCTATCCAACTGACTGAAAGTGGTCTGATTAGTGAGGTGGTCTCTTAAGTGAGTTTCTGTATTTATTAGATATTTATCAAGAGACTGAATATTTATGGCGTGAAATTCAAGGTGGTCTCCCTAACGAGGCGGTCTTAAGATGAGATTCCACTGTACAGTAGAAACTGTGTTAAGAGACTACTGTCATGAAAGACTCCTGTATCACGAGACCCAATTTTGAAATCCATTCAATAAAATGTCTCCGTAAATAAATCCTCTTTTGAGAGACCACATTTCAGTGGCAGAAAGGGTGGTATCTCATGGCAGGTTCCACTGTAGCTGTACACTTGCTGTACAAATAAACAACGACAAAAAAAAGAAAACAATTTGATGTATTTCGTTTTTTTTAATCAGACATAATGAAACAATGAAATGTATAATGAGCATATAGAATATAGGACACCTATATCACACGATTACTACCAATACATGATGGGATTTATACAAGGCTAATGGTTGTATGATTCACCAACATAAAAACACTTCAACCCTATCATCCCTCAAGATAATAATGGACTCTTCACATCCAACAGGAATACATTGTTTACAACTATTAAATGCAGGGTAGGGCTGTTGCAAGTGTAATAGGGTCATTGTATAAAATGACCGACCTCAAGATTATTATTATTATTTTTTTTTTTTTTGCCCTACATACATTGGTATATATGACTCTACAACATCGGGATTACATGATTTGAGTGTGAGCAAATTTTCTACAAGTTATTTGTTTATCCTGATATGAGTGATCAACTATGTACAAACATTAGCATATAAGTACTTATTTCTTATCTTAAAACTGGATGGTTTTGTCAAAATTCATAAAAAGAGTATTTTCAACACTTATGCAAATTCACACATATACACATACATAAGATCACACACATAAAACTGTCACTTTTAAAACATGATTCTGCCCTTTAACACTGATCATGATATATCTATGCTACAAACATACACGTTATCACAAAATGTTACCGGTCAATACATACATATTTTTTTTTATATATATATATATTTTTCTACTCCAAAAAATATGCTAGGCACTGCACTATCTCAAAAATGCACATACATTTTCATCACATGTAGCCAAATAAACACAGTAAAATGCATCCATCTTGTGTGCCATCCTGTTTTACTATGTTAACTTTTGGTATAAGAAATATATTAAATATTGAAATTCTGTTAAAAATAGATATTCATGATGTAATGGGATCATTCCACAAGTCAAGAAATAAACATGACAATGGTTTATTTACACAAACAAAAATCGTATGCTAGATAATGCACATACTTCATATTTTTTTTTTAAATTGCTGAAATCCTGCTAAATTGGCAGGCATCAATCATATGTGTATCTTTATACAGTTCATTCTAATTATTTAGGTACTTTTATGAAAATATAAAAAAATCTAAAATATAGTTAAACTTGAAGGCTTTATATATATATATATATATATATATATATATATATATATATATATATATATATATATATATATATATATACATGTAGTTATAAATTACAGTTGAACCTATCTTTAAAGACCACTCTCATGAAAGACCACCTATCTTTTAAAACCATACTGAAAACCACTTGATTAAATAATCAATAAAATAAAGCCTCTTTTGAGAGACCACCTGTCTTGGGAGCCACATTTCAGTGACAGATGGGGAGACAGGTTCCACTGCATTCAAATTTTCATTTTGACTACCAGTAGATCCTTTTCATATAACTGCAGTCTTTGGACAGCAAAATGATGCATTCTCCCGTAAATTTGGCTATGTTGTCAATGTGACTGATTGTCTCTTGATGTCGGTTGAGGGAATAAGTTTCACTTTGTCATCCAAAACTGCAGTTACAGGAGAAGGGTCTATTCATATTGAGTTAGAAATGGAAATTGACTAATAGTCAAACAGATGATGTCAAGACGAAAAGATTTCTAATTAATGATCATTTCATATATGTTACTGCCAGATGACTTTTAACAAGATTTTATAGTAAAATTATTCCCCCAGAATGTTTTCTTTTATCTATATTAGCTGAAGGATAAAAATTCAACATTCTGATAAAAATTAAGTTTTCTGAAAAAATAAATGAGGTATTAAAAATAAAACAAATTTTCCAATAAAATGGAAGATTTTTTTTCATTATTGCTAACTGCATTGCTAGAACAGACATGATTTTTTTTCCGATTAAAAATCGAAAATCCTGTCCGTTTTCTGACTTTCAACTTGAAATTGTTTTTTTTTTCAACGTATCTGGATTTCCATGTATTTGTCCCGTCTTTGGTTTATTTTACTTGTTGCTAACAATTGATGCAAAACCAGCTTTGATTATTAGTGGGTTCTAACTGCCTTATAAAAGATGTAATATGATTGGTTGTATAGCTCCAAAATGTATTTTCGGTTGAGATTCTTGCTATAATTTTTTGCCCAGAGATTTTGACAACGTGTTGAAAAATGGATTATTTCGGCACCATGTAACTTCGGCACTTGTACAAGTAAATAAACTTGCTTACATGTGTCAAAATAATTTGGTGCCGAATTTATCTGATACCCAGAAAGTCTGCTTGTAAGAGATCAGTAGTCTCTCTCTGGGTAGGCTGTAATCATGTCTTCTTCTTTACAACTGAAAATGGGCCAAGGCAATAAAAACGTAAAAATGTTGATTGATAGATTATAACAAAAATAAAATCTAAACGTAATTGCAGTGGTTAACAAAAACTCTGAATACAATTTGTAAATAAGCTTTTTCCCTCAAGTTCAACAATTTTTTATTGTCCAAAATCTCATTTTTTTTAAAGGTTTCATGACTGAAAATATTAAATGAAAATGACCACATTGTATATGCATATTACATTATATGTACATAACCCTGAGTTCATGTTCTAATTTGGGGAAAATCTTTTACACATATTACTTTCCATTTACTGACAACCTGTATCCAGTGGTTACCTGACTGGACATCCAATGGACATAACTATACAAAGCCATCTTAAATTAAATAACAAATTAATAACTCAATATTTAATTTAGTACATGTATATCCTAAAACTTCATTGAAAAAAAATTTCCTCACAACTTTTTTTTTAAAAAATGTCAACTCCACTGATAGAAATTGATAACAATTTACTGACTGCCAATAAAATATGTCTGGAAAACTAGAGAATTTTCTCCATATAACATGTAGCTCATTCTAAAATCTGATTGGCTAAGCAGCCCAAATCAAAATATTTTCAAACTTAATAAGTTTTTTCAATTTTATACACCAGACTCGATTTTACTCTTGTGATAAAAAATATATATAAATAATTTTCAAATCATCTCAGAATTGTACAATGCTGTCTTGTGATTCATTTCTGAATACAATATTTTGATAACATACAGAAGATCATTGGTTGATCATTTTTGCTTTAAACATTAATGCCACACGTAACCATTCAGGTACATCACAAATATTTTGGATTTTGTACAAATCATGCCATCTGACTGGTAGAAAATGTAGAGATTTTCATATCAACAAAAAGAACTACAGGGTTTTCTATGGAATTACTATCTCTGAATCCAATTATTTCATAAAATGAAAATGACAGGTGTAACATGTATACAGTATTTTGCTTAAAGAAAGCATCTGTTGCAATTACAGTGGAGAAAAGAAACATGAACTTATCCACCCATAAAACTAATGGACTGGTCTAAGTTAATCATTTATAGTAGAATTCAGGACTTTTCAGGGCTGGGTGAGTTAACTGGATTACAATAATGTTTTTTTTTTTTTTTTAAATTTTATAGAGTAACACATAGTAAAGTGTCCAAGCTCCTAAGATGTATAAGGAACATGTATTATTTGAAATTACTCCTTGACCTTTCACCCCTATATCAAACACCTGACTGATCCAAAACATTGAAAAAAGCATTGCATATACCAGTAAAATACTTCATGTAGAAAGCCTATATTGATAACACTGGAAAACAGTACACGTTATCTAGCACTTTTCAGAATTAAAGACAAAACATTTCTCTGTGCACTGATGTATTTATATACATTTAATTAGCTTTAAAATCATTAATAAAGATATATACAAATTTTCTCTCTAATATGAAAACTCTTGATACCAAAAGATGATTCTATAATATTGATGTCTGTTGTCACTCCAGCCCCTCCCCTTAAAAATGTCAAATTTAATATAGGGAAATAATGGTGTATAAAATTAAAATGAGAGATGTGAACCTTATCAAATGCAATAACTAAACAGAGTGACTGAAATCACTTAGTCTTTAGACTCTCTCACAAACATTTTGATGACTGAGATTCAAATCTTGGTTTTGCAAAATCTTTATGATACTGAATGTAGAAGAGTTTAAATGGAATCCATCATCTAGACAATACTGCTTTGAATATCAGAAATGAAAGAAAAACATAATGAGCTGTAGATTTAACCAGAAAATGGGGATACACAGATGAAAGCCTAATAATTAAAAAAAAAAAGCATTATAAATATAACATCAAATTCAATAACAAAGTAGTTTTCTGAAACTATTGTTGGTACATTTTATCTGGATACTAGTGATTTCAGAATATTTACATACCGACTGCAATTCCCTTCATTGCAAGTATATAGAGTGGAATGTTTCATATTCTAATAAACGCAGTCACGTGCCCCGAGTATTAACCACTTTCCTTTTCAGCGTAAGAATACATGAACGAATCAATAAAGAATAGAATATCACATTTTAAATAATGTCAAAAGCCATTAAAGCCTATCAGGGAAATAAAAATCACTGAAAGAAATGGAAACACGAGACTACATCTGTAGCACATTGTACAGCCTACAGGCCCATATCGCGATATATCTAGGTCATGTGACCAGAACCACAGACCATTATTACAAAAGAAAAAAGAAATTAAGGCCTAATGAAACTGACATCTCTTGATAAACAAGTCGATTTGTTTGCCATCAATGTCTATTCATATAAGAAACTCTCACCCGCAACATTTTAGAAATGGGCTTACTTATGATTACGTACCAATCTTGTGTTTCCCAGCTGCTTGGTAAAAATGTCAAATAAAAGGGTTATGTTGTCATCAATTAATTAGCTGTCTCACTTCTTGTAAGACTAAATCTTTCTATGGAATCCCATTTATAATATCAGAATTCAATCGCAAACTCGTTGTACATTATTCAGCATACTCATGGGCGCAGCCATTTGCAATTTCTATCTCTTCCGACAATTTAACCTTCCGGTTAAAGCAGAAAATATTCAAAATAATGAAAACCCAATCTACACTTTAAGGTTTTCCAATCAATATTTTCTTTCAAAATGGGAAGCAAATAAACACCATTTAGTGACAGAAAAGGGGAACTACTTCTCATGTCAAAACAGCTTTGAAACGTCAATGTAAAAAACCCCCCGCAAATTAGTATCCCGGAATGATATCCAAGACATCAGTTTCAAAGAAAATTCAATAACAAAGTAGTTTTCTTCATTCGAATATAATGGCAGTGCTATGGAAAAAAAATTCAATGTGCAGCACTTCGTGCTGCACAGAATTTTTTTCCATAATGCACTGCCATTATATTCGAATGAAGTCAAAAAAATGAAAAACAATCCTTAATTAAATTCCTCTATGTAACGGGACGGCTAATAATCAACGACCTTCTGTTCACTCATGCTACAGGACTAAAGGTCAAAGGTTAGACCTATGTGTTGAAAAAATAGTTGGCTACTTGCAGATGTGAAGTTAATTATTGTATAATTGATGAGAACAAATTACTTGTACTGCATTGGAACAATTTGGATACACAATAAAATTCTGTTCCTAATTTAGGTAATTAACATCACTTTGGGCAAGTTCCTGTCTTTGTCAAATAAAACAAGGGAGGAGGAGAGAATCAACTATAAACTTTTCAATTTTTAATACATGTGATATTTGAAGAAACTAAGTAAAATGCTATAAATAAATTTCATTTTGCAAGTGATTTATTTTTGTGGTGTTTTTCTTTTTGCAAATTGACTTAGTTCCAAATACAAATATCTAGAGAATGTTTGTATAAAAGATTACATTCTGAAGATACATGTGCCCCATAACTTACAATACTGAGAATTCATCATGTCTATCAAACTGCTTCCTTACAAAAGTATTCACAATACTACTAACAGGTTTTTTTTTATTATTTAATGACATTATCTCAAAATTAACAATTAATGATTTATAAGTGATTTTTAGTATTTGGAACTAATGTTGACAGATACAAAATATGCAGGTACGACATACATGAGGTATGACATACAGGTACATGTATGTCATACAGGTACAACATACAGGTATGACACACAGATACATGTATGACATACAAGTATGACACACAGGTAAATGTACAAAATACAGATAAGACATACCAGTATGACATACAGGTACGACATACAGGTTATGACACACAGGTACATATAGGATATACAAGTATGACATACATGTACAGGTAAGACATACCAGTATGACATACAGGTATATACAACAAATAACTAGCAACACATGTCATAGGCACAATTGTGAGTGATAACAACTTTATACAGTGACGTTATGATTCTGTGGCAAATTTACATATTCATGATACCTCTATATTTGTGAGTCAAATGTAAGTAAAGGAATAAATATATCCTGAACATATACAGAAATAAGTGACTTTTAAATTTTGTTGACTTGGAAACAGTTGATGGTGATCTATTTCACCAAAATATAAAAATATTGATAGTAAACAGACTTCAGTGCTATAGTTCTATTTCATGAATGTGCTAAAACATGGTGTCAATGTTTCATTATTTGCTTAATTCTGAATCACTTTATTTCACTTGTACATACAGTGTATATATAGATTTCTATTTTACAGGTTTACTTAATCAGAATCCGATACATGATTGATGAACAATGGTGTGACCTAAACAATAAGGTAATATACATTTTTAAATGAATGTAACTCATAAATTACTTACATGTAAATGTATGCAACACATAAAAATTCCTAAATGTTTACAAGGAAAAATAGGTTATATCTAAAAATAGACCCCATTTACCTCTATTTCTGTTAGTAAAATAATGGTAACATTTTAAAAGTATACTTAAAAGTACACACAAATCCTACAACAACAATACCACATTGGGTTATAGAGTGTATACTTAAAGGAGCATTAGCTGTGTTTTTTGTTTGTTGTTGTTTTTTTAAATTCATCCTTTTGATATAGAATAACAAAAAGAGATATACATGGACATAAAAATTCTTAAGCTCTTACATCTTTTGAGAAAATTGCTTGAGAAACCCTGATTCAGCACTTTTTTTTACCTTACTTTTTGTATAAGAATACCACACTGGTCCTGACCTTATTTTAACCAAAAAATACAGGAATATTAGATTTTTTTATGCCTGTGTATAGCTCTTATTTGTTATTGTACATCAAGTACAAGTAGTAAAAGTAGAAAAAAATCAAAAGTTTTTTTGTTTGTTAACACAGCTAGTGCCCCTTCAACAACTTGCTGAATTTATAAAATGGTTTTTTTTTTAAATACTGATCATACACATACAAAGATCATCATTGGTGGAACTGCTATACCTTGAACAATATACCAATACATCATAGTCAGTTCTAGGCAATACAGTAAAACCTCTTTATAATGACCCTCGTTTCATTTGACATCTCCCTTTATGCCACAATTTTTGAAAGTCCCATTTTTTCTAATTTTCCCTATAATCTTATTCAAACTTTCCCTCAACCTATCACCAAACCCCTTTATAATGCCAAATTTGGGCTGAACAAATGGTGGCAGTATAACAAGGTTTTACTGTAGTTCCTGTGGTTCTACCAAGATAAATTAGTACATGTGTACAAACATAACAGATCTAAAATTAAATCAGGGGGTGACAGGCTTGTCATTGCTACAAAACCATTGGAACTACAGTAAACAAAGCATGGAAACAAAGACAAAATGTTCTACTTGTACACCTCTACTGTCAGAAAATAGACAGTATTATTTTGCTTTTTGACAGATTTTGGAGGTGCCACTTAATTTGGCAGACCTGTTTATAGGTTTTCTCACAATCGGTTCTGGTTTGTAGCCAGTTGCTATGAAAAACGCTTGGCTTTACAAGTCAATGTCACAAGTCTTTTGTGTGAAATTAAAAATTAAAAAAGGTGTCTAAAGTCACTGCATTAAAAGTTGAAAATTAATATATTGGACAACCATATGCACTAAGCATAAGGCTTTGCAACTTATATAAATGTCCTTTCTTGACTCTGATGTTAGCGATATTGACTATGGAAGAATGTGGGGGGCCAAGAGCAAAATCCACATTCTCGAGCTGGTTACATCAAGTTGGTCAACTTGAGCTGGTGACCCCCTTACCATCTCACATATTGCCCAATCCAATCCTAGAATGGAACTCATGTTGAATGATTGAGATAGTCTTTGTATTGGCAAAAGTCTGTAGTACAAGTCTTGATTTCTGTCATCTCACCTGCACTGAACAATTCCTGAACTTGTAAAAAATAAAATGCATGAGCCCTACATGGGTTATTCTTTCTGTTGAAAAACAGTTCACTGAAATCCGACAAAAAGTTCAATTTTATGAGAAAAGATGAATACAGGGAAAACATGCCAAGATGACTGAATAAACTCCATAAAACAATTTAACAGACTTATGCAGGATTGAAAATTCACGTACAAATGTTGTATTGAGCTTGCATACACATCACATGCTATTATCTTATCCAAGAAAAAAAAATACAGAAAACTCCACACACAACTGCAAAGTTCATACTTGATACCATCACTAACCCATTTATCCCTGAAAATGATGGAATCTACTGAGAATCAATGATATAGACCAGCACAAATATGTTTTTAGGGGTGTACGAGTTAAGAGCACTGTGCTGTGATCATCAATGAATTAACCCACAAACAGCTCATTTAAAAACATGAATTCACTATTACTGCACATCATGTGGTGAATTCACTTCCTAAAACAGCGAGGGCACCTGTTAATTCCTGTCTTAACACTGGTCAAAAATGAATTCACTTAATACAACAGTCCTACACAAATTTACCATGTATGATATCTCTAAAGCAATGAATTCACCAAAAAATAACAGCACTGTAAACCAACGGATACAAAAAAATATCAAGGAGTTTAATTTCTATAACAGCACTATCAAATTCATCTTTCCCAGAAGCACTTAAAATGAATTGCTCCTGATAACAGCATAACAGATCAACACAATCAAAACGTCTAATATAACAGCTGAAAACAGGTTTCACTTTATAAAACTGCACTGAACATTACAATGTCCAAATTTCAGTACAGCACTTTAACATTTTTCATAGCAGAACTGTAAAAATGAATTCATTCATTAAACAGCATTAAATCATTAAAACAGGTAGATAACTGCATTGAACATAAGCAAGTTCAATTTTCATAACAGCACTACTTGCATCAAACTTCTTCCATAGCAAAACAAAATTGAACCAATCCACAAAAAAAACCAGCATTGTAAACCAACAAATTCATTTTACAAAACATCAACAGCACATAACGTTAGCGAGTTCAAAAGCTCTCATCAAATTCATCTTCCATAACGGCACTACAGATGATTTTATGAATACCCAACCCTAACAGCATTGCACACACATGAATTCACTTTACAGCTCTGAATAGTGATCATAACAGTTCTGAACACCAATACATGTAACAGCAACACATAGACCAATTCATACATTCTTTTAGCTTTCATTATTTGGACAAACTAGCAGTATTTTTCTCCGTCAGATTCATATTTCACACGAGCACTTCTTTTTTATCACAATAGCACTATTTTCACAATGGATCCACCAAACAAACCATACTACCATTATTATCCAGTGGATCCAATTACCACAAAAGAACTGTTATAAAATATCTATATTACTTAAAATCAAACACTAAGTTATTGGGGCTCCTCAAGGGGTAAAAGCATGCCGATATCAATAAACAAGAAAAACAAACAGCATACTACAAAAACTAAATTTCGACCCTTTTATCATACTTAAATTGCAACCTAAGCCATATATAAGTGTTTACATATAATCTACAAGATGGACAAGATTTTTATTTTAATACCAAACAAGTCTCATACTTATAGATAATTCAGGTCCTCATCACTTCCCTACTATTGCGCAGTATCATTATGTAACTGTTCCAGTTTATTCTACGCCTGCAGTCTAAAATTATACTGCTAAAATTGTTCACATGCTTTGATAAAAATGATCTTTAAACACATTTCATAGAGAATATTTCTGTTAATGTTAAAAATGCACCAAAAAACCCAGGCAAGGAACAACTCAAGAAAACTCAAACCAGTGAACAATATATAAAATACCACCTTCATATACTCAGAGAAAATGATGGTCATAAAGGAAAGTAAAACAATTGCTCAGAACAATATAATAGTTCTGTAAGTCTGTATTTGGTATTCAGATGTCAAAGTTACACTTGAGAGGTTCTGATATATACATTGTATATATTGTGAATATAAGACTGTCTTATATAAATATTAAAGGGAATTGCAGATTTTGATCACATAAGACGAGGATTCACTTTACACAGATCAGACTGGCCATCTTTATCAACTCCTGTTTGTGTATACATTGAATAAAATTGCATATTATCAAGTCTCGTAGATGTCAAAATATTTTTTGATTGAAAACAATCAAAATATCAAAATTTTATTTGCAACTAATTAAGATAAGTGATCTATATCAAAATCAATTCTATTATATAATTAATCAAATTTTATTAAAACGGTCTGGGTAATTTTGGCTGTGAGAGTAATTGTTGTTTACCATCAAGGCTGACTGGCAGTCGTTTCATAGTTGGTTAAATCAGACCTACGCATGACTTGGGCCAGTTATATCATGGTCACTTGTCATATAAGGCAGTGGATTGTTTAATACAGACCAGTTACACTAAAAATACTATTGGGCCAAGTCTTTCTATACAGGAAGTCACCAAGCCAGTCTAAGTGATGTATTATGTACAATCATTGCGCATCTATCATTTCACTTAAGGGACTTAGAACTACAATGTTAAAATATTTCGTTGAAGGATGATGACCAAGTGATTGTATTATGAACTCTGATGAAAGTCAAATGAACAAAGTCAAGCACACAACCTGGTCATTAACTCTTCAACCCCAGAAAAACAATGGACTCTTCTGTAAATCATGACTCAGACGGGTCCAAATGTATCTTTAGGGCTGAATGAGTTAATCAAAACTGACGATCAAAAATAACTGGCTGATAAAATAACAAACTAGGCCTAGATCAGAGAGGTAAAAACATCAGAACCTCGCATATATGTAAGTGTCAACTGATTACATACAGAATACACTAAAAATCCTCTGTGTTTATGTACAGTTGTAACATACAGTTAAGTGTTCTTATGGACTGCTGCACTGGGTTTATATCTGTTAATATCGACTTACATAAGCAGTGTATAACTGTCTATACTGACTTGTGTAAGTACAATATACTGTAGAATCAGAAAGTTTTGTCGAGGTTTTAAATTTCATTTCATTCATTTTCATTTTATATTTTATATAAAGCAAATTAAAATATGTTGATGAAATTCAACATAAAGTGCACTTTGTAATAGTAATAATTTCTTTTACAAACATGTTTCGTTTTTAAGGTCAATGAAATTTTGTGTCAAGGAATGTTTTATTTTTTTAAACAACAGAAATTTAACCCCACAAAATTTTCTGATTCTACAGTATATATCTGTAAACTCAGACTTACATGTACATAAGTATGTAAAGTACTGTCTTAAAAATGATACAGTGTAGACTTATAAACCATCATGTATATATGCAAGTACAGCATACATGTATAGGTCAACCAAGGTAAATTGGCACATGTTTACAAACACAAGTCCAAATCAAGTCCTAACAGGGGTGACAGTCAACTTAACATACAAATATCAGAGCTTCAGTAATGCATGATATCCGTGCAAGGCAATATGTTTCACCTGAACAACCTATTTTTGGAAAAATAGAGGGTATGATTTTGGTTTCTGGCAGAACCCTTATGTGTCACTTTACCCAATAGACCTGTAGATTTATAAATACTTATATACATAAGTACACCTGTAAATACATGTACTGGCTTATATATTTAAGTAAAATGTACAGAGGTATATACTGACTTAGATATGCCTACTGTACAGTAAAACCTCCTTATATTGACCCCTCTGATTCATTTGCAAACTTGCTAGATGCCACAATTTTTCTGTCTAAACAAATGGTAACAGATCCATAATTTATGAGAATTTTTTTTTACAGATGCATGTATCAAATGAAATAGAGATCCTAAACAGAGCTAGATTAAGTGTAACACTATCTACCCAGATAAACACATAAATATATATCGCCCATAAGTCTTGCACAGTGTATGTACATTGTAAATCTACGTTTTGATTTTTCTTTTTGTTCTTTGGTACTTACATAAGATATATATACTAGCGACTGCATTTTTATATCCATTGCTGATATTAACAGTTAACAAATTCAATATTTCTAGTTATTTCTGGTATATCAAATAAACAATGCAATGTATGTACGTCACCTCGTAAAAATGAATAACATCGTAATTTGTTATGCATAAGTAACAGAAAAAAAGAAAACAACAAAATAACCCATATCTAGTGTCACAAGATGAGATAACAAAATTCATTCCAAAAATTCACAATATCTCTTACATCGCCTCTTATTCTCTCTGGATACCGTATTTTATGGCCTATAGGTCGATGCAGGGGATAGGTCAAATGGCCGATTTTTGGCAAAAATCCAGGTTTAAGTATTAGATAGGTCGAAGTTGAAGACAGGTCGATGTCGGCAGAGATGGAAACATGAATGGGAGAACACAAAAATGCATCGTTTATGTTTAATAACTGGTGCTAACAAGATGGTAGCCTACTAAAATAATCAGAGTAATAGGTCTATTTTACAGTACATTATTAAATATGAGTGATTAAAAAGCATAGAAGTTGCATTATATCATATTTAACATCACTTATATTACTCATGTGTACTGTTACCTGTCAAATCATCATTAAATTCTTTATGCTGTTAACACAAGCGACCTCAATCCTTGTCTTATCCTTACATTGGCCTAAATTATTATGCAGCTGCAATTGTCAAACAATTAAATACTTGAGGTTTAGTGTCAATTAATTTATGTAACACTTTTTCCAAAACTTTCCCAACTTCAAAGACTGCCACAGGATCCTTATCAGTTGAAGGTCACACTCCAGTGAACACAGCTTGTAGTGTCCTGAAAGTCTGAATGAAGACTTCAACTTCACAGTGGGGTGCCATGATAAGGGAATCATTCAAAAGTATAAACTGTCCGGTATAAATATAATGTAAACGATGTATTTTTATTATGCAGTTTCTGACACAGTCTTGAATCCCAATTATATTGTAACTTGAAAGATCATTATTTTGTCACTTGATTATGAACACAGTGCATAACGCACACACGAGGTCACATTTAAATAGGTCATTAAGTGTAAATACAAATGGGTGTTTGGAGTAGGCCCCTAGATTATCCTGTGAAAAATGTTGAATTACCATGTTAAAATGAGGAATTGCAGATATAAATTAAATATTTAACTAAGATAAGTCGATGGGGTGAATAGGTCGAGGTCACAACTTTGGAGAGAAAAAATATCGACCTATAGGCCGTAAAATACGGTACCTGTGGTTCAGTATTACAGCTCTACCTTGTCAGAAATTCACTATGACATCTTCCATTATCAATCCGAGAGGTATTTAGAATTACTCTGTGTTGGCAATAGGATGATTTGTAATTTAAAAAGATTATGTATATTTCACCAGCTCAGCTGTAAGACATACATATATTTTTCCATTCTTTCTTGATATCATCAAACCCAAAATCTGTTTTCACATCAAATTTGTAAAAATAAATTTAATTTTGTGACCTCCAAGGTAAAATATCCTTTTTAAATGACTTGAAGCTTTTGTCATCCGATTCCCGCGTGTTCCTTCAAACTTGTCGACTTCGACTGTTTTAAAAATCCCTAAGTGCTCAACAACTCAATGTCAATGATCTAGTTGTGAGAAATGTGAGAATTCTGCAAATGATACATAATCACTGCCATTTAATTTTTACAACCAAAAAAATCACAATGTCAACATTTATTGGATAATATGTTGCTGGCCCCATTGCTGTTTTTTTTGTTTATGTTTTATAGTTGTTTACTTTTCATCTCTTTAGTCCAAGGTCATTGCAGATCAGCAGTTAATAAATATTCCTAACAAAATAATGCTCTAGTACTTTTCACACTGACAAAGTCAACATGATGCACACACCTAAATTAGAATCTCTTAATTTCCAGTGCATTGTGGGTAAGAGATCCAGAAACAAATTCCTCTCCTGCTTATATTCTTCTGATGTGTGACTCTTAAGTACCATCAGCAAACATCTCCTGATGAAGGGCGGGAAACATACTTGTGGCTTCCGGCATCGACATCTTCATGTTACTCAAAGCAGCTTGGTGTTTTTTGTTGATTTTTCTAAACACACTGATCATACCAAGGACCTTGATAAATATATTGTCATAATCTGTAAAAGTAAAAAGAGATATTTGATCATAAATAAAAGACACAAAACATTTTCTTCCTGTGTTTAGTAGATATTTCACACAAATTTCACACCCTATCCGATTTCCAACCTCGGGGTTATCAAATTCAATGCTCCTGGACTCAGAAAATAGCGAGCCAAAAAACTAGCCTAGAATTATTTTAAGCCAATTGAAATTTTGATTAGCCATCACCATGAAAACTGATACTACATATATTTGGTAAGTTCACACAACATGATCACAAGCGCAAGCTGTATATACATGTGGCATACATGTGGCACCTAACTTGCAAGTCTCTGGTGATTGACTTGATTGTGATAAGTTTGAAGACAATTCTTCTCTTACCAATTTAGAATGCCTTTACTCATACTGTGAAATGTCAAATGCAGTCGTCTGTGATCACAGACAATTTTTTCTCTTATGAACGACATTATGATGCATACAAAATATGCACCAAACAGGACTGAGATATATTAGCCATAAAATTAGCCAATTAATATTTGTTAAGCCAAACTTAAAAAAATAAATTAGTCAGTTGCTGAATTGGCTAATGGCAGTGCGAGCCCTGGTATAATTAGCATCATATTTTATAATTCATCTTAAGTATAAAAAATCTGAGTAGTTAGAAACTTACCATAGTGATTTCTTTTCACCAATAAATAAAAACTCTGGTACAAAAGGGATTGTAGCTTCCTAACAGCACGCACACTGACTAGGCCGCTTCTCTCTGGATAGTAAAAGAACAAGATATAATCACATAAATAATTATTCTAAGCAGACAATGCAAATGGGTAAACAGCTGATTTACCTGAGGTATATGGGTAAACAGCTGATTTACCTAAGGTATATGGGTAAACAGCTGATTTACCTGAGGTATATGGGTAAACAGCTGATTTACCTGAGGTATATGGGTGAACAGCTTATTTATCTGAGGTATGTGGCTATACAGCTAATTTACCTGAGGTATATTGGTAAACAGCTGATTTACCTGAGGTATATGGGTAAACAATTGATCTACCTGAGGTATATGTGAAAGCTATTGAGTTACCTGAGGTATATAGGTCAACAAATGATTTACCAATAGTATATGGGATTTACCCGAGGTATATACAGTACAAACATGGTGTTTATTCTGTCAAACACTATGGGTGTAGAGTGAAACACGGTTACCTAATTTTTGGTGTGCAACACCAGAAAAACAAATCACAGCGTGAAAAATAGTGTAAAGGATTATCTGACATGAATGACTTGGTAAACAGCTGCAATTTACCTGAACAAGCTTACCTGGCAGTTAATCTCCTGAGTGTTAACTTTTTGGGCATCCTTTTTTTAAAGGTAGTATGGGTCACACAAAGAAGTTTATTCTGAAGACAAAAATATAATTTATTTATTGAACAGTTTGATCAGACCTGAGACTGGTAATTTATTACCGATATAATAAGCGTAATTTATCGCCGGTGAGGTATCAAGTTGCTGGTGATATCAGTTGATTTACATGTAAGGTAATATCTGTAAAACTTGACTGAGTTTATCGTGTAGGTATATGGGTTCTTTAAACAGACTCGACGACCAGTTTAACACTGACGTAATTAAAAGGTGATCCATGAATTCCATTTTTTGTCATTTTCAATGTCTTATTTATCTGACTTTTGGTAATAAAAATAAGGGCAGACATGCATCTATACAGTGGTTACATAAATTTTAAAAAATCTATTTTAGGTATCATTTTACACAGCTGATTTTTATCCCTCTTATGAGGTAACTTGTATACTTCTTTTGCACTCGTGTAACAGCCACATGATCGAAGATAAGGTGTATGTGAAAGCTATCACCACAATTATACAATGTTATTTTTCCTTTTAGGTTGATAAAATAGTAAGTCTGAAATACCGATGTATACCAATTTTAAATGATTTATTTGTACACCGTACTGGAGGTAATATCAGGTGAAACTGAAAGTTTTAGATCATACAGTCGTATTTTGATAAAATAAACAATGTCTAGTTGAAGTTAATTAAAAATATTAAGGTCAACATATTTTGTGAGACAAAGACAGAGAAGAGAGAGAGAGAGAGAGAGAGAAGAGAGAGAGAGAGAGGGAGAGACAGTATTACTACACCACTGTACACCTATGAAAAACATGATTAGATTGTGTAATTTAGTCGGAAATCAAATGTGAGTAAAGTTAATCTGAGAAGTTCTTTTTCAAGACTGATCAACAGTTACTATCAAGGTCAAAGTTTGGCATGCAGCCAACGATGATGGAACATCAAGCGTCCTTATCTGCTTGGGACAATTTAGCAAATCAATTTGCTCTCAGAAAAGAAGTTGTTGTAACTTTCAGTGGTTTCATGTCACGTTTTAGTAATAGTGAAGGGCAGAGTTTATTTATGCATGCATGGGTACAACTGAACTTGACATCACCGAAGCGACTCTGATATTCTGTCTAACAATTAATCATTATTAGCTGTAGGGTGCGAGGCTGTATAATAATTAATCAATATAGGCACCCCATGAGAAGTTTAATCTGCTGACGGTGACACGGATTTCTCACAAAGAAATATGCCGCCATAGTGTAGAGTGAAATTTTGCGTAAGTTTACACTATACTGAGAAAGAGAATTTTTTTTGCTTGTGTCATATTTTCGCGGTGTAGAGCGTTTGTTTGTACTGTAGGTAAACAACTGATCTACTGTGATACAGATCTATGAAGGTAATTTGGCACATATTTACAAACACAAGAAGTCTCAATAAAACCATAACAGGGATGGCAGACTACATGTTAGAGCTGTAGTAATGCATGGAATATGTGCATGGCTATGTATTTTATCTGTACAACCAATATTTGGAAAACTAAGAATAAATTGTTAAAATACTATTTTCTAGCTTACCGAAAAAAATAAAATAAATAAACATGCACTGTTACATAAATACAATGAAATATCAGCATCTTTTCTAACAGTTATTAAAGGAATAAGCTTCAACAATCTTGTTCCATCATTTCGACTAAGTTCATGACTAACTACGAAAATATTTCAGTACATCAACAACTGGTTATGTTTTCCTGGACAGATAATTAGGACATACCTGGACAGATAATTAGGACAGAAGTAAATAAACCGATTTCACCATCTGTAAGTTTTAATGGGTTAAATCGCTCTGCAACCTTGAAAAATTCCTCAAGGAAATTACCCATTGGCATCTTCTTCACGACATCCCTGTAAATAGAACAATACACAGTAGTTCATCTTCATCACATTGACACGTATATTAGATTCTTGAAAACACCATTTCCTAATGTTTACAGTTAACCAAGAATATTATTATTTAACAAGTATTCTTAGAGTACTGATGAATAAAATACATGTCACTTACGAAAACATTATTACGTAATGTGACTGGTGAGTGATTACATTACTTGAACCAACACCTTAACCAGACAGGCTGAAAGGCAGCTTTACTGATACAGACAGAACCTACAGTCCCCCCTATTATCCAGACATCATTCTACGATCAAATACTATTTCTAGAGAATTGTCAGTTATATGGACAATCATGTACTTCAGGCCCAATTTGTTGAAAACCAATCACTGGGATAATGAGAATCTTGTATTTTGATACACAGAAGCCTGTATATCTGTCTGTAAACCTAATTGGGATTTTTTTCTCATCAAATTGGGATAAAAAAAAACTCATGTATTTTGCATTGGGAATGGGGCCTTATATCCCCCCCCACCAACCCGGTGACTATAGAAAAAGGCCTGACATCTATTATGCTTACCTGGGACATTTGAACTTCATTGTAGGGTCCATCATTTCACCTTTGACTGTATCAACCAGATTACAAAATCGACAAAGCATCACCTCAAATGAACCTTGCTTAATTAAGTTGATCTGGTCGTCCTGCTCTATTTCTGCAAACCCTGCATGAGAAATAAAAACATTTACTGGACCTACAAATTTAGACATGTACAAAGTTTTCAAACCTTTTTGCATTTTTCAAAATTTCCAAATCTTACTGATTAACCGGAAATTTTCACCTGTGGATATTCTTGCCCTTTTCCAGCAGAAAATATCTTCATGCCACCTCAAATTTGCCCTAAATAACCATAGTTTCATGAATGACAATGTGTTCGTGCTTCAATTATTTAGCTTGAAAGATTTGCTTTAAATTCACCTTATTGTCTAAGAAAAAAATTCTGATAGCGAAAAATTTTAAGGTACACAGTAATTTTTGTCTGTAAAATAAAATATGCAGCAAAGTAATATATGTCTGCCAAGGTGAGAAACCTCGTTATATCAATATCGGTAACAACTAGGCAAGACGGAAAGTTCAGAAGAGGGCTCACAAAAACTGAAAGTTACATGACCAGCAATAAATAAGATATGGAAACGAACTTAATCTCCTACTAAATGAATAATGAAATCTATCAATTTAAACCATACACTTTTCGGACACTAGAACATATATTAAAATTAATCTGGGACTTTGATACATGAAAGTACAGTGGAACCTCTTCTAAATGACACCTCCCTAAGGAGACCACCTTGCAAACAAGATCAAATATTCAGTCTTTTGCAATTTCTTAATAAACAAGTCAACTATATTTAATAGACCATCTCTCTAATCAGACCAATTAGTTGGTCAGTTATGTAGTCTTAATAGAGAGGTTCCACTGTACCCAAATTTTCTAAGAAATTGGGACTCAGGTGACCTACAAACAACAGCGAAACTGATATTGTTTATGATAAACACCTGTCAATTCATAAGAGAACCAGAGTTCATTACTAAAGGTAAGTGGAAATTAAGTTCACTGAAATAAGTAAACAGAACATATGAATGGACTCAATTTATAGTACTAAAACAACTCTCTTTAGTTTAATTACCTCACTGCTTTACCTGGCATTCACCTGTACTGATGTCATCACTCGTAGGAGTCAAATGAAGCACTACCAAACATTAATAACCTACCTGGAATCTTTTTGCAGAACTTGACGACAAGGGTAATTTCAGGCACCATGGCTTTGGTGAATTGCTGCCACACAGTGTTGGGTTCAATGATTAATTTACTGAAATCTGGCTGCAAGAAAGTAAAGAAAAACAAAAAAACGAATTAATCTACCAATTATCATAATACATATACGGTATATATAAAACCTGCTATAGCGAAACTCTATGTAAGGATTACCTATTTATAAAGGCCAGTTTTTTCCAGTCCCTTGACTGCATAAATCAACTAAATTGAACCTTTGTTTAAGGGTCACCTGCACATAAAGGTCAATATTTTCTGCTCCCTTGTGTGGCCCCTAAATACAGGTTTCACTGTACATATTTTACTAATTCATTATACATCAAATCAGTTATTAACCCTCACTAAAATCTTAATATATATATTTTTGTTTTCAATATATCATATTTGTTAATTTTTTATGAATATAAAGTTTTTTGAAAAATGTATAGACATTTGTTGAAGACATGTCATCTGATACACAAAACTGTCACTGTCATGATCAAATAGCACTATGACCTGTAGATAGAAATCTATCATGTCATAAAAGACACCAGAAAAAACTACATCATTGGCAGGGCAGTACATGTCAGTGAATAAGGCTATGAAATCTTAGTCATACTAGATTTTATCACATGACAATATTTTGCTTTAAATGTACTAATTACAGGAAGTGTCACATAATATAAAGAAAACAGAAATTTACTCTTAAATCAATGAGCCCCCATGATACCAAATGATGCTCATTTTCAATTAAAAGGAAATCCATTGGAACCCTTTATATATATTTTTAGGCAAAACCCTATGACAAAAGGTTCTAATTTATGTTTTTGGACATATAAGGCCTAAATTGAAATATTATTTGTGTCCCCAAACACTAACCATCCTACAAGATACCGGGTAGGTACATGTAGGTCAGTATTTTTTCACCAACATGGTCAGAGTGAATATGGAAAATAAAACACCTCTCAAGTACAGTGACATGCTTGAACTTGCTTAAAGAAAAATAAATAAAAATCAAAATAAAAGAACACTGATACAAAGAGATGTGACAACTTTTGCTTAGAGCATATCCATTATGATGGATATATACAAAATCAATAAAACAAAAAGTATTTAAAAAAGAAAAGTTGCAAAAAAATTGTTTTGATTGACACTGTTTATTTTGGGGATGGTTGCATTTTTTTTGGGGGGGGGGCAAAGAATATTTTAATTTAAGCCTAACTTTATTTTTGTCATCCGCTGTAAAAAGCTTTCTGGTGAGATGACTTTTTTTAGGTGTTATACACATACTCAGACATTTAAATAAATACATGTATTCAGAGCATGACACACATAAAAAAAATATAGAAAAGATCAACAGCGTTCCTCCAGTAAATGATATAATTATGCTGTCTCTTAAAGTTGTGTCTCTCAAACTGGGCTTTTAATGTGTCCTTATGACTCTGGAGAGTACGGTAATTTTATTTTATCAGTTTATACTTTTCCATGAAAATGACAAAAACGTCTTAATGGGACTTTTGGGATATATAAACTCAATTACCGAAATATTCTGTATCTGAATTGACAGGGAAAATATCACTTGAATAAGTATTACTTCATCTTACACTTTACCATTCTGTCATTCTTGCATAAAAAATGAAATCTCAGATTGCCAAAGTGCATAGATATTAAATGTCAATCATGCATGACTGCCATGACAACAGACACACACTACTGATCATGCTAGACATACTATTACCAGAAAACATTTGTACTAACTGATGGATGAATATTTGTCTAGTTCATTTAAATACTTAGAATCAGAAGCTTCCCTACGTTTTTACGGTGACGTACTGGTCTTATTCTATATGGTAACAGGGTCACAGTGACTTTGGTACAATTCTAAATTTTTGTTACCGGTAATCATATTTTTAGCTCTATCATCATTGGTAGATTTAGAGGGGGAATGCTGGCTGTACCCATCACCCCCCCCCCCATCTTGGACGACACAAAAAGAATTGGTTTTTTTTTTAATAATCAAATAAGTTATAATTTGCATTTAATTGTAAGTAAGAGACCACACCATAATACAATATTCAAGTATTAATCTTTCAGAAATTTCAAATACTTCCAATCAAAAATAGTTTCTTTGTTTGGTTGAAAGGTCTTTTATGACACACTAGAAAAAATTTCAGTTTATTGTGATGAACAGATTTTAGTGGAGCCCAGGGAGAGACCACTAGCCTTTCCTTAGGAACATGTAAACTGACAAACTTCCCAACAAAATCAGCTTACAATGTAGGTTCCAGCCAGGCTTGAAAAAAAAATTAAGAATGAATTTACCCCCTTCCCCTCCTTGATTAAGATTTATTTTCAGAAGGCACTAGATGTGTTCATATCTTTGTGCTTGAAAATTTTCCCAATTTAGAAGGCAAGGTACTTGACTATATATAAGAGGTAATATCAATGACAGGTTTACGATATGACAGGTACGATGTTAAATATTTCCACCTGTTCAAGCTTAAATGTGTTGCTTTCCCTTCAACACTAAAATATCACTTAAATCCTATCATAAATTTTCATTTTTTACATATCATGTGTCATAAAAATCAAAAAGCTCTTAGGAAATTATAAGAAAATTAAAAGAGCAACCAAATCTATGGTAGATCTACTCAATGCTTTTAATTAAAAATATACCAATGAAATTTATGGAAAGTCAAGTCTTTGATGTTCAAAGAAAAAACCTGATATCTGTTTTTACTTATAATAATTTAATCTACAGAAAGAATTTACGGTGGATAATTTACCATGTGACTTGAGAAAATCGCTCTCATATTATCACTGCTTTCATATCATCACAGCAGCCCTAGGTAGAAATAATTTCCCCGTGAAAACTTAATTTTTTTTATTATTAAGTGTTGACTTTTGGTAGAAATCAGATGCATTACCACATTTAAGTTCTCATCAATGCTGGGATATTATTTTGTGAAACTCTATTAATATACACTATATGGATACCTAGTATATGCTAATGAATTAACTGTACAATAAAGAGAAAAACAAAATAACCAAAAATTAAAAACCTGGAGGGTAAATGACTACAATGTGCATAATAGTTAATAAAACTACAATTTCTTTGAAGTAATAGCGTAGATTGATATAAAGGTTCACATCAATATGTCAAATTTTCACTACAAGAGTCACAAAGAGAGAAATCTAGATCGTATACATTTTAATGTCATCGGTTATGTTATGTTTATGCAGGTGAAATTGATATTAACTGTAAAATCACTGAAATCTTAATTAATCTGATAACAGTGTATTACCTGTACTATGTACAAGTATACCTGTATGTTTACCAGAAGCAATTCAACTTGGCTTATGTTTTAAGCAGATTGTGTGTAAAGGATTTGTCATTTAAGCCTTTTGACTATAAATACATGAAAGACCTATAGGCAATACATACAATGTATATACACACTTACAGTCAAACTTGCATTAAAGACCACCCCTGTATTAAAGACACCTGCCTATAAAGGCCATTCAAATATAGTCTTTGTTAACTTTTTTATATATAAAGAACAAGACTCTTTACAGGCCACCTGTCTATAACAGCTACATCTGCCTGTCCCCTTGAGTGGCCTTTATAGGAAAGTTTGAATGTACTATGAAATAAAACAAAAGAAGTGAAGGGCATAAAGCTGAAAACAAATTGAAATTAAATTTGCTTATATCAGCTTTATGGGAAATGCCAAAATGTTGACCTGTGCTATGGACAGTAAGGGATTCATTTCTGTTTACACAGGCAGTATTTTTGGAATCTCACGAAAAAATATATGTTGGATTTGTTTACATGTACTTGTTGTCAGCATGTACATGTAGGAAAAACAGTCATTACATTTTTAATACTCTATGAATGACCCCCCCCTCCACATAAAAACAGGAGAGAGAAAGAGAGAGAGAGAGAGAGAGAGAGAGAGAGAGAGAGAGAGAGAGAGAGAGAGAGAGACAGAATTTAAAGTCCTGAATTCCGTAAAATAGATCATTTTTATTTCAATTTATTCATTTTTCATTGTACAAAGTTTGAAAATAATGTAGTTTTTGTTGACTTTACTCTATATAATTTTATGCAAAAGTGAATTTTGACTTCCCTGCCTGACAATTTATAAACATGCACCTGTAAAACCAGGTACAAAATTACTTAACTTAATTTCACTGACATATATAAGTCACACATACTAGGGGCTCATGACATTGTTGTTTCGTAGTCAAGTCTAATAAGCTATCCATAATTGATGTACTAGTTTAAACCATAACTCCTACGAAATCTGACAGTGGTGATATTGATGTAAAGAAAGGCCAGATTGACATTTACATAGTCAAACAATACTATAGGATATATATTACAGGAAATTGATGACTTTGATAAGAGTAGGTCATTAAGTAATTTCTTGTGACATTATACAACTGCTTACCTCACATAATCTGATTTTATACTATCATACAATTATTGACTTCTTCAAGGTGAATGCAAAAATCTATCTACATGTACTCAAGAAAGTGAGTGCTTGGTTGTTATGTTATATTCACCTCTAAAACTAAACGAGTTAAATATAATGATATACAAAAAGCAAAATCTACGAAATAAACCAGTCAGAATGCTTAAAACAAAAGGACTAACACACTATGGGAGGGGGATATTCTCTAAGGTTGATAAATCAAATAGTGTTTGTTGTGACAGAAATCTGAAATGAATCAGGCAACTGGAGACTTACCATTTCATTTGATTGTATCATTTCCATGTAATGTTGATTGGCGGCCGCTACGGCCTGATATGTCGGATTACACGTGTTAAAATGAGCTTCTACAACACTTTCTGTCACTTGCTCAATCAAAGTTTTGCGTAATTCAGAGGGAGCGTTTTTAACTTCACTCAAAACCTTTTCTACATCTACATGCATCTCGGCATCATCCATCGATTCTTCATTTGAATCAGGATTTACCGAGTCACCGGACACCTGCATATTGCTACTGCTGCTACTGGGACTCTCTGGTTCAACCTTGGGCTCTGTTGGGATAAACTGTTCAATGTTGGACATAAAATTAGCATCAGTAAACATTTTGTCTGTTAATGACGTTAAAAATTCTGTCGATATTTCAATATTTCCCATATTAGAATGATCCGATAATGAACATCTCGACAAATTAGTTCCAGGCTCAGCCTTAATGTTCATAGCGACTTTCTCAATCTCTTCAATATTTGCTTGTTGTTGATGTGCCGCATAATTTGCTGTTGTCATGTTGTTTTTATTGCTCAACAGCAATTTTTTGTTGTCAATCAGCATGTTATCAGATAAACTGTTATCATTATTTACGTGAGCATTTTCGCTGGTAACAGGTGACTGACTTTTGCTACTTGATGGACTACTTAAACTGGAGTAGCCGGACTCGTTCCCTTGGACCCTAAGTCTGTTTTCGCTAGTGCTGTTTACACCGTTAACCATGTTACTAGCACCAGCCAATTTAACACTCTCATCTATATTGTTACTCTGTTGGTTTGAATTTGAAGATGTATTATGGTTCCGTTGATGTTCGCGAAAACTAACTTGTGCTGCTTCTAGGAAAGCTTGCATTAAATCGGCTTTAAAAGTACCATTCTGTTGTAGCACTCGCTGTAACTCCGCCATCCGTAACTTTTGCAAATCAGATGTGTTTGTAGGATACGGAGCAATGGGTAAGTTAGCAGTATGATGATGTCTGCTCTCCCCAGTAGAATCTTTGAGTCGCTTAGGTCTTCTTCCAAGCCTTGAAGCTGGGGAATAAAAAAATATTGGTATTAATGATATGTTATTTGATAAAATTTGTAACAAAGTAGGCTACTTACTGTAAATAATCACAATAGCTACACTAAAACTTTTACTTTTGTATACTTAGAACATATGATGTAACTAGATTGTGGGAAAATCACAAATACACTTATACGTGTATGTTCGCACACACATGCATGTAACAAACAAAATACAGTAAAAGGGGGAAACTGACTCGTGGCGTTAATATTCGCCATTTTCACGATGTCGATAAATCCATGAATTTAAAAAACAGTGAAAATGTTTCAGTGCAAATAATAGCGGACTGCCTTTGCAAAAAACCATGATTATGTCAGGAGAGAAAAACGTCAAAATTACAACCCCTAGAACTAAACCCCTACACAGTAAGCCAATTGGTTGTAAGTTTTTGACTTACATTATTTATGCAATTATTTTGTATAAATTTGATAAAATGTAGACTTCTCAGCCTTATTGACAGAGTCAAAAAAAAAAAAAGACTTTCATTTATCTCTTATAAATACTTCAGATTCTAACTGTGCAGTCATTCTTGTACCCAAGGTCGTAGTATACTTAATTTAACCCATTTACCCCATAAGAGATATTTGGACTAGACTAAATCAATGATTTACAGAAGAGTCAATTGTTTTTCAGGGGTTGATGAGTTAATAAGTCATGGAAAACCCATTCTATTACAGTCAAGAGAATTATGTAAGATGCAAAGTATTACTTATATGTTTTTTTCTTTTTTCTTTTATTACATCAAATACAAGTTTATATCACCTGGTGTTCAATGATTTTCTTATATTTAGTCAAGGACACAATGTACATGAGTGTTGCATATGAACTACAGTGGAACCTGTCTTGAGAGACCAACTGATCTGCCACTGAAATGTGGTCTCTCAAGACAGGTGGTTTTTTAAAAGGGGTTTTATTAACATATATTTAACTGTGTGGTCTTTCATTCTCTCCAGATTGGTTCTACTGTATTCATAAAAATGACGGAATCTCAAAAAACACCAGCAAATTTTGCTGACTGTTGACAATAAGATTCGTTGTTTGTTTCAGTGGTATAAATCATCATATCTGGTTAAATTTTGAGGAAAGACAAAGTGTTGGAAACAAACAAATGAACACGCAGACACACTAAAACAATATCTCCCACCTCCCTCTACTTCCTTATTGGACACATAAAAACTGAATTCTTCACTGATAAAAATTTATTTCAGTTTCAAAACTTAATGGAACGCATGAATTCTCACCGGATACAAATTAACACATCATCTGACGTCAGAAATAAAAAGTGGCAATGAAAGTTTTTAGTCAACTAGACATTGCTGACTTGACTTGATTTAGATTCACCAAAATCAATAAATAGTACAGTCCAATGTCATACTTTATGAGCGAATAAGTTCATATTGCATGTAACATTATAAAATTTTGTTTCTTAATCATACACCCCTAAATTCTGACAGTGGACTTTACCATTCTTTGTAATAGACAGCCTCCAGGTATAAATGTCACTTCAGGAGTAGATGAGTCACACCTTTCTACCCCAAGTACCATAATAGACTGGTCCAAACAACAGGAAAATAAAGCTACTCAGTATCTAAGAACTAAAAAGTCTTCTGTGGCTAATGTTTATGACAAGTAAATTCATTTTAACAGTAAAAATCATTTTCTTGGAGTAAATCTGTAATTTAGCCTACAGAAAGGCTTCCTCAAAGAGACCGCTAAGATTTATGCGAAATCTTGATGCCAAAAATATTGCAAAATTTCAAATTATGTCAATTTCACTGTAATAAATGACAGCAAATAATAAAAGGATGGAAACCAACAGGAAATGAAAATCGTGATGAATGAAGTACAATTATTATTTACATGTTCAATTTACATCAATCTTAGAAGTGACTTTGAAGTATTGATTTTTTGTATGTTTTAATGACAGTTTAAATGTTTTCTCCTTAAGATTATTCTTCTGATTCAGCTTCAATTAAAATGAAAATAGAAGAGGCATATAATATACCTTGTGGGATTTGTTTTAGATGCGTATAAGGA
Source organism: Atrina japonica (assembly GCA_030159075.1). Taxonomy (NCBI): domain Eukaryota; kingdom Metazoa; phylum Mollusca; class Bivalvia; order Pterioida; family Pinnidae; genus Atrina; species Atrina japonica. The sequence goes on from BROG01000355.1 coordinate 670,338, forward strand.
TTCCCAGTCATGGACTTTGTTTGTTTTTTTTATTGTTGTTTAACGCCCCACTCAAGAATCTTTCACTCATATAAAGACATCACCAAATGCCGGTGAATGGCTTCAAATTTTGGCTATGCTCAGCACTTACGGCCATTGAGCAGTGAAGATTCTTTAACGTGCCAACACCTACTGTGACAGGACTCAAGTTTTTACTCTCCCATCCGAAAGACAAGAAACCAACCTGCCGCCAGCTGGACTCGAACTCACAACCTCACGATCAAGAGTCGAGCGCGCTACCGACTCCCAGTCATGGAAAGTATGAGAAAAACTGAACTTTTGTAGTTTTATATACATACATATATATGGATTTAGAATTCATATCACACCCCTGCAGATAATGATGGCAAATATCAAAGGTACTATAAGCACCTGATTTGGTAGGAAGCATATGATGTATTTATTTATACATGTATATATCACTGTCCAATACACATAACTTGGCAGGGCAGAGTAACCTTTTGATTATCATAGGGACAAGTCTAATTACTTCTTGGTTATGACAAAATACACACGAAATGTTTTCTACTGCCAACTGGACACCAGTACTGGAACAGTACACGTTGGTATTGCAACAAAAAAGAAAATGATTGCTCTTGCCAGCATAATTTCAATTTTTCTAATTACCTGTCATCAAAATGGCATCCACATTGACAGTACTATACAGTGTAACAAGTGTTGATTTGTATAATATTGTATAAATTACATATGTATATTTTCTCTTTTTATTTTAATCAATTTCCAGAATAATTCAGATCAAAATTCCCAACTGTGTAGCCAATGACATTTTTCAAAAACTGACAGAAAAAGGCTTGAATACAATTCATCTGTGATTGTAAAGAACTATGTTTATCCTATCTACAGTTTATCTCAATGTCCAGACAGATATGTCCTAGAATAAGGACAATCGAATTAGGACACTCAACAGATCAAGGACACATTGTTTTTCTACACAGTAACACTTTCGACATTTATGTTAAGTATCATAATTGATGTTGATTTCAGTTTAATTTTGAAATGTAAAATGTGAAAACCAGCTGATCAATAATTGGTTTACACCTGAATATAATTGTTGTGTACCAAATGACTTTTCTTTACTAAATTTCTATGTATTTTTTCAACACTACATTTAGTGGAAACTGGCTTTAAGACGACTATGCTTAGGTGGTCGACTATGCTTAGGCGACCACCTTGCATTTAAGACCATAAATATTTAGCCTCTCGAAAACTTCTAAATGAGCCATGATACTCATGATAACTCATCAACCCCTGTGGTCACATTTAAACTCAGTCAGATCAAGAAAGAGTTTGGTCTACTATCATAATTCAGAAGTGAACAGGTTCATATTGCATGTAAAATCAAGATAAAATTTTGACCTAAAATCATACATCCCTGAATTCTGACAGTGGACTTAACCATTCTTTGAAATGGGGAGGTCAAAATGTGACTTTGGGGGTTGATGTGTTAAGATACCACCATGTGAAAATCAGACCACTCTGAATCGGCCAGTAAGGTGGTCATAATAGCGAAGTTGCACTGTATAAAATGCCATAAAATTATACATCACAATATTCAGACCTTGTTTGTGTGATTGCTATTTAATTCTTTAGATCATTGTATGTTTGGTTTCCAGTTCAAATATGTTTTATTTAAGTTAAATGGCTAGAGACTTAATATTTAACATATAAACCCCTGAAAAACAATGGACTCTCCTTTAAATCAATGACTTAGAATGTTAGCTCAGTCACCACAGTTAGGTAAACTAGGTGTAGGCCATATCTAATGGATTCAGTACAGCCTAAAATAGATCATAACAGGGGTGACAGGAAATGTTTTGTTACAAAAATAGTACAGCTATAATAAATCAAGGCACAATGTTCAAGCTGTCTAACCCTAATTTTAAAGTGGACAACACTAGTACTGTTTGGGTTTTTTAACAGAACCCAGATGAGCCATTTTATCTTTGAAGACCTGTATATATAATGCACATGTGTCTCAGAAAAACAAACAAATTTATTCTGCCCAGAATTTTTCACTAATGTCACAAATTTTGACCTGTTCTATGGACTGACAACAAGCAGTGATGCCAATGCATTGAGGGATGTTACATGCCATGCCTGCAGTGATACGGAACTTCAGTTTTAACCCATCAGCCCCTGACAAACAATGGACTCTTCTATAAATCAATGACTTAAACCAGTCCAAATGTGTCTTTAGGGATGAATGAGTTAAGTCTCATCCACAACACCTGTGACTTTCACAGGTATATGCTGAGTGTTTGGTGAAGTAATTGTGACTACCATTATCAAAATGTTAAAAGGAAGTGAAAAGATTCATGTAATTAATTACTTATAGTACAGACAATTATCAGAAAAACTGATGTTCATTAGTTAAGCCTCAGTCACAACCGACTGTACTTCCACTATACGGGGTATGTACAACAACAACAAAAACAAATAAGGTGACAGGGGTCTATGAGTTAACAGGTACTTTAAAATTGTTTTATATGAATAAAAGCAGTAATTTTTATTGTGGAAAAAAAAAAACATATCTGATAAACGTGTTCCTCATAAATGTTTAACAGACAAGTGGAAAGTCTACATATAATGAAATACCAGTTGAACTGGACTATTCTGTCAAACTGGTGGTGCTGGATTCCCACTATGCTTTTAAATCATGTTCACCGTGACAAAACAGGGTAAGACTATGGCCAAGTTCACAGCTGGTTTGGTAATTGTTCACAGCAGTTTTTATAAAGACTTTATCCTGTAACTGGATCAAACTTTAAATATCACCATGCATGACATAAATATGAGTTGAACTACAAGGAGACCTTATCAAGGTCAGGCACGTCAAAGCATTCAATCTTCAAGGACTGATTGTGGCAAAACAAACAACTCAAAGATACCAAATGTCAATATTTTTAATTGAAAAATGTTGAAGGTTAAGGTATAAAAACAAAATAAATTTCTAGAATATCATTGATTTACCTGACATGATTGATTTGTTTAATTGATTGTCTAGAGGAGCTCTGAGTGCTTATTCAAGTAAATATGCATGTTTATTTCCTTTGTTATAAAACACAAAATTTTTAAATTCTTTTGAAAAGTTTCAACAATCAGTATTGTTTTTTTTTTTCAAAATTTCTCTTTCCCAGAATTTCATACAGTTTAATCATTCTTTTTTTTTTCTTGTTTCTATTCATTGACAAAACTTAATTCATTGCATTACTACTGCATCCCATTCAGGAAACACAGGAGTTAAAAAAACAAGAGGCCCAAGATGGCCTCAATCACTCACCTGAGAACCATCTACAAATATGGAAAGAAGACCAAGAAGAATATGTACATGTAGGCTGATCTGGCCAAGTAACATAAATATTGCTGTTTTAAGAAATTTACCGAAAATTTTTAAAAACCAATTTGGCATAAATTCTTGCACAAAAACATTTCTTTACCTAATTACAAGTAAAACACTTTTATGCATCATTGTGAATGCAAGGGGAGATAACTGAGAAAATCATGCAAAAATTAATGAAAATGACAGTCTGAAAAGACCTCAAAAAACGTGTCAAAAATTAATATTCCGATTTCTATGAAAATTAACAAACTTGAATCATACATTCATGTATGATTCAAGTTTGTAAGAAAGAAAACCTACATGTATGCTGAGAAAAAATGAAATACAGACTTTAGAGGGGCATTAGCTCAGATTTACTCAGTACTAAAGCTCAACTAACTTTTCATGATTTAAAGGTAAAACTTGCAAAATCTATTCTGTAACTAGACATGTTTGTATACTGATGGCATTGTACTGGTAAATAATGATAAAAATTATTGCTAATTTGAGGAAAACTTCAGAAATTTAAAATTAAAGGACTGAAAGTCCTGAAAGGACGAGTCTTTTGTCAAATATGAACTGGTGAATTTGTGTACAAAAATATATATCCAGATGCAAATCAAGTTCATATCAGAGACACACACTGTACATGTATACACATAATAGTGTCACACATGTTTCTGTTGGCATGCAACATGTATAAAAATTAAATCATTCAGAGATACCTGTATTTAGGCCTACTCAGATACATTTCAAAGATTTGCTCAAACACAAAATATTCTGAATTAATTTTATGTATTACTAATCTGTCTGTTGATCGATTCAAGCTTTCTCCCTTAATTTATATATATATATATATATATATGTGTGTGTGTGTGTGTGTATATATGTGTATATATATATATATATATATATATATATATATATACACATATATATATACATACACACACACACACACACACACACACACACACACCGTGGAATCTCGTTATGTCAAAATCGGATGAGTCGAATGGCCAGTCCCAATTATTTTAATGTATAATAATACTACTTTTATTCTGGATATCTCAAAGTTTTTATCTCGAAATTTCGCTTACATCAAAGTATTTTTCTGGTCTGAAGTATCAAAATATTATATAATTTCCACTTGTTATCTCGAATTTACCTTCTGTGATTGAATATTTACATTTGTATGCAAAATGCATTGTAATTATTTACTTGTTTACCTGCAAAACATGGAATAATGAACTTCCATAAATGTGTCAAGGTGATAGGGTAATTAATAATTGCTTAAAACCAATTTGAATTGATCAGTCTCCTGAGTATGTCTATTAGCTGCCCAAGAAGAATAGAAAACATGTGAATTTAACATTTTGGTTATCTCAAAGTAAATAGGGTGGCCCCCTCAATTTCGAGTAACAAGATTCCACTGTATATATATATATATATATATATATTATATAATACTGAAAATTTGGGTATCATTTTAAGTTCCCATTGTCACAGGTATATGTAATTTTGAATACTAACCAACATGTACATGTAAGTTACTGTTTGACCTGGGAATATACAGCCTAGATCTACTAAAATAAAAAATTAGTATAGGCTGTCATATGCAATGGTACATTGTACGTCTTGAAACCAAAACATATTTTTTAAAACATAAGAAATTAGTGGAAATGGATGTTTGAAAAAAACATCAGAAGAAATTTATACATTTTACAATATGTACCACATTTCAGTTAAACTGTTGTCTACTGGACACTAAATTCATTCTGGAATACTGACTTTGCGGGGGGGGGGTATTTACATATGACGTATAGCTCAACAGCTGTTTTGACATGAGAATGCCATAGTTTCTTTTCTGTGACCAAAACGCAATTGATACTTATAATTTATCTTGTGAAAAAATTCAGGATTTTTTTTAATTTTTTCTTTTGGATATAAGGCATCATTATGGAAAGAAAATTCTGTGCATACTGAAATGACATACTCGAATGGAATATCTATTCATTTTTCAGACTTGAATCATCTTCATTAATACTTTCGGGGCGGGGGAGGGGGGGGGGGAGCTCTTGGTGGCGGAGGGTTGAAATTGCAAATGGCTAGTTCTCTTTTCTGCGCCCATGAGTATTCTTGAATATATGTATTTTGAAAGAACTACTGAATTTGACGTCTTGGAATTCTGACTTGAATCATTATTAATTGGGATATCGGACTGAAATAGCAAAGATGAGTATGCTGTGTGACTTACAAGAAGTGTTTGAATTCAGATAATATTAATGGGATTAATGTGACTTACAAGAAGTAGCAGCATTTAATTTATTGTAGCCATTTTATTTTGACATTTTTTACCAAGCAGCTGGGAACCACAATGACTGATTGGTACGTAACCTACGTAAGTAGGCCCATTTCACACGACCTAATTTCACACGATGCGGGTGACGAATTGTTTCTGATATGAATATCCAGTGAAGACAAAAAAAATCGACTTGTTTATCAAGAGATGCTTGACAAAGTTGCTCTAGGCCTTTCTTTCTTTCTTTCTGTTGTAACTATGAAGCCAGACGGTGGCCTGTGGTTCTGGTCATAACATGACCTAGATATATCGCGATATGGGCCTGTAGGCTGTACAATGTGCTACAGATGTAGTCTCGTGTTTCCGATTTCTTTCTGTGTTCTTTTTGTTTTGTGATAGGTCTAATGTATGGCTTTTAAGATTAAATATTTTATCTTACATTTTTCTAAAAATAATAAACATTCTATAATTAAAAGTAATCAGTAAAATATTATTTTTATTTACTCTGGAAAAACTTTTGGCTCCACTTTGTGTTTAGTTTGGTTGAGGTGCTCTGATGAGCATCCTCATACTTTTTTAGATCTTCATCAGTAACACAGTAAACGCATGAAATCAGTGGGTCTGGTGTCCAGAGGCATTGGATCAACAGAACTTCTGAAGCAATATCATTTTTCTCACTAAAAATGGACTGCAGTAGGTCTACATCTGAATCAACTTTATTAATGTCATCGTCGTCATCATTGAAAAGAGTTCATCTACAGTAGGCATTGTAAAATCGCTTATATAGTCGGACATGATGAAAACTTTTGTCACAAGTTGTGAAAATAGCCTACAGACGATAAAATTGACGTCATTTGGTTATAACAATGTGACCTAGATTTGTGACCCAGATATCGGCCTGTACTGTACATGTACGAAGCCTGCATATCGTCATATGTTGTAAATATATACAATAGATCTACTGTTGTAGTTCAGACTTTTTCCCGGTGATTTTTTTCTTTGTTTTGTTTTTGCAATGTATGGATTTTAGAAAGAAAAATAAACACAACTCTATCGTATCCTTTACTGCTATAGGTTGTGGTCGTTTTAGTATTCATTTCATGTATTCCTATGCCAAAAGTAAAGCGGTTAATACTTATATCACATGATAACCCAACACCTGTTTTATTGAAACAACAAAACAATCATTTAGTATATCTGTAATGAAGGAAATTACAATCGGTATGTAAATATTAGAATGTACAGCACACTAGGAATGCATCGTTGTCAGACATAAAAGGTTTAATCGTGAGTTTGCCTATGATCACTTCAGCGAGTAAGTTTGAAAACTTAAATAATTTATCAGTTATGTGTTTAACTAAAGAAAAATATGACGTATGAATAAAAAGGAAACGATGAACAATTCCAGTTTCTAAAAAAACGCAAATTAAAATGTATATCAATGTCAAAATCAGCAAAGCTGAACTGAGGGTATTCCCCTTTTCAACAATTTGTCCTATGTCACGTGACTATAAAAATAATACATTAAGCATTTTTGACTGTCTTTGTTGTTCAAATTAGAATAAACAGCATCCTAGTTCAGGAATAAAAATGTGAGAATTTTCAAATGAAAGAAGATTCAAATTAGACACAAAGAAGTGTTTTAACGGTTGAATCTTGGGTAACTATTTTCTACAGCGCAAGTTGAAGTAGATAGGCAAATCCTATGACATTTTCATTTTTGCACGATAAAGCCCGAGGATGCTTAAATGAGTACACAGAAAAACCTGAGGAGTTTTTAGCCTGTCATAGCAATAAGGCCTTTCAATAAAAATTGTTTTTGAGTACATACTCAATTTTTGAGTGTGACACACAAATTTATACGTAAATGATGAAAATGATATGTTTCCTAATCACTCAAATCCAAAAGTTTTACAAACTATTATATAGTCCAAATAATAAGATAAAAGTTAAGCTTGAGAATTAATAAATCCGGTGACTTCTGACCCTGGCATCAACCCATTTTCTTAACCACAGGACTGAAAATAAACTAATTCCATAACAGTTCTTTTTTTTTTTTTCCGCAAACATCTAAATTCCGTTTTATGAAAGGTCCCAAGTCTAAAATTTGGTCTTAGGACCATACTTCAGACCACAAATAATTAGGACTTGAGACTTACACCCAAATCAGGTCAGGTTTTTATAACTACCCAGAGGCTGTGCATAGACCTATGTTATTTTTGTATGTGTCACAACTTATCTTTGTAAATGCAGCGGGTATAAATATACATAAACTATCAAGATCTTATTTGAAAATATGCAATTATAATACCTTAAGACTCGACTTAACGTAGCGTTGATAAATGGTCATAAGTTTTGTCATGAGATCAAATAACTTTAGAGGAACAACTTAGTTCGACTTCGTGATGAGATGGGCCCCTGAAGCATAGAATTTGGTATGTGTCGTACAACTCAGTTACGTGTATACCATTCAAGTTTGTCTGATATATAAACAACAGCTTACAGAAGAAGGTGAGCCTGCCTGGCTCAGTCGGTAGCGCGCTCGACTCTGGATCGTGAGGTCGTGAGTTCGAGTCCCACCGGCGGCAGGTTGGTTTCCTGTCTTTCGGATGAGACAGTAAAAACTGGAGGTCCCGTGTCACAGTAGGTGTTGGCACGTTATAGAACCCTCACTGCTCAATGGCCGTAAGTGCCGAGCATACGCCAAAATTTGAAGCCCTTCACCGGCATTTGGTGACGTCTCCATATGAGTGAAATATTCTTGAGTGGGGCGTTAAACAACAATAAACAAACAAAACAAACAACAGAAGCAGGTAACTCTTGACCTCAACCAATCTTCGTAACAACAGCAACGACAACTGACAAAGTCCAAATTAGGGTCATTATTGTCATGGAGATCAATACAAATCCAGCATCAGAAGAATGGGATGTGCTTAGAATCATAAGACACATGATATATCATAGCTTTGTTGACCTATGAGCAACAGAAGCAGGTAAACTTAACCAATCATCTTAATCACAGCATTGAAAATTGACTAAGTCCAAATAAATCCATATAAATCCAGAATATGAAACATAGGATGAGTTGAGAATCACAAGGTAGCTATGCCATGCAGTTGAAGCATTAGCAGTAAAAGAGGTTAAACCACAGAACTAGACCAATCTTCTAAATGGAATGCCAAATGCCAACATTGGGCGATGGCATATAGCTCTTGTCAACTTTGTTTATATGAGCTAAAAAAAATCTCATATCAAAATGTATAAATATTGATATCAAAATAATTTCTTTATTACTAGAATTGTCGAGGTAATTTTGCTAGTGGGATTAATTTGTTGGTTTTTTTTTTATCATGGTTGGAGGTTGTCCTATACAGTGACAGCTTAGGGACTGTATAATCATGGTCACATGTCAGGTAAACAAGGAGACACCAGTTATATTGAGAATACTCTTGGCCGGTCCAAAGTATGGCCACATGGTACTGGAAGTCTTTACATAAAGGGAGTCATTGATACCAGCACTTTTTCTTATCTTTTGGGAACATGGCCCATGGCGCTAGAATTGGAAACTTCACAGAATTTTGGCTTGAAATTAGTGATTTATTTGTATTTGGCATTAAATTTATTTTCCTATTTGTTATTTTTTTATCATTTTTATTGTCAAGCTGCCATATTTCAGCTTTCAAGAAAAACAGTGATTGAAAATTTCAGCATAAAAATGAGAAATAATGAAAAGATGTCATATTCATAATTGGGAATTTTTAGCAAAAAAATTGGGAAAAAAAAGATGACTTGCATTTGGAAATATAGCCCAAAATCAGCTATTAATTTGGAGGAAAAAAACCTGGATACAGACCAGTCATATTGGGAAACTCTATGACAGTCCAAAGTATGGCCACTTGAAGTCTTTATATAAAGGGAATCATTGATGCAGACCAGTTATGTTGGGATCACTCTCGGGCAGTTCAAAGTATGATCACTTAAGGATTCCAATAATTCTATATATACAGGGAGTAACTAAGGCAGTCCAGACTGTAAAATGATCATAAATATTCCACCCACACATCATAACTATACACATTATTTCTGTTAGGCCTCAGGGGCGTGGGACTCATTAAGTATAACAATCTGGGTTTTCCCCCTATCCTATAGAATTTTCATTCTAAATTTAAATGGAATTGGCAACTCAATTAATAATGCACAAAAATAGAGGGCAACTGGCGGAAATAAGACCCCCAAATGACACTGATGGCTCCCAAAATAAGATTTGATATTTGTTCATGCTATTCTTATCAAACAGATGAAAAAAAGAAGAAGTAGAAATACAAAGATATGACGTAGCTGGAGATAGAAGGATAAAATACAAGTAGCACTTAATACACAAGCATTAAGGTTCATTAAAAGGCTTTTATGACAAAGTTATTTATGAAACAATATTCTGTTTTAGGAAACGTGATATGCCAGCTGATATACAGTTGAGCTTTAGGCTTGTAATGACATGTAAATGCAGTTCATGACTTGCGATGTACAAAACAGTAATTAAACATTATTTATGTCTTGACGGGAATACAAAAATAATTCGTTTTACATTTCCTATCACCATAGATCATCTTTCAAACCAGATTTTATTTCTAAATCAAAACAATGCAGAAATTTATTTTCCATTACCAATACAAGCACCTTCCTACGTAGTTCTCCAAAAACAAATACAAATAATTTTTATGTTGCTTACCAGCAATTAAATTTTACTAAACGAACAATCGCACACCAAGTACACCAAGTGCCACACCCATTTTTCTTTTTTGAATTTATTTATTTAAAATTAGTAGACAAGCAAAAGAAAAGCATAATAATGGTTCAGATAATAGCCTTAGGTTTTAAGATTTCAGATGCAGAAAAAAAGCCTTTTTCAAACATTGAAATAATATCTGAGAGACAGGTTAACATTATGTACCAAGAAATAACCCTGGAACAAATTACGGAAACATGTATTTACATAAACTAGTCAAACTGATGTACCCTTATCATGCTCTTGTAGTGACAATCAACACTCTTCATCAATATCAATATGACACTTACAAGCCGGCAGTCATTCAGCATGCTGTAAACACATGACAAGGTAGTGATACCTGCTGCAGAGGGTCATCTATTGATTGAAAATGCAAGAAGTACAAACAAATAATAATGATTCAGTGTTTAAGCTTAATCATCTGTTACACTGCAGTGAGAAGGACATTGCCCTCACACCACTCCCCCATTAAAACTTTTATCTATTTGTCTGTCAGTCTGTCTATCAATCTATCTATATATCTAACTGTCTGTCTGTCTATCTATCTATCCATCAAATGCAGATGAAGTTACACACACACTACACACAAACACTACACACACAGTGAAACCTCGTCTAAACACCACCTCACTTAGGAAACTACCTTGCATTTAAGACTAAATCTGAAATATCTTCAATTTTCATTATAAATTACTGAATATTAGTTCAAATCAGACCCTCATTTAAGTGGTACCTTGTTGTTCAGACCACTTTGAGTCAATTAGGCTGGTGCTCTTCATAGCAGAGTTCCATATACATACATACATATATGCATGTGTGTGTGTGAGTGTGTGTGTGTGTGTGTATGTATGTATGTATGTATAACACAGTTCCATTGTATATAGAGCATATACGATAATATTACCAACATAAAATGTAGAATAGAAGCCTTTGGCATGTCACTGAATCTACAGGTAGGTGTAATAAGATGTTTGGAGCAACATACATGACTCATACACTAATGTTACATCTATTGTTCAAATTTTTGCCCATTAACCTGAACTTTATTTCATAAGAAATCAGAGTGAGAAAAAAAATTGAATTATCATTTGTCCTAAGGGAATGAGTGGTTTTCAAAATCACTCGTCCCTAGACAACATCAGCTTGTTCCAACTTTTTCCTGATTTTTTCTAGAATCATTAATTAGCAAAATAAATCCATTATATGACACAATTAAACATGAAATGATGCCAATAAACTTGCTTTGATTCATTTTTAGCGAAAGTAATGAGAATTTTTTCCAGTGGTCTGATGTAACTTGGGCCTTGACACTACTGCACTTAACTACATGTATGTCACTTCTGTGATTATAGATATGAAACAATGATAAACCTAAATGGCAATAAATTATTTCCAATGCGCTGTGTTAATACAAGGTTTTACAAGTTACAAAGTAAGCACCTCCCAATGATTCTTAATGGTCAAGGACAGGTGGATGAGTGCATTTTTCTCATTCTGAGAATACTTTCTTCACATTATAGATTATGATTTACCACAATCCATAAACTAAAATGAATCAAGCCAACCCCAACCCTTCCAGTCAACCATCCCGCCCTTTCTGACATTACATCACAGCCCAACCTGATTGTTACACTACTATCTAAAGGCACTAACTCAGGGTTCGAAATTAGTAGTAGTCCGCCAGTCCGCTAGTAACTTTTGCAGCGGATTAGTCAAGGTTGTGCTTCAGCTATCCAGTCGACTAGTACAAAATTTGTATAAACATCACAATAATATGGACATGGGCAATGATTAATGAAAGTGTGTATGTACAGTGAACACCAGAATTACCTAATCAGTCCCTTCAAGTTTTTCCTCAATTCAAGCTAAAATGATCACAGTAGCTTTGACTCATTAGATTAAAAAAAACAACAACAATAGATACGTAATTGATTCTGTTACCATTTCAGTAAATAGATGCCAAATTGGCGATTCATTGTACCACTTTGGGACTAGTGATTAGTCCGACTGACTAGTGAGACAAAGTTGCTAAATTCGACCCCTGTTAAGTCTAGATTTATGATTTTGCTGAAAATATATATCCTATTGAAATTTTCCACAGTTTAAAAGGCATGACACTTGTGAATATGTACAAGAAACATGCAGGGTAGCTGACATCTACAAACACATTCACTACAGACAACACTATAAGATGAGGCATCCTCAAGGGGGAGTGTCACAAATTCACCACACGATGATACTGCCCACAAATTGATAATGACCACCGGCAAATTTTGACCAAATAAAATATGTACACTTTACTGCCACAAATTTTAAGTCAAAAGCAGAAAACATGGAAAGATGTGGACAGAAATGTATGAGAATAAACGTTTAAAAACAAATTATCATTTTTGAACACTGGTGAAGACTAATGGAATCTTACATGGGTGTGTTCAGTGGATAAAGGAATCTCCACCCCAGTGCAGGGTTCAACATTAAAGTTTTTCCGGATGTCCGGGACAAGTCCATTTTGCATTCGAACAAGAAGATGTTACTTCTTACTTGTCCAAAATGACAGGTGAAAATGTTGAAGACAAAAATTTATTCAATAAAATTTTTTCTTGAGTAAACACAAAATAACGTCTTTAAATGTTACACTTGATTTTCGGTGAAGTCATTTTTGCATTCGGGCGAGTAGATTTCAATACTGCTTGTCCTGCAGGACAAGTGGAAATTATCATTATTGTTGACCCCTGCAGGGGTAAGAATCTGTGGGTCTTCCGAGGATTGGACTTTTAAGATTTATGTTTCTACTCAACACACCCATGGTTGATGATTTTTCTCTTGGTTGTTTTCTTTTTTTCTTTTGAAATACATGTTAATATAGATCTACGCAAATAAAGTCTGACATAACTATACACAGTATTTCAGGAGACACAGAAACTTTATGGCACAAATTGTCCTGTGACGTCATAGTGCATGTGAGCTGTCTTTCCCTAGGAAAAGACAGATTTATCTTTTCAAGGGTAATCACTGTTTTATGGGCAAGTGTGGGAGAAAAACGTTTTCATTTGTTTTGTCTAGACTAAAAACTTTTATTATGAAGTAAACCTAACTGAAGGCATACAGACACACTTATACAATCATCCACCTACCAACACAGGTAGCATTTTGTTCAAACATTGGTTGAATTCCTTTTTTTGTTAATGGTTGTATCACAAATAATTCCCTCATATGGACAGGTAACATGTTTAGCTGAAGAACCACAAAAAAAAAAAAAATCCTATGATTTTGAGAAAATTAAGAATAATTTAAGTATACCATGCTACAAACTTCAGCCTTCAAATAGCAATGCCTATGGCAAAAAAAAAGAAAGACTTAATGATTATTTTCAATAAAAGTCCAGTTTAGTGCCCTAAATGGTCTAAATTTTAATACCAGATTACTGTCTTCCTGGAAATTTAATTTTTGTCCTCAGATGAAGAGGTAAATTGAACACAGAGCAAAATTTTAAAGCATGGGAATACATGCCTTTCATAAGACTATTTTGATTTAGGGGTAAATTTAAGACCGTGAATGTTTCTACAGTGAAACTTGTATACAAAGACCCCCTTAGGGACACAACAAAACCAGTCTTTATAGGAAAGTGGTCTTTATATAGAGGTTGATTTGTACACAGAAGGTACTATTGGGGATGGCAAAAAAGTCTTTATGACCAAATGGTCTTTATACACAGGTGGTCGCTAAAGCAGGTTTTATTGTATCATAAGAACTCTTGTAATATTCAATATCCTTTTTATTTCAAGATTTGTTTGAAAATATAAAACATTAAAACAATACATACCTTCTCTGGACATACCAACAGCAAAGCATTTTTTGAGGCGACAATACTGACAGCTATTTCTAGTAAAAGGAGTAATTTCACATTTTTCCTCATTAGAACATTTGTGTGTCATTCCCTGGGTAATACATCTTCTGAAAAAACCCTGAAATAGACAGAGCAAAATGTACTTTTAATATTATCATTACTGCTAACCTAGCGTTTTCCCCGACACATACACTGGGAGCATACAACAGCCAGTTAAGCCCTGTGATCTGGAAAAAGAACTTGGCACGGCCATAGAAAACAGATAAACGTCAAATTCTCATAATACTAGGATATATATCAGATCAGGGAAATAAATCTTTGAAAAAATACATGCACACAGATTCCTCATAATTGAAACATTCACAATATACAATGAAAACACGAAACCTCTGAAGGTAGTATGGCTCAAATCTTGAAGCATCGTATTTCAGAGGTGAAGGTCAAAGGTTAAGGTCATAGTTAACTAATGTCATCATGTTCTATCATCAAATTAAGCTGTCATAACAGCACAACAGCTGACCCAAATTATTGCTGCAGACAGAGAGGGACTGATAGACAGGGGACCCCATTAAAATTGTCACATTTATATAATGAACAAACAAAGCAACATACCAATGTGTAATTGATAGGAATGTTTTATTTCTATACAGTGATACTTGTATATAATGACCTCCTTAGGGACACAATTACACTGGTCTTTGTAGGGAGGTGGACTTTATAGAGAGGTTGATTTGTACACAAATGGTACTATTGGGGACCAGGTGGTCTTTATACACAGGTGGTTGATAATGCAGGTTTTACTGTATAAGTATATGTAGTACTGAGTACATTTAATATCAGTATATATCGACATCCTAACTGATCGACACCCTTTACTTATCGTAAATGGGTATTCGTGGGGCTTTAAATACACTCAGAGCATGGGTTGTTGTTTTTTTTTGCATGTTAATACATGTCACAGTGTGTTCTACATTTTGAGATAAACACATGTTTTACATATGGTACTGCCATATACATGTATTCATAGTTCAACCCCCCCCCCTTCTCATACAAAGTAACATATAACTGATCTATCGCCAAATGTCCAACACAAAACCTTTTGGCAAACTTTTCTATTGTGACATCACAATTAAATGGTCCAACAAACACCTGTGTGATAAGTGATAATTATATCACAATCAAAGGATGTCAAAAAAGCACATGGACAGCCATGAGTTAGATACTTGGTGACAGGTCAGTTAATGGTACATGTATACTCTTTTCTGCTATACAGTACTGCAAAAGTCTATCCTGTTCTGCGGAGTTGACAGGGTTAGCACTGTGGAAAATTAGAAAAACAGAAAAAAATATATATTCCCACTGTTTTATCATAAGTACATAAAATGTTGAGAGTTCCTGGCATGTGAAAATCACCATATGTTTAAAAGTTCATCTACCCTGCAAAGACTACAGCCTTATTTAACTGCATAATCAAGTGTGTCCTTGACTGTGTTTAAAACTACATAATCCTACACACAGCTAAACACTGTACGTACACAATGCACCGAAGATTAAGCATTCTTCAATAATAATGTTTCCTAAAAATGGAAAATTTAAGTACTTGCATGATCTCAGTTATGAATTAAAATATTGATTCCCAACAGTTTGAGTTATACTTTATTAAAAAAGGGACTGTGTTTGTTTACTCAAACAAAAAAAATCTAAAAATTATTCTCAACTGCATGTATTGTTTTTAGTACTTTAGTCTGAAAGACAGCTTTTAAACAGCAAGCAAAATTGACATAAGGTGACCTCACTGGAGTCTATATATGTGCAACCCACTCTGGCACCAACAGTCACATGACACAAGACCTTAACCCATCATCCCCCATGTTCCCATTTAGACTCACCCAAATCAATAAATACTTAAAGGCCATATTCTGAGAACCACTCTGCTGAATAATCCTCTAAATAAAACCTCTCGGGACCAATTGTCTTCAGATACCACATTTAAGTGGTAGACAGGGTGGTCTATCAAGACAGGTTCCACTGTAATAAATTTATTGCTAACCTTTGGATGATTGTTTTAGTTGTGCACTACTGAATTCTTATCGTGGACTTAACAATTCTTTGAAATGGGCGAGTCCACATCTGTCTACAGGGGTCGTTGAGTTAAAGAGACAAGTGCACTATGCTTTTGACCTACTCCATTACTTTGGCATGATGACTACAACATACAACAATGACATCATTATTATGTCTTTACATACTTCAAAAGGCAAGCATAAAACAGACACAAAGACGCAAATTTAAATGAGATTTCCCAACCGAGTCAGATTATGTAAATAACACTTAAACATAAATACGCTTGCAATATTTAAATTACCACATAAAATGCACAGGAGGTATGACCTTTGACATTGATAAACAAATGCCTGAAGTCACAACAACCTACCCATAACATGAAAACGGCACAAAGAACAGTCACTTAGTTGGCCATGTACAGGTACACTTATATAAATCAAAGAGGCATTTGCTGTCTTTTCCCCAAAAGTTTATTTCGTTTTTTTACTTCTTAGATTGATGTAAAATAACAAATTAGCGATATAAACAGGTTCCACTACAGGGCTCTACAATAAGGACTGTTTAGTGTATTGTACTCAAAACAGGGGAAAATCATTTACAGTTGTTTCATTACATGTATATTTTCTATGAAAGGACTTTCACTCTATCTCAATTAATAACGAAATAAAGCACTTAATCCTCAAATCTTTAAAACCAAGCCTTCAATATTTCCAGAAACAGTTTTGATAGGCAGTTTCCCATTTTATGTCAAAATCCTTGCATTGGTGTTTCACATTTAGAAGAGTACATTTAAAAAATTCAAGAGGGATGGGTGACAATTTATTAAAGTTATTCATTTACTCTCATTTCCTGTTTAAATCATTCCGCCAGTCTTTTAAAACATACTACTTTAGTTATCAACAGTTTTCATTCACGTAGCCTGCTCGGGCTGCTGTTGCTAAGGTGTAACAATACTAATCAAACTATTGATGTATTACAATAGTGCACCTTCCAATAGTACTATAGCAGTAGTAAACTGACAATGCAATAGACAATCACAATAGTGCACCTTCCAATGCAATAGACAATCACAATAGTGCACCTTCCAATGCAATAGACAATCACAATAGTGCACCTTCCAATAGTACTATTGCAATAGTAAACTGGCAATGCAATAGACAATCACAATAGTGCACCTTCCAATAGTACTATTAGTACTAATTTTCAAGCAGTTGAAACTGTACATGTAATATAAATAATTTTATCATTGAAAATTACAAATAGAGTATTAGGTTCCTCTTACACATATACATGTACATATATATACAATTTGGCATATACTGCAATATCATACTCAACTGAAAAACAATTCAATGTTATGCTTTATGTATAGAGTCTTATCTGTAACTGTTGACAGCCCCTGATAAAACTAGACCCACTTGGTGATCGTAACAAAGTTGTGTTAGATGTTAACATGTGTGCTGAGTGACAGTCAATCTAAAATTTTCAAGGCTGTCTATCTTATTTACCTGTGTATTACCTGCTGCATTGTATAGCCTGCATTGACTTAAAATTGTTCTAGAAAAAAAAACATCCGATAGTCTGCATCGCTGGGTTGCCCGTGGGTATCGATATCAACTGACTCAGGGGAAACAGACTTTGATGAATTTAAGGATAAACTTACATGTGTGAATGTTTTGTGGTTTATTTGGTGTTAATTTTTAACAGTACTTAATCAAATAAATGATAATCATGATAATTATTTACATGTTAATAAATTATACATTTTCTTGTCAAACATCTTTTTATTTATTTATTTCATATCTAAATTAAAACAAAAACAAAGATCCAGGAACTGTATAATAATTCCTCGAAGAGTATTGATCTGACTGAAGTATCAAAAGTATATTCCCTTTCACAGATTTGTTTGTTTCCGATTGTTATCCCTCTCTTTAGCAATTTCTAGCCTGATCTATGCATGGAAAAGTCGCAATTGCACCATGATCGCAATCTTTAAAGAGTTTCACTTTTACATACAAGGTAACAATAACTCCAAAACGCCTGGACAATTAAGAGGAAAGGGCAATTTTCATTAAAAATCTACATGTATAATTATCAGGCAAATTTTGGACTTGAAGTAGAAAATATTTTACTTTCATCTCATTTGGTCTATTTCTCATCTGCAGCAAAATTTGGATTGGAAGATACGTAAGACTGAAAATAGAATCTAAACAGCCCAATATAACTTACTTTGCATCCTTCGCAAGAATCCACACCATAGTGGAATCCTGAAGATTCATCTCCACATACTTTACATGTTGGAGCTTTTACGGAACTTTTCCCAAATAAGTTGCTAGACGATACTGTCATACCACTGGATGACACATTAATACCATTTGACATACTGACATCACTGCTGTGATTTGTCAATACAGTGCCACTAGCCGAGGAAACAACACCTTCCGATACCGACATCATGACACCATTCGGGGGCGAAGACACGTTGACATTGTTCATCTGCACAGATGAAGACTGTGTGACATCACCAGCTGTAGTAACTGTCGCCCCTCTGCCTTGGGATGATTCATTCATCCCGGTATTATTCATCCCTGTACCACTGTCATACAGTCTGAAAAAAAAATTAAAATTAGTTAATAACATATTTATTCTCATGTCCGATTGATTAACTTTATTGTCTGAGTACAATTTTAGGTGTTGAATTATAACAAGTGGTTTATGGACCATAATGCTCAACTGATCAGTCATCGAGCATCAACTAACAAACAACACACAGCCAGATTTCTCCAATATAACAACAAGATTGTTAGGACTACATGTTGAAAGAAGGCAAATGCAGAGACAAGGGATTTGATTTACTTCACTGCTTCTTATACTTGTTTATTTCAAGACTTGATCATTATATGTTACCAAGGTAATAAACTTTGTGATCTATGTAGGCTATACTCTGTGGCCATCATTAAAAAATTATTTTGATGATGTGGTTATATCAGTAGTTGTAGAACTGGGACAGTTGGTATGCAATTTAAAAAAAAATTTTTTTTTGTAATTTTGATATGGGGGTGCAAACCAATTTTTTTTTTATTTTCATACTCAGTAATATCCAACCAAATTTGATGACTTCATTCAATTTTCTAAATAAAAAAGTCTGATAAAAATTCTGATTACAAAAACATTATGTTGGATCTGCCTTGTAATACCCTACATATAAGATATGCAGAACAAATCAATCCAATTGGAAGTGTGCCAAATTATTTCAACAGTTCAAAAGGATACCCAATTCAACTCACCCACCCCAAAATATGATCCTGGAGCATAGAACAAGGGTTTTCAGACAACAAAGCTCACCGGAAATGGGTTTAAATTTTCAAAATAGGTGTTAGACCTACAGCTGTCAGGTTTTAAGATCATGGTGAAATAAATATTTAGATTCCTTTGGCTCAGGCTGAAAGTTTTGAAAAGTATGTCAAAGTCCAAGGTCACTAGGTCAAAAGTCAAGACACCAAATGAAAGCTCTGGTCATAAGAAATCTATGTGTGAAATATCAAAGCCCTGTCCCTCATGGTTTAAAAGATATGGGCAAGGTTAATGTTTTTAAAAAGTAGGTCAAAGTCCAAGGTTAAGGTCATTAGATCTAAAGTAATGGCACCAAATGAAAGCTCAAGTCATAAAATGTGAAATATCAAAGTCATGTCTATTGCAGTTAAAAAGATATAGGTCAGGTTAAAGTTTTGTCTACGGACACCGACACCAACGACGTCCTGGCAAGCTAAAAATCAGTTAACACTATAGAAAAATAATGTTGAATACAATGATAACAAGATAGACATATATATAGTAAAGTCCATATAAACTGGCTTGTTTTGTGAACCCTTTTTTGACCTGGACGAGTTTAAATTTTAGGTAATAAAGCATAACATTATAGTTACATTGACAAGAGTATTTGTTCCTACTTGTCACCATACATAAGAGAATATCCATGGAGGAATATCTATTTATCGTCAGATTTCTGACATGCTAAGTTCTAAGTATACAGTATGTACATGTCACTAATTGGTGACTATCCAGTATTCCTAAGGTCTGATAGTCAGAGGACCCGATAGACTGAAGATCCAATAGTAAAAAGGTTTGATAGTCTGAAGGTCCAATAGTTTGAAGATCCAATTGTCCGAAGGCCTCATAGTTCGAAGGCCCAATATAGTTCCCCAAAACAGAGAAAGCATATCTAAGATTTGTAATGTCACTGTGCATGCCTAACACTAGGGGTGGACCGAGGTTTTGGATTTATTTCCAGGGGGAGGGGGATTAGGTGGAAACTGTTGGGTTCTAAGTGGGTTCAGAGCAGAGCCCTGTTGAGGCCCACAGAAGCTCCTGCAATGCCTAAGGATTGCAGAAATCCACTTCAAATCACCGTCCTTATGATGGCCGTGGTATTAAGTTGAATGATCACCATGAACTGAATCTAGAGGTTGAGGTGGGGGGGCCTTACATTGATTCAAGCTTTCTATTCTATTTCCTTTTCTCCTTCCTTTGATTTTCCGCTTTTTAGGGGAGGGTGAGGATGTCCCCTCTGAATCCGCCTGTTTTACGGTATTTTATTTTGGGTATTCAAACTTTTAGCCTTTGCACTATCAGACCTTTGTATCATTTGGCCTTCTAACCAATGCACATTTAAATCTTAGATATATCAGATCTTAGAACTACTGGACTTCGTGATCTCTGGAGTATGGAACCTATGGTATATTGGTATGCAGAACTTCGGTCTATAGGACTTTCAGATTATTGGAAGCGCGGACTATCGAACCTTCAGAATACTGGGCGGGCACCAATTAACACATGCACAAACAAAAGTGTGACCACCAATAGTGTAACAACACTTTTATCCTGTCATGTGACATTTCAAAGTTATTTTGAGAAATATAACAGAACATATAACTAAACTGATTGATATAAATGATTGTTAAGATCTATGGCATAGAGGTTTTGGTCTGTAATTTTAAATAGTTTATACAAAACTTAAAGCTTCATTATCAAATAAAAGAGGCTCAATTGACCTTAACAGTCACCAGAGTTAAATAATACCCATATCTGGCCCCTTTTGGAGCCCCTATGGGTTTATCATTCGCAAACTTTATGCAGCTTTACATGGGAATATTTCCTGCCAAGTTTGGTTAAAATTCGCCCACTGGTTCTTGAGAAGAAGTTCAAATATATTTTAAGTTAACTACAGACATCGCAAAACACAAGATGGACGATGCATTATGACATACAAAAGATGATTGCAACAGGTCATCTTGACCCGTTGGCTAAGCTGACCAAAAAAACATAGTTCTATAAAGTGTGGAACATCCCCTGAAGACCACTTCACATTTAAGATCATAGATATTCAGTCTACTGAAAATTACTCCAGGAAGTCAAAACAGTATTTGAGGAAGTAAGACTGATATACACAAGAATATTTGAGGAAGTCATAATGATGTAAATGTAACATACACAAGAGTATTTGAGGACATTAAACCAGTAGGCAATTATTTATACAGGAAATGTGGAGTAATGAGTAAATATCAATAAATTCTAATCAACACAGATCAGATATAATATGTTCTCCATATGTTAGTAAGCATACTGCTGAAACCAACAATATATATATATATACACACACACACAATGATTCTAAAAATAAAACTGTCTAAATGGCATAATTATGTAATTATGTACATGCCAATTATCCTATCACATCATAAAACCTTAACTTACACAAGTACACATATATTGAAAATGACAAGATGAGTTTGAGGAATGGAAACTAAATAATGAGAGAGAAAGAGAAAGAGAGAGAGATAGAGAGAGAGGATAGACAGAGACAGGGGTAGACAGATAGATAGATAGATAGAAAGGCAGATCAATAGACAGAGAGCAAGACTGAGAGAGAAATAATCTTAGATGAAACACTCAGAAGTATATTATTAACAGATGAGGACCCTGACAGTTTTCAGTTGTTTTTTCATATTGCCAACTTTTTCTCCGATGTCTTTTATATATATATATATATGTATGTGTGTGTGTAAATTCCTGATGATGGGACAGGTTGCCCCTGTATTTTGATCTTTGATGTTAATTTATATGTGCAACCTGTGATGTTTACATTTGGTGGTTATACCTTAGTTAAAATGTTCAATACACACACACATGAAACATCTAAATCCAAATCCCATACAATGTATGTTCAACAAAACAGACAAAATCCAGATGTGAATCACTTCTATAAGACTTTCACTTAATCCTATAAAGTCAAATATATATAAACTGTGACATGCCTGTAACAAATGTCCCAAATTCCAGCCAAGTCATGCTTTAGTCGCCATTTTAACTAGCCTACCTATTTAAATGGCCTTGAATTGAGATATTTTGCATTTACACTATTGATGACCTTGAACATGTGTTTTTATTTCAAGTAAACATATTACACACTATTGCCCCACTGTAGATTTTGCATGCATTGTCTTAAAGTATCAATTTAAAGCAAAACAGAAACAAAACTGAAACAAAGTAAGACAAACACACACACATAAAAAACAAGACCTGTCTTGCATGAATAAACTGGTAAAGAAAAGCCTCGGAATCTGCATAATACAGGTATATGTACATGTACATGAAAAACACCTGCCAACTCGTTTATGACAAGGACAAATGTTTCTACGTACTATATAACAAGTATAAAACTTAATGTTAGCACACTTTTCTGAGGATCCTAACCCTGCTATTGTGGGATTAAAAAACATTCTAATCATAACCATACATGTAATATTTTATATTCTCCATGGTAAGAATCACGTTTAAAATATTATATTACATACATACATCATCTAAGTAGGTCATCTATCAAAAACATGTTCGTGCCAACAAAAAAATGTGGAGTTATCCCCCTTTATTAACACTACTATCTGTAGGTACATGTATACCTGTTTGTCTAACACAAACAATATTCCTAGTGATGTAATCATTTCTATAAATAGTTATTCTCATGTGAACATACACAAATTAAAATGTATTTCTGTGGTGTTTTCTTGATTTATTATTATTATTTTTTTTTTTGGAGGGAGAGAGTGGAAAGAGGAAGATACATGTAGTTTATATATATATATATATATATATATATATATATATATATATATATATATATATATATATATATATATATATATATATATATATATATATATATATATATATATATATGTATGAAAGGATTTTCTGACCTCCAAAATTCTGGATCCAGGGTCTGAAAAATTGGGAAAATTTACAACCTTTTAAAGAAGAGAGAAACTAAGACATTTGTTTTAAAATACTTTATTTTTTATTTGGATCTAAATGGGGAATTTTTGCATATTTTTTTAGGAAAATACAGGCCAATTTTGCATTGGGAATGGGTCCTGTAACCAGACCCTAAAACTGACTAGAAAGATCTGCCCAGGTATGTGTGTGCACTTTCTATACATGTTTCAAGCAGCATATACATATATACATGTAGATATAGTATTTGATAAAGGATGGCATTAAGTCCACTGACCTAATCTTTACAAAGAGTTATCTCAATCCAAAAACGCACCTACACGCACGCACACACGTACACACACACACACACACAGCGTGCTTTATTCTCAATTGATCTCTGAATTAAACTTAGAAGTTATTTTGTGATCAGAAATAGTAACATATATTTATCTTATCTTTTTTTGTGGACCAGACAAAACTCTCTCCTGTTATTGTCTGATACATATAACTGGGTGGAGTAAAGTAACCTTTTGATTATCATATGTTTTTTCCTACTCACTTTTGGTTAAGAAAAACTTCACGAGAAAAAGTGTTTTATTCCTCTCCGGATAACCCTTAGGTATGGTGACAAATGGGGACGATTTCTCTTGCCAGTGTAATTTCAATGTTGTTTTGCTTTGTTACCTTAAATTTAAACTCTTCCAGGTCAACAAAAGGTTTAAATACAAATCTCCAACTTACCAGCAGGTTATATGGTTTTTACTCTGGTTTATACATGTACATTATCTCTGCATCATTAAGTCATACCATACATACATTTAGATTGTATAATAAAATATATGAACCAATCACACTCACCTGCATAACAAATTAATATATTTTACTTAAGTTTGTAATGCTATTTTTGGCTTCAGCCTGAGGCAACATAATAATCATCAGTTATGACTTATGGGAACATATTTTAGTATACTGTAGTTGAATACCCTTAATATGAAATTGTTTCCAAGGAAACTGGCAAACAGTGTATCTCCCATAGTAACCCTATGTAAATTGTTTACCTTGCTGGACAGAAATATGGAAGATTAATTATTGATTGTTTGTTGTTGTTTTGACACTAACCATAGAAATACTACATACTACAGATCTACCAAGATTAATAATTGGTGCATGTTTACAAACACAAATCTAAATTAAACCAAAACAGGTTTGACAGATAGATTTTCTGTACGAAATATTGGAGCTACAATAATGCGTAGAATTGGAACAAGGCAAAGTTTTAAAGTTTTTTACCTGTACAGCTCTTATTTTTGGAAAATAGACAGTATTGTTTTGGTTTCTGGCAGGACCTGTTATCCTGGTAAACCTATTCATGTACATGTACTGTCGTGTCTGGTAACTGGACACATCCAGTAATTAGATGCATCCATTAACTGTAAACAAAACAAGGACCCCTGACTCCCTTCCATCAAAATTGCATGTCCTGAAAGAGACTGCCCGACAAAGATGTATGTATATAGAGTGATAACTGTCCTAAAATGGACTGCCCGACAAATGAGTATGTACATGTATATAGAGTGATAACTGTCCTGAAAGAGACTGCCTGACAAAATGAGTATGTATATGTATATACATGTATATAGAGTGATAACTGTCCTGAAAGAGACTGCCTGACAAAATGAGTATGTATATACATGTAGAGTGATAACTGTCCTGAAAGAGACTGCCTGACAAAATGAGTATGTATACATTGTATGTATATACATGTAGAGTGATAACTGTCCTGAAAGAGACTGCCCGACAAATGAGTATGTACATGTATATAGAGTGATAACTGTCCTGAAAGAGACTGCCTGACAAAATGAGTATGTATATGTATATACATGTAGAGTGATAACTGTCCTGAAAGAGACTGCCTGACAAAATGAGTATGTATATACATGTAGAGTGATAACTGTCCTGAAAGCGACTGCCTGACAAAATGAGTATGTATATAGATAGATAAGTGTCCTGAAAGGGACTGCCAGACAAATGAGTATGTACATGTATATAGAGTGATAACTGCCACTGCAATGTGGTCTCTTGTAACAGGTAGTCTCTCAAAAGAAGATTTATCTATTAAAAGGATTGTTTAACCATGTCATTTTCAGAATGTGGTCTCAGAAAGAAGACAATTTCTCCCATTGTTCACAGATTTTTCCTCCATTTTAATGGGACTGATTTCCTTGTCAACCTCTAGGGTACTGTAAATCTACACGTGTTATGACCTCACAATACAATTTATCATGTCGGGTGTCTGTCGTGTCTAGAATACTGTGCAGCATCAGATTTTATTTGCATAGATCTACAAATACAATACCAAAATTTCACTGGCCCACATATAAAAAGACATAAGATAAATAAAAATAACAATTTTTAATGGTAGCAACTTCTTCAGAGTATATTCAAGTAATGATAACAAAGAAAAAAGTCAGTGACAATCTGGATAACAAAGAAAAACTCAGTGACAATCTGAATCTAATTCAGTCCACACATCCATAAATTCCTCCTCCTCCCCCACCTCTCGGGTTCCATACGGTTGAGTATTTGGCCTCTTTGATCTGATCCCTCAGTATTCCACAAGTTAATGGCTTTTGTTGGGTCAAAAGTTGGTATTTCGTCAGTGTGAAATATGACAGACAACAAATCAGACAGGACCCTGGGTCATTTTGTTTTGCTTCGAAAGCTGCAGCCGATTTTCTGTGAAATTCACTTTTTTCATGTAAAGTCACAAAATCTAATTTCAGATTTGTGCAACCAGATACGACTTCTGCCGTTCGTTCTCTTGTAATTTGGCACTGTTTGCATAATCAATGCACCATGTACAAGTCATTTTGATATCACTGAAATTCAGCCATTTACGGCCTACCTTCCATGTTTCCATGAATTTTCTTTTTCTTTTCTCTTTTTCGTAGACATGTCCTCTGTCTTTTCTTTCAGTATCTGTGAACTTTTGCTTTTTTTTCGGAGGTTTTACACCCTCAAGAAACATCCACATGTCGACCGACTTGCAATTCAATGTCAATTAAAAGCTTTGAAAATGTAAAGTCTTTACACTGATTGTTAAAACGTGCCGCCGATCTCGAGTTATCTTCTAGAGGAGGTATATACAATGCTTCTTTTGCGGTACAATGATGGTTTAAATCATTTATGTGCAAAAGAGAAGAGGGGTTCCGACTGAGTTTCAAAACAAATCGAAACCAAAAACGGTTTAACCAGCGATTAGGCTTTATATATATCGCTGGTTTAACTTAGCTGTGTTTTACAAAATTTGACAAGCCAACCGGGCCGCAGCTTGTACGGATTTTACTGGCCTGACCACAAAAACAATGGTCTCGGGCTTACGGACCACCGCTAATTTCGACCCCTGTTGTACCATGTATTTAAAACATGGGAGAAAAATAATCAACCCCTACCTTGATGGTATGACAAAGGAATCTCGATCCTCAGGATCAGATTCATCAATGACAAACCGTCACAAGCCTCCGGTTTGTCATTCAAGAATCTTACCCTTGGAATAAGATTCCATTGTCATACCCTCAAGGTAGCGGTAGATTCTATCTATAATTTTTTTTTTTACAAAAGTGGTCTTCCAAGGCAGGTTTTACTATACATAGAGAAGATGAAAGACCATATTGCTCATTAGCTGCAAGACAAAACCACCAAAAGAGAGTGTCACACCAGGGTTCTGTCAAAAAACAAAACAATAATACTGTCTATTCTCCAATATAGGTGTGTACAGGTTAAAGATTTTTTGCAGAAAACAGCATATCACCCCTGTTTATGATTTGTGTTTGTGAACAGTGCAATTTAATCTTGGAAGATTATATATAATTTACAAGTACAATTAGTTCACTGACCAGCACCATGTGTCTGTACATGTATATGTGTGTGTGTGTATATATATATATATATATATATATATATATATATATATATATATATATATATATACACACAAAACACACACACACACACACACACACACACACACACAGTGTCCTTATTTCGAAACTTGATCCATTTGTACTAAAATGCACTGTTAGCCAGCCTGGATCTGACTTTAGTGACCTTTACAGGGATGTTGCAAGCTTGCAAAGCAGAATAAATAAGATGGAGAGATATTAAGTTTATCTGTGTATATGTATGTATCTTTATGTCTGTAAGATGAACATTATATAATACAATAATCTATACTCCACAAGAAACCTGCTTCATTCACCTGGCAACTACTGATAAGGCATTTTTTTTATTTGATTTTGAATATAGTGTTCTACAAATTTACGCCACACTCACCAATTTTTCAATCATATGGTGGAGGCTAGTTTTCACTGGCGGAGGGGAGAACCTTGTTACAATGTACCCTGGAAGAGATCATCGGTCTTCCACAAGTAAACTTTCTCACAAAATCGGCTTAGGTTCCAGCAGGACTCGTACCTGCTCTGACCTGAAGTGAGAGACTTCATGGTTCAAAATGTGATACTCTAACCATTCGCCACGTAGGTCCTCTGATAAGGCATTTAAAACCTACAATATCTTGAGGATGTGACAACGAGACATACAATGAAAATTTGATATCTTGGGGGAAATAATAGACAAATCGATGTAGGTAAAAATAGAGCAGACGTTTCTGTGAAATACTGAGACCACTACAGAAAACTGCTGAAGTGTATCGACAACAATGACCTTAAGCTGGATGTTAAATGATTTGAAACACACTAGGTGAACCTCCATTACCAAATAATCAGAACATTAATTTTAAGATGCTGGCGATTTTCTTTCCCACATTTCAAAGTACGGGTACATTTCTGCACCTTTGCCTTCTAAATTGTTCGGGATGCATTGTGTTCAAGTGGCTAAAGCATCATGCTTTAAACCATGAAATCTCTCACTTCTGGTCAGTGCAATTGGAGAAAGTTTGTTAATTTGCATGTGGAGAGCCAGTGATCTCTTCCAAGTTACGAAGTGACCAGTTTCTCTCTTCCATCATTAAAAACTGCCCATATAACTAAAAGATTGTTGAGTGTGGCATAAAACACCAATAAAAAAAACAATAAGTGTTCCCTGAAATGCAAAATCCAGCATGAATCAGCAGTTTTAATCCAAAACAACCACAATAGCAAAACACACCACCATGCAGTGTTCAATCTAGGACCACGAACAAGGGGGCCAGACGGGCCCATGCTATACAAATCAGGGGGCCATTTTCAAAAAGAAGGGGCCATAACTTATAAAGAAAATCTGACCAATTGTGATGAGTTTAGAGTTTACTGTAACCATCATAACTGTCCATGTACATTGTTCACCAATATACAAAAATTGGTACATCCTGTGGTGAAGGGATTTACTTTTTAAAATTTTTGTGCATACACTATAGTTCACGTACAAGATTTGTCATCATAAGTCAACCAGTTTTTAAAACGTTCATCGTGTAACCACTGATTTTGAAACTTTCGTTTCTGATTCTCAGAGACAGATTCTGATTTTTCTGCTGTTTTTTTCACTTGATGATGAACTTGGGTTGTTTTGAATATCATTTCGAGTTTTTTTTAGAACTCTGGGGTGGCTGAGAAAAAGTCCGATATTCTCTTCATGTTTTTAAATTTTGACAGAGAGAAAAACGTCGTCTGCACATGGACGCAGCACATAACGCTTGACAGTATATAGCAGACCTTAAGCGTTTGGCAGACTCTGACACTGAAGCCTCATTTTAACTAATAACCAGGCAGTTACTTCCGGCTATGTGGTTTGCTCAAGACTATCCATAACCCAAATATTCAGTTGTTATATTCCGTTCACTTCGATCACTGCATTAACCTAGCGTAGTATGGAGATAATCGGAAACGGAGTGGGCTTGATTACTCGCGTTAGACTATCCACGATGTTACATTTCAAGGTATTATTTCAGCCTATACGCGGACATTTAATTGAAATAAAGTTATCACTGGGAAGATTAGCATTGCGCCCGAGTGGCCCATCATTGAATTTTAACTGCGCCATGTCTGATTTCAGCGGGCCATTGACGCAATGGCGCGGCCTAGATTGAACACTGCCATGTGTATTCACACATACATGTAGTGAATGCCTAACACATTATCATTTATATTGTCATTATGATGGTAAACACCAGAGATGTCAATTCCCTGTGTCCTATCCTTCCTTCGTAAACAGTGACAGTGATTACAGCACTGACAATAATCTGATTTCAACCAATCCTCTCCACTACTATAAACAACAGCACTGACAATAACCTAACCTCAACCAATCCTCTCCACTACTATAAACAACAGCACTGACAATAACCTGACCTCAACCAATCCTCTCCACTACTGTAAACAACAGCACTGACAATAACCTAACCTCAACCAATCCTCTCCACTACTATAAACAACAGCACTGACAATAACCTGACCTCAACCAATCCTCTCCAATACTGTAAACTACAGCACTGACAATAACCTGACCTCAACCAATCCTCTTAACTGCTGTAAACAACAGCACTGACAATAATCTGACCTCAACCAATCCTCTTCACTACTGTAAACAACAGCCCGACCTCTACTAATATTTTTATAACTAGACTGACAATAACCTGACCTCTAATAATATTCTTAACTACAGACTGACAAGAGCCTGACCTCTACCAATATTCTTAACTAGACTGACAAGAGCCTGACCTCTACCAATATTCTTAACTACAGACTGACAAGAGCCTGACCTCTACCAATATTCTTGACCACAGTATTGAAAATACACCCCCAATAAATTTGAAACAAGAAACAGGGGAATTGTCCGGTATCTGAAGCATAGCATATGCAAAGAATCATAAAGCGAAGATGCCATGCAAGTTAAGTTAATGTACCGTATATACATGTATAGGCAGTAGAAACAGGTAAACCTGACCTCAACCAATCGTCTTAATCGGACACATAACTTAACCTGGCCGATGTAGTCTTGTAAACCTTTACCTGATCTGGAAGAGTATAACTCATCAACCCCTGTGGTCACATTTAGACTCAACCAAACCAATAAATAGTATGGTTTACCGTCATAACTCGGGAGTTGAACAAGTTAATATTGCATGTAAATTATTACAAAACCTGGATTCTAAATCATACACCCTTAAATTCTGACAGTGATATTACCCATTCTTTGAAACGGGCAGGTCCAAATGTGACTTCACTGGTTGATGAAATAAATATGCACTTGTACCGCTCAGTGAAACTGCGTCAGAAACTTAAAGGAAGACTCCAAAAGGATGCCAGGAATGACATGGGGTCGAGTGGATAGTAGAGCATTTGACCCAGTATCAATTTACCTCGAAGTAAGACTTGTACATGTAAGTGGCCTAAAAGTATTACCTGACTGTGACCAAGGAAGAAATGAATTGGAGTTTCCTGCAATTTGCATTCTTAAAGACTCACTAACCAAAGAAGTCTCAGTAATAACCATCTCAGTAATCAAACCCAATCCCTTCAGATTGTGAGGCAGATGCTCAAATCAAAACTTTTATCTAAGATTAAACTTTGATGACACATACTGAATCCACCTCAAGAACAACTCACCGTAAATGAGCAATTTTTTTTTCCTTTCCTGTAATTGCATTTTATATTAATCAATATCTGTGAAATCATGTCCCAAAGACATCCTATCATGAACTTCCTCTGAGAAACATCCAACTATGGATTTATAATCAAATACAGGTAGCAACACAAGATGAATTTCAATCTTTTCCATGACAATGTGTGTTAAGTAGAGTAAAAAATGAAGTCAAGAAAATGCAATTTCCTCCTAGATTCCAATTTAGATCCTGATGGTTTACAAAGAAACAAGTCTGGAACTAGAAAAAAGACAACTGGGAAACACTGTAACAAAATCATGGAAAATGACATGTTTATCAAGTCTTTTGACCACAGTGACATCAAATCATAAAAGTTCACTGCTTGTATTTAAATTTTTGAATATTGTTTTATTGGCATATAATTCCATCTTTGAATTGCAAGTGATTCATTGACACTCAGTTATCTTCATAAAAGATATAGAAAGTTAATTTGCGACCGTAGATTCAAACTACCGGCAGTAATGGTTACAATTGGCGAGTTTGTTCTAATTATATACATGCATTTGTTCATTATTCGCCTGGTGATCTTTTCCTGAAGTATACATGATAAACTATTGCACAAAATCCAGGGATTAATAGACTCTTCCAATTGGGAATTTTATGCCACTAGTGGCCCAAATTGGGAAAAAAGTAAAGTTCTATGGTCATATAAGTCATATGAATAAAGCACAAAACTTGTGATTCATTTAGCTTCTCTTACCTAACTGACAACACTGATTTGATCTAAAGACTTCAAAAGTGCTGTTCACACATGTACTAAATTCTCTTTTTTTATTGTTTGATACTGAATGTGAATGACATAGTGAACAGAATTGGGAAATTTTAGCTCAAAATTGGAAAAATCATAGTAGATTTTGCATTTGGAATGGGTCGTTTTATAGCACTTGCATGTTGATGATATCAATCCTTGAAATCTGCATGTAAAATTTCAATCTATGACAGCTCATGTTGCTTTAATTAATCGTATACGTATCACAGCATACCTGACTCTGTATATTACAAAATACATGTAAATGACATGCAAATTAGCACCTGAGGTGTTTCATTGCAATTGCTTACCTGTAAGTGTCTCTGAGCAACGCTGCAAGCTTCATATACGAGGGAAATTATTGAACAGAATGCCAAGGCATGACATGGGCTGAAAAATGAAAAAATATGTAGACTTACTGAAAAATTCTTATCAACATTTATCACTGAAAATAGCTAATCAATAAAATCATATCTGATCCACTTTTTGGATAAAACAATTACATAAGAAAAGAATAATTATGTGGAAATACCAAATCCAGCGGAAATAAGTCCTGAATAATCTTGACCATAATGGCATTATAAATAATTTTAACCATTATGCTGTGACCTGTAGTTCAGGTCAAATAATATCTTAAGGTCAGTAAGTTCAGACTGATTACAAAAGGAGAGAGCTACAAGCATAGACTGCAAGACATATGGCTAGCTGCCATATCAAAAAGATGTGAAACACAGTGCAACATTCCCTGCATAACGTCAAGACCAAGTCAAGACCCTTGACAGAGTCAATACAGTGTGTAAATGTACTTTATTGTAACAGCTTGAAATGACTGTTTATTCACCATCAGTATCTGATTCTGTGTCAACAAAATTTGAATGTGCTGCTAAACATGAAACCAGCAAAGTTATTGCAAATAAAAAGGATCAGAATAAGGTCAAGATGAATGCTAATTTTCCAATGAGTAACTTGAGGAAGAAATTATCACTCTCTGAGGATCACTTTATACACAAATTAGTGTTCTGTATATCACCAAAACACTTTATATCTTTAAAGAAAGATAAATTACAGTGAATAGATTCATTAAGGTCATAATTTTATCTTTGTGTAAACTTGGGTTTTTGGTACTAATCAGTACATCATGACTTATTATAAACTACATTTAACTTGAAATGATAAAATTAGACAAAGTCTTTTTTCAACATTTTTCAGCAAAGGTTTTGTTTATATGTAAATGTAGGTTATGTAAAAAAACGTACAGTGTCTTATCCATATATAGCTTACATAAGAAAATTGTGTAATTAACAACATGCAGAAATATCCACGTTAAAATGTGGATATTTCCGCATGTTGTTAATTATATTTATATGATTTTCTTATACCAACCATACGTGTGGAAATATTTTATGTAATGTCACACCTTACTGTGACCAGATTTTTAGCACAACTGTGGGACTGGTATGTGGAGGATAATTTCCATGAAAAACTAGTCATCACATTTTAAGTGTAAATGACCCCTATGCCTTAACTTCCATGTTTACAGTATTTAGACACTATAGCTTTGTTTCACTCCCATGTGTCTTAGCCAAGATTTGTAAAACAATGCATTGCATACCTGGTACTTTTTTCTCTTTTTTTTTTGGTGGGGAGGGGGGGGGGGAAGAGTTCATTTGCAAAAATTTTACAGGATTTGTGTCAGAGAAAAACAAAATTATAACTTTTGAACCATAGAAGACACTACAGAGGAACATATCTTGAGAGACCACTCTAATGAAAGACCACTTGTCGTCAGACCACATTCTGAAAACCACTTGGTTCAATTATAATATTTTAAATTAAACCTGTTTTAAAATACCACTGGTACCTGTCTTTAGAGACCAGGTTTCAGTGGCAAATGGGTTGGTCTCTCAAGGCAGGTTCTACTTTATTAATAAATTGTGTTAAATGTATATCGGTAACTCATATCTATGTACTTATTAAAAGGGAAGCATGCGAGATAATATGTTGTCCACCAGTTTGGATACGCAGGTTTACTCCAGGTAGTCTGGATTACTCCCCCAGTAAGCACGCTATCACATCAATGTCAAAACCAAAAAGACATCGATTTATGCAGTCTACATGTTAACCTCTGATAGCCAAAAAGAGGTACATGTAATGACATGGGACTAAAGTATTAAATGGAATGCTATCAGTTTTTACTATATACATGTATTTCATATAAAAGCACATATTTTCAAAAAATTTTTTACAAAGCCATGTCCGATTACACTTTAAAACAATTTTCATTGTTTAATTAACAAAGAATTAAATCTATTTTCATTATGTATTTTAATTTTTAATCTCTAAATCAGAAATTAAAAGATTTATCTAGGTAAACAGAAAGTTGAAGTTTTGTGATGAAAACTCCCTATATGGGTAAGTATAATTGAGATTTTTAATTTTTTACTTTCTGTTTGATGAAAACTCCCTATATGGGTAAGTATAATTGAGATTTTTAATTTTTTACTTTCTGTTTGAATTGTCCAATATTTAAATTTACAAATTAGAAAATTACACCCAATTACCCAATGTGACTTAGAAACATTCTCTGTCTAATGGTAAAAATTCTATTCAAATGCGATAAGAAATGGCTTCACAATATTTTTTTGAAAAAATGTGGTTTTATATGAAATATATACAAAGTAGTAAAAAATGACTGAGTTCCATTACTTTTGTCCTATGTGTGTAGATTCACACCTCCTGGCTTCCCCCAGGCCAAACATGAAATTGGAAGAAATTACTGTTTCAGAAGAAATGTCAAGATTTTGGAACATTGTGACATTGAGTGCAGGCAAGAGCAACTTTTATTGTTTCTGTTGAGAAAAATCTACAAAATTAAAAATATTAGGTCAGATCAAATTCCTTGTTTTCTTGATTTTCATTGGTAATGTCACAAGGAAACTTTTACCAGCAACTGGTTCAAATATTATCATGCATGTATATATATATACATTCAGATGACTCTCAATACCTAAGAGTCCACCGGACCACCAAAAAACCTCAAGATTTCAAGAATTCTAGGTTTCGAGAGTTCCGGAAATCAACATTTCGACCGATGTAGGTTCTTAATACTATACAAAATAAGGGATGTTTGGGATTTTGTTTTCGTACTTCGAATTTTGTCCTGTACCTAGTTTTCAAACATAATAACCGTGTAAATACAGGATCTTTATTACGTTTCTGATTAGTTTATAACGGGTCGTCAACATACATGTATAAGGACTATAATGTTCCAGTAGCCAACCTATACAGTAATGCTTGATCTAAAGTGAAGTTAAAATACCACTTGGCTGTGACATGTACTCGAAATCGTAGTCTATGACATGTTTTTATATAGTTCTTTTGTTTTGACTGATCTTAATTAATTAACAATCAATCAATCACTACTCAATTAGGTCAGGGCCTACTTGTCATCCGATTGTCAAAACACCTTTTGTTTAATCTAACAGGTAAGGATCCCGCTGTTGTCCTGGCTTACGGCATTGACTTTTTATAATCTCACCAATAATTACTTGAACTTTGAGGTTCCGAAAGTGAAATACAAAACGGGACTTTGAATTCACTTTGAGGTTTCAAGAAGTTTGAGGTTTTGATGTTCCAAAGATCAAGGGTTAATCTACTTTATTTATGAAGAAAAAAAATCAGGACCTATACGAAACTTTGAGGTTTCAACATTCGAGCCACTGAGATGTATATAAATAATATATACATGTACCAGTATATATATAATGTGTATCAGTTAGATCATGTTGGAAATTATAAATAACCTTATTCTTTTGTACATCTGCCAAACTTAACAAGATGAAAGGCTATTTCTTACCAGCTTCTAAAGATTCAAGGATGATTTCAGTTGTTGATAGATAAAAAGCAGACCAAAATGTACATGTATGTCCCAAAGACAAAATATCTTATCATGTATACCTCAAACAACTGTCGATAATGGAAACATATCTTTGTGTAATTCAGGAGAACACCTCACACAGACCTCTTACTTGACTAGTGCTAGAGGCAAGGATTTTTATTTACTGTATGATGTCGAAGTTTTGTGTAAAAGAAAAAAAGAAATAGAAAACACACTCAATTGATGTAAATAAAGCAACAGCTATCTAATCCAGTGGCTTTCAGAATGTGGTCACACAAGACAGGTGGTCTCTCAGGACAGTGGTCGGGCAGAGGCGGCTTTTCCTGTCCTTCGAATGAGACAGTAAAAACTGAGGTCCCGTGTCTCATTAGGTTTCGGCACGTTTAAGAACCCTCACTGCTCAATGGCTGTACATGTAAGTGCTGAGCATAGGCCAAAATCTGAAGCCCTTCACTGGCATTTGGTAATGTCTCCATATGAGTGAAAGGTTCTTGAGTGGGATGCTAAACAACAATACAACAACAACAACATCAACAACGAGAGTGGTCTTAATACAGATTTTACTGTATTCACACCCCTAATTATTTAAATGGCATTTTCTTTCCTTTTATTTCATACCAGCCTATTATGGGCTGAAGCGTTGAAACAGTTAGCTCCCACTCCTAAAAAAAAAAGGTTTGATTTTCATACAAGGTTAGACCCAATCATAAATTAGTAAAACACTCTAGTGTACCAATTTTCTTTTTTTTAATTTTCCTGGTGGAGATTTGCTTGCTTCCATCATTTCAAAGTTGGACTAAGGGAAATAATTTCAATATTATTCAAACAGGCTTAATGGCTATTCACACACAGTAGCACAACACTTCACATATACACGTACAGATAAAAACAATATCTACATGTATGGATAGAGTCTGACCCTAACTCTGGAAGAGTTTAACTTATCAACCACTGAAAAACAATGTGCTCTTCTATAAGAAATCAATGACTAAGACCAGTCCAAACCATACCTTAATCATAATTATGTGGGGTGTTAAAATATTCTTTCAATACTAAGAAATTTGACAAATTATCTTACTTGGAATGATATATATGCACACATCCGGCTACGTCTCACGAGTTTATTTGAATTAAATGCATCCATTTGTTCTTTTAACCACCAGGTGATAGGTGCAGGATGCTTATTAGATTAAATATTGCACAAAATCTGCATGTAAAATTTAGTGTCGACGACAACTCATATTGCTTTAAATGTATCTACACTGGTAGTCAAATTTCAGGGTATGGTAGTCTATTACTAAATTATGTATAAACACAACCATTCGTGGAACAAAATTCCTTGGTGCGAAATCGCAAACTAGTTGTGAATATTTAATTACGTTTATTATACTACAATGTGCTTGTACTGATCAATTGGCCGATATAATTTTATTTCAAATGATGAACTGTCTTACCTTTCAAGGATTGTTAAGTGTGCAATCAAAATTGTTTCTGTTATAACAGGACGTGTTGAACAGGTTCTACAATGGGTGTTAGTTTATCTAACATAAGTTAGTTAATTTTCAAATTTTGCTAGAC
This sequence comes from Atrina japonica, assembly GCA_030159075.1. Classification (NCBI taxonomy): domain Eukaryota; kingdom Metazoa; phylum Mollusca; class Bivalvia; order Pterioida; family Pinnidae; genus Atrina; species Atrina japonica. Next base: position 707,869 of record BROG01000355.1, read on the forward strand.
CTACCTCTGTTTACATGTACCTAGTACAGATTAAAATGCAATTCCCATTAAGCTCGTCTTTTTGAATTGATTATTTATATATTTACAATGTTTATGAAACACAGATCGAATATGAAAGTATTCTCTTTTAATGGAGCTTTCAGGTAAATGGATTAGTCAGTAGTGTTTCACATCTCACTTAAGAATCTATCACTCATATGAAGATGTCACCAAATGCCGGTGAAGGGCTTCAAATTTTGGTCTATGCTCAGTACTTATGGCCATTGAGCAGTGAGGGTTCTTTAATGTGCCGATACCTACTGTGACACAGGACCTCAGTTTTTACTGTCTCATTCTGACGGACAGGAAACCAACCTGGACTCGAACTCTCAACCTCAAGATCAAGAGTCAAACGTGTTACCGACTGAGCTGAATGCATTAGTCTGATATGGTATAATGATTTTGTGCATGAGTAGCTGTTGTTTGGAATTGATACGGGTATATTGTTATTCCAAGGCTCAATCTTGAGCATTACCTTGGCAAGTCTCGGATTTGTCATTCAAGAATCTTACCCTCGGATTGAGATTCCTTTGTCATAACCTCAAGGTAAGGGTAGATTCTATTATTCTTTGAGAATCTACGTCAGTAGGGCAACACATTTCCCGCAAAATCACCTAACAGTTAAATTACGACGTCAAATATTTTGAACATAATTTGCAGTTCCGGTGTTACCATGAACTTAACTGCAATACGTTTGCTAGTACATGTACAGTAGTGAAGTACCTCGATGTCAAACTTTTTTTAGAATATGACTTTTATAGTGTTCATGGAGAATACATGTATAATAAGACTAAAGTATAGTTTTGCATTTTGGGTAATTTCTAATCATTAATTTCGCTTCGTGAATGGCCTTTGGACATTCGAGCTGCACTCTCTATAATAATCAATATGTTCAGCCCTCACAAAAATGACAACAAAATCAAAGATTGACATCTTACCGAAGGATTGTCTAGATCCATCTATAATAACTCAATTTTTTTTATTGAAACAAATACCGGTATTTACTACAAATACACATTAAAATTACATCCAGACACTTAAAAAGTGGCTTTTTCATATGACATTGGAGACTTTATCAACACTTTTAAAAAAAGAAAATGCAAATCATACTCACATGTATATTCAATTTGGTCGTCCTCTTAAAAGTAAATATGACTTCTCTAATAAGGATTAGTTTACATAATTACTCCAATAATTGTGTTCAAATTATTTCAGATTCAACATTAAGCATTTTGAACAAAATAAACTAAAATACTTTTCCATTTCACTGGAAGTACAACTATGGTACATGTGTACTAAGTAGATATTAATGCATTGCCGCCTTCATTGAAGTTTTTTAAGTGCATTCATCAGTGAGTCAATCAGGTCCACTACACAGGGATGGCATGCAAACTTAGAATAAATTATATACATGTACAACAGTATTAAAGTACATACATGTATATTGATTTTTCCTGACCTTCAGAGACATACATGTTTAGTCAAACATCGATGAACGTCATCGATAAACTAGTACACTCACTGTAACAGTAACAGAATTAAAACCAGTAGCACTTGTTGTGAGTTACCTCCAGGCACAAACAAAATCAAGTGACAGTTTTACCTTTTAAATAACACATGTTCTGTGTGGTCAAAATGTTTGAAACTGAGTACAATTTCAAGCCATTATAAGTCTAGTCGGTAAAATCAGCTGTTTACCTTGTGATGGCCCAGTGTTTGTATGCCATGTCATCTATAAATAGATTTCATATAACTTCAACCTTGGAAGTCAGATATGGCTGTTGTAATGACGTAACACTCGGCAGTATGTATAGGTAAATTATAGGCTGTACAATAGTAGTAGCGACAGCGATGGTGCTAAGTGAGTGATTTAGATAAGCTGGATTTATGTAGACGTACTTACAGAAAATGATAGAAAATTTACAAAAGGATTTACTTTAGGAATACAAAATAGATAATTTTAGATAATTATAGATAGATTATTACAGAGAAATAGGTTCATGTAATCAACAATAATTTACAAGAGTTGTATAACAATTACATGATTATGTGTTTTTTCTGGTTACTAGTAGCCTTATTTCAATTTCATTCATAGATGAAAGATATTGACCCCAGCTCTAGAGCTAGCGTTAAAATATTTTGAACACTTAATTTCTTGTTGATTAAAGTGATATAATCTGTCACAATGAATATTTTTGTCCCCTGACATATAGTCGAGAATATGATAAAATGTGTGTTCGAATACATAATCAGACACGTGAAACATTGTAAAAGATCTTTTCGAAGTTACCGTAATCGGCCGTGTATAATCCGCACTCTTTTCACTCTAAAATTTGTCTCAGGCAGGGGGGTGCTACAGAATCTTAGGACATTTTTTCCGCAGGAACTACTGCACGAGATTCGATGTGGGTGGTAAGCCTGACAAAGTTTTTTCGTAATAACGATGTACGAGTCAATGTATATCATCATTTATGTCTACAGTGACGGTGAATAAATCAATAAATGAATCTTGTTGTCTTTTATTTTTGTGTGTTTCAGTTTACAAATAGGCTAGACTACACAGGCACTTGTGTAATGCAATCCCTTGATCGAGGGTGTTGTGATCGGTGGATTGCATAACGCAAGTGCCTGTGCAAGGCTAGCCTAGTTGCGATGTTTGGCGAGGAAACAGAATAGTACAGTACCTGTTGCTTATCTTCATCATAAAGTTTTGTTATTATTGAAAAATAGAACAATCTCAACAAGAATTCTAATAATTATTTCACGCTGGTGAACGACGAAGCGAACAGCCATGTGAGGGGGCTAAATGGAAGAGCAAATATGTAGTATCTTGTAGTTTCGTATTTTCCCATTTATATCATATTATGTAGTTTTGCATTGTTTGTTTTGAAACAATGACTATACATTAATGAATAAAACAATGTTTTCTGGGTGTTTTGTTCTGTGGAGGAATGTTATTTTACACATTTCGTACAAAAGGTATATACCAGTAACTCTCTTACTACAGTACATCTACAGTGTAGTACTAAGTTATGGAACATGCCAATTATACAGGTAAGTACGATGAGTTAATTTTAAATTGAAAATATGATAAAAGGTGTAAAATAACACAATGCCACACCAAGGTAATTAATGTTTGTAGTATATGTCTCCATTCATAATCAATGATGCATGTAACAGACAACAGTATACTTTGTTTCAATAATTACGCTATACACGCGTATTCTGGATATATAGATCGCTTGTGTACAAGTGCTCGCCGCTAATTAAAATTGTTACAAACTTTTATGTCGCCGATTTCCGCAAATATAATATCTATTTCAAATGTTGTTCTAATACATACTATTAATTAAATATATAGGCTACCATGCCAGCAAAAGCAAATGATTGCGCTGTAATTAACGGAATGTAATTTTACAAAGACTTCGACTGATGTTTTAATATTTCTTTTGTTATTCATTTCAAATCATTAATTTGCTTATCATATCCCTTATCTAATATCTCGAATATATATATCTATAATAAATATTTATCTATTTCTTCCAAATACCGATCTGTGAATTTTGAAAATATTTCCGATCGTCATACTGCACTTATACACAATAATAATCAATCTCGCTGACGATTTTCGGCCATACGGCCGTGGAAAAAAGTCAACGCGGATTATACGCACGAAGTCCTTTTTTCTCCGAGATCTGATGCTGAAATGGGGGGTGCGGATAATACGTAAATGCGGATAATACACGGCCGATTACGGTATTTGTTTTCTTAGAATTTAAGTTTTCTCGTACCTTAAAAATCCAGCTGTATTTCCGTATGCAATGACCTTTCAGATAAACTCTTTCGCCATATCAAATGTACTTCGTAATTCGGTCAGGGAGCTCGGTCCTTTACACGCTCGGACTATGTTAAAGTCAGCCGATTTTATGTGTTTTATATTTACTTTTAAAATAAAGGGCATTGCGCATGTATTATGTAAAATATTTCAACACTATTTTAAATGCCTGAAGAAAATCATATGAATAAATATATCAATTCACTAAAATAAAATTTTCTCGATCTTTAATGTTACCCTGAATGCTGACATTGACAAAATCAAAACAATATAACTGTGAAAGTATGTGTACCTCATGTTTTACAATCCTGCCCCCATGTCCTGTGGAGTTGGGCAGTTCATGATCATATGTGTCAAGAATGATAAAACCGAGAATGCGATGGGACAAGTTAACAAAAGGCTCTCAAGAGCCTGTATCGCTCACCTGGTTATTTGCTTGAGAAGATCAGACGAACCGAGCAATTTTTGTAAAGGACCTTCCATACATAAATCCTGTAAAGTTTGGTTGAATTTGCTTCAGTGGTTTCAGAGGAGAAAATGAAAATGTGATTTTCCTATAGGGTCCAATGATAAACTAAGCCCAGCCCTGGCGGCCATGGTTTTGACAGATTGGAACGAAATGAGCAATCTTTGTAAAGGACCTTCAATACATCATTCTTCTAAAGTTTGGTTATATTTGCTTCAGCGTTTTCAGAGGAGAAGATGAAAATGTAATTTTCCCACAGGATCCAATGTTATCCTTCCAAGTCAGGAACCGGATTCATGAATGAATGAATAAGGTTCTGCGAAAACTTTGCAGTGTGTGCAGCACAGCAGTCTTCTTTTGGCTATATAATGTTAAACTAAGCCTCGTTCTAGTGGCCATGATTTCTGACGGATCAGAACAAAATGAGCAGTCTTTGTAAAGGACCTTGCATACATCATTCCTGTAAAGTTTGGTTAAATTTGTGTCAGTGGTTTCTGAGGAGAAAATGATTTTCCTATAGGATCCAATGTTAAACTAAGCCTCGCCATAGCGGCCATGTTTGTTGACGCAAAGTGATTCCAAAAGCCAGGTGAGCTAAAAATGGCGGTCAAGGAACAATTTTCAACAACGGTTTTGAAGTCGCAACATCAATATCTATTTGGAAACCAAATTTCATTGAAATCAAACAATGTTGAATTTTCCCGCCTTTTTTGTCGGCCATTTTGAAAATGGCGGTCAACAAAAAATTTTTCAACACCGGTTTTGAAGTCGCCACATCATGGCAAACATTTTATCAATTTACATTCGACCTTTATCTTTCATAGTTTTGGAGTTAGAAGACGAAAAACATAAAAATTTGAAAAAATTCTGTGAAAAAAGGGCAATAACTCCTACACAGGTTTTTGGATTGTCTTCAAATTTTCAGGGTGGGTAGATCTTGATATGCTGAACATTTTTGCAATTTACACTTGACCTCTATCTGCTACATTTTTTGAAATAAAAAATAAAAATGCCAAAATTTTGAAAATTTTACAAAAAAAAAGGGCTATAACTCCGAGATGAGTTTTCCGATTTTCTTCAAAATTGCATGGCAGGTAGATCTCATCAAGCTGATCACTTATACCCTATGTCAGATTTTTGATATCTGTAATGGTTTTGGAGTTATTGGCCAAAAACTGCAATTTACCCCCTATGTTCTATTTTTAGCAACAGCGGCCATGTTGTTTGACCTGCGACATAGAAAATAACAAATTTGAAACTAAATACCCTAGTGACGACTCAGTTCAAGTTTGGTTCAATTTGGCCCAGTGGTTTCAGAGGAGAAGATTTTTTAAAGTGAGTTAACGACGGATGGACGGACGACGGACGCAAAGTGATTGCAAAAGCTCACTAGGTGAGCTAAAAATGGGTCGAGATCACCTGATATACCCGGCACGAGGATAATTTCAGAGACAAATGTTTTGAAATGACGAAAAAGCCCAACTTTGCCTGATTTAGGTGTGAAGTGATAATGTACGAAAATAAATGCAAAGGATAATAAGAATAGAATGTATATTAACTGCAAATAGCACGTGTTTATTGGACACTCGGTAATCTTCGTAGAAAAATACCGAAAGTTAATTTGCAATGCTCAAAGTATGGCGGATAAACAATAACTGATATTATGGGTTACGTTTGGCAAGATTGTTGCAATTATACACATGCATTTGTTATTCTAACTACCAGATGGTGTCTTTGGGATCTATATGAGATAAAATGTCACATAAAATGGGCATGTATTTTTTTTCACCTAAGACAGCTCAAATTGCTTTAACCCATTCGGTGTTTTACTGGTCGGTGATACTGTACATGTACAAGTGCCAAGCATTTGCCATGATTTGCAAATATCTGTGGATATGGCAAATGAATTTACATGTATAAAGGACGTCAAGCTCAAGATATCCTTCTTTCTGATTTGTTGTACAATGTACATTCACAGTGGAACCTGTCTTGAGAGACTACATGATCAGCCAATGAAATGTGGTCTCTCAAAAGATTTTTATCTAAAGGCTTATCTATTCATGAGGTTTTCAAAATGTGGTCTCAAAAGACAGGCGGTGCTGTTCTCAGTTCTGGTCTTTCATGAGTGTGGTCTTTCAAGACAGGTCCCACTTTAGTAAAAACAGTGATATTTGTACTCTGTATTTTACAACCGCAAATTAAATTTGAAACATTATTTTCAATAAACCATGAGCTGTACATTACAACTGATATATATATGATAAATGAGGTCATATCAAATCTAATTAATTAAGTTTTTAATTAGTGAATCGTTGGTTAATGATTGGGGCCAATGGGGGATATTCTGAAATGCAGGTTTGTACATTGTATGCTTTATCAGCTACCGGTATACATATTTTGTATCTACAATGTACATGTATTTCCTCAGTGTACATGATGCTCATTAAGTACTGTTTATACCACACGTTAGTATCCTACAGGCTACACAGGTTTTCATTAGCAGGCACACAGGTACATGTAACTACATGTACCCAGCGTGTTGTTTTATGACCTGTGATTATGAGGATGCACAAATAGTTGGACTAGGAGAGGCCATGCCAATTAAACGATCAACAGGCAAGTATGGGTCCGAGTCAAAATCACGTGCATCCCAATAGATTAGAGATTAAAAGTTTGATGCGTCCCAGAGAAATCATGAGCATCAAAATTCAGATATGCATCTATTTATCTACAGTCAGGGATTTTCCACCCTACTGCAATAGGCCGAAATAAGGCCCCATTCTCATTTGCAAAAAAATGCATTTTTTTCCAATATGCAGTTGAAATATTCAAATTGAAGTCAAATGACAATAAATTTAAAGATATTATTGTATTTCAGATAGTTTTAATTTCAGATTTCCCAATTTCAATATAATGTTTCTTAAATTCCTATGTACATGTATATGTGTATGTATATATATATATATATATATATATATACTGTAGGTATATTTTGTGAGAATTGCTTGGGAAACCCAGTTCAGATATAATTTGTTCGCAATTCAACTACTGAAGTGAAAAAAGAAAGAACATTTTTTGGCGAAAAAGAAAACCCAGCTAATGCCCCTTTAACCATCTGGTTTACATATCTAGTGGTCTCAGAAGACTGATCCACTAATGGCAGCTTAAGATCCCCAGCCCTAGAAATGCATACTGAAGCTTTGGCGTAGAACTGTTTTCCAATCTCAATAATAAATGTCAACACTATGAACACATAACCAAATTACAAAAATACATGTATGGATTCTTAGTTCTGCAAAAAAAAAGAGACACTGAAATCGGTAAAATGATTAAATTTCTGTTCTACACCAGGAAGTCGACTATCCTTTGTAATTTACACTCAACTAATACTCCTTTAATTAATAAAGCCCTGAAAACCTGGACATGGGCACTTAATCGGTCAAATAGAGTATGTGTATATACATTTATATATGATGTATTAACATTGCTTTACAACTATACTGTCATTACACTTAAAACGGACTTCAGGGACAAGATCTAAAATAAGTTCATCTCGATGTGCTTTATTACCTAAAATATAAACTCGTCCAGGTCTAAACAGTGTTCACAAGACTCCAACCGCCAAGTTATATGGATTGTACCTTATAATATATAGCTGAAGTTAAGAAAATGGCACAGACTTGATACCTCATCAGAGTGTCCTGTACGACCAATGAAAATGTTACTTACATTGTACGTGATCTTCTACAGTAAGTTTAATGAATGGCAAAAGGGTTAGTGTAAACATTTTGAACATTATAAACAAAACAAAATCCTGAAGTAGAGAATTCTTATTAATTACATAATCTTGAATAGGATCGTATTACCAAGAATACTCTGAATGAAGTCTGCAGACTGATGATTTCATTCTTTAACGAACGAACGCTTGTCAGAGTGCATTTATAGTCAATATGGATGCCGTTTGGAGGACAGACAAATAGAATGGTGTTAGCATACAATTTGTTATATTTACATATCATAGCTTTCAAAATGAAAAACAAAGTAATGGAATCAAATATCTTGCCTTATACATGATCAGTCTCATTATGATGGAATAGTGAAGTTCAAGGTAGAACAGTAAAGGACCTATAGAGGTTCACTTGAATAATAGAATCTACCCCAACCTTGAGGGTATGACAAAGGAATCTCAATCCGAGGGTAAGATTCTTGAATGACGAACCCGAGGCTTGCCCAGAATCTTATCCCAAGGATTGAGATTCCTTTGTCATACCCTCAAGGTAGGTGTTAATTATTTTTCTCCCGCGTTTTAAATGCATGTATATGAAGATTTACGCAAATGAAATCTGACATTATGCACTGCATTCTAGATGCAACAGACACCCTACATCGTATAAATTATATTGTGACGTCATAGCGTGTGTAGCTTGTCAATACCCTAGGGGTACACAAGGAAATCATTCCCCATTAAAATGAAGGAAAAATATGTGAATGATGGGAGAATGGAATATCTTGGTGTGACGACATTATATGAATGAAGCTACATCTTTATGTGACATCATATGAGGAAGTTCAATTATAGCTGATATGAATGACATCTAGATTAACACTGAGTCTATGAGACACTGCTGCCGGAAATGTAAATATCATAAAATGAATTACATTTCTTACTTTAGTACATGTATATGTACTTGTACAAGTGCGTAAGTTAAAACGCAATATATATATGTCAGTTTGTGATTCACTTGGGCCCAGGTGAAAGCAGAGGTCCAGAGCAGACACCGCCGGCAAATTGAGATTGTGACCCTATTCTCAGTATTGCTTCACAAGATGTCTACAGGAATAAGTCAGGTTATGATTCACTTACATGTGAATGTTTGTAATGAAGAGAAGATGTGATGTGAGAGATGCCCAGAACAAAGTCCACTTACAAGGTGCAATTGTGACTCTATGCTGGGTATTGCTCAGGGTGAGAAAAATGTACTCGTCCTCAATGGGTGAACATGGCTCAATTAATATCTAATAATAAATTTTATTTTCAAAATATCATGTTTTGACACATGTTTTGGAAGTACTAACAAGACGGCTGAGGTTAACATTTGAAATCACAGATTATAAATATTGGTGATTAATTTAACTTGTCCTCTCAGACAAGTGCTTAGGAGAATTTACTTGTCCGAGCTGATTTTCACCTGGACATGGACATTCGGACAAATGTTAATGTCGAGCCCTGCAAGTGCTGAAATTACTTGGTGCCAAAATTACCTGATAGTAATACTAAAGTAAAACGTCAACCAGTACTCTAAATTTTTTCCTAAACCTGGGTTTATTTGATTCCTATGTGTAAATTTAGAATCAAAGTACCAAAAGTACTGAAAGCCAGGGTTACAAATACCCAAGTAGATCTAATGATATTGCCTATTTTCATTTTGTTGTTGTTATTGATTCATCAATACTCTCAAACTGAGTTTTATTTCTTTATTCATACAAAGGCCTATATCTACATGTACTAGTATCTATAAATTTCATTCATACATTTGTTTATTCATTTATACATGTAACCTATCTAATTATTTGTCTATCTTTCTATTTATTTATATATCTATTTGTTTATCTTTCTATTTATTTGTTTATCAATGTATTCATTATTTTGTTTATTTATACATTGAATAATTTGACAGTCTATTAATTTATTTATTATTATCTAATAATTATCTGTTTATTTATAACTGTCAGTGTTACACAAACAATATCAGTGCATTTAGTTCTTATTACAGAGTGAGCTAAATAGTTGATACCTTTTCTCATTGTATTTGATCAACTCGTAACTTGCAAACAATATTGACAATGTCTTTATATTTGAAAAAAAAAATGACTTATTTACAATTTTAAATGGACATGGATTGACATATTAAGAATTTAACGATTAGGATGTAAAATATTCTTACCCACTGTATCTGTTTAATATAGCATTCTGCCATTTTATTATATGACAAGATATACTCTCGATTATTGTCCAATTAATAGATAAAAGTTACACTTAAGATCCCCAAAATGTCTCAGCTTGACTGTTGTTTATATGTAGCTGTATGAAATCATATCAGATGAGATGCACTTGTCTGTGATATAGTTTAGTTTCCTCAATTTATATCAGCATTGCCTTTCCCAGTAAAGTCTTGTTCTGGTGCCTACAAGCAGGGTTTTCAATAAGATTTCACATAAGAGCCCAAATATGGAATGAAAGAGTCCCCACATGCACCCAACTACTGGCACTAGGGTATATTTTCAAAACCCATCACACTCATGCCCCCCTCCCCCTTAGAAAATTTTGAAAATGAAGATGCAAAATCCTGCATTTTGAGCACTTTTGAGGCTACTTCAGACATCATTTTGTATATAAAAATCCATGAAAACACCAGAAGCAGCCTTACATGAAGGTGAAAATGAAGGATACGGTAATAAAACACATTTTACAGTTTTCTTTTTCAAAACCCGTCACACTCATGCCCCCAGGAAAATTTTGAAAATGAAAATGCAAAATCCTGCATTTTGAGGCTACTAATTACATGTAGGTTCAAACACTCATTTCAGTCATCATTTTCAATTTTTGTATATAAAAATCCACAAAAACACCAGAAGCAGCTTTACATGATGATGAAAATGAAGGATGATAAAACACATTTTACAGTTTTATTTTTCAAAACCCATCACACTAATGATCATCTGAGTCAGAGTCAACTGAATCTTGTCCCTCATCAAGTGACAATTTTTAAAAGTTTAAACTTTATTTATTTTACGATTGACAAACAAGTTAAAGTAACTTATGTAAATATCTCTTGTTGGCTCCGACGTTGGCATGCGGAGGTGATTTGCTGTGGGAGGAAACCGGAGTGCCCGGATAAAATCCATGTGTCGGAGTTGGCTCCCCCCATACCATCTCACATACTCCCCTGTCAAATCCGAGGATCGAACTCGGGTCGCATTGGTGAGAAGCGAGTGTGCTAACCACTGCTCTACCCGGACACCCAATTCTTTGAGGATAGCCTTCATCGTTTCCCTGGAAGCTGTAACACATTCAGTTTGACTGAAATGTTTGTTGCCACCAAGAAAATCTGGTTGCCCGTAAAGAAAAAATTATTTCATTTGATTTTGTGTTTTTTAATTTATTGCTACATTTTAATAGATAAATTTATATACTGTACAATACAATGTATATAAATTGTCTCTGAATGATACATTTACATCTAAATTAATTGTAAATGTATCATTAATATTACTATTATCAATTATTATTATTACCAGTATTAATACTATTTTATGATGTTACTACTTGTGTTAAATTAAATCAATATAAATTACAAAAGTAAGTTTTTACTATCATCAGATGAAAACAATAGCTATCCATTTCTATGTACATGTATTTCATTAAAACTTTTATTTACGGTAACTATTTTTTCTTTTATCATTCACTCACATTTAATTCAGATTTTACAACTTTTTTACAATGAATAGTGTTATGATTATTTTACCAAATCCTGAAATTCAGGTCCGTTTGGCATCAGCTCCATTTTTACACATACAACTTCCTGTTCCTCCACAAACTTCAAGTATCAGTAATCAACACACGATGTGTTCTGTGACATTTTCAGTCATGAGGTAAAGACTAACGTGTTTAATTGCCAATAAAATAATTAAGTTTCTCATTATTTTTGTAATGCATTTTAAACTAAAAATATAAGGAAATTACGGAAACGGTGAAAAAAGTACCGAAAATATACCAGATCACTTATGATAGCTGTAGGAATTCTAAGTGGCCAAATTTCGTTTCTAAGAGGTAAATTCGGCTGCCGGACGCCTCTTATTGAAAACCCTGTAGAAGTTTTAACAACACTTTTAGAACATGCCCTTATTCAAATAATTAACTTTTAATACCCAGTGATGAATTTGCATAATTACAAAAATATCAAAAATAGGTTGGCCGCCATTAATGCCCCCCTCCCAATGGGGAAGTCAAAAAGCCAAGCTGAAGAAAAGCACTGTGAAGGCAAATTGCCATAATTCTGTCATTAAGGGTGAAAATAAGCAACAATACCATCAAAATGTGGAACCTGTAAATGTAATGCAATGTAAAATGTAAAACCTATTGTAAAATCTGCTTTTTCCCCCCAATTTTGAGCAAACATTTCCCAGTTGTGATCACCATGTTGTTCAAATTCAGTAAACAAAAATCTGCATAATTCAGTACAATTAAACTGTTAATCAAAAAGTTAAATGAATCAAAATTGATTCCCCCTCTTGATTTCCATGTTTTATTTCAACCAGACATAATTTTGGGGTATAAGAAAAAGTAGGAAAACATAGGCTGCAAAAGCTTAAGGCCAGAAGTCTGAGTAATTACTGGCCTGGGGGCACATAGCGCCACCCCACCCCCCACCCCCGAAGCTCTGGATAAAAAGGTTCAAAATCCTGTATTCTTGTCATTTCCAGGCAACTAAATGACTAAAAAAAAGTCAAATCTTTTTAGAATTATTATATTTACTCACATTTGCCGATTTGGGAATAAAACTTAATAAATGTTGGGGAGAAATTATCTTCCCAACAACGCCAAGATTGTGAGCGTTTTTCCTCAGTTAGTGAAGGAATTTCCAACTTCCGAGGAGTAGCCTAGTAAGTAGTTGGTGTCAGGTAGGCCAAAATTCTGCATTATATGGGCCGGGCTGGTATCATAAACAGGAAAATTCGATACTATGTTATGCGTTATTTGTCTAAGTGCAAAAATTACTTGGTGCCGATATTATGTGATGCTGAAATAACTTGACTTCCCATTTGCTATTCATTTTTCACTCGGTTGTCAACATCTCTGAGCTCAAAATTATTGCGAGAATTTCCATTGAAGACATTCTGATATCTTTCACAAGCTGGCTTGAATAGTTTTGAACGAAGCGCCAAGCAGTCATTTTTCTCCACCTCGTGACAGTCATCGGGTTCTACGAATTACCGAAAACAAGCCCAGAACATGTACAAATAAGTACTGAAAACATACGTTTATGAACCGAAAACAGATATATGACTATATCAATGAAATAAATATTCACTTTGAAAACAAAATTGAAGATTTTCATTCATTAACTTAGTCAAAAGAAAATTTCTATGGGTTAAACATGGTTTTATGCCATCACCTTTTTTCCCCAACTTTTTTCAGTTCATGCAAAATACTGATCCTGACTTCTCAAATCTTTGGTTTTAAAAAATTATAAACTATGATACTATTGTTGTTTTAGTCCGATATTTATAGTACAGCGATACGTGAATAACAAGTCAAGTTCGGTCTACGTCACAGAAGTTATATGACCTTTCCTTGCTACAAGCATGTATCTATTGGCTTCGGGTGTTTTTTGGTCCATTTACCTTTTTTCAGTAATTTGTACGACTGATCTTTTATACGCATGACAGTATGTACACACAAATGAATAAAGTGCATTGAAGATCAAGATTACGGACTGAACCACATCAAACTTTTAACGGGATTAAATACGGAAACGGATCACAGTAGAAATGCATATTACCGATATATTGGAGACCCATAAAAAATATTGATTACCTGCTTCAAAAATAGTGGATTTCCGCTAAATATCGGAAGAAAATCATCACTGAATACCATTTGAGAGTTACACTTGTTGAACAATAAATCCTTAATATTTCATATTCCAATTCCTCCATAAGCTGCAAGCAAGCATGAACAGTCTACACACGATTTGTTATGTGACATTTTTTATCGTGAGGTAAAGACTAACGTGTTTAATTGTCAATTAAATAATTATTCTACAATGTAGTTCCTAAATGATTTTTAGAAATGCATTCTGAACTACAAATAGAAGAAAATGGATCACTTTTGAAGCTTCAGCTTTTTGAAATGATGAATGGTTGTACTTCTATTGACACTTTTACTTGCCCGACCGAGCAATGGACTATTGAAATCATGTTGCCTGACCTGATATTAATTCATTATCAAATAATTTTTTTTAATTAACATAACCTGTACATTAATTGTAAACTTTAAAAATAATAATTCTAACCTGACAAAACTTGCCAGCTACCCCATGAAAATAAAATTGTTCGCTTATTTATTTTATATAGATCTACATCAGTTCATGTCGCTGTTGCCGATGAAGAAAGTACAAACTTTTGGCTTTGTTTTAATATTTTCTTACAAACTTTGCAGACAGCGGTGGGCTGTAGTCATGTCAACATTGCTTTAGATGGGGCCTTTCTTTTGTTTAGTAAAACTCAAAGAAATCACATACTTAAGATTTCATTTTTTCTTGAGAAAGAATGAATGGAGCTTTCGTGTGCCTTGTTGTTGTTTTGGTCAGACATTTAAGTTTGGATACAGTAATAACCGATCAAGACTGGAGATGGAACTGAAAAATCTGGATTTCGACATCAATGATTTTCAATTATTATTTTCTTGATCGATTAGTATAGTTGTTGTCTATTTAACGACCGATAATCGATGGTGGGCTATAATCGGTCCATCACTACCGGCATGATAACTTTTCCCGCATACACATCTTTCCCGTGTTCTGCTTAACACTCTCGATCAATAACACCGACAACTCTGCACATTACTCATTAGAGATTATCTGGCTGTTTGTATGTGGAAGGATACAAACAGCTTCTTATTTACTATAATTTATGATAAGATGGAGGTTTTGTATCTATAAATAATAAAGGTCTAGATCGTGTGGAAACATCTGTATTAACAACATCAGAACATTTAATACACTTTTATTTACATTACATACATCAGGGATTTTCCTACCTACAAAATTCGGGCTCCAGTGTCTGGAAATATAAAATTTGAACAAAAATATAACACTTTTACTAAAATAGAAACAGTTTATTTGAGACATTTGTTTAAAAATATTCTGAATTTCAAAATTGAAAATTTTTGCATAATTTGGGGAAAAAACAAGCCATTTTTGCATTGGGAATGGGTCCTGTAACCGGACCCAAAATCAGCTTAGGCATACCTGTCAACCCTCCCGTCTTGTGCGTGAGACTCCAACTCAAACATCACAATTTCGGAAATCTTGTGAGGTTGGCAAGTATAGCTTAGGAAAATCCCTGATACATGTATTATATAATCATGCACGCAGTTTCAATTATTCTGATGATACTGCAAAGCTAAAAACATGCGCGAAAAGAAGATTGTGCACAACTCGACAATAGCTATAGCCGACTTTCGCCTTTGGCGATATGCCCATCTAAAAAGTATTTTTGCTAAAATACCTTGATGTAAACATACTTGTATTGTAATACATGCAGCAGTCTTTAACTAGGTCATATATGTTGTTTATATGCATAGCAAAAAAGCTATGAAAAAAGAGGCAATTTATTATTTCCAAAATACAGGTCAAGCACTCACTTCAGAATAAATAATATTTGTCCAGTAAATAAGAAACATTTTACAGCAGAAAAAAACAAACAAAACAAAATACTTGTCGAATCTTGTGAATGGCACCTGATGAAATATGATAGGTCGGACATGTGAGAAAAAAAAACATTCAAATGCTGAAATGGATATCACCAGATCAAGAAGCAGGATTAGGGAGTGAACAAGTGTGTGGACAGACTAGGGTTAAACACTTGGTCAACTGTTTATGGGATAACAAGTTATGATATAGGTCTACTGCAGTAAGTAAGTGTACAATATGTGTAGTACACCTGTGACATATATACGCTGTCCTAATTTGACATGGCAATCATCAAGGGCTTATCACCAGTTCCAGTCAACAGTAGCGGGTTTTAAACTTTATAATCAAACCGACAACATGAGAACTGCTGGACTAGAAATGACCTAGTAGTGGTACCACTTTCTGTCTACTTCGCAGTAGTGGAACCACTACTTGTAGCGCACTTAATCCAGATCAAACTAAATCTACATGTACTATTACTATTAGATCTATATAGTACGAGAATGCAATGGTAGTATGGAGTCACGCGGACTGCCTTCAGTTTTGCGTTTTACGCAGAGAAGCTGTCACTAAACATATTTTCAATTAGTCATTCATATCTAGGGTGATATTTCTATAAATATTAATTAATTGACAAACCTAGATTTCGAAGATAATTCCGGACAAACTACGTAAATGTTTCACAAATCCACTTCTACGATACAGTTTTCTTTACATCCGGGCAACTTAATACTGACCCCATGAAGGTCATGGTCATGTGTACCTACGACTCATGATTGGTAAGCGTGATTTTCTATAAAAAGTATAAGTCTACCTTTCTGTTTTCGCTCCTTTTCTGCACTGACACCCTAAAATGTTCCCGTTTTATTTATTCATTGGTTTATTGCTGTGTAAATTCTACAACGAGGCGCCCCTGTTTATTTGCAGAACACGTGGTATTGTAGACTCTGCTTGTCAAAAGTTGTTTACGTTATATCATGTTTACGTGTTTACATGTACGTTACGGACAGACTCGAGGTTAGCTAGCTTATCCGCATGGACATTTAGATAACTTGACAGCATCTGATAACTGCTTTTATCACTCAAGAAAATTGAAAATTAGAGTCACGTGACTGATATATTCAATCACTAATTAGGCCCTAGGGTCTGTCTATAGATTCAGCTTGGATGAGGAAGGATATATAGGATATATACATGTATAGATCTAGCTCTATATTAGAGTAGATCTAGGTAGGCCTATATACACATCTATATACGGGTTGATGCTTACACGATTTCATTTTACTTTCAAAATTTCGTGAGAGTGAGCATTGGCGGATCTAGAGACTTGGTTATGGGAGTTGCATTTTTTTAAAAGATGAAACATTGTTGAAGTACGGAGGCTGGATAGTGCCATGTTAAAAATTGAAACTTTCTCGTAATCACGAGAAATTTTCGATATAACAAAAATTTTAAGATACTTAACAGTACTTATCCAAAATAAAATGAGTATCAGCAAACAAAAATGCATTAACATGATGAGGGAGTCCAGAAAATGTTTGATTTTTAAACGCTTTATTTATAAAAACGCGTGTGTAAAAAGTGGGGGCGGTCCCCTGCCTCTAGTTCCTACGCCTATGCCAGCGATGCCCCTGGTTTTATGGATCCACCGTGTGTTTACCACGGTTTTTCTGAAACTACTTAAAGTAACTCGGACTATATGCGACGATAAAAATAGACTGCGTAAAATAATTAAAACTCGAAATTACACATGAAATTCTGAATTGTAAATTCATTAAAACATGGATTAAGAAGATATCCTTATATTGTTAGATGAGAAGTCAATCTGGTGACAGCCCACTAGTCCGAAGGTCCATCAGTCCGAAGGCCCACTAGTATGAAAGCTAGAAAATTGACATCGTGTTTAACCAGGATAAGTGCAATTCAAAGAAGTGAAACTTCTGCCCTAGGGATTTTGAAATTGTCACTCTAACATTTTGTCATAAAAAATTTTAAAAATTCATTATCCGCTTTCACTCGGCCCGAAGTCACTAAATTTATTCAGCACTCAAGCTCAACTAACTTTTCATGATTTTAAGGTAAAAACACACAATTTATTCTGCAACTGGACATGTTTGTATATTGACGTCATACAAGTGTAAATAATGATCAAAATTACTGCTCGTTTGAAGAAATTTTAGATATATTACATGTACTAAAAATTACTTCAGTACTACTCAAATTTAGAGTACCGTAGCCTACTCAACATATTTATTCATTTTAAACAGGGAAATCGTAAGCGTGACACAAATATTTATATGTGAATGATGAAAAATAAACATATGTTTCCTAATTACTCATGCTAAAGGTTTTACAAACGATTATATAGTCAAAATAATGAAATAAAAGTTGACTTTGGGCCCTGAACAGACTTGACAAACACATCCTTCTAAATCACTCGGATGTCATTAGTTCTTCGATCTATGCACTGGCTCTGGAGAAGATGATTTGCAACGATGGATACTGTATGGGACATATTTTACCACGTCCTGAAGGACCGATATGAATATTCTTGGTAGAGGACCTGTAATATTTTATGTACATCAAATCCAAGCAATTTTTGAGAATTTGAAAATATCAAAAGCATACGTCAAACAGACAGAGACGAAACGCTATGACAATAGCTCACTGGAGTTTCAAGTTCATGTGAGCTTAAACAGGGGGAAAATGAAGTTACCATCCAGTAAAGCCAGGAGACTCAGAGTATTTCAAAATTTTAATTAACTAACATTGAAGATAAACAAATAAAATATCCTCGTATTTTTGCTTTGGCGATTTTAATTGTACTTTTGAAAATGAAGGGACGTAAATATTTGTATACTTCTTGGAAGAAACAATATGTGTTTGTGAAACACTGATGCCCCCGAACGGCAGCAAATTCTCATAAAGCTAAATTTTTCAAAGGTCAAACTCCGAGGTGGAAGGTCAAGGTGACAATGTCTGTGAAAAAATAGTTTATCTCCTATCTATATTTCATTTGTATCACTGGCCTAAATGTTGGATGCTTTTAAAAATATAATTCAACGTGATTGTCCCCCAAAATGATAAGCAATGCATATTACTGGCGGACGGACGGAAATCATGTAGCCAACGTCTCTTCAAATGACGGGCAAATAAAAGCGAAATAAATTTATATGTTCCATATACATATACGTTTTTCGTAATTACGAGAAAAGTTTCTAGTACATAGGCGTCGGAACCGGGGGGGGCTAGGGGGGGCTTAGCCCCCCACTTTTTTGCAAATATAGACATAGGACATAGACGTTTCTGGCGTGTGTATGTGTTTTAAGTTGGTTTAGCCCCCCCACTTTCAATTTGCTTCCGACGCTGATGTAGTAATTACGAGAAGTTTCTAAGCCGGCCTGGCTCAGTCGGTAGCGCGCTCGACTCTTGATCGTGAGGTTGTGAGTTCGAGTCCAGCCGGCGGCAGGTTGGTTTCCTGTCCTTGCAGATGAGACAGTAAAAACCGAAGTCCCGTGTCACAGTAGGTGTCGGCACGTTAAAGAACCCTTACTGCTCAATGCCCGTAAGTGCCGAGCATAGGCCAAAATTTGAAGCCCTTCACCGGCATTTGGTGACGTCTCCATATTAATGAAAGATTCTTGAGTTGGACGTTAAACAACAACAAACAAACAACAAACATCGAGAAAGTTTCTCGTTATTACGAGAAAGTTTTAGAAAATTTTATTTTTTAACATGGCACTATCCGACTTCCGTATTGAAGTTTCCTTTAACGTGGAATTAAATGGTGATGTACTTTAGAACGGATAGGTTTAGCCTCATGCATTGGTTTTGTAAGATATGTGTTTGCTGAAACTCAGTTTATTTTGAATTATTAATGGTTAATCTGTCAATGCAACATGTAGGTTAAAAAAAGAGTTACAATGTGATAATTTACTCTCTGGGGTTTTAAAATTTAACCTTTCTGGGAAGCATACTCTGGACCACGTGAAAAACGGTGATTTTGTGCCTGGAAACCAGAGAATACCACATTGTGCTTCCGCATTGGATTGTAAAAAATGTATCTCGAGAGCATACTCCCGAACCCCTTAGCCGTCGCTGAATTCCACTTTGATTTCATGTTATATCAATCTATCTATGGAATATTTTTTAAGAATAAACAGGTCATGACTCAGTGTCTGGAGGCTACTAAGCCGGATTTAATTACGTTTTCGGCGAATGAACCTTCTTTTGACTTCCAAATTTCAAAAATTTCCGAAAAATGCGTAAAACTCCTAACCCCTAATGAAATTAATGCCTCTGAAAGGATTTCGGTGTAATGTAGAAAAGAGACCCGCATAGAAAAAATACCCGGGCACTTACAGAAAATTGATCCATACCTGACTTGGGTACCGGATCAATTTTCTAAGGATTAGGGAAAGTACACAACGAATGTAATATGAATGATGAGCGTTTTAGACATAAAAATACACGTGAAATTCAGTGTAAGCATCGTCGTAAAACCACCGTCCGGAATCGCTATGCTCTTCAAGTTCCTAGGAAAGAGCATAGCGATTCCTAACGCGAATAATTGCAGCGCCCTCTATCCATTATCGTTTCTCGAGGGTGCAATCGGAAATCGGCGGAATGTAACGACTGGCATTGATAAAGCGATTCCGAACCCACACTGCATCGTATGGAATCTCGTGATGGCTCAGTGATTGAGACCTTCGACTGAAGATCACGTCAACCTCTCATCTCTTAGACGTGTGTCCGAATCTCGCTCGGGGCAATTCAAATTGTGATAAGATTTTTCTTCGTCTAATGTGAGAAAATTGCAAGGAAATTAGGCCATTTAAATTTTTTTTATGTTTAGCGTCCAGTCTCAAACCTACGGGTGCGTATTGTTGCTATATACGTGTAAAATATTATCTCGAAATTTCGAGTTATTATCCCGACATTTCGAGTTATTATCCCGACATTTCGAGATATTATATCGAAATTTCGAGTTATTATCCCGACATTTCGAGTTATTATCCCGACATTTCGAGTTATTATATCGAAATTTCGAGTTATTATCCCGACATTTCGAGTTATTATATCGAAATTTCGAGTTATTATCCCTAAATTTCGAGTTATTATCCCGACATTTCGAGTTATTATATCGAAATTTCGAGTTATTATCCCTAAATTTCGAGTTATTATTACGACATTTCGAGTTATTATATCGAAATTTCGATTTATTATCCCTAAATTTCGAGTTATTATCTCGAAAATTTGAAAGGTTATTCATAACGGAAATGTTAATCTTCCACTGTACATAATCTATAAAATTTTTGATATTTGTCTTTACATATCGGAATAAATAGCTGTAATTTTGTACAAAAGGGCCTAACCGTCAAACGAACACACACGCGTGCAGTGTGTGTGTGTGTGTAATTTTGATAATAAAAAGAAACACATAAAATTGGATTATTTTAATGATGCCCATTTATCCTGGTCATTTGTCACCGTTGGTTGATACAAATGCTGTATGTCATTCGAACATGTGTGTTTGTTATACAAATGCTATATGTCATTCGAACATGTGTGTTTGTTTGTGTGTGTTTCTATGCGTATAATATTTTAATGATTTTGATAATAAAAACAAACGAATAAAATTTGATAATTTTAATGATGACCAAATTTGTTCTGATCATTAGTCAACGATGGTTAACACAAAGGCTATGCCTTTCGCGCGCGCGCGTGTTCATTTGTGTGTAATATTTTCATAATTTTGATAATAAAAACAAACTTACACATAAAATTTGATTGTTTTGGTGATGACCAAATTTGTCTCGTTGGTCAAAGATGGTTGACATAAGGGCTACGTCGACGTCCAATTTCTCGCCATCATTGAGTAATTCCTTTTAAGTCAACTAGTAAACATACACATACTTTATGCACATGATATATACAATTTCTTGTTGAGATATTGAGGTAAAATTAATCAGTGTTATAATATCCATCACTAATGTTCATGACTCAGTTCAAGATCAAATTTAATTCCAATGATTTCACGTACATGTAGGTATCCGACCAACATTGTTCTGCTGCAGACCAGGACTTAATGCATCTATTTATATTACTCTATAACTCGAAATTTCGAGATAATAACTCGAAATTTCGAGATAATTATCTCAAAATTTCGGGATAATAACTCGAATTTTTTTTTACACGTGGCAGCAATACACTTCCGTACAAACTAGCTGTGGCGTAGCTCCATATGTACGCTGTTAGGCCATGGCGTGCACATAGCGAAGTTTAAAAAAAAGATACGCCAAAAAAATTGTAAAAAAATAATAATAATAAATTAAAACCTTGCAAATTAAAAAACGATATTATATAACCTACAACTATTGGAAGAATAAAAAACGAAGTGCAGAATTTTTGAAATTTCTGATGTTTCTCAATAAAAACGAGCAAAATAGTGTCTTACTAATTTGCTTTTCAAACCAATTTTTGGTCCTCAGAACGCAGAACCCCCAAAAAGGTCCTCCGCGGTCCAGATCATAATCAACCCTGGTATATGCATGATTTCCGCCCTGTGTTGAGGGGGTGAATTTGTTTATGGGATCACTTTTTCACGGGACTAATAACAGAAATGTTGAAGCGGGTCATTTTTCTACGGCTACCCTGATACGTAGAAAGGTGACCAGGGTAGGAATTCTATCGCAGAAAAGTGACCTCGGGTAGCATTTCTACGGCGAATCAATTTTTCACGTTACACCGGCGGAGTGCGCCCCCAAAGCTGACAAAATATGTGTAACACCTTTAATTTGACTTTTTAAACGTCGGAGAATTATTTAGAAACCTAGAATGCTCGCGCCTCGCTCCTCTCAAATATGTATGTATAAATACATGCATATTTTCATGATTCCACTGGTTTAACACCGATTATATCGCTTTAATGACGAATGAGCAATTTGTGAATCAAGCAAAAAATTTAACCGTTTGGGAATCAACACACAATTATCCAATATATTGGACTGAGAAAGGACTTGTTTATAGTGCATTTGTACGCAGTGAATTATCGCTGTCATTGCAGTAATCGAGTTGTGCGAAACTCGGTGACCGATATTCATATTTGTGCATTCCATTTTCATTTAATCTGTTTTGTTCTGGAATTATAACGGGAAGAGATAAGTTGTTTTGAGTGTTAACAGTAGGTGAGATAAATGAAATCTAAAATGGTGACATCTCAGACAGAGTCTCAAGACGTACAACCACTTGCACATTTAACAAAAATCATGGAATTTCTAACTTATAAAATAGAAATCGCTTCCATTGCAATCGCTAAACAAGTTAAAACATCCATTAAAAAGAAATACCAGCTGTTAAAATGGATTTTTTGTTTACATTTAAAGTTTCAGATATTCGACGTTTTATAGAAATAAAATGTTTTTTTTTCAAAAATTCTGAGTTGGAAAAAAAAAACTTGTTGTAATGTCAAATTCGTGAAAATAAATCGAATGTGAATAATTGGCGGTTAAACATTTGTTTTGTATGGCAGGAATATCAATTGTTGGTCTATTTAATTCATTCTAGGCAATGTATGATTGATAAAATTTTCTACGGCAACATATGTATATCTTTTTAGCCTTTTTAATCAAATGTCTAATTGCGGGATATTTTTTTTTATCAAAATGACAGCCTGTATGCCTTTAATAGAGAAATGATTTTTCTGAAAGATATTTGGGCGCCGAACATTTGTTTATCACATTTCTCTCTATCTATTCTACTTTTCAAGATAATGACCAAAGCATGAAATGTTCCATATAAAAAAGGAGATAACTTCGATAAGGAACAATCTGAAAATGTTATCTGTTGACCATTTTGTAGATCTTTGCGTAACGAACATGTTTACTCCTTACACACTCTTTCTATGTATTATTTGGGTGGCCGAGTGGTAAAAGCATTTGCGCTTTGAACCATTAAGTCTCACACTTATGGTCAGCAGTCAGAAGGCCGATGTAACGTTAAAAATTGACCCGCCGTAGAAATGCTACCCGGGGTCACTTTTCTACGATAGCAATCTTAACCGGGGTCACTTTTCTACGATAGAAATCTTACCCGGGGTCACTTTTCAACGATAGATATCTTAGCCGGGTAGTCGAAGAAAAGTGACCCGCTTCAACAATTCTGTAATTCTCCCGTGAAAAAGTTACCCCCGTAGAAAAGTCACCCCCATAAATTTTAAAGAAAAGAAACATCAACGCGGATATCATGCATATACCAGGCTTCATTATGATCTGAGGACCCAACCTTCCTAAAACATAAGGACCAATACTTGGTACATATAATTTTTTAGAAATATTTTCGACTTCTTCTCTAGAACCAGTGGCCAATTAATTCAATTGTAACCAAATTTGGAATGGACGTTTTCCCATATTAAGCCACGTAATCGCGTTTGCAAATGAAAAGGAACCGTAGGATTCATAACCTTCTCCCACCGCATATAAAAAGATCAAAACTTGGTACATGTTTTAAAATCTTGTTTTTATCGACCAATGACCAGATGTCTCAAATTGGGTATACATGATTGTTAAGTTAAAATCTACAGTTTCCGAATGAATACAAAATCAGTGATGGTGGTACAGATCATATATGGAACATTCTAGTTTCAGTGGCAGAGTGAACCAGAGTAGCCAGAGACAAATGATGATCTGCAATAACTTCCTAACAACTTTCTTACATTAGACGGAGAAAAGTATTATGTCAATTTTAATTGCCCGAGCGGGATTCGAACCCACATCTAGGAGATGAGAGGTTGTGATTATCAATCATTACGTGATTCTATAACTTGAATACCAAGTGGTATCTGCGTGTCAAAAACTCATAATTCATATTCTTTTCTAAATCCGTAGAAAATTGACCCGGAACCCGAGTCATTTTCTACAGGTATGGGTCAATTTTCTACAACTACATAGGTATGATTTCTACGTAGAATAATGACCCCGGGTAGTTTTTCTATGTGGGTCACTTTTCTACATAACACCGGCGGTCTGTTTACCTCCACCAATAAAAATTGGCCGCCACCATGTAACTGAAAAATTGTTGAGTGTGGCGTAAAACACTATTTCAAAATTCAAATTCTGGTATTTGATCAGTGTTCAGACATACACAAATGAATGGAGACAGTCATTGTATAAAAGTCTTAAACCAAACTTTGTTGTTCTTAATTACAGGGGTGGATCAAGGAATTTGTTAACTTACGCAAAACGTACTTACAACTTACTCGACGTGTGCCAGCGAATTAACCTAATTGTTCATACGTCGGCATACGCTAAATCGTCAATGTGTGACGGGGACTTGTCACCAGCTGTAGGTCAAGTTCAACAGATTTTGACCTGTGCTATAGACTGGCGCCAATACAGTCAGTGAGGGTTCTTTTTCCTTCTGCGACACGGGGTATAATGAAAGAGACGGAGGGGATGGAGCAAGAGTGACAGCATGAGACCTGAAACACCCATTCTCTCATATTAGTTAACATATTTATATTAAAATTATATCAAAATAACTAGTAGATTCATGCTCTTATAAATGACTTAGTCGGGACAGGTATTGTGGATTTTTTAGTTTACAAAAATTTACAAGGAAAACACAAGGTTGAACAAAATATATCCCAATGTCTGCCATAATGTAGATCATTTTTATATGTATCGTTTTTATAAATGATAATTGATAACATTATCATAAATCCCTTGAATTGAACCATGTTGCTGGATGAGGGGTGAAAATATACGTTTCCTCGTATTTAAGCAATCCACTACAGATTTTGGCATGTGTTACATTAAAAGTTTAC